>JAFEMH010000841.1:0-604609 GCA_022495995.1 Adenophora triphylla var. japonica
ATGCCCCTTGCGGCTTTATTCACTAAATATTGTCTACGAGCCTTCATTGTGCTGAGTCCGTAGCGGGGGTGATGGCGGGATCGGCTTTGGCGGTGATGGCTCCTTGAGAGGTGTGAAGGACTTCCGGCATTATCAAAAGCTTCTCGGTCCATTTCATACCCATTGTTCGGCCTTTTAGTCTTTGCTCTCGGCGATATCATTCTTCAACTATAGTCACGGTTGGCCTTGACAAAATTATCGTCCGCAAGTCGCCTATTCTCGGCGGTAAGATTCCGCGAGCTTGGCCGCATCAGCTTTGTTCTTTTCATTTTCGGCAACAAGTCGGGAAAGTTTTCCTCCGCCTCCTTATTTTGTTTCTCCAGCTCCTCCAATCGGGTTTTTCTCACGCGAGATCAACATTGGCCTTGGCTTGTAAGTCTTGGAGTTCTTTGATAGAGGTATCCCGATTGGTAACCTGCCTTTTATCAATGTGGTGTTCACGCTCAGCCTCAGTTAGCTCCATCTCCAGTTTGATGCATTTATTGCTCAAGCCCCTAATCGTCTTCTAGCCTGCGAAATACAAAGCGACAATAAAGTGTTAAGGAAAAAATGAAGAAAGGAAAACTTGGAACGGGACGAGAAAAGCAAAAATGCCTTACCAGGGAAAGTTGAATTCCCGCGTGATACGCTGAATGGGCGGGATCCTCCCCTTCAACGTAAGCCACTTGGTCTGCATCACTGCAGCGTTTCAAAGCAGTAGACCCAAGCAAGCAGGAGACTGGCTCCAATTGTTCATTATCAACCCCTTCAGCTTGGGGATATCATTGGCTTCTCTGCAAAGGTTTTTTATGCCCGCCTCATCCGTGGGAATTTGGAATCCTTCCTCCAGCCAGCTTGGTCGGCGGCGAGAGGGTTGGCGAGAAGATGAAGGGCGAAGTGGTGATACGACCTGGTCAGTGGTTGGGTCAGTTTCATTGGCATGAGGGGAATGCGGGATATTAGTTCCCGCGGGGTTTTCTACTCGAACCCCTTCAGCTTCAGCTCCTTGACCTTCAAGAGGAGCATCAACTCCAGCCTCCCTTGGGGGCTCTTATTCTTCATTTCCTTCTTCTTCTTCTTCATCCTCTAAGTGCAGAGCCCCAGATGGGCTTCCTTGAGGTTGAGCAGGGGCGGAGGTACGTTGCCGCTTGGGTTGCCTGGGATTGATTGAAGGAGCCCTCCTACGGGGATTTTCGGGAACAACCCTTTCGTCCAACCCAGTTATCGCAATGGGAATGGTTAAGTCTGATGGTTGGGCCTTGAGGCCGGTGCATTCTGGTCGCGCCAAGCGCTTGGCTGTTGCTTAGAGAAGTGCCTTGAGCCAATCTTTTCGATTCATGCTCATTGTACGTGTGAATGCGATGGCACAAAAACAAAGAATGGTAAGCGACATTAAGGAGTTAAAAGTTGAAAATAAAAAGAAGCGTTAAATGGCAAAAACCATACGTTGTACTTCTCGCATAGCGCGGCAAACGTTCTGACCGTTCCCACAAGTTGTACACTCAGAGCCAAATTTGGCACCCGAGTGAAGTTCCCATCCAGGCCAGGACACTGTATGATCAACGCGCCACGCGGGAGGCAAAGGCGGGAAATTATAAGAAAGACCCACTTGCTCGAGAAGGGGATGATCGGCTAGTATTTGTTGGCATGAGAATAGGGCGGGTGAGGGATCGGCGGGGTTGGCATCGGCGAGAAGTTGAACCATCCTTCTCTGTAAGCGCTTCTCATCCTCATCTAAGGCCCATTTCTTATCAACTTTAGGATGAATCCCTTGAAGGTCAGTAGGGAGGGTCCAGCCGACGCGGGAAATAATGAATAGCGGGTTGCTCTGCCAATTGTGAACTTTAGAAGGGAGAGGGGTTAAAATTTTGGGTTTCTTGAATTTCAGCGACATGAGAAGTTCATTCGTCTCTGCTTTGTCTTTTTGTGGATATTCAGTGAACATATCCATGAGAAGGTGAAGGGTAGGTTCCCGCCTGAGAGCGCGACAAATGACTATAAAACAGGTCAAGACCCTTATGATATTGGGGTGGAGCTCAGCTATTGCCGCTTGAGCTTTGTAGAGGATGAGAGAGATGAAGGGGTCAACGGGAATCCTAAGGCCCGCTTCTAGCTGCGACGGGAAAACAACTACGCCGTCTTGTCTCGACGAATAGCGAGAAGCGACATATCGCCATCATAATTAGCTATGTGGTAATTCGGGTGGTCAATATGATATTGGGTGTGACAGGGGGTGACATGGGAATTTTGTGAAGGATCGCTTCCCGCCGCGTTGGAAGTAGAGGGGTTATTGGCTAGTGTTGAGTGTCCGCCAGTAGATGTTGAAGCACCAGGAGCTCCAAGGTTGGACATCTCGCCTGAATCAGAAGAAGAGACAATTTTTTATAACGAGACCTATTGACTAAAGATCTCGCGCGAGAAAATCAAAGTGTCGGGAATTATCGGAGTATGTAGGAGGGCCGTAGAAGCGACAAAGGTGTTCGCAAAGCTCGCGGGAGTGAAAAATGTTTTGGACATGGGCTGAGTAGTGAAGAAAACATTTACCTCTAATCTCTATGGCGTCAATTATGGCGGGATCTACCCTATTAATTCTTAGACAATTCACCAAGTCATCTCGTGGGATTCTCGCCCAAATACCCCTAGTTAAATAGTAAATGCCGCCAGCTTTTTGACATTGGCCATACCTAATTTGTCTAAGGCAATTTTTAAACCTAGCCATGGTGACAAGCAGACAAGTAAAGAAAACAAGGGAAATTGAAGGTCAAGAAGAATACCTGGAAAATACGAAGGGTCGTTGAGAAAATCAAAGATGGACTGAAGATTCGCCGGAATGTTCACAGTACGGCCGAAAGGTTTATTTTCCAGGATGATTTGGTGAGGGAATCAAGCTAGTAAGTGGGTATTTGTGGATGGATTTCAAGGGGAAACAGAGATCAAGTCACTAAAAGGAAGATAATGGGAGGAAATGAGCGTAACAGGGTCGCCGGAGAAGGTTGAATGATGGCCAGAAATCACTAGGGGGCTTTCTCAGATCAGAAGGACGAAAAAGGTAAAAGGAGGAGGGGGAGGTTATTGTTGGGTTTTGAGGGTCCATGCGCAGTGGAATAATGCAAATAACTCGAAAACCCGGAGCCCTAGGATCCGTTCTAGATGAATAATTAAGAAGCATAAAATAGATTTACCAACCTCGAGTGCCTTTGTCGTTGATAAACGTACTCCAGATTGGAGAATTAGCAAACCTTCAATGAACGATCCTTGAATCACGAACGAAAGATCTTGAATTGCGAAGATCCTCTACGAGTATCCACGCGATGAACGAACCCTAGAACTCTTCTAGGAGGATTGCTAGACCCTTGATTGAAACCCCTTTCAATCTATGATGTATTATGGAATTGGTGTGATTTGATTCTCAATTCACAATTGAGAAATCAATATTTTGTGTTTCTCCTAAACCAAAATCGTCACTTGGCTGCTAGGGTTGAAGAGGGATACTATTTATACCTTATAAATATTATACCCTATTAAAACCCTTGGCAAAAAACGGTTTCAGCATTCAGCGGACATGGGCGGTCGCCCATCAAGACATGGGCGGTCGCCCATGAGTCCAGAGCCTAATCCCATCATTCGAAACCTCATATGGGCGGTCGCTCACAAGGGCATGGGCGGTCGCCCATGAGCACAGTTTCAAATCCCTTATTCGAAAACCAACATGGGCGGTCGCCCATAAGGACAAGGGCGGTCGCCCATCTAGACAGTCTCCAATGCCCAGTTTTCGAATAACATGTGCGGTCGCCCATGAACCATTGAGCGGTCGCCCAAGTCAACCATTGACTTGTGGGCGGTCGCCCATGGTACCTTGGGCGGTCGCCCATCACACCAGAATCCATAATTCCATTTTTGACAATTCGTTCGATGCGTGTGACCCCATAGGACTATATTATGTTGGCAATGAGTTCGATCACATCGATCCTCATAAGACATGAGCGGACTCTAGCAAGCCATCATGCCTACCCAAATAATATAATATCAAGTTCGTTTTCCTACATAGAACATATCACAATCCCATTGTCACACGATGTTATATTGAACATGAGTCATGGTCCACGTCAACTCATATTGTTCAATGCTTTCTCGTTACTAAGTAAATTGATTAATCGAATGATATTAATCACATTAATTCATTCGGGCATGGCCATGCACTACATCAATCTTACTTACGAGTGGCCAAGCAAACATCTCTCTTTACGAGGGACAATTTCCATCTTGACTTATCATTCTTCCCAACAAGAATCATACCATGCCAATGATAACCCTTATTGTCATCCGGTTAAAGATAACGTTAAACTATATCAAACATGATATTCATCGAGCGGAAGACGATGATAATCTCAGGTCAAAGGATATCAATGATATGACTATATGAGATTTAATTATGACATTTGACCATGACATAAATCTCATAATGGGTCAAGTCCAGTACCTTGTTCTCTAACAAGTACCCATGAATCTAATGTGCATCTCCATGCATATAATCATCACATGATTATCCATTAGACTTCATACTAGTGCTTCATAAGTACTAGGGACACGATTATTATAATTAAAAACATGCAAACATATATAACAATCAAAGAAACAATCTCATATATAAATGAACAATGACATTACATAAAGGTCTATCTCTATAGGCCTAGGGCACTAACACCTACAGTCTCCCACTTGCACTAGGCCCAATCATTCATGTATCTTATACCCATGGACCTAACATGACCATCATGTTTAGCTTGTGGTAAAGGCTTGGTGAGAGGGTCCGAGATGTTGTCATCCGTTGGTACCTTGCATATCTTGACGTCCTCCCTTTCACAGATTTCTCGAATGAGGTTGAAGCGTCTCAAAATGTGTTTGGATCGCTGATGTGACCTTGGTTCTTTTGCTTGGGCAATAGCACCATTGTTGTCAGCGAAACGACTCTATCGGGTTAGTGATACTCGGAACGACTTCTAAGTCACTAACGAACTTCTTGATCCAAACCGCCTCCTTAGCGCATCCGATGTCTTTGCTATGTATTCGGCTTCGTTGTAGAATCGGCAACGGTGCTTTGCTTGGAACTCTTCCAACAAACAGCACCTCCATTTAGCATAAACACAAAACCAGACTGCGATCTATAGTCATCTTTGTCGGTTTGGAAGCTTGCATTTGTGTAACCCTTTACAACCAGATCATCTTCCATTCCTCCAAATACCAAGAATACATCCTTAGTCCTTCTCAAGTACTTAAGGATATTCTTGACAGCTATCAATGGTTCTCACCCGGGGATCGAGGCTGAGTATCTACTCGTTGCGCTTAGAGCGTACGAGACATCGGGTCTAGTACATAACATGGCATACATGATAGACCCAATTGCCGAAGCATATGGTATATCACTCATCCTCTTTCGCTCATTATTTGTCTTAGGACAATGAGTCTTGCTAAGAGTAATGCCGTGTCCCATTGGCAAGTTCCCTCTCTTATAATTTTCCATGCGGAATCTTCTAAGGACCTTGTCAATATATGTACTCTGACTCAAACCAATCATCCTTCTCGATCTATCTCTATAGATCTTGATACCAAGGATATAAGCCGCCTCACCCATATCTTTCATTGAAAAACATTTTCCTAACCAGGACTTTACAGTCTCAAGTGCAGGAACATTGTTTCCAATGAGTAAGATGTCATCGACATACAACACCAGCAATAGCACTATGCTCCCACGGATCGTCTTGTATACACAAGGTTCATCTTCGTTTTTGATGAAGCCAAACTCTTTGACCGATTCATCAAAACGTAGATTCCAACTCCGGAAGCTTGCTTCAATCCATAAATGGATCTCTGCAACTTACATACTTTGTTAGAATCCTTTGGATCGACAAACCCTTCAGGCTGTATCATGTATACATCCTCAAGTAGGTTTCCGTTAAGAAATGCTGTTTTGACGTCCATTTGCCATATCTCATAGTCGTAATATGCGGCTATGGCAATTAGGATTCTAATAGACTTAAGCATTGCTACGGGCGAAAAGGTTTCATCATAGTCAACGCCATGAATACTATACCCCTTAGCAACTAACCTAGCCTTATAAGTATGTACCTTCCCATCCATGTCGGTTTTCTTTTGAAAACCCACTTGCACCCTATGGTTTTTACACCTTCGGGTGGATCAATCAAGTTCCAAACTTGATTATCGTACATGGATTTGATCTCGGATTCCATGGCTCCTAGCCACTTGTCCGAATCAGGAGTGGACATCGCCTCTTGATAGGAAGTAGGTTCATCATTCTCAATGATTTCTACTTCGTTACTTTCCGTCATAAGAAATCCATATCTCTCGGTTCGGATCGTATTCTATCCGATCTGCGAAGAACTTGTGTATCTTGAACCGGTTCCACAACTGGCTTGTGAATTTGGTTCCGTCTCTACTATTGGCTCTATGTCATTTTCAGGTTCTTGAATTTCTTCAAGATCAATTTTACTCCCACTAGTTTCTTTAGAGAGAAACTCTTTCTCTAGAAAGACACCGTGTCGAGCAACAAACACTTTGTTCTCGGATTGGTTGTAAAATTGATATCCTTTCGTTTCCTTGGGATAACCAACGAAAATACATTTATCAGATCTAGGTGCAAGTTTATGTTCAGAAACCAATTTCTTTACATAAGCCTCACATCCCCAAATATTCATGAAAGATAAGCTAGGCTTTCTTCCATGCCACATCTCATGTGGGGTTTTAGGAGCCGATTTAGTAGGGACCTTGTTAAGTGTGAAAGCAGCTGTTTCAAGTGCATGTCCCAAAAGAAAATAGGAAGGTTAACTTGACTCATCATCGATCGAACCATATCTAATAGAGTTCGATTTCTCCTCTCGGACACATCATTCCATTGTGGTGTTCCTGGTGGAGTAAGTTCTGAAACAATTCCACAACTTTTCAGATGATCGTCAAATTCTTGGCTCAAATATTCACCACCTCGATCGGATCGAAGTGTTTTAATAGTTTTGCCAAGTTGATTTTGTACTTCACTTTGAAATATTCTAAATATCTCAAATGCTTCACTTTTGTACTTCATCAGATAGACGTAGCCATATCTTGATAAGTCGTCAGTGAACGTTATGAAGTACCGAAATCCTCCCCTAGCAATGCTATTCATTGGTCCACATACATCAGTATGTACGAGAGCCAACAAATCACTAGCCCTTTCACTACTCTTAGTAAAAGGTGCTTTAGTCATCTTGCCCAATAAACAAGACTCGCAAACATCATATGATTCATAATCATATGAGTCTAAATATCCATCTTTATGGAGTTTAGAGATGCGTTTCTCGTTTATGTGCCCAAGACGGCAATGCCATTTATATGTGTCATTCACATTATTTGGTTTGGATTTCTTACTAACATGATAGACATTATCAACATTATTCTCAACATCCAAGACATAAAGGCCATTAAAAGAATGAGCAACACAATAAAGCATGTCATTCAAATAAATTGAAAATTTCTTATTCGCAATAAGAAAATTGTAACCCTCATTGTCTAAACATGAAATAGAAATAATGTTTCTGCCTCAAATCGGAACATAATAACAGTTATTTAAAACTAAAATTAATCCGCTTGGTAAAGTGACTTCGTAAGTCCCTACGGCTAATGCAGCAACTCTTGCTCCATTTCCAACCCGTAGATCTACTTCACCCTCTTTGAGCAACCTTCTATTCTTTAATCCCTGCACATTTAGGCAAATGTGAGATCCACATCCGGTATCTAATACCCGAGAACTAGAGGTAGAAAGTAAAATATCTATCACATAGATACCTGAAGTCATGGCAATCTCATTGCCCTTCTTCTTCAGTCCTTCCTGATAAAGCTTGCAGTTACGCCTCCAATGCCCAGTTTCCTTGCAATGGTAGCACACCACATCCTTTTGGGATTTGGGTTTAGGCTTCTCAGCAACGGCAACCTTTGCCTCCGGTTTAGCAACTTTTGCTTTACCCTTGTTTTTGAACCCCTTTCCTTTATTCACCATCAACACTTGATTGGTTTTCTTGGTAATATTGTTCTCCGCATTCTTTAGCATCCCATGCAATTCAGACAGAGATTTATTCATCCCATTCATGTTATAATTCAGAACAAACTGATTATAACTTTCAGGGAGTGAATGCAATATTATATCCGTAGCCAACTCTAACTGGATAGGATACCCAAGCCTCTCAAGGTGTTCGAGGTGACCCTTCATTTTTAACACATGAGGCCCAACAGGTTGTCCTTCAATCATCTTGCATGAATGAAGAGCCTTCATAGTGTCAAACCTTTCCGTACGTGCTTGCAACTGCAACATTTCCTTCAAATGATTTCCCAAATCATAGGCTTCCATGTGTACAAGGTCCTTCTGAAGAGCCTTACACATGGTCGCAAGCATCAGGCAACCAACATCAATAGAATCATCTACATGCTTCTTATGTTGGTCCCTTTCCGCTTTAGTTGCATTAGCAGCAGGCTCGGGCGGAATGGGTCCATCAAGAATGTACAACTTCCTTTCCTGTTTGAGAACAATTCCCAAACTGCGGATCCAATCCACATAGTTGTTGCCATTCTCCTCTAACTTGTCCTTCTCAAGGACTGATCGCAGTGACATGTTTTGATTAGTGTTTACAGCCATTGATCTACAAAGATATGCAACAAGATATGAACACATATAAGTATCAATTCATTTAAGAGATTAATTAACGTATTTCACAAATACTCCCACTAAATTATATAACCTTCTTATACAAATATGCATAATATAATTTAATAGGCTAAGACCCAACTTTAATTTAATTTCAAGTCGGCTATGGCACGACTGCTCAAAATTAAACTAAAAAGGTAGATAACATTTATCAATCATATCTATATATGACTCTTAGATCATTATGAGATTATAGACATCATATGTCACATGTTTCAATCTCATCTTATGCCTTAGGCCCAAAACTGTTTTGATAGCCTAATTGAGTTCAACCATGTTAAACGTATAGCAATCACCGTTTGCTCATCTTGATCATACAAAGATAGAATCAATGTACCTCGCTGTGGCGTAGCCTACATGAAACTATCCGTGTACTCACAAGTGTTTAAACATGGGTGGCATAAAACAAACTCAAATTACGAAGAAGGTTCAATTTTTCATGCTTATCAATTACATGCAAAGGTTGATTCATGAAAACTATATGAGCATAATTATGAACATGGAATGATGCAACACATAACACATTTGATCAGTAATTACTAGTACGCGGCCACGTGCTCTAAGTTTATCCCACACTTCCATCGAAGTGCCTGTGGGGAAGGTTTTGGTGTCCAGCCAATATACTGAGTAACACTTCACAAATATCCTAGATTAATCACATTAATCATATTAATGAAATTGACATCCCATAATCTAGATTAATCATATTAATCATCTATTTCAATTTCATAATCATGGTATATCATTATATACAATTACTTCACAAGCAAAACTCATACAATTTCACATTCTAAATCATATTCATCATGAAAATTCATATAATCACATTACACAATTATCATGATTATCTAACTAAACATCATGAACGGGGCTCTGATACCACTGTTGGGTTTCGAGGGTCCATGCGCAGCGGAATAATGCAAATAACTCGAAAACCCGGAGCCCTAGGATCCGTTCTAGATGAATAATTAAGAAGCATAAAATAGATTTACCAACCTCGAGTGCCTTTGTCGTTGATAAACGTACTCCAGATTGGAGAATTAGCAAACCTTCAATGAACGATCCTTGAATCACGAACGGAAGATCTTGAATTGCGAAGATCCTCTACGAGTATCCACGCGATGAACGAACCCTGGAACTCTTCTAGGAGGATTGCTAGACCCTTGATTGAAACCCTTTTCAATCTATGATGTATTATGGAATTGGTGTGATTTGATTCTCAATTCACAATTGAGAAATCAATATTTTGTGTTTCTCCTAAACCAAAATCGTCACTTGGCTGCTAGGGTTGAAGAGGGATACTATTTATACCTTATAAATATTATACCCTATTAAAACCCTTGGCAAAAAACGGTTTCAGCATTCAGCGGACATGGGCGGTCGCCCATCAAGACATGAGCGGTCGCCCATGAGTCCAGAGCCTAATCCCATCATTCGAAACCTCATATGGGCGATCGCTCACAAGGGCATGGGCGGTCGCCCATGAGCACAGTTTCAAATCCCTTATTCGAAAACCAACATGGGCGGTCGCCCATAAGGACAAGAGCGGTCGCCCATCTAGACAGTCTCCAATGCCCAATTTTCGAATAACATGTGCGGTCGCCCATGAACCATTGAGCGGTCGCCCAAGTCAACCATTGACTTGTGGGCGGTCGCCCATGGTACCTTGGGCGGTCGCCCATCACACCAGAATCCATAATTCCATTTTTGACAATTCGTTCGATGCGTGTGACCCCATAGGACTATATTATGTTGGCAATGAGTTCGATCACATCGATCCTCATAAGACATGAGCGGACTCTAGCAAGCCATCATGCCTACCCAAATAATATAATATCAAGTTCGTTTTCCTACATAGAACATATCACAATCCCATTGTCACACGATGTTATATTGAACATGAGTCATGGTCCACGTCAACTTATATTGTTCAATGCTTTCTCGTTACTAAGTAAATTGATTAATCGAATGATATTAATCACATTAATTCATTCGGGCATGGCCATGCACTACATCAATCTTACTTACGAGTGGCCAAGCAAACATCTCTCTTTACGAGGGACAATTTCCATCTTGACTTATCATTCTTCCCAACAAGAATCATACCATGCCAATGATAGCCCTTATTGTCATCCGGTTAAAGACAACGTTAAACTATATCAAACATGATATTCATCGAGCGGAAGACGATGATAATCTCAGGTCAAAGGATATCAATGATATGACTATATGAGATTTAATTATGGCATTTGACCATGACATAAATCTCATAATGGGTCAAGTCCAGTACCTTGTTCTCTAACAAGTACCCATGAATCTAATGTGCATCTCCATGCATATAATCATCACATGATTATCCATTAGACTTCATACTAGTGTTTCATAAGTACTAGGGACACGATTATTATAATTAAAAACATGCAAACATATATAACAATCAAAGAAACAATCTCATATATAAATGAACAATGACATTACATAAAGGTCTATCTCTATAGGCCTAGGGCACTAACACCTACAGTTATTTATATGGGGGGAATACTAAAGGGTTTTTGGGGGAACAGTTAAAATTAATTGGCCCCCAAAATTTTAAAATCCCCCCATTTAATGATTTCAAATTTCAAAAAGATCTTTTCAAACGTCACATCATAGCCGTCTGTCAGTTGAGTGGCCTAAAGCGTGACACGTGGCGTACAGGTGTCAGGCTTGCTAAACACCTCGCGAAATAGACATTCATAGGCGGGAAGCGACGAGTAGCGTAAAATTTCTCGCCTGGAACATGACTGATCCAGGTCTCGAAATTGGGGGCTACTGAAGTGATTATGGGATAAGGATTGGGTTTGAACAATATAATGGGTTCAATGGGCTTAGTGGGCCAAGTAATCTAGGATGGGCCGCACGTGTTAAGGAGGATAAATAACAATAAAGTAAATGGTAAGTTGTATTCTTCTTCAAGTAGCGAGATTTTGTAGTATGCGACAAGAGCGTGGGTAGGAGCAAGAATATGCTATAGGCGGGAAGCCTAAGTGGCGAGAAGCAACCTATTGTCTTTGGTCTTTATGCGACAAGTGTGGAGGTTAGATTAGGCGATTACATGTGCATTATTCCTTTAGAGGGATTGTCGCCAGGCGACAAGTGTGACTGGAAGACAATAAGTGACTAGGACATTGCCACGTGGACCCCCCCATAATGGTCAACAACGTGGAATGATGGGGGGAACAGTACTTTCTTACCAACCCTGAGAGTAGTTGACCCAAAATGCATGGGTGATTGACACGTGTCACTTAGGGGTATGGCCTACATTGTGAAATGGTATAAAAAACGTGAGTGCTTCATTATTATGTAAGTTTTACTCTCTCTCTAAGCTCTCTCCCTCTACAATTCTCTCCATTAATATTTTCTTTATCTCAGAAACAGTCACTGATTCTCACGCCGGAGGGGTTTTACCGGAGCTACCCCCGGTTTAGTTCACCATTGTTCACTTGTGTGTAGGAGTCAAGGTGGGCCTTCCCAAGAAGACCAGTCGGAGTATCCTCTTGAGTAGCTGGATGTTCAGCTCCTGTGCAACACTTTTTCCTGTGTAGCATCAGATTTTGGAGTTCAATCACCATTTTTATTTATCATATTGTATATTACAAATAATTTAAATGATAAACATAATTTATAATATCATAATAATGTCAGTCATAATAATTTATAGTCAATAAACTACTAGTAACACACAATATAATATACAAAAATAATACAAAAGATATTAAAGTTTTCGAACGAACTCCCGGACCATCTTTTTTAACCATATTTTGATACAAAAATAAATAAAGGGTTAATTACCATTTAGGGCCTAAGGTCGTATAGCAGTCTTCACGGGGGGGGGGGGGGCTGTGGTGGTTTCCTTGTCAATTTAGGGCCTATCATTAAAAAAGTTAGCCAGTTAAGGGCTATTTGACGGAATTCATTGAAAAACTTGTTAAAGTCTAACGGATTGGATCAAACTGAAGTTAATTTCATATTTAGGGAGTTAAATGAAATTTTATAAAATAAAAGGACTAAAAATATTATTTTTTAAAATATTAAATAATCACATTTTAAAACAAAATTAAGAAAAAATTATAAAGGAAATTATAAATTTAGAAATAATACTCTATTTGCTTCTTTAAATAAATCTAAAATCTTAGACTCCTCAAAGAAACTTTGTTAAGCTTAAGATTATTCTTTAAATTAATTATTTTACATCTAGTTCATATATTTCATTTTTTTTAAAAAAAATACCATATCTATGTTTAAAAATATTTATTTATATTATTTTTTTTTTTAAATTAACTGTTAAACATCATCACAGCTCCACCTCGCCACCCCACCTTGCAGCCACCATCAACCACCCCCCACCGCCATATGCCACTGCTACCACCATTTAACTGTTACTAAATTGAAGAGTTCCAAAATGTAATCAAACTCTTGCACACAGTGTAATCAAACTCTCACACCAAAATGTAAGAATCCAACATAAATTTATAAAATAGTCTCTTTAATTGCATTACTAAACAAATCTGAAACAAAATCACCAAAATTGAGCAGCTGGTGCTGGAATGAGGAGAGAATGAGATTCGGTGCTTGCACTAAGGGAGGGGTCGACGGCGAAGAAGGGCTGAGGGCGGCGAAGGGAGAGAAACTGATGCGACCGAGGTGGTGATGGGATGGAGTTGTCGATTCCGGTGGCTAGTAGCGGGTTTGGTGTTGGTTTTCGCGCAGGGAGGCAGGGGAAGGGGAGACAGAGAGAAGAAAGGGTTGAAGCCATGGGAGGAGGGGGAGGGGAAGAGAACGGCTGAACAAAGTGTGGTAAATACTAAATACAGGGAACGAAAAATTCCAACCCTGCCCTTGCCCGTCTCGTGTGTGTATACACGAGATGTTCTCCATTATCTCGTGTGAATCTACACGAGATGTCTCGTGTACATATACACGAAATAAATGTCGTGTATATGCACACGAGATGTCTCGTGTAATTTCACACGAGATGAGTAAGTACATATCGTGTACGTATACACGAAATGGTGTCTGAACCTGCATTTTCACAAATTGATTTAATCAGACCCATCGATTTCCATTAATTATTTGGGTAATCATTTATCAAGCCCCAAATAGCTACCCAAATCGTGACTTCGAGATAAAGGAAGTAGCAAACAAATCGTTATTTTGGAATGCATTTTGAAGACGAACAAGGCAGCAACTTTGGCAAAGTTTTGGAAAGGAAATTGCAGACCAACTACTTTGGTTTCCTAATGGAAGAGATTGAAAGACAAAATTTTAGATTAATAGTTTTTGGATTATAACTTTCAACACACCAACCTTCAACCTGAGTTTCATCCTAACCCCCACATAATCGATTGAGAATTTCTTTCTCGGTCGATCTTGTTCCTGGGTTTTGTGATTTGGATCTTAATTTGATTTTGAAATTGTTTATCTCGTGGAGGCGTTGTTGCAGACTTAGGGTTAGAAAATTTTAAATTAGACCTTGTAGTTTAACTAGTACTAAATTATATAAATGGATATTTTGATAATTTTATTGATTTCCTGTATTTTTTGTTCCCCATATTTAACTATATCCGCTGAACAAAGACAAATACTATTAAATTTGATCTAGGTTTTTGATTTTTATATTTGGGGATGATATTTTATACTCCCTCCGTTCCATAATATTTTACCCATTTTGCTATTTAGAATAATAACTTATTTTGCAGTGATTTTATTTAATATTTTTTTTGCTGAAATAATAATTTTATAAATGCTTAAAAATAATACTCTATTTGCTTCTTTAAATAAATCTAAAATCTTAGACTTCTCAAAGAAACTTAGTTAAGCTTAAGATTATTCTTTAAATTAATTATTTTACATCTAGTTCATATATTTTTTTGCTGAAATAATAATTTTATAATTTTTTTATAATTTTTTCTTAATTTTGTTTTGAAATGTGATTATTTAATATTTTTAAAATATATATTTTTAGTCCTTTTATTTTATGAAATTACATTTAACTCCCTGAATATGAAATTAACTTCAGTTTGGTCCAATCCGTTAGACTTTAACAAGTTTTTCAACGAATTTCGTCAAATAGCCCTTAACTGACTAACTTTTTTAATGACAGACCCTAAATTGACAAGGAAACCACCACGGCCCCGCGAAGACCTGGCTGTACGACCTTAGGCCCTAAATGTTAATTAACCCATAAATAAATTATAAATAAGGATCTAGAGTCGTTCAAGGATATAACGTTTCAAATTTAATAAATAAAGATCCAAGAATTACAAAATTTAGCAAATAGAATTGTTAATATTTCTGCTAAAGGAAAGGGTCAAATGAATATTCCAAGTTTAAATGGTTAGAATTTTGAATTCTATTCACCAATTATAGGTATACTCCCTTCATGATGGAAGAGAAGGAATGGCATGAACCGCTCCAAGGATGTGAAGCGAATTTTTTTTACAGTTTTTTCCCCTTTTTTTCAAATTGAACATTTTTCTTAAAAAGAAGTAATTTATTGATTCAAAATAAATGTTTATTTTTATTTTTTTAACAAAATAAATGTAATAATTTTTTTTTAAAATTCTCTAAAAAGCTTTTGAAGAAATTTATAAGGGTAGGAGAAGCCAAAATCTCACAAAAAACGTGTTTTTTTTAAAGCTTGGAAAAAACGCGTTTTTAAAAGACGTCGACTCTTCTCCTCGCTTGCGGCGCCCAACTTCTTTCTCCCATTCCGCCGCCCCAAGTTCTTCTTCGAATCCACGCCCGACTCTGAATTTGATTCAAGACTTTTCAATTTGAATCATTTTTGTTGATCAATTTTCAGATCTGAAGATTGAAAATTCAATTCAACCCCTCAAATCCGCCTTCTTTATATGTTTCAATTTTGGATTTTTGGATTAATTTTGTTTAAAACTTGGACTGTAATAATTGATGTGTGGAGCTGTGGAAGACAATTTCCGTACTGTTGGTTTTCTGGTGTGTTGGGCTGGCACAGCGTTGCTGAAACAAGAGGTGACGATGGTGATGGGTGTTGATTGAAGCAGTTGATGTACTTAGATTAAGAGTGCCAGCAGTTGTCTAAATAATTGTCAGGATTATGATAAAAATGTATCAGTGCACGTCTAAAAAAGTGCTAGTTAAAAGCTCTCTTTGTCCAGAAATTCAGTGTCAGTGCATGTGTAACAAAGTGCCAGTGTCAGTGTAAAAAAGTGTCAGTGTTAGTGTAATAAAGTGCCAGTGTTAGTGTATCAAAGTGCCGGTGTTAGTGTAAAACAAGTGCCGGTGTTAGTTTAACAAAGTGCCAGTGTTAGTTTAACAAAGTACCAGTATTAGTGTAATCAAGTGCCAGTGTTAGTTTATAAACAGACACTTAATATACATGCACTAGCACTTTTTTACACTGACACTTTATTACACTAACACTGTCACTTTGTTAAACTGGCACTGACACTTTTTACACTGGCACTTTGTTACACATGCACTGACACTTTGTTTACACTGTCACTTTGTTAAAATGGTACTGACACTTTTTTACATTGACACTTTATTACACATGTACTGGTACTTTGTTATACTGACATTTTGTTAAACTGACACTAACATAAACAAAAAAAACAAAACACGTTTTTTCTAAGTGACAGAAAAAATTAATTTTTTATAAGATCAACCCGTAAGAGAAAAAAGTTAGTATTAAAAATTTATAAAAATTAGAAGGTAAAAAGTGGTGACGTAGGTAGGTAGCCGGACATGTTATCACAATTTGAAATACATCAAGAAAGTAAACGGTGGGCCCCATGAAATTGAGGGTAATGTGGGGTCTCCTATTCTACTCACACTCATGGATGGACATGGACCATGTGTTGCCAATATCACATTTGACTATGAATTAATATTTTCTCAATTTTAGGGGTGGCTTTGTAAGAATACAAATACAATTTTGCTTATATAGTGTATTTACTAAGTTTAACTTAGATATACAAAAATTTATATCAATATTAATCGACTAAGTCGATATACTAATTATGTTGGTACGATAGGTACTCGGTTGATATGATTGATACTAGACTCTATCAAATGTATATATAAAAATAACACTTTTTCTATTAAGACCAAATAAATATAATAGTACATCACAAAGCGGGAGATCTGTAGGCACAAACGCCCAAGCACTCAACAAACCAACAACTGAATGTCAAAGCATATAATTCTATCGGAAAATGTGTGTGAGAGTGTTACCATTTTTCGAAAAATGTTTTTATTAGGAAAAATCCATAAGTCATTTTAGTTAGAAAAGTGAGAAAAATATTTTTTGAAAAACATTTTCTATATTTTTCGGTGCTTATCAAACACCAAACACATGAGGAAAACATTTTTCGAAAAATATTTTTGCCCAAACAAACGGAGCCTCAGAATGTCCAAAATTAGCAATTAAAATTATCAAATACTCCCTCCGTCCCACGTGAATGTAAACCAACTTTTTGGGTGTGGAAATTAAGGAAAAGTGATGTAAGAAAGAGAAAAAGTTAAATGTTGTGAGTATGAAAAATTAAATAGGAGAGAGAATGAGTGGGAGGAATAATGAGGAAAGAGAATGTTGTGAGTGTAAAAGTGAAATATTTATTTTCATTTTGAGAAGTTTGCATTTACGTGGGACGAACCAAAATAGAAATAAGTTTGCATTCGCGTGGAACGGAGGGAGTATACTATATCTAAAATTAAAATAAATAATAATCCTCCCAACTAAATGAAACTAAATGAAAAATGGATACTGTATGTTCTTATTGGGTTAATTATCATTTAGAGCCTGAGGTCATATAGTAGTCTTTGCGGGGAGGGAGGGGGCTAGATATGTTTGATTGTCAATTTAGGGCCTCACATTAAACAAATTAGCCAGTTAGGGTTCTGACAATTGAGGAAAATATTTTTCGGAAAACATTTTCGCCCAAACAAACGGAGCCTCAGAATGTCCAAAATTAGCAATCAAATATACTATATATATATATATATATATATATATATATATATATATATATATATATGTAAAATTAAAATAAATAATAATCCTCCCCACTAAATGAAACTAAATTAAAAATGGATACTGCATTTTCTTATTTTAGAGACTTTTTTAAGTAGACTTTTAAAATAGAAGCAAACATGTGTAAATACCCTTAAATTCAGTTTATAATTTTTAATTTTATAAATATTCTTTGCTTATCGAAGCCAAATGATTGCACTAGAACCGGCGAACAAGTAAAACGAGGATACTCATTTGTCTTCTTCGTTTGCTTCCTACACACACGCAAGACACGTCAACTAAGTCGGGCGTCTTCGGCATTATCCCTCCGACGGAAGAGTAAGTTAACAAGTCGAAAACAAGTAATGGGTATGAAAACTAGAGAGAGAATGCGAGAGGAAAATCAGAGAAAAACTTACATCTTGAGGTTACTTTTATACTCCCACCTACCATGTGCGAGGCACATGTCTGACACGTGTCGATCATCTACAGGGGTCCTAACCACCCAATATGTAAATGGAGACGCCAACTTTTCGGCTTGATAGACTTCTTATCATTGACAGATATGGTGGGACCCTAATGTGATAGCCTAGGTATCTTTCTAAAGTCACTGTTGGCACGCAAGTCGCCCAGACGACAAGAGAAGGCGGCAACTACGGGTTGTCGCCAGCGCGGACAACAATTCAGGCGAGATTCCTGACTTGACGCTATCATTCTCAGTTATTAATAATCTCGAACATGCTTTCCGCTTGGCCTGATTCTCGCAAGCCGGCCTGCGAATGTTGCCTCATCACTTTGGGCCCACTTTAAGTTATGTATTAAAACGCTTCGGCCCTTTTCATTATGGTGGGCTTCATTTACTGTTTCAGACCCAAATTTATTTTTCACGATCACATCAAATATAATAATATTAAAATATAAATAGATATGATATTATTAGAATATATACCACCCTCCGTCCCATGATAATATATAAACTTTCCTTTTTGGACGTCCCACAATAATATACTCCCTCCGTCCCACTCGAAGCGTCACTTTTTACTCAAAAGGGTGTCCCGTTTAAAGCGTCACCCTTTCCTAAAAAGGAAATATTTTATAATATTCTATTACCCCATCCACTATTCCCTTCACTAATTCTCTCTCCTCTACACTCACAACACTTTTTAAATTCACTATTTCTTCCACTAATTCTCTCTCCTATTTTCAAATTACACTCACAATATTTTTTCTTCCCACACTTTTCCTTAATTTGCGTGCCACCCCTAAAAGGGTGACACTCTTGGCGGGACGGAGGGAGTATACTTTCCTAAAATGAAAAGGAATCTTTACTATTCCCTCCACTCATTCTCTCTCCTACATTATTTTAATACTCACATCACCATTATAATTTATTATTCTCTCCACTCATCCTCTCTCCTATTTTATTTTCACACTCATAACACTTTCAATATAATAATTCCTCCTTAATTTTCGTGCAAAATCCAAAAGTCTATAAATTCCTGGTTGTTGAGTATTCATTTTTAGAGGATTTTTTAAAAGAAATTACAGTAATTTTAGATGTCTAATAAACAATTGTTGAAAAACAGTAAAATCAAAAGTATATACAAAAAATACAAAAAAACATGAGCAAAATAAGACGATGGTTGTTGAGTCATCTGGTGCGAAATCGAGGGCTTGTCTTTGCTCGCTCTCTCTCTCTCTCTCTCTCTCACACACACACACACACACACACACACAAATCCCTCTCTGCAGACTAACTTATTGGGTTTCTCTACCGATTGGCGTGTCGATCTGTGATTTAAATTGGTTAATGTACCAATTTTGAGGTCGTTTTGAATCCATGCGTTGAGTTCAAGGTAAAATTTGCTAAATTTTGGGCAATTTTATTCGATTTTACGTTTCTTTCTTATCTGTAAATATCGGATGTATTAAGTAAAACCCTAGATCTTGCGTGTTATTGAACCTATTATACATCATTTTTTTTTTTGGCGAGTCGAATCAGTGAATTTGTGGATCGGATCTCGTAAGGTCAGTTAGCTAGAGTTTTCTAGGTTTTGGAATCTAGGCAGGGGAGAATTTTGGGGGGTGTAGGATCAGGTGAGGTGGTATTGTATTGGGGGTTAGGATTAGGTTTTGGTTAGATGGCTTCCTATCCTCCATTTCAGGTGGAGGATCAGACTGATGAGGATTTCTTTGATAAATTGGTTGATGATGACGATGATGATTATAAGCCAGCTCCGTCATTAAGTTTAGTTGATGGAAGTGATTCAGATGAGGTTAAGGCTTTTGCTAATTTGAGCATAAGTGATACTGGGACTGGACTTGAGAGTTCCGGAAATGCAGTTAAAGAGGATGTTACTGATGAAGGTGTTGAGGCCTCCGGTGCTGAGGATTTGAAAGGAGAGGTAGTTGATTCAAGTGTAAACCCGTCAGGCAGCTCGTTAGTGTCATCAAATTCATTTGCGTTTGATGGGGTGTTTGAATCTGATAATGGGGTAGCAGGGGCAGATGGGACACTGGGGTTTACAGAAAGTGAGAATGTTGGATCAGGAGCTTCAGGGATCAAGGAGGTGCAATGGAGTGCTTTCAGTGCTGATTCTGCTCAGAATGGTAGTAATGCGTTTGGGTCGTTCTCTGATTTCTTTACTGAATTTGGAGATAGTTCAGTTGAGCCAGTAGGGAAAGGGGCCGGCTTGGTTAGTGAATCAAAGGTTGTCTCTGGAACCGAAGCCGGAAATTCCACATCCGTTGAAAATTCGAATGAGTATCCACAATTTCAGGAGGCTCAACTTTATAATACAGCAACTGAACAAAGTACAGATGGGCAGGATGTGAACAGCAGTCAGTATTGGGAGAATCTTTATCCTGGTTGGAAGTATGATGCTAATACTGGACAGTGGTATCAAGTGGATGGAGGTTATGATGCAACAGCTAATGTACAAGGAGGATTCGACTCAAATGATTGGTCTGTAACTAATGAGAAGACAGAGGTATCGTACTTGCAGCAAACTGCTCAATCTGCTGTTGAGGCTGTAGCTGAGAAAGGCACTACTGAGAGTGTAACTAGTTGGAATCCAGTTTCACAAGCTAGTGACACCAATGAGAGTCTATCGAATTGGAATCAGCCTTCCCAAGAAAACAATGGGTACCCGTCGCATATGATTTTTGATCCTCAATATCCTGGTTGGTATTATGACATGATTGCCCAGGAATGGGGCTCATTGGACACCTATAATTCTGATTCAACAGTTAAGACACAGGACCAGCTGAATCATAATGGGTTTGTTTCGGATGGTATTTCTCACAGTACTGATCAGTTAAATTATGGTGAACACGGCCAAGCAGATATATATGGGTCTGAAGGCTTTAGTAGCCAAGGGCAAGGTCATAACTGGAATGGATCTTATGCTAATGTCAGTCAACAAAGTTCGAATATGTGGCAACCTGATGCTGTTGCTAAGAATGTGGTTTCAGCAGATTTTACTGGAAACCAACAAGTACAGAGTCAGTATGGCACAAATTTAAGCAATCCTGTTTCCCAGCAAAATTCTTATGATTATGGGGGAATGGCTCCATCTTATGAGAAAGCTACCCAAGGTCATAATGAATATCCAGCTGTTTCTGGTTCGCAAGGCTTTGTTCCAGGTGGGAACTTCGTTCAGCAATTCAACCAGACAAGACAAAATGAGCAGTTGAATGTCTCAAATGATTACTATCGTAATGACAATCAGTTTAATTATCCCCAGCAACCGGTTCAGGGTGGTTACTCAAAGCAACCGGTTCAGAGTGGTTACACCCAGAAACCGGCTCAGGGTGGTTTCTCCCAACAAGCGGTTCAGAGCAGTTCTTCTCAGCAACCTGTTCAGAGCGGTTACTCTCAGCAATTGGCTCAGAGTGGCTTTTCCCAGCAGCTGGTTCAAAGTGGTCAACAGTTCTCTTATGCTCCTGCTGCTGGAAGATCATCCGCTGGTCGGCCTCCTCATGCATTGGTTGCTTTTGGTTTTGGTGGGAAGCTAATTGTGATGAAAGATGGTACCTCTTTTGGGGCATCATCCTACGGAAATCACGTTAGTCTCTAAACCTTAATCCATTTCAGTTTGCTATATTATCCTTGAACTCCACGTGTAATCATCTGTTTTCAAACTATTCTTATTGAACCAATTTTTTTTTTTGCGCTTGTTCAAGGATTCAAAAGGTGGGTCATTGTCAGTTCTTAACTTGGCGGAGGTTGTTACCGGAGGAGCTGATGCTGCAAGCAATGGAGACGCTTCCGATTACTTTAATACTCTCTGCCGGCACACCTTACCCTCCCCCCTTACTGGTGGGAGTGCCAGTAGTAAAGAATTAAACAAATGGATTGATGAGAGGATTGCTTATTGTGAATCGCCTAATATGGATTACAGGAAGGGTGAAGTTTTGAGGTTACTCCTTTCATTGCTGAAAATAGCTTCTCAGCATTATGGAAAATTTCGTTCACCCTTTGGCACTGACACTGCATTGAAGGTAAACTACTTAATGTGCAAACCTTGCTTCCAATATCATTGTTACCATTAATTGTGGCATTGCAATAAAGCATGATTATGTCAACGCTAAAATGGGTTGTTTATGATGTTTGAGCTCAATTTAAAGGAACCCGAGACTTCCCACCTCCCTTCACCTTTTTCTGTGCTGTCTTTATGATCTTTCTGCTATTTATATGATTCCCCCAAGCGGGTATATGCTCAGTGTTCTTAGTTGATTAACTCTCCAGGTGATCCTTTTCCAATCTTATAGATTTGCTTTCAGAATGAATTACCAGCTACAGTGATGGAAGAGAGGAATTCTGTGTGTTTATCATATCAAAATAGAGTTATTCTGTTCTAGGACAGTCAGAACATGTTGTAGATGACTGTATTGCTGTTAGAAAATTCAAGTGCCAGATTAAAAGCTTTTCGTCTTGGTATATCTGCTTTTTAGAAAGTGTTTTCTTATATCATTCATGGCTGCAGGATAATCGTTATCCTAGTTTCACCTGACTTACATATAAGATGAACTCTTTTCTTAACATTAGGATTACCCGACCATGCTAATTAGAAATGATGGCATCCTAACAAAACCAGAATCATTTTTTTGAAATGTCGCAATTTGAACATTTCCTTTTCACCTTTGCCATGGACTAATGGATGACTGAAGTATGCATGCATGCATACTTATATTAGAAATCATTCTGAGCTCTACATTATGTAACTTTGTGATAACTCCATTTGTGCATATCTTCCGAAATGGGCCAATAAGCTCCCTCCACAACGTCTTCTGGCATCAGCTTTCTACACATTTTGCTAATGTGGATTTTGGTATTCTGGTGGATTTGTTTTCTTTAATAGGAAAGTGATGCTCCAGAATTAGCTGTTCCTGACTCCTTGCTTCTGCCAGGAAGAATGGTGCACAATTTAGTGAGTACGGTGCTCTTGCCAACTGCTTGCAAACATTGCCTTCTGAAGGACAGACGCGGGTATTTGTGATTTTATCTGCACATTTTTGCTCTGCCCATTGTGAAGGCTTCATTTACTAACTGTTGCATGTATATCATTTAGGCAATTGCTGCTGAAGTCCGAACTCTTTTGATTTCTGGTAGAAAGAAGGAGGCTCTTCAATGTGCACAAGAGGGTCATTTATGGGGCCCAGCACTTGTTCTTGCCGCTCAACTTGGTGATCAGGTTTGTGTGATTACAGTTTTTCTTTTACCCATTTCTCGTTCCTGTAATTTTGAGTATAGTTGCATTCATGATGGAAAAGTTAGCTTGACTTCCTAGTAATATGTGCTTATCACTTACTTCTTTTCATTTCCTTTTCCCTCTGTTGTTGGGATTTGGGGGTTTGGTTGGGGGTGTTGGTTTCTCGTTGCAGTATTACGTGGATACTGTTAAGCAAATGGCACTTCGTCAACTAGTAGCAGGTTCACCTTTGCGGACGTTATGCCTACTCATTGCCGGTCAACCAGCAGATGTCTTTTCAGCAGACACCAAAGCTAATAATGGCTTTCCCAGTGTTTCTGGACAGGTAGCTCATTATTTCTTCAGCATGTGAGTTTTACCGATTAGTTGTTCTCATTTGGTTTTGGATCTTCTTAATTATGTTTTTTCAGAGAATATATCTATTTTCCCTGGATTTTAGTCCTCAAATCCTTGAATTGAAAGTGAAATGGGCCAAGTTTGATATAATGTTTAATTGCAGCAGTGATTCCTTGGGCCACTTGTTCACACATACTATTTTTCTGTCCATTTTGAATATTGAGACTCATATTTTACTTTCCAATTTTCATTGCTTTTGCTTCTAGATTCATCAGGGTGCTAATAGTATGCTTGATGATTGGGAAGATAATTTGGCTGTAATTACTGCTAATAGAACAAAAGATGATGAGTTGGTGCTTATTCATCTTGGAGACTGTTTGTGGAAAGAAAAGAGTGATGTAAGTTCTACACGTAATATCTCTCCGAAGATAATTATTCATTTATTTATATGCGTACTCAAGCTGGTCGGTGACTCTTTTTTCCTGTCAAAATTTAATTCAGATTATTGCCGCTCACATCTGTTACTTAGTTGCTGAAGCCAACTTTGAACCATACTCGGACACGGCAAGACTGTGTCTAATTGGTGCAGATCACTGGAAATTCCCAAGAACATATGCTAGTCCTGAAGCTATACAGGTAGTCCATTTCCACTTATACATCAAGGCTCTATTCTCTTGTTTAATAGATTATTGTTTTACTAAGGATGGCATTGGTTTGGTTCCTAATTATCTTAGCTCTTTTATATTGTTTCATCTTGTACTGTTTTATTTTCCCTAACATCTGGCTGTCTCACTGATGAAACGGTAGTTCAGTGCCATGCTTTTCCTGTTACTCTAATGAATGTAATCCATTAAAAGCATGTGTTTATAGCAACGAAGATATGGGAAATAAAGAAAAGGGGTTGAGCTTTGCACCCACATCTGCACTTGAAATTGTGCGAGTATTTGTTCTGTGTTAGGGAGGGGATTCTTTCTCTGTGCGAAAGAGTGGGGTGGTATGAAAGACCATTGATGAATGAAGACATTTTCTTCTATGCATTGGCTTAACCCATGATTTCAATGAACCTAGATCATTTGGAGAATTATTAGAAAAACCATATCCGTACGTGGGAGTTAATAGGATTTTAATGACCTAGTTCACTTGGAGGATGTTTTTTGAAGAAATAGATCCGTGATTGGGTCAGTTGGTGACTAAACTCTAAAATCTCTTGTCTTCTGGGGTGATACATTTTCTGGAAGGTTTTGACATTGGTAAATGGGTGAATTATGGAAGAAACTTGGTGTAGTTGCCTATTTGCATAATTCGAGAAGTTGGGTGTCCCGTTTATGACTTTTGCCTGTTTCATGTTAAACCCCAGTCACTTTTATTCTAAAAATTAAAAGTAAATAGATTAGAAAATTAGAAGATGATTCTATAGTGAAGTTACTAGCTAAGATAATTTACAAGGGTTGAAGTGATGGGGACGTATTGAATTAAAGCCTCACCCCCAAAAACAGAAACTGTATGTGAGAGTTTCACCGTGCATAAGATACCAAAGATGTGATACACGTCGTCTGTGCCTCTTAGAATATTGAGATGTTTTAAGAAGTTCCACTACAACAAGCACATGCTATAGAATGTACATTAACGATAGGGCATTCCTTTTTTCGTATTTCTGTGCTTAGAATATGTTTTCAATTGCATGTCTCCATCACAATCCGCTTAATTACTATGGATATGTGATATCTTATCTGAGTCATTTTTTTGTGCATATGGACAGAGAACAGAGGTATATGAATACTCAAAGCTGCTTGGAAACTCTCAATTTACCTTGCTACCACTTCAACCATATAAGCTTATATATGCTCACATGTTAGCGGAAGTGGGAAGAGTATCAGACTCACTGAAGTAAGTTTTTGGAAAAATTCTCTTAATAGATCATGAAAACCTTGTTTTGAGTTCTCTTAGTAATATTTTACTAATGCAGGTACTGTCAAGTGGTATCAAAATCCTTGAAAACCGGTCGAGCTCCCGAAGTAGAAACATGGAGACAATTAGTTGCATCCCTTGAAGAAAGGATAAAAACTCACCAACAGGTACCTCTCTGTTCTCTAGTTTCTCTTTCTGGAGCAAATAGCAGAAAACCCCCCTGTGGTTTCTCCATTGTGCAGGTAACCCCCTCTGTTTTTATTAGGCACATAAACCCCTTGTGCTTTGAATATATTGCAAACATCTAAACTGTTGCACAAAACTCCCAGTCATTTCTCCATTTCGTGGCTCACGCTTGTCATATTATAAAGATTTGTTAACCAAAGTACAGTTTCATGCTCCAAAATCAAGTGTGTGCCACATAAACGGCTAGTTTGGATGATAAGAATTTTGATGTTTGCAACAATTTTTAAAGCTTAGGGGTTTAACATGTGCCTAATATAGAGGCAGATGGGGTCATCCGCACAATGAAGAAACCACAGGGGGCTTTTCTGCTTTCCCCCCTCTTTTCTATGGTTTACGAGTGATACTAAAGTCACAAAATAATCTCACAAAATTTGGCTCAAAAACTGTGTCGTCGATGATTGATTGGATGTTGTGTTTATATGCCCCACTACTCATTAATTCAACAACAACAACAACAACAAAGCCTTAGTCCCAAAATAATTTGGGGTCGGCTAACATGAATCCTCATATATCATCGTGAAAAAAATAAATAAATAAAAATAAATAAAATATATATATATATATATATATATATATATATATATATATATATATATATATATATATATATATAAAATCAACCCCCCACATGGATTTTTGCCCTCCACTCCGGCCTCTTCAACACCATACTTTCATCCACTCCAAGTAAATTCATATCATTTTCAATTACTCATTAATTCAACATCCAATCAAATTTTGACAATTGTATGCCCCTAGCATTGCTCTGTGGTATCCTGGTCTCTTAAGTTTATTTTCATTTGCAGGGTGGGTTCTCAACAAACTTGACTCCTGGGAAATTTGTCGGTAAATTGTTCAACTTATTCGATAGCACTGCCAATCGGGTTATCGGTGGCTTACCTCCACCGGCACCATCAACATCTGTTGCCAATGTACAAACCAACGAGCATCATTACCAGTCATCTAGAGTATCGACTAGTCAGTCAACACAGGCAATGTCATCATTAGTTCCTTCAGCTTCAATGGAACCCATTACGGAACGGACAGCTGATGCCAGTAGAAGGTCGATGCACAACAGAAGTGTTTCCGAGCCTGATTTTGGTCGAACTCCGAGAGAGGTAATGGATTGTATTTGCTATTTCCCCCCCCCCCCTCGTAAATAAATGAATAAAGAGAAAAGAAAAATGCATAATGCTCGATTTGTTTTCGTTCTCACGGTTTTGGATTCTGGGTTTACTTTTTGTAGAGTCAAGTTAATTCATCAAAAGATGCATCCTCTGCGGATTCGCAAAGTAAAGCATCTGGTGGATCTTCGCGATTTGGTCGTTTTGGTTTTGGCTCTCAGCTCATTCAAAAGACTGTAGGTTTAGTACTAAAGCCTCGGCAAGATAAGCAGGTAGTTATTTGTGTTATATTATTTTCTGCAAAATGTCCTCTTTTCACTTCTATTATTGCTCCCCCTTCCTCCCCTATGGCTCAGGCCTTGGTCAATTTTCCTGAATTCACATTTTTCCTCTATGAAGGCAAAATTGGGTGAGTCAAATAAATTTTATTATGATGAAAAATTGAAGAGATGGGTAGAGGAAGGTGTAGAGCCGCCAGCAGAGGAAGTTGCACCTCCGCCTCCACCAACAATGGCAACTTTCCAAAATGGGACATCAGATTACAACTTGAACAGTGCATTAAAGAGCGAAGGATCTCAAAGCAACGGAAGCCCAGAATTCAGAAGCCCCACTGCTTTGGGGCATAGTTCAGGAATCCCACCAATTCCAACAACCTCAAATCAATTTTCAGCACGTGGAAGGATGGGCGTTCGAGCAAGGCAAGTTGATACATAGACTTCTCTTCTGTTAATGCTTCACACACAGACACACACACAGACACACACATATGCATTTTGCACTGGGATCAAGTCAGACCCCAAACTCTTCACACAGATACACACATTTATATATATGCATTTAAGATTAATTGATGAATGTGCGGATCTGGCAGTAAATCTTAATTCCTTGAATTCTTGAATATTGGTAGTAGTAATAGTAATAGAATTTCCCTATCCTTCTACTCTGGTAAGTGTGAATTCCTCAATTGTTTTGACTAGTAGTTAATCTTCATGCTAACCTGTGGATTCAATGATGGATTATTTCACCTTTTCGGTTCCGTGGGAAAGTTTGGGTATAAATTGTATATTTGAGTAGCTTTTATCATTTGAAAATATGAAATGCCAGTGCCTACAGTATGTCGTCATATACAACTTCATGAAGACTAACTAATGGAATTGGGGCCTATCCAGTCTGACTTCACAGAAGTCAAATTGTTCAATGGTCCATATCTCATCTTTAACAAACGGGTAGGGTGGCCGGGTTAGTGAGAGGATAAGGGTCAAAAGACAATTATACCCTAAATGAAAGATCTGATGGTCCAGATTAGAACCAATTTGGACTTCTGTCCCCAAAGGAGTGACCCATTGGTAAAGCCAGTAAAGCCAAACCTCACTCTGTGAGGTCTAGGTTCAATTTCTCTCCATGCCTTCTGGCTTGGGACATCGTAAAAAAACAAAAAAAAAAAAAAAAAAAAACAAAACAAATTTGGACTTCTATGAGGTCCCACCTCACAATTCCCAGATCCCTAACTAATAGCTTTTGGTTTCCTTCTTTTGGGCAGGTATGTTGACACCTTTAACAAAGGTGGTGGGAATCCAACCAACTTGTTCCAATCACCGGCCGCCACTTCCATCAAACCCACAACTGCCGCCAATCCAAAATTTTTCGTTCCTGCAGTGGTTCCCGCCCCAGAACAGTCACCGGAGACAAGTACAGACTACATGCAACAACCACCTGCACCTATTAATGAAAACCCCCCACCGGGTCCCACCATGAACAATGACTCATTTCACTCTCCTCCACATCAGCATTTTCAACCATCAGTGACTATGCAAAGGTATCCTAGCATGGATAACATTACCCACAGAGGTACATCTACAAACATGAATAATAATGGCCCTCTCTCATCTCATTCAAGAAGAACAGCTTCATGGAGTGGAAGCTTTAGTGACGGATTTAGCCCTCCAGGCAAATCCGAATTAAAACCGCTCGGAGAAGTTCTGGGGATGCCTCCATCTTCATTTATGCCTAGTGAGCAAGGTTTAACGATTTCCTCAATGAACGGAGGTAGTTTTAACGAGCTTCAAGAAGTTGAACTCTAAGGCTACAAGGGCGTATATATATATATATATATAATTTTCTCTCACCTCTTACGGTCTTTGCATCGTCGTCTACAGAAGTGTTGCGGAAGTGGAGCTGATCTGGGGAGCCGAAAATTATTTTTGTTTAATCTTTTTTTTTTTTTTTTTTTTTTGACCATTGTATGTTGAAATGCAATTGGGTTACTTAGCTGTTTACATGTACCTTTAGATATAGGTTTTTGTTAAATGTTAAAAAATGTGGTGGTTTTATAAAAAATAGCTAAGGAAAGCAGCCACTGTACAGTTCATTTGTTCATTTATTGAGGACAAAGAAATGTCCCTATGATGAGGTTTAAAAGCCAAGTATTTTTCTCTAGGGGGATGTAACAAATTCTAAAATAAGATCTCCATATTTATAGTTTTTTTTTTCCCCTTGAAAATTCTGGTTTTAGGTAGAAATGTTTTCTACTAACAATTGTGGTGCTGAAAATCCTTAGTCCTGCCTAATTTTTTACCCAATAACTGTTGTACCTTTTTTTATATCATCATTGGTTATGAGTTACTAGGTTGCTATTATTTTACGTAACCATTTCAACGATACATAATTCACCTTTGTTTGGTGAGCGCTGGGGTTCGATCTCTTATCGCCCACGCCACGATCAAGAAAATAAAATATATCACTAAATCACTTCTTTATTTGTATACATTTGCTCAATTTTTTTGGTTTGGTATAATTTAACCATTTGGTACATAATTTGCTATTCAAAGTTGTAATAAGAAATGGGCAATGCTATCATTTAACCATATTTAATCATTTGTGGTACATAATTTGCTATTCAAAGTGGTAATAAGAAATGGCAATACTAGAGTTACAAAAGAAGTTCACAAAAATATGAATACAAAATTGAGGTGACGATATTTTATTGTCTTCGTCAATTTTGGACCCGCTACACTTTAATTAAATTTTAATTAAAAACACCTACATAATTATAATTTTGTAAACCAAAATGTGAGAATTTTTTTGTAACTTTAGTATTATCGACAAAATTTTGTCAACCCCTAAACTTGGGAAATAAAAGCTTGAGTGGAAGGGTTTGGTTTCACATGTGGCAAGTGCTACTCTCTCCTACTGTTGTGGTACAAATCATGTATAAACTGATACTGTAAACTTAAAAGTAGTGGTCATCTGGACGTTAGAATGTTATAAATAGTTAGTTGGGGTTTCAGCTAGACAATTAGGGGTTAAATTTAAAACTTTATGATTTAAATTAATATTTTATGATTTAAATTAATATTCCCCCAGTTTCGGTTTAAGTACGGTTTCTACTTTCCTTTTTATCCGTCGGTCTCAGTTTAAGTTTTTTAATTGATTTATTCAAAAAATGACAGAAAGTGTAACACCCCAAATATTCCACAAATAACTATAACGCTTAATTGATAATAAAATAACTTCAACGGCTACTAAATCATAATTCAAATGCTAACCACAATTCAAAATAACGTAAATACGGATAACGGTAACAAGTGCAACGGCTAGTACAACCCACTAGCTCGCCAACTAAACTACCTAACAAAAGAAATTACTTAAACGGCTCCCGCCTTGCGACGGTCCAACTTCCTACTTATTACCTGAAAGGAAAAATAATGGGAAAGGGAATGAGCGAACAATGCTCAGCAAGTTCATACAGTGCCTCTCCGGTTGCTAAGGAAGAGGTGACCGAAAAAACGAGATCAAATGAATACTTCAATGAACGGTAAATATTCAAGAACGGAATATTCAAAATACAGTTTCAAAACAGTTACTAAGTATAGAAAACACTTCTATGAGTTGGAAAACATGTGGCTTCACAAAAGAGCAGTTTTCAATCAAATAACTTTCACAAAATACTTCACTTTATTTCATAAACCTTTTACAAAAGATTTCACATTAAAACACCTTACTTCCATCCGATCACACTTTAGGGATTAAGCAGTTACTAGCTATACCCAGGGCTAAGGTTTTCATTGACCGCACCCAATAACCGGTATATCATGATAACCTACATCACTTCATCAAGCAATGTAATAGGGTCCCATATGTCCTTCTTCAGGCACTGGGATAACTATAAGGGTCCACATGTTCATTTCCAGAACTATGGATAACATTGGGGTCCACATATTCTTTTCAGAATTATGGATAACATTTACTTTCACAAAACTTTACTTTGTTAACTTTCAAATGTGCTCTTATAATCAAGAACACAACAACAACAATATCAATCATACGCAAGATATCCCAATTGAACAATAACACATCAAAAGGGGTAGATATCCAAAGAACGCTAACACAACGGAACAGATATGTTTTTAAAATACTACCCGCCACATAGGTAGAATATAACTTTACCAAACATAGAATGGATTCCTAAACAAGGAATGAAACCAAGAACTAAGAACGTAATCCCTTACCTTAGCGTTGCTTAGCGAAAGCGAAACTCCCCGCGTACGAATCTACAATCATGCAAATATAGGTCTTAGGGTTCAAGTAATACTCCTTTACTTAATCCCTAACTATTCACTAAATACGAGTTATTCTTCCTTAACCCTTTTTAAAGATTATCCTTTTTACCCTTTCATATCTTTCCCCAAAATACCCCTAGGATTCCCGAGTATTCAATCTTTACTTATTCTCTTCTATTTAATTTACTCACATTAATTCCATCTTTCTCAGTATATACTATATACATACAATCACATACACACCCCAATCCTAAACTCATCCACACAGCACATATACATATTGTGGCTGTCACCTTCAGCCATCCATACTCAGCAAGGCAGAAACACGCACACAGCAACACCCACGCACGCGCCCTACAGCAGAAACACGCACACAGCAACACACACGCACACACATCAACAGCAAAAAGGAACACAGAATTCTGTACACCCTCTTCCAGCTTCACGACAACAAGCATACCTCAGCAATAGACATCAGAAATCTGTACAGACACATCAGAACACACGCACACACACATGCAACCCCACAACAGACACACGCAAACACATTACAGATACATACACACACCAGAACACATGCATATACGCATACAGACACCTAACAGACACACGCACTCACACAGCACACGCATACAACTCTCTGTAAATGCACACACAGACTCTCGCACACCCAATTAAACACATGCTAAACCCTAGTTTCCTTTATACCTAGCATGCATTAACTCCTAGTAACATACCCCAATCTCTAGTTATCAACTACCAGAATTTTAGGGTTTAAGAACTATAAAGAAAAGGAATTGACTTTACCTTGAACTGAATTGGATCTTCAAACACCAAAGGAGAATTTCTTCTTCTCCTTCTCAGACTCACGGCGTCTCCCTTTCTCTCTGCCCTCTCAGTCGTAGCTTTCTCTCCTTCACGGTCTCTCTCTATTTCTCTCACAGAGGACTGCCGCCTCTCTTTTATTTTTTTCTAACTCACGGTTTATGCAACTGAGGGTGCTAGGTTTAAGAAAGAGTATTTATACATTTTATTCCCCAAAGCCCTAGTCCCAAAGGAATTTTAAGCCCACCAAGAGTCCTAGCCCAACCAAAATAATAATTCTGTTATTATCTTCTTAACTGAGTTATTATCCTTTTAAAACTCAATTAATATCCTCTTAAATGTTATCCTAAATAACTAATAAATAAATAAATAAATCAATATTTGAAATTAGAAAAGGAACGGGGTATTACATTCTTACCCCCCTTAAAAGAGTTTGGTCCACCAAACTAAACATACCTTAATCTGAAAACAGGGCAGGATACAGCTCACGCATCTCGCTCTCGAGCTCCCACGTTGCTTCTCTTTCCGTGTGATTGCTCCACTGCACTTTTACATAGGGAATTATTCTTTTCCTCAAGATCTGATCTTTCCGATCCACGATTTTCACAGGTTGCTCATCATAACTCAAGTCTGCTCGGAACCGTAACTGTTTGTACTCAATGACGTGACTCGGGTCAGGAGCATACTTCCTCAACATCGACACATGAAACACATTATGCACTCCCGCGAGTACAGGTGGTAACGCCAACTTATAAGCCACCTTTCCAATTCGTTCTAAAATCTCGAACGGTCCAACATATCTTGGGCTAAGCTTCCCACGAATCCTAAACCTCATAACACCTTTCGTTGGTGATATTCTCAAGAACACATGATCTCCTATTTGAAATTCCAAATCGCGTCGTCGGCGATCCGCATATGAATTTTGCCTATCTTGAGCCGTTAGTAACCATCGACGAATTTGTTGCACTTTATCCGACGTTACTTGCACAATCTCGGGTCCAATCAACTTCCTCTCGCCGACTTCATCCCAACACGCAGGTGATCTACACTTTCGTCCATACAACGCTTCATAGGGTGCCATCCCGATGCTAGCGTGAAAACTATTATTGTAGGCGAACTCCACTAAGGTCAAATGTTCGTCCCAAGTTCCTTGCCAATCCAATGACGTAGCTCTCAACATATCCTCAAGAGTTTGAATCGTCCTTTCCGACTGTCCATCAGTTTGCGGGTGAAATGCTGTACTCATAGTTAATTCTGTTCCCAATGCTTTCTGCAAGCTCTTCCAAAATTTTGACGTGAACCTCGCATCTCGGTCAGACACAATAGAGACCGGTATTCCATGTAACCTTACAATTTCATCCACATATAACTTGGCCAACTTTTCTAACGAATCAGTCACCTTGATTGCCAGAAAATGAGCCGACTTAGTAAGTCTGTCAACTATTACCCAAATTGCGTTATGACCCTTCAATGTCTTAGGTAATCCTACCACCAAATCCATAGTTATGTGTTCCCACTTCCACTCCGGAATCGGTAACGACTGTAGCAATCATGCGGGTTTCTGATGTTCACTTTTCACTTGCTGACATACCAAACACTTTGCTACAAACTCGGCTACCTCATTCTTCATGTTGTTCCACCAAAATGACTCCCTTAGGTTTCTATACATCTTCGTACTCCCAGGGTGAATCGAAAATCTCGAACAGTGAGCTTCTGCGAGAATTTCCCTCTTGATATCTTCATTGCTAGGGACCCAAATCCTTGATCGGTACCTTATAATTCCATCTTCTCCAATGCGAAAATCTGTCACTTCGCCCTTATCCATAATCTTGTGAATCCTAGTTGCTTCCTCATCTGCATTCTGTGCCTCCTTGACTTTAACCAAAAGTGTGGGCTGAACGCTCATTTGAGCTAGATATCCTTTAACTCTGACTTCCAGTCTTGAGACTTCAGTATTACTCCCTACACTTACCCCCTTAGAAACCATAGTTGCTAATGTTCCATGGTGCTTCCTACTCAACGCATCGGCCACCTTATTAGCCTTTCCGGGATGATATAAGATCGTACAATCATAGTCTTTAAGTAGTTCCAGCCATCTTCGTTGCCTCATGTTTAACTCCTTCTGGGTGAAAATATATTTAAGGCTCTTATGATCGGTATAAATCTCACAAGGTACTCCATACAGGTAATGTCTCCAAATTTTCAACGCAAATACCACGGCTGCCAATTCCAAGTCATGGGTTGGGTAGTTCTTCTCATAGTTCTTCAATTGCCTTGATGCATACGCTATTACTTTGTCATTCTGCATTAACACACATCCCAATCCTCTCAATGATGCATCACTATATATCACAAATCCATCCTTGCTTGTTGGTAACGTCAGAACTGGTGCGGACACTAACCGCTTCTTCAACTCCTGAAAGCTCTTCTCACACTCATCCGACCACATAAATTTTGTTCCTTTCTGAGTCAACTTAGTTAATGGTAAGGACAACTTGGAAAATCCTTCTACGAACCTTCGATAATATCCTGCCAAACCTAGGAAACTCCTTATTTCACTTACGGACGTCGGCCTCTCCCAATTGACTATAGCTTCAATCTTTGCGGGATCAACCGCCACTCCATCCTTAGACACCACATGTCCCAAGAACGCTACCTCTCCAAGCCAAAATTCACATTTCTTGAACTTCGCATATAACTTATGTTCTCTCAAAATTTGCAATACTAACTTCAAGTGTGCTTCATGCTCTTCCTTTGACTTCGAATACACCAAAATATCGTCTATGAATACTATCACACATTTGTCCAAAAACTCTTGGAACACCCTATTCATAAGCTCCATAAACGCAGCAGGGGCATTTGTCAAACCAAATGGCATCACCAAAAATTCGTAATGACCGTACCTTGTCCTGAAAGCCGTCTTTGCTATGTCCTCCTTCTTCACCCTCAATTGATGATAACCAGAACGCAGATCAATCTTCGAGAAATAACACGCTCCTTGCAGTTGATCAAACAAATCGTCAATCTTAGGCAGTGGATACTTGTTCTTAATCGTCACACGGTTAAGTTCTCGATAGTCGATACATAGCCTCATCGATCCGTCCTTCTTTTTCACGAACAACACCGGTGCACCCCAGGGTGATACACTCGGCCTTATCAAACCTTTGTCCAACAATTCTTGCAATTGCTCCTTCAATTCCTTGAGTTCCAATGGAGCCATCCTATACGGCGCTCTCGAAATCGTTGCAGTCTCCGGCGCTAGATCTATTGAAAATTCCACTTCTCGCTCTGGTGGTACTCCCGGTAAGTCTTCTGGAAAAACATCCTTGAAATCTCGAACTACAGAAAGAGATTCTATAGCTACCTCCTTCTTGCTTGTTTCGCCCACAATTGCCAGGAATCCTTCACAACCTTTCCTTAACATCTTACGAGCTTTCATTACAGAAATCAGGCCCGTTTGGACTCTCGGCTGTGATCCTCGAAAACAAAACTCTTCTCCAGATGGGAACACAAAATTAACTTCCTTCTTAAAGCAATCCACCTTGGCATGATATGCAGCTAACCAATCCATACCTAAGATGATATCAAATTCACAGAGATCTAATCTAATGAGATCCACCTCGAGTTCTCTATCGCCTAACTTCAACGGGCATTTCTTAAACACAGATGTGACCGGGATGGAATCTTTAACAGGTGTATCTATCACTAGAGGTATTTCTAACGCCTCACGTATCAATTTCAGATGTTTTGCCAACTTAGAACTAATCACGGAATGAGTGGCACCAGTATCAATCAAAGCATATACATTACGAGAACAAAGTTGGAGTGTACCTGCTACCAGGTCATTCGTGGCTCTTGCATCTCTAGCAGTCATAGTGAATACACGTCCAAGGCCACCAGTATTACCCTTATCATCACTCTTTGCTCCATGTGTCGGTGTATCTCTTTTTGGTTCTGGGCATTTCCACCGAGGATGCCCAATCTTTTCGCAGTTGTAACATTTCCTATCCTTGAACTTGCACGCATCGATCTTATGACTTTTATCGCACACAGTGAAGACTTCCGTCGATCCACGCTCTTGAGCCTTGCCTTTATCACTAGCAAACCGGTTTCCAAAATTTCGAGTAGGGTACTTATTAGCAACAGGATCATGATCATGACTTTCTTCGGTAGCTTTCCTCTTACCATAATTGTCGCGGTTCCGATCCCCAAACCGTCCCTTCGACTCACTTGAATCTTTATTAGCAGACTTCTCCATAGACTTTTTCTTTTCATCTCTTTTGTTGCGGTATTCATCAGATTCCTTCTCTACCACCCTTGCCCTATCCAGGACCAAACCATAAGTAGCCAACTGCAGAGGCGTGATTCGCACCGAATTCTATCACCGAGACCAGCTTCGAACTTCCTAGCCTTTTGTTCCTCGTTATCGAAAAAGGTAGGCGCAAACTCCATTAACTCAGTAAACTTTGCGCAATACTCATCAACCGTCATGCTCCCTTGAGTGAGCATCAGGAACTCCGCCACCTTGGCATTACGAACACTTGCAGGGTAATACTTTTCATTGAATACTGTCTTGAACATCTCCCAAGTAAAATTTCCAGTTCCGCGAGCTGTTGCCGCCCTTTTCTCGGCTTCCCACCAAGTATGAGCTGCCCCTTTCAACACAAATGTGGCAAAGGTAACCTTCGTTCAGGTACAGCTTTAGCGTGACAAAAATCTTTTCCATATTCTTAAGCCAGTCTTCAGGATTTTCCTTAGGACTACCAGAGAAAGAGTCCGGATTCCTCTTCTGAAATTATTCCAGCGGGTCTCTCAATGGTACTTGCTGAGGTTGCGGCGGTGGCTGCGCATGTGCCAATTGAGCAACCACTTGCCCAATACCCGTCATCGTTTGGTTCAGAGTTTGCAAGAGATTGGCCATGTTTGGATCCACCTGGCCTTGGTTATCGTCATTTCCAGCGTTGCTAGCATTGCCACGGTTCCCGTTCCTCGTCATCTGAGGTTAAGAACAAACTATAATGAATACTCCTTATCATACTACATAAAAGGTATGCTTTTACTTGCACCTATTTCACACTTAAATTGGTCTTTCATCAGACCAACCTACACATACATCGATCTTACACTAGACCTTTCACAGTATCAGCCTTGCACTAGGCTTTTCACTTAACTTTGGTCATTTTACTAGACCAATCACATTTTCGCAGTTCCCAAATATAGTAAATAATTATAATTGCAAAACAGGGTAGAGGAAATACTAGAACTAGCACTTTATTTCATAACTAAAACGTGAATAACAAATCCTAATCTAGAATTCAAAAACATAACTATCTAGCTAACACCTTGCAAAACAAAAGAACTAACTACTTCTAAACTCAAATTCATTTCCTCAATCTTGCAGATCTTCTAAGCCCTTCGCTTGGCACTCTAGGTCTCCCCAACGATCCCTTTGGCCTACCACGAGACCTACGACCTTGCACTTCCGCTTGACCATTATCCTCCACCACTATTGGCACAACAGGCACTTCAGGAAGGACTGGATTTCCTTCAGCGTGAATTGCAGCTAACTCCGCCTTTCGATCTTGTAACTCATAGTACACCGCATAGAACTCTTCCTTGACACCGTCCATGTAATCCTCATTTTCTATCAACATGGCTCTTGTTTGGTATAGCTGATCTTTGGTACGTGCTAACCTTTCATCAGCTAAATTCAATCGTCGCTAAGGGTTCCCCATTCCTCATGCATCCGATAGAGATCATGCATAGCCTCCTCATACTCAGTCTTGGTTACTTCATTCTGCTCACGAAGATTCACTATCTCCTCTTGTTGTTGCTTCACCTTTGCAATATACCTATTAAATATACCTCTCATACAAAGTCCATACTTGAGCTTCCTTACTCCATACTTCTTTCGGTGATCCATTTCCTACAAGTAAGAAATAACTCTCATTAGTATCACGGGTAAAACTCAAATACATAATATACATCATACTTAGGCATTCGAAATCCAAAAAGAAATTTCTTCTAACTCTCCTCAATAAGACCTCATCATTCCTATTACGATAATCTCTTTTGTCTTATCACAAGATTTCAAAAATAAAGTTTCCAAAAATAGAAAGTTCTAGGCAGACCCAATAACGGTTAAGTACTATTCTCTTCCAATAATATTAACACACCTAAGATCTCCCATGTGACCTACAACCAAGGCTCTGATACCAACTGTAACACCCCAAATATTCCACAAATAACCATAACGCTTAATTGATAATAAAATAACTTCAACGGCTACTAAACCATAATTCAAATGCTAACCACAATTCAAAATAACGTAAATACGGATAACGGTAACAAGTGCAACGGCTAGTACAACCCACTAGCTCGCCAACTAAACTACCTAACAAAAGAAATTACTTAAACGGCTCCCGCCACGATCCTTGCGACGGTCCAACTTCCTACTTATTACCTGAAAGGAAAAATAATGGGAAAGGGGATGAGCGAACAATGCTCAACAAGTTCATACAGTGCCTCTCCGGTTGCTAAGGAAGAGGTGACCGAAAGAACGAGATCAAATGAATACTTCAATGAACGGTAAATATTCAAAAACGGAATATTCAAAATACAGTTTCAAAACAGTTACTAAGTATAGAAAACACTTCTATGAGTTGGAAAACATGTGGCTTCACAAAAGAGCAGTTTTCAATCAAATAACTTTCACAAAATACTTCACTTTATTTCATAAACCTTTTACAAAAGATTTCACATTAAAACACCTTACTTCCATCCAATCACACTTTAGGGATTAAGCAAGCATTAGTCGTACCTGTGGCTAAGGTTTTCATTGACCGCACCCAATAACCGGTATATCATGATAACCTACATCACTTCATCAAGCAATGTAATAGGGTCCCATATGTCCTTCTTCAGGCACTGGGATAACTATAAGGGTCCACATGTTCATTTCCAGAACTATGGATAACATTGGGGTCCACATATTCTTTTCAGAATTATGGATAACATTTACTTTCACAAAACTTTACTTTGTTAACTTTCAAATGTGCTCTTATAATCAAGAACACAACAACAACAATATCAATCATACGCAAGATATCCCAATTGAACAATAACACATCAAAAGGGGTAGATATCCAAAGAACGCTAACACAACGGAACGGATATGTTTTTAAAATACTACCCGCCACATAGGTAGAATATAACTTTACCAAACATAGAATGGATTCCTAAACAAGGAATGAAACCAAGAACGTAATCCCTTACCTTAGCGTTGCTTAGCGAAAGCGAAAGTCCCCGCGCACGAATCTACAATCATGCAAACATATGTCTTAGGGTTCAAGTAATACTCCTTTACTTAATCCCTAACTATTCACTAAATATGAGTTATTCTTCCTTAACCCTTTTTAAAGATTATCCTTTTTACCCTTTCATATCTTTCCCCAAAATACCCCTAGGATTCCCGAGTATTCAATCTTTACTTATTCTCTTCTATTTAATTTACTCACATTAATTCCATCTTTCTCAGTATATACTATATACATACAATCACATACACACCCCAATCCTAAACTCATCCACACTAAGACATATACATATTGTGCCGTCACCTTCACCACATCCATACTCGAAGGCGTAAACACGCACACAAAGAACACCCACGCACGCGCCCTACATAAAACACGCACACAGCAACACACACGCACACACATCAGCAGCAAAAGGAACACAGAATTCTGTACACCCTCTTCCAGCTTCACGACAACAAGCATACCTCAAAGAATAGCCATGTAAATGCATGCATACATCAAAACACACACGCACACACATGCAACCCCACAACAGACACACGCAAACACATTACAGATACATACACACACCAGAACACACGCATATACGCATACAGACACCTAACAGACACACGCACACACAGAGCACACGCATACAACTCTCTGTAAACGCACACACAGACTCTCGCACACTCAATTAAACACATGCCAAACCCTAGTTTCCTTTATACCTAGCATGCATTAACTCCTAGTAACATACCCCAATCTCTAGTTATCAACTACCAGAATTTTAGGGTTTAAGAACTATAAAGAAAAGGAATTGACTTTACCTTGAACTGAATTGGATCTTCAAACACCAAAGGAGAATTTCTTCTTCTCCTTCTCAGACTCACGGCGTCTCCCTTTCTCTCTGCCCTCTCAGCCGTAGCTTTCTCTCCTTCACGGTCTCTCTCTATTTCTCTCACAGAGGACTGCCACCTCTCTTTTATTTTTTTCTAACTCACGGTTTATGCAACTGAGGGTGCTAGGTTTAAGAAAGAGTATTTATACATTTTATTCCCCAAAGCCCTAGTCCCAAAGGAATTTTAAGCCCACCAAGAGTCCTAGCCCAACCAAAATAATAACTCTGTTATTATCTTCTTAACTTAACTGAGTTATTATCCTTTTAAAATTCAATTAATATCCTCTTAAATGTTATCCTAAATAACTAATAAATAAATAAATAAATCAATATTTGAAATTAGAAAAGGAACGGGGTATTACAGAAAGTATGAACAGTGTTTCGAACAATTTTGTCGCTATAAAATTTATCAAAATATCATAAATTACATATCTACTTTTAACCCACCTGCTTTATGAATAATATTGCGGACAATTATGTATTCACCACACTACAATTATTAACCAGTTTTGCCTTGTTTCATTTTCTTAATATTAATAATCGTACAAAGTCAATCTAAGCAAAAATTCTAAATTGAGATGAAAGGAGAATTTTAGCTTGTCTTATTTATTCAGTAAACCATTTTTTTTCTCCGTTCCATCTCATCATATTGCAAAAAATTATCGGTATACGATATACGGTATACTATATACGTTAATTAAGAAGTGTATATAGTATAATATAGTGGGATATATAATAGTAAGTGTTAATTGATGTTAATATAATAAGTGAGTTTCACTAATTAAAAAATATTATAATCTTTTTTTTTTTTAATTTCATGAAACACATAAAATAACAATTTTTGCAATTTTAAGTTGGAGGGAGTATTATTTATATAAAAAAAATTCATTAATATCAATGAAAAGGAATAACCACCAAAAAAACCCAACCGGAAAAATAAGACGCGTCAGGTTTCCACAATGGCTTAAACACACACACACACACACACACACACACACAATGCCTGCAAACTAACAGCTCGAAGTCATGACCTAAATCCCAAATTTACTTTTCCCCATTAACAAAACCCTAAAATTTTCCAAAATCAAGCTATCTATTTCATCAGATAACCCTAAATTACCATCCACAGGAAAATCTATCTGCATTGCAATGGATTTGTCATCTCTAACAGAAGCCCAACAACAACAACTTCAACAACTCCAAACGCAATACCAAGAACACCAACAGAAACGGCAAGACGAAGCATCCGCTACCGCCGCCGCATCCGCTTCCGCCGCTGCCCAACAACAACAACAACAATATGGCCAATCTCAGTCTCAATCCTACTATCCATCCCAGCCACAATCACACGATCAATCATATTATTCCTATTATCAGAATCAAGATCCTCAACAGTATGCCGCGTACTACAACAATTCCGACTACGCCAATGTGTATCAGACCCAACAACAACAACCACGGCAGCAGCAACAACAGTATTCACAGGCCGAGACGGTGACATATCATCCTCCGGCAGCGCCGCTGCCTGAGGCTCAGCTAATTGAGCACCAGCAGCAGCAGAATGCTTATCATCCTAATACTAGTAGTGGTACTCAGGTGGCGCAAGGTGGGGACCAGTCGAATTCTGGGTACAATGTTCCAAGTGGAATTAATACTGCTGCTGCAGCAGCGGCAATGGCGGCATTGTCTCAGCTGACTCAGTTTGCTGCGGAGAGGTCAATGGGTGGTTCTCAGGAGCGACAGTGGTATGGGAATGGTGGTGGATATGGTCCACCAATGGGTCCTGGTCAATTCATGGGACCATTGCATCATGGTCCACCGGTAAGTTTATGGTTACTGCGTTAGTGATTAACTTCTCAGTTTGTTATTTATATTGTGATTAGGTTTAGTTACTTATTTTGCGTTGTGCAATTATAAGTATCTCAGTTTGATTGTACTTGTGTTTCTGATAACATGATTCTTCTATTCTAAAATGTGGACTATTTAGTTGTATTATGAATATTGGAAAGGGTTCTCTGAGCAATTCTCTTGCTGAGGAAGGGGAGAAGGGGACTCTTTATAAATTCATTTTTGATAAGTTTTAGCAGTACCATAACTTAAGCATAGTTATTTAAGGCTCAAGGCGCACCAAGGCGCAAGAGGTGAGCCCGGAGCCTAGGCGCAAGGCGCAAGGCGGGCGCGCGCCCGAGTGACTAAGCCCAAAAAATTGGCTAAAAATACTAAAATATACTCCCTCCGTCCCAGAACATAGTTCACAAACACTGTTTGCACTGATTTTAAGGAGGGAGTATTATATTAAAAGTGTTGTGAGTGTGAAAATAAAATAGGAGAGAGAATGAGTGGAGAGAATAGTAAATTATAATGGTGTTGTGAGTATTAAAATAATGTAGGAGAGAGAATGAGTGGAGGGAATAGTAAAGATTCCTTTCCATTTTAGGTAAGTTTTAAATGTGTGAAGTAAGTTTTGGGACGCCCAAAAGGGAAAGTGTGAAGATTATTCCGGGACGGAGGGAGTACATGATAAGTCAAAAAAGAAACAAACATAAAAGAAATAAGCATAAATAGATGTTCAAATAAGAATAAATAGATTTTCATCAAGCATAAATAGAAGTTCAATTGTAAAGAGAAGTTCAAAAATAAGGAATCCAAGTATAAATCATATAAAAAGCATAAATAGATGTTTTAAATCACATCATCATTCCCAATCGTCATCTTCAAACACATCATCTTCTTCAACATATGTCTTGTCCACTTCCGCTTCTTCAAATTCCTCCTCGTCCTCTGAAGCTTCATCTTCCTCATCTATTAGGTGAAGACTATTCTGATTAGCACGAGATGAACTTGGACCAGAAGCTCCCTTTCCTCTCACGGTTCTCGCCGTGGGAGTAGAACTTGAAACTACTCCCCGCTCTTGCATTCGATCTTGTAAAATGACTTGGTTCTCCCACTCCTAGCAGCCTCTAGCAACCGTAGACCAAGTCAAGGAATCATCATCATCGAAGACTCGATCTTGATCATCATCATCATCCTCCGCAATTCCAAGCTTAACCACTCATCGCACTTCATCAATATCATCCAATAGGATGGGATCAATGGTGTCACGTACATTATATCTCCGCTTTAGCGCCCTTGTACTTCACGAACACCAAATCATTCAAGCGGGATTGAGTCAATCTATTTGCGCTTCTTGTTATGAAGCTACAAAATATTTACGAATTGTTATCAATATTTCCTTCTAAAACCATTTGACTAATGTATTACTAGAACTTAGAACATGGAAATCATAAAATAAAAGGCACGTACATGTTCAAAGAAACTCCGGTTTCGCTCACATCCGGCACGAGCTACATGTTAGGCGAGGATTTTAATGGCGAACTTTTGTAGATTGGGAGTTGAAGTACCAAAAGCGGCCCGCATTCACCATTTGTTATGGTTAAATGTAGACATTAAATTAGTTTTTGTAAACAATCACTAAGTAAAGTTGATTATATCATGCAAATGCAACCTAATTAGTTACACGGTGCTATCAGATCCCTTTGTCTAATAGCCATAGCTTTACCAAAACAGCCCTCGCCTTTCTTATAAAGCAATAACTCCCCAATTATTTTATCCCGCATAGCAATTTCAGTACTAGCCTCTCAATGCACGCATACAAACCATCAACAACTTCTTCATCCTTCTCGATATTCTCATTCTTGTAAAAGAATTCTGGATTCAAAAAGTATCCAGCTGCATGTAAAGGTTGATGTAGCTGAACACTCCACCGTTCATCTATTATTTCAAAAATGTCCTTGTACTTGGATTCATCATTATTAAAAGACTTGGCAATCGCTTCCTTAGCTCTGTCCATAGCCTCGTAAATGTATCCCATAGCAGGCTTTCTCTCACCATCTACGATCCGAAGGACTTTAATGAGTGGACCAGTCACCTTAAAGGCATAAAAAATATTAAATTAGTTAACAATCACCAAGTAAAGTAAAATATATTATGCAAATACAACTTAATTAGTAACCTTGAGGGCATAGAAGATATGTCTCCAAAAAGCCGGACTAAGAATAGTTTCCTTAGCTTGTTTACTGCCCGACTCTTTTGCCCATTTACTTTTGTTCCATTCTTCTGAAACGAACATTTTTTCTCCTGTTTTTGCATAATCTGAACCATCAACTGACTCAATGAATACGCTACCTTTAGGAGAATTCACCAAAAAATTAATTAAAGTTCTCTCTCTTTTATCCTTCCATCCATCACACATAATAGAACAACCGGTCTTTAACCACTGTTGTTTGTGTTCCTCCACCATTTCATTAACGGTTTCGACTTCTTTTTTTAGCAACTAACCTCACCTCATGAAAAGTAGGTGGTTTCATGCCCGGGCCACACGTCCAATAGCTTCAATCATAGCGTTGAAGCTCTTATAATTGACAGCGTTGGAAAGTTACTCCAAAGATCATACATCCATCTTGCAATGCATGTACATGCTCTATCCCTCAATTGCTTCTTTGCCGCACGATCTATATCATCTTGCTTCCCTTTTTTTTTTTGGCCTGATCCTGAGAAAAGTAAAGATCTATAGGACCTTTCCTCTTATTCGAGCAGTGGTGGCATCTCCGGGAATAGGGCAGAGTGAGAAGCGTGTTTGATTGCGGTTAATTGTTACTTCAACATCATCATCAAGAAACTCTCCTTCCAATCATACTTGATCCCTTCTGTAATTTTTCTCAACTTGAGCTTCCGTTTTACTGTTTGCTTTCTGAAGCATATATTGCTTCAGCTCTTCTCTAGCCTCCGAGGGACACTTTTGACAAATACTAGCATTTCGATAGCCTCCTACCAAATGTTGTTTTACCCTATATATCCCTCCATTCAACTTCTTTTGGCAAAAAATACAAACAAGTTGATTTTTATCTTTGCCCGTGGGATCAGCAATCGTACAATACTTCCATCCCGGGTCTCTTGAAGCCATTACTACGTAGTTAATCCTAATAAAAAAATAATGAAAAGCTTTACATTTAAAAAATAAAATATCCTTATCCAAGGGAAAATTTAGGAAGAAACTTCTTTTAAGAAAAATAAAATATTGCAATTATTCACATCTTTTTTATTCTTTAGTTAGCAATCAGCATCTCAGCAATTAGGATTAACTACATAGTTAATCCTATTAAAAATAAAACACAGACCAGTTGGAAAACAATAAAAGTGAAAAGCTTTACGTTTAAAAAAAAAAAAGAATGTAAAATCACAACACAAGTTACTGTTGTTTACGTTTAAAAAAAAAAATGAAAAAACACACAACACAAGTTACTGTTGTTTGGAAAAAAAATATACAAGTTACAAGTTACTGTTGTTGAAAAAAAAAAGAATGAAAAAAACACATAACAGTTGTTGGAAAAAAAAAGAATGAAAAAAACACATAACAGTTGGAAATCAAATAAAAAGAAAAGCTTTACGTTTTAAAAAAGAAAAAGAAAAAACACACCTGTTTGAAGCTGTTTATGGTCGCCGGAGGTCGCCTGAGTTCACCGGAGCTAGCTGGATATTCGCCGGAGGTCGCCGGAGGCTGCCGGATGCTCGCCGGAGGTCGTCTGTTGTTTACGTAAATTTTGAAGAGCTCCAACGCTCTTATTTATACACCCCGTTTTGGAATTAGAACCAAATTAGGGTTAATTAGCTTAGTAATTGACGGTCAATTGCCTTGTAGAATTCCTACGCAGACGGGAATTGATCCTTGACCGATCGAAATACGTTTAATCGAGTCTTCATTGACGGTCAATTACTTTCTCGCGCCTAGGCGCACTCAATCAACGCTCGAGCTTCAGCAATAGGCGCGCCTAAGCGCTCGCCTCGTTAACAGCGCCTCGCCTTGCACCCTTCAGGCTCCAAACCTGCGCCTCGCTGAGCCTTGCGCCTAGGCGCGCTTTTAATAACTATGAACTTAAGCATGAAAATTTTGAACACATGCATCTTGGGTAAACATGTCCACCATAGTTCCGCTCTGATACCATCATCTGTAACAACCCGAGCCCAAAATCTCAATCCGCTACTTGAGCACCACGCACTGACCCAATGAACACATGCATCTTGAGTAAACATGTCCACCATAGTTCCACCCATAAGTCCACGGTGCCTAGTAGTAGTGTGTAACCCTATTCTACATCACAATTAAATCCCATATCATTCTGATGTAAGTTTTGGGGTATTACACCTTTTCAAGGCACACAAAATTTCTTTGCTTCAATATATGGTGAATAGAGATCAATGTGAATCTGGAGAGTTAGTTTGCAGGAAATTCTGGAGATCACTGAGGTTGTATGTGGCAGTTAATTGAATCTTCTGTAGGAGGCAGGCTTGTAAACTTTGAGTACTGGCGTACTGTGAATTCTTTGTATTTTGACTTCTCTTCCTAACCTCTAGCTGGTGGAACTTGACAATTCTGTCAGACATTTATATCTCTCCCACCCATCTCCATACCTACCCTAGCATTTGGTGTGTTAGTGGAGAAGGTGATGAGTATTGGCACTTGATAGTTTTGGATGAAGGTTTGTCTCTCTAAAAAGCACTGATGCTGACACCTCTTTCATAACACGAAATGATTTCTGACTGAATTTATTTCTTTAAAACTCTGACCCAACACCCTGGGGGAGAAAATGTGTTAATCTTACATGTGTGTGAAACATAATAATAATAATAGTAACATCTTTGGTATTAGTATAAAGATCGTGAGTATGGTTGGAAATTTTCTTTCAAAATAGGAAACATCATTTAGAGCTATTATCCCCTTGGCCTTATTAATTACAAATAAAATTACTTTTGCTGCTATTGAATTAGTAAATCACAAAGTAATGAAAACTAGGTATCTAATAGCGGCATAGCTGGAAATGTTTGTATATAATTGTTTCAGTAGAAGGTCAAACATTTTGGGACATACCCAATATTTTTCATGCTACAAGTATGGATGCTTGTAAATACACTATAATCTGGATTTCAATGTAATAACCTCACATATGCACGGTATGGTGGCAGGACAACATCAAGATGATGATTTAAGTTATTGACCGTTGTTGGATTTGGAGCCAAAAGGGGAATACAAATATTCAGGCCTAGGTTTACCAGGATTGGCATTTGAAGAGCATCTGCTTATGCTGTTTTTTGGGTTTAAATGAAAAGTTGTCGGGTCTGATCAGAGGTACAAGAACCGAAGAGAATATAAACAGAGAAGGATAACAAGTAAATGATAGGACAAAAAAATAGCATTAGGTCTTGGCATCATTTACATAGGCATCACATATCAATATAATAGTCTGGTATATTATGTAGTCTCTCCTTTCTTAATCTGAACCATTCAAGATATATTTAGGACCAATGTTTGGGCCAAGCCAAATTGGACCCCATCACTAATTTGCTTCTGCCAAAAATATTAGAAACAATTCACACAACCTGGGAAGCCCATGAACTGACTCGTAAATAACACAAATCCAGCAGTCAAATATTATAGTCCTAGGACAAAATTTAGAACTGATAAGATTGAAGAAAAGACACTAGGGATCTCTTAAGAGATGTCTACTATGATTCTAAGAAAAGACTCTGGGACTCTTTAAGTCTACGACCTCCGAGTTTGAATTCAAATATTGCCATCTAATTTTAATTCAAATGTTTCGAGGGGCAGGCTAGGGAATTAGTACATTTTCTTAACTTTGCATTTGAGCCCAATGCTACTCCTATATAGGGACAAAGGGAGTAATATACTCCAATTTTCAAACTGAACGAGTCAACCCGAAAATCACATATATGCAATCTCTCTGACTTCCGCCAACTGTGTAAATGACCCGATGTTCTATGTTTTCTTCGTGCTCCAGTCAAGTGATGCCGCTCTTACCTTATATTCTATTAGCTGAAGTTTACTTTAGCTTACAAACTGGGTCAGATAGTCATCATTTGATCTGGATGTACATTTTCATTCTACATCAAAGCCACTTTTACATTAGTCCATGGTTTGGAATAATCTTCTCAATCATCTGGATAGCTGATGGTGTCATCTAAATTATTTTCATGGATTCCTCTGAGTTAAGCTCTCATCTAATAAAAAAATCTTGTGAGTTAACCAAACTAAGGGTCTAGCTAGTAGTCTTCTTTACTTTTTCTGATCTTTGTTTTATATGAGGTGTTTTTCTTGTCTTTTTTGGACCAGATAACTAATCAGGATCTTATAAGAGTTATTTATGGAGAGCAATCACTAGTGCTTCATCATACAACCCTACATCCAGAGAAAGAATGATGCATTGAGGGCGAGAAGAAGCACCGTCGGCTTTTCTCTTTTAGCATCACTTATTTTTACAGCTAGAAACAAGTAAGTTGTTGATTGGGAGTGGGAACTCATGATTTTTTCAAAACAGCATTTAATGGAGCAATTTTTTTTCTATTGAGGAAAGGAAGTTGCTATGCTAAAACATCAAATAGGTTAGCTACATGGTTGGGAATCAAATGCTGAGGAACAGTTTCAGAATGCATATTGGGATGTGTTTTCAGTATTCCCGAACTTTGAAAGCACAACCCAACTTGGTCATCTACGATTCTCGGAACCTATGTGATGTTTTATAGCTGTCAGGGAGCTTATTTCTTTTGACTGGTAACAACAAGAAAAAAAATTGAAAGATGCAAGGGAATCTGATAAAGATTTTCTTTTTCCTTTAACATGGCTCGACTCATTTTCTTGATGATAATCTTAGGAGTGCACTCGAGCAACGGAGGCTGGCTTATTTCTAGGTGAGTCTTGGTTACCGCATGGAAGAGTAAGCACAAGACTGAGTGCCGGAAATCTTTAAGCATACCCGAGTTTGTAGAGCATATAAATGGGTAGGACAGACCTTGTGTTCATTTCATCTTATGTTGTATTCCCTTCGTCCCTAAATGAATGTCGAATTTTTGGTTACTAAATCCTCCCTCATCATCCAACAAGTTCTAATTCACACTTAGACTTGCGATGCAATATGGTGAGATTATTAAGGATTTTTATATACTTGTATTACTAAAAATGCTTAAGTTTAAGATTTTTGTAAATGTCCCTTAAAATGAAATTTGGACATTCATTTAGGGACGAAGGGAATATCACATTGTTTTATGTTACTATGACAGCTGGAGGCTTTGTTGACTCGAGTCCTTGTCATAACTTTTAAGTTTACTATCTCCTGGACCTGGAGTTCTGATAGAATACTTGATTGATGCATTTTGAATGCCATTTGAATTCCTCATGCATGGATGTATTTGCTTGATCTTTTTAATGGCACCATCCAAAGTGGATGGAAGAACCAATTTAATCTATCTATGTAGTGGACTAAGAAGTATGTGGAATCTGAATCCATATAGTTACTCATTCCGTTAAGGTGGTGAGTAATTGTTCCATCGGGAAAAGGAGTTCCTAATATATGCAAATTTGGGAAAAGGAGTTCCTAATATATGCAAATTTGTTAACTTCTACTTCGCTGCAGTCTTCTTTATCATTTTTTATTCTTAGTGTTGAGTTTCTAGCGAAGCTATGAGTTTGACATTTCAGATCTTTTGTATCGTATTTGCAATAGCATTCATATCCTACGATATAAATTATAATGGCCGAACGACCAAAATATGCAACATGCTTTCTCATTCGTTACAAACAATTGCTATCTAGTGTCAGATTAATGAAATGTACATTATCAATTGGTTACATATAATGCAATTTACTTACTATTTAATGGCTTTTTAGTGAAACGTCCTCTTTAATTGTGTTACTAAAACCCTGTTGCTCATTTTGGTAACAAAAGTCGAAAGCACTAGATGGTAAACCTCCTTTATTGCAATTTTAAGGTGTAGTATGTTGCATATATTTGTAATTATTCCAAATTAGAATACAAACTAATGCGGATTGACACATTTTCAGGTTTCAGACCCAATTTGGTAAGGAATCTCACTATATCTGTAGCAAGAAATATAATCTCGTATATTACGATGCAACTTTATTGTATAATATGTAAAGTCGTACCAAATAAAGTTACATGAATCATTATAGTACTATAATATCATATTTTTATAATTTATTTGCTATTTTAATTCTTAAAGTCGTCATATAAAGATTATTGGAGCTTTCTGAAACTTCTCAATGTTTTGACTATATTGAATATTCTTTGGTGGAAATCAGTTAAACACAGTTTAGGTTTCTTAACTGACAACTACAATGGTTTTAGTCATTGGCATTGGTCAATATTTTTTGGATACACTTATCTCTAGCTAAGGTTCCTATGTCCAGCATACTCATCGTCCAATAAGAGGAAATTTCTTTTATTGTTTCAGATGATATACAGTATACATATCTATATTTTTGTATACGGAACATATCCCGTGATAAGCATAGTGTATCCCCCTAGATATCATATAATGAAACGGAGAATTTTTAGTTTTGAACAATTTACTTGAGTATGAAATACGCACACATTTGTTGATGTTCGGGAAAGTCAGGTAATTATGTAGTTTTGGCTTCCTGTAGGCACATTTTCATTCTTCTACTTGAGAATACTTCTGCGTGCTGACCAATTGTTTTTCACCGTGATTAATACAATTTTTTGCTGTAGTTATATCTCATTAGGAGTGCTCTGTTTTGCAATTGAGTTAGTGAACCTGTTTGATTTAGTTCACTTAATGCATGTCTCACATTTACGTATAACTTTTATGCAACCTCAGCATTCTTCTTTTCTATTGAGTTTTGACGCTTACTTGACTGGCATTGAGTTTATAAGCAACCTTTCTTCCATTAATGGAGGCAGGATGGAGTCATTTCTACTGCTAGAGTATAGAAGCCATATCTATGGATTCATGTCATTCAACCCCTCCCCCCCCCCCCTGATTTATAAGTTATATGTCAATTTTACACTCTTTATGTTTAGGAAAGTAACATTTTTTACCACTAAAAACAATTTTTTTTTGCAATTCCCCCCCCCATAAATTTAGGAAAGAATACCACCATATCAAAATTTTGACCCCTTCAGTAAATTCCTGGCCTCGCCACTATTTCCTAGATTATATTTAAATGTTCTATTCCTTTAAACTTTTGTGAAATATGCAGGTTGGTCGGTCTCCCTACAGAGGCGGTGGTAGAAGAGGTGGTCATGGAAACTTTACAGGTGGCTCCGGCCCACCTTTCCGTGGGAGAGGACGTGGACGTGGTAGGGGAGGCCGGCCCCACCCATCACATGACGCATCATCGTTATCATCTCTTCCAGAAGGTTCTAATAGTGAAGCCATCCAATCTGATACTGGTAACCAGCAACCTATTAGAATTGCATGGTGTGAACTATGTAGGGTTGATTGCACTAGTTTGGAAATTCTCGAGCAGCACAAGAACGGAAAACGTCATAAAAAGAACTTACAAAGGTTGGAAGAAATGAAAAGCTCTTACGAACCCACTACCGAGGTGCTGAACGATGGGAAAACTACCGCTGACAGTGTGAAACAAGGCGAAGGAGAGAAACCGGAAAACATCTCAACTGAGGTTGTCACTGATCAAAACCAAGTGGAAAATGAGAGGCAAGGAATGAAACGAAAAATGAGAGACGGACGAGGGGGTAAGCGTGTGAAAACCTTTGGTGGGCCCTCAAGGCGGTTACTCGGGCCCACCAAGCCCAAACCCGCGATTTTAATATGTGACCTCTGCAATGTGAAGTGTGACACACAAGAGGTGTTTGATCGTCATGTTTCTGGTAAAAAGCATGTTTCAAAGGTTAAACGTTTTGAAGGCCACCAAGCTATGTACGGTCCTTCAGGGGTTCAAGCTCTTTATCCCCCTAATCCAATGGCTCAGGCTTTATCTCGTCCTCAAGGTCATCAACAAGTCTTTCATGGGGGCCCACAGGGTTCATATCCTCCTCCAGAAGCATATATACCTCCTCAGATTCAAAATCCGAACCCTCAACTTTCAGATGCGCCACTTGAATTCAGCAACCAGAATAATGTAGGTCAAGTACAGCAACCATCTGCCTCAGTTGAACATGAAACCAAACATCTTACATCTGGATAGACGTAAGCTGGGATCTGAATGGGTCTGAATCATCTCCAGAACACTTAATTAGGCAAGTTTCAGACATTCTGTGTCCAGGAGTGCTTTCTGTTAACCTTTCTTGGTATTTTCCAGCTTTCAATATATTGACTATTTGACGTTTGCTTAAGTAATGGGCTGGTTAAAGTCTCTTAATCCTAGAGCTTTATCTAGTGGAAAAAAATGGGACGGATGGAGTATTACACTACCTCCGCCCCAAGTGAAACTACACATTTTATCTGAGAGTATCCCAATTGAAACTACACGCCTCCTAAAATGAAAAGGGTTTTAGGAATGTCGTAACCACTAGAAATTCACTTTCATACTCGCAATAACTTTTCACTTATTATTCTCTCCTCACTCGCAATAACTTTTCACTTATTATTCTCTCCTCAGTTGATTTCTTATACCTCACTTTTTAAAATTACATACAACACTCACTTTACTAGCAATTATTGAGACGGAGAAAGTATTTTTTATTTAAGCAATTATTGGGTTGGCATAAAGAATTCTTAAAAATTAGATTACAAAAATCGTTACTTAAAAGTTATCGATTGATGAAATCAACTCTTAAATAATCTAAACATCAACCTATTATCAGTGTCAAATATGTTTTTTGACTTTCTTATATAGGAAAACAATGGCTCTATTGTGAAAGCGTGAGCTTTTTTAGGAAATAATGTGTTTTCTTATTCGAATCAATATCGCATATTTGGTGATTTGATTTTGGGACTTTCATGGAAAGATTTATATTGTCCTATTGTGAAAAGGATTTTAGTTTAGGAAATAAGTTGTTTCCTATTTCGAATCAAAGAGGAATTTTTGGTAAGTTGATTTTATGCTTTCATGGAAAGATTCATAAGTATCCTACTTTGAAAAGGACTTTGTTAATATGTAAATATCTTTTATTTATGTACATAGTTTTATATTAGGACTAACCTACTAACAATCTATTCCTTTGTGAGTGTGCTTTATGTTTTCTTGTAGGAATTGAATTCTCACATATGGAAGAGTTTGGATTCGTGAAGACCTTCTCAATGGTGCATATAAATACAAGTGATCAGCACAAAGAGAAGACAGAGCTTTAGAGATTTATTTGAGAGAATAATACTTTTCTTCTTCACGTTTTCATATTGTTGTTTTAGGTTGTGAGTGAAGGTTGTGCCTTACATCCGTAACTCACATTTAGTTTTTCATAGAGTTCTCTTGTTTTACTCCTGACTAGAATAAATCCTACTTGGGAAAGGGGAGTTGTTCTTGTCATAGAAGGTGATTAGAACTCGTTTGGTATTTTCATATTTTAGTTTTTCACTTATTTATTTTTGCAAGAAACAAAAGTTTTTATAGTGAAAAGTTTTTGGGCGTAAGCCTAGTTTGCTGATCACATTGATCAGTAAGCGTAAATAATTCTTGAGTTATTGCATTTAATTTGTTTTTAATTACTTTATTCCGCTGCATTATCTGTGGATGTGTGAACAGTTGTGAGACACATCTGTACTCACATCCGTTGCCTGTTGTGTGATTAAGTTTCCTAGCTACATGAAACTTTCAATTGGTATCAGAGCCAACTCTCGATATATTACTGAGTGTTGATCCAGAAAGTGTAGTCATTATGGAATACCAAAATCACCAAAACAGGCCTCCTGTCTTGGATGGTACGAACTATTTTCTTTGGAAGTCTAAAATACGCAATTACATCAAAAGCATTGATGAAAGGGCTTGGATGTGTATCCTTGTTGCATGGCAACCTCCTACTGTGGAGAAGAAGCCTGCGTCTGGTGTTGGTGAGTCTATTTTCGAAAGAAAACCTGAAGAGCAATGGACTCTTGAAGAAATTCAGCCGCTAATTATAATTCAAAAGCTATGGGTGCTATTTCCAGCCATGTTTCTGGGAATATGTACAAACTTATCACTAATGAGAGTGTAGCCAAAGCTGCTTGGGATATTTTGCAAACTCAATGTGAGGGAGCTCCAAGTGTTAAAGCTACGAGGCTTAGAATTTTAATGGATAGGTTTGAGTTACTTCGAATGGAAGATTCTGAGGACATAGTTTCTTATGCTGCAAAAATCCATGAAATCTCCAATGAATGCACTAGCCTAGGAGAGTCAATTTCGAATGCTAGATTAGTATGCAAAATCTTAAGAACTTTGCCTGAAAGGTTTAATATCAAGGTTGCTGTCATTGAAGAGACGAGTGATACCAACACAGTAGAATTAGAAAAAATTGTTGGTATTTTAACTGTTTTTGAACTCAATCTTGAAGCTCAACAAAAGAACAAGGCAATAAGTATTGCCCTTAAGAGTTCTGCAGCTATTCCAAAGGAAATAGCTGACCTGTCCTCTGAAATTAATGAATCTAATCTTGAGGAAGATGATGTGATTGTAATCACCAAGAAATTCAATTCTATTCTGAATAACAAAAGGAGAAACAAGTTTCCTAGAAAAATCTCTCAGGATTTAGAGAAACAAGATGATAATTCTGATGAGGGGTTCAAAAAGAAAAGTTTTGATAACAAGAAATCCTCTGATTTTGTGCAATGTAGAGCATGTCGTGGCTTTGGTCACTTTGCTAATGAGTGTGCTAACACACTTAAGAAAAGGGGAATTAGTTACACTGCTGCTTCGAGTGATAGTGAGGATGATGAAGTATTTGCTAACATCTCTACGTTTGAATCTTCCTTTGTCTGTTTTAATGCTTATACTGCAGATACAAATGAATAAGAATTTTCTCAAGCCGATCCGAGACGGATGTGGATACAGATGTGTACACATCCGAACTCACATCCGAGCAGACCTTTAACTGTTTCTCTGTAAAAGGAGATTCTGATGATGAAGATAGGGACATTCCCTATGAGGAACTCGTTGCAACCTATAAGGAACTACATGCTGATTGGATGAAGCGTATGGACAAAATTGAGGTACTTGCTAAGGTAAATAAAGTTCTTTCTGATAAATTGATTACCTGTGAAGATGAGAAAACCAAACTTTCAAAAGAAAATGATGTTCAAAAAGATACCATTGCCAAACTTGAAGTCCTTGTGACCAAGAGAGAAGTTGAGCTTGAAAAATTCAAGAATGAATGTGAAAAAGCTGAAAACACTTTTACTAAGTTAAATAAAAGTAAGATGAAAATGGAAGAAGCTTTTTCTGTGGGTCAACGTGACAAAACTGATTTGGGTTTTGAAAATAATTTTGTAAAGGAGGGATGTGAGACTTCTACCTCAAAAAGTGTGAAAAAACAAGTTTTTAAAGAAAGAGTCATTCTGAGTGAGAAAAGACCTAGGAAGAGGCATTACATCTGCCATTACTGCCTAGCTCCTGGTCGCATTAGGCCCTTCTGTTACAAACTCAAGGCTGATAAAAAATCTGGTCACTTTAATCAGCCTCAGATGTGTGAGAAGATGTATGCACATCCGAACACACATCCTGGTAATCTGAGACCTCTGCAACCCAAAAAGAAAACTGTAAAACAGTGGGTGGCCAAACCAAGTGCCACCTGCAATGTTGTTTACTCCTCCCTCAAGAGTACTGTCTCTGGCTCTTGGTATTTTGATAGTGGGTGCTCTAGGCACATGACTGGAAACCAAGCAGTCCTTCTTGACTATGAAGTGATTAGTGGAGGGAAAGTAAATTTTGGTGGAGGTGCTCAAGGAAAGATTGTTGGGAAAGGAACCCTAGATGTCAAGGGTCTCCCAAAATTGCACAATGTGTACCATGTGGAAGGCTTGAAAGCCAACCTAATAAGCATCAGTCAATTGTGTGATGATGACTTATATGTGAAGTTTGATAAGAAGACATGTGAGGTGTTTGATGTGTCTAACACATGTGTCCTCACTGGTCTAAGATAACCAGACAATTGTTACAAGCTTTGTGATAATTTGTCTTGTTTAAGTTTTTCTGATGTTGTATTTGATGATACTCTTGATCTTAAACCCAAATCTGCCAAGGATAATGTTTCAGGTTATCAACTGGATTGGAAATCTGCTGATACAGGTGTTGGAGATACGGAAAGCACTGCAATGGAAAAACAGGCAGATGTGTGCCCAAATGTGCAGAAGGATGTATCTGCAGATGTGAACACAACCGTTCCCACATCTGAACACACATCCACTCAAAGAACTGAGTCTGAAGTCAGCTCTTCAGATTCAGAAGGAGAAGTTATTTCTGAAAGAAACCATGTTGGGTCTGTTGATAGATCAAATGATATTTTGTCCAGAATTCAGAAAGATCACCCCACTTCTCAAGTGGTTGGTGAAATGCATGATCAAAGGCAAACCAGAAGGAATGAGAAGGTAAATAACAGTTATTTGGATGCTTTATGGAGTCATACATCCTTATACTTCAAGGTATGTTGTTACTGCTTTGTGTCTAACATAGTGGTATACTGTGACTTAGATTGGGCAAACAATTTTGATGATAAAAACAACTGTGTTCGATGTTCCTACCTTGGTAACATCCTTTATTCCTGGTATAGAAGGAGAAAAAGTTATGTCTCCTTGTTCATAGCTAAATATGTTGCCCTTGCAAGTTTCTGCACACAACTGCTATGGATGAATCAAATGTTGAAAGATTATGGATTGAATAGCAAAGTTTTGACTGCTTTTTGTGATAACAAAAGTGCCTTGGACATATCTAAAAATCCTGTCCAACATTCTAGAACAAAGCACATTGATATTAGACATCATTTCATTAGAGATCTTGTAGAACAAAAAATTATGTGTCTGAAATTTATTGGGACTGAAAATCAATTGACTGATATATTTAAAAAGGCATTAGATTTGGAGAGATTTTCCTCCTTGAGGAAGTCTCTTGGTTTGTGTGATATCTAAGGTTGTTAGCACAAATGTGTCTCACATCCTCTAACACATCTGTATATTAGATTAACCAAAAAAAAAAAAATCAAAAACCAAAAAATAAAAAAAATCATGCATTAGCACGAAATTTCTCAGTGTGGTCACTTGTGTGTCTTCATCTTTGACATTATTTTTGATCACTTAATTGTGAGCACTTCCTGTTCATGTCATCTTTTGATGACTTGATATAACCTTCCTAGGTATCTCACAGTGGGTGCTATAAAAGAAAAAAAAATATATGTGATAAACAGCTGCTTCACCCTTAGTATGAAGCCAGACCATTATGATCAAGTGATTTTCATAAGAAAACTTGAAATCAAACTTGATAAGATCATTGGGAAAAAGGGCTATCTTTGGGATCAAGTAAAGTGAAAGCTACTCACAATGCAAAAATCCACAACAAAAAATTGGTGGATGCATCCTAGAGGCTGTGCAGATTGGATTATTGCTTATTGACTTTTTGTGATCTAAATGTGTCCCCAAATGTGACTCACATCCTATGCCACATCCATAAGCTGAGAATTTTTCCATCACCTGTGTGTTTGCATCATGCTAGGCATACTGCATTTTAGGACATATATGAGCTTTGTAAATATACTAGTTAATTCATTTTCTTTCTTAATTCATTCTTTGATTTTATAGGTTATTGATCTCCAATATCTTCCATGAAATAAAAAGGTGTGTATCAATACTTATTTAAAAAAGGTTGGATAATTTTGAAAGGGATTCTGTTGAAAAAGATATGGCTGAAGTGATTTTTTGTTACCATAAAACGTTGGCAAAATTTTGATTTATTCTAATCCCTAGTTTTTCGTGATTTGGTGTGTGGTAATATCAAAGGGTTATAGCCGTTGGAGGATCTTTGTGAAATTTTGGCTGTGTGAGACCTTTTTGGAGAAGAATTCCTTAATTCAGTTGGAAAGGGGGAGTTGCATGCTTAATTGTGTGCCTCATCTGTCACATCTCTTTAATCCTTCATTGTGCTTCTTTCCCCTCTGCCCCAATTTTTATCACACACACACACACACACACACCATATATTTCTCTCTCTTTGTCTATCTAATCAATCTGCAGAATCAATGGAGCTGAAGCTGTAGATGTGCGTCAGGATGTGGCCACATCTTGTCACACATCTGAAACTTCCTTTGATGATCAAATGGAAACCTTAGATGCAGAGATTGCTGCAACTGATTGCCTCCCAGACACATGCCAAGAACCTGAAGGTTTTGAAGGTGGATCTCCAGAAATGGATGACTTCACTTTCTAGTCAAAAAGGGGGAGAAGAAGAAAAGGAATGAGAATGATACTGATGTTATCTTTGTTGTTGCTGCTGATGTTTCAGTTGGGATGCTTAAACTCAGGGGGAGTTTTACTGTTTGTTCTTACTTATGAATGAAACATCAACAGGTATGCTTTTAATATTTGCTAGTTTGCTTTTAATATTCGTTTTAGTTATTTGTTAGTTTTAGTCTTGATCTATAATCCCTAAATACATTTGTTGAATGGTTGCTTTAGTTTACATCTGTTGAACTGCAATTTTTAGTACTAACTTGTTCTATGCAGTTTTTGTGTGGAAGTGTTGACACATCTGCACACACATCCATTCAGGGGGATTTTTCGAATCTGAAAATGTGGGTCATAGTAATCAAATCATAAATCTTTAGTTTTGACCAGAAAGTCCAAAATAGGGGGAGATTGAAAGCGTGAGCTTTTTTAGGAAACAATGTGTTTTCTTATTCGAATCAATATCGCATATTTGGTGATTTGATTTTGGGACTTTCATGAAAAGATTTATATTGTCCTATTGTGAAAAGGATTTTAGTTTAGGAAATAAGTTGTTTCCTATTTCGAATCAAAGAGGAATTTTTGGTAAGTTGATTTTATGCTTTCATGGAAAGATTCATAAGTATCCTACTTTGAAAAAGACTTTGTTAATATGTAAATATCTTTTATTTATGTACATAGTTTTATATTAGGACTAACCTACTAACAATCTATTCCTTTGTGAGTGTGCTTTATGTTTCCTTGTAGGAATTGAATTCTCACATATGGAAGAGTTTGGATTCGTGAAGACCTTCTCAATGGTGCATATAAATACAAGTGATCAGCACAAAGAGAAGACAGAGCTTTAGAGATTTATTTGAGAGAATAATACTTTTCTTCTTCACGTTTTCATATTGTTGTTTTAGGTTGTGAGTGAAGGTTGTGCCTTACATCCGTAACTCACATCTAGTTTTTCATAGAGTTCTCTTGTTTTACTTCTGACTAGAATAGATCCTACTTGGGAAAGGGGAGTTGTTCTTGTCATAGAAGGTGATTAGAACTCGTTTGGTATTTTCATATTTTAGTTTTTCACTTATTTGTTTTTGCAAGAAACAAAAGTTTTTATAGTGAAAAGTTTTTGGGCGTAAGCCTAGTTTGCTGATCACATTGATCAGTAAGCGTAAATAATTCTTGAGTTATTGCATTTAATTTGTTTTTAATTACTTTATTTCGCTGCATTATCTGTGGATGTGTGAACAGTTGTGAGACACATTTGTACTCACATCCATTGCCTATTGTGTGATTAAGTTTCCTAGCTACACGAAACTTTGATATTGGATTACTGTAATCCTCTTAGAGCACTACCCATTGTAATTGCCAACACTCTCTCTAAAAGAAAGAAGCTTCCAATTTCATGAAATTCAAAACTTTTTACTTTCTCCGTTTTGGTTTAATATTCTTACTTTCTTTTTTAATCTGTACCATTTAGAGGTTTTTATTTGCTTTATTAATTAAAATGGACAATTAGACCACTTGACACCGGTAATATTAACGATGTCAGTACATTGTGTGTTTAAGTGTTGGTACAAGTATCAGTATATATATAAAATATATAAAATAATGTCAGTAGTATTAGTGTAAAAAAGTGTCAACGTTACTTTAAAGACTGTCGACTCACGTGTAAAAAATTGTCAATATTAATATAAAAAAACGTCGATGTAAAAGAGTGTCAATATTAGTGTTAAAAAGTGTTATTGTAAAATAGTGTCAGTGTTAATGTAAAAAAATGTCAATGTTATTATAAAAGAATGTCAGTTCTTGTATTATTTAGTGTCAATTTTATTGTAACGAAGACAGTGAGCGAGGAAAACAACGCATGTGTGTTTAAATGCCAGTAGCAAAAAAATAATTTTTTATTTGAATTAAAAAAACTAATTTTTTTATAAGATCAACTCATTTTTATTTATATAATTACTTCATATATAAAGAAAAAGAAAAAGAAAAAGAAAAAGAAAAAGAAAAAGAAAAATATGTTTATTTTGATTATTTATTCAAGACGTCCAAAAGGATAGTAATTATTCTCCGACCGGGGTGAGACTGTGTCGGTTACTCCGCCGGATAACATCAAACGCAGTCTCACTTTTCCCCCTTTGGCCGCTTATCCCTTCATTTCATTCTCCCTTTATTCATTTCAATTCAATCTTTGAGAATTTCCTCAGAATTTAACAGTCATGGCTGCCGCCGCTGCCGACCACTCCGACGATTTAGACCAACTCCTCGACAGTAAGTACTAAACCCCCCTTCCAATCCCCTCTCTTTTACATATATATCTGCGTCTTTTGTGCGTGTTGAGGTTTGAAAGGTGATTTTTCATTGATTTATTCAAGAATTAGTTTTGGGTTTTAAGGCGAGCTTTGAAAATTTGTTGTTAACAGGTGCTTTGGGTGATTTCGAGAATCTCAATCTTGCATCTGCTGCTCAAAGGTCCAAAATTCCCCCCCCCCCTCCCTTTTCAGTTTAAACCCTAGTTCTATTTGACTGATTATGTGAAATTTTCACTTGCACATCTTTTTGATGAAGATTTATTTGCTTTAGAGTATCCCAATATAGACTATAGAGTACGTTCCGAATAGGAATTGAGATTTCCTAATCGGAAATCTCAATTGAGAAAAAAAAGCACCTGTTAACTACTTGATTATGGTGGATGAGCAATCGCATACCTGACATGTTAAGAATAGGAATTGAGGTTTCCCTATGTCTTGCAACTTTGAGTTTCGCTTTAGGCAAAGATATGAATTTATTGCTTCACCAAATATTTGGAGCTTGTGGTTCATAGTAGTTTTTCACCTTGCTTTATAATGGTCATAATCGTATTCTCTGGCGTTATGGAAATGAATGTTACATATCACTCTCCGAAATTCAGAATATGACCTTTTTTTCCTCTTCTATTTCCGTCCCTAAACGAATGTCCAAATTTCTGGAAATGTTTACTTTTTGTACAATTAAATGGCAAAGATGCATAAATATTCTTGTTTTCCATTTTCTAAACATTTAGTTTTGCAAGTATAAAGTGACTAGTGATTTTTTTTTAGTAAAAAACATTTAGGAGCAAAGTTATTTCTAAAAATGACATTCATTTTGGGATAAAATTTCTTGATAATGGCTATTCATATAGGGTAGAGGGAGTAATATTTTGGGGGACGATGTGTATTACTCGTTGCTGTCAGATATGAATAAAGGGCTTGTTAATTTTGGTTGCAGAAGGGAAGATACTGGAAGAAGCAAGCAAGGTGGTCCTTCCTTGCCCAGTGTTCATGGATTGGGTATGGGCTTGCCTGATCTGAAAAGTAAGAAAAAGGGTAAGCAAAGTGTCTCTAAGGATTCACACGTTACTGAGGCTCTTGATAAGCTGAGAGAGCAGACTAGGGAGACTGTTAAGGGATTGGAGTCTTTTGCGGGTCCTAGAGCTGGTGATGGTTTGGAAAATAATGCTATGATGGAGGATTGGGTCAAGCAGTTCGAGGAGCTTGCTGGGGGTCAGGTACTTCTCTCCTTTTTGGAAATTGTATAGTTTTTTGTTTTTTGTCTTTTGAACTGTTGGGTATGGTTGAAACTTTTTCACTAATTTATCTATGTTCAGATTGTGTGACTATGGTTCGAATTGTCATTTGCGAACTTCATTTGTTTATTTTGTGCGATTGATCAAGGATATGATATGTTTATGTGAAGACCAGTGCTACACTTCCGTTGCAATTAGAGCGGAGTGAGTCCTTGTTTGCGTCTGCATGGTGTGAATGGTGTTTATTCTCCCTTCTGCTTGTGCTTTATAAGAAGTAATTATGTATTGAACTTTTTAGTATCCTCATCTGAGGTGATGACCACCTCCTGGAATATTATTGGGGGAATCTTGTATTAAAAAGTCTGGATTTCCTCTCCATGAGCAATTTCTAAAATGATCTGCTAAAGATTGCAAAGGGTTTGCAAATCTTTGTGTAGTTCAATGGTACAATATTGTCCATCCAAGTTTAAATATTAACGTATAGAAGTAAGTCGGGTTCTCGGCGTATGAGGAAATGTATTTCCTAAATTTTATCATTACACTCCCTCCGTCCCAAAAAATGATCTTCCCACATTTTTTGCCGTTACTATGAATGAACTTTGAGCAATAATTGTAGATTGACTTAATTATCCTAATGAAAATCTAAAACTTGTTATTATTATTATTGTTGATGGTGTATCAATAACAAGTTTTAGATTTTCATTTTATATAATTATATCAACCTAAAACTATTGCTCAAAGTTCCTTCGTAGTAACAGAAAAAAAGCGGGAAGATCATTTTGGGACGGAGAAAGTATTTTGAGGTGAATCTTTGCCCAAACAAAGGGGATATATGTATCATGTGCTCTTTTTGGCTGTTGCCTCTTTTTTTTTTTAAACAAACTTTGTCTTCATCCAATGTACTTTCAAGGGTATTTCACTTTTATCATTATACTTTTTTTCCTTAAAAAATATCACTGTAGTTTGTAGTATTTCACTTTTATCATTATACTTTTTTTCCTTAAAAAATATCACTGTAGTTTGTAGTTTGGAAAATGTATCATTTCAACCCCAAAATTGCGTATCGAGGCACGGATTTGTCATGGAGTTAGGGATAGATTTGGAGACAAAATGGTATATTTCTAAAGTACAATGTGTTTTTTTTTTTTTTTGGAAGAAAAAAAGTATTACAGTACAAGTGTGAAACACCCTTGAAAGTATAATGGATGAAAACAAAGTATGCCCTTTTTATTTTGCCTTTTCCCTGGGACTTCTTTTAGGAAATGCTTTGAATAATATGTGTACAATTTTATCTTCTGGACTATGATGTATTCATCTTCCTTTTTATTTTCTTTAAATGTATTTATATATAATAGATTGACCTTTTCTCATTGTTCTGCCTGGCTAGGACATGGAGTCGATCGTAGAGACCATGATGCAACAGCTTTTGTCTAAAGAAGTACTTCATGAACCCATGAAAGAGATAGGAGAAAGATATCCGAAATGGTTGGAGGATCATAAATCCAGTCTAAGCAGTGAAGATTTTGACCGTTACTCCCACCAGTATGAATTCATCAAGGAGCTAAATGTAGTCTATGAAACCGAACCTGAGAATTTCAACAAGATTGTTGAGCTCATGCAGAAAATGCAAGAATGTGGTCAACCACCCAATGAAATTGTGCAAGAGCTTTCTCCCGACTTTGATCTATCAACTCTTGGCCAGTTGTAAGTGGTTTACTTTTTTTTTTTCCAAACCTTTACTCTTTAGTTGATTATTATGTAACCATATTCTTGCATACAAAATGAAACAATAATCAACATTAAGTGGACCAAGTGGTAATAATATAGTCCCTCCGTCCCTAAATGAATGTCCAAATTTCATTTTCAGGGACATTCTGAAAATATGCCCTCTTTATATAATTTAATGGCAAAGATGCATAAATATTCGTGTTTTCCATTTTCTAAACATTTAGTTTTGCAAATAAAGTAACTAGTGAATAAAAATGGTAAAAAAAAAACATTTGTAGACAAAGTTTTTTCTAAAAATGACATTCATTTTGGGACCAAATTTCTTGAAAATGGACATTCTTTTGGGGACGGACAGAGGGAGTATTTATTTTTAATTTTTTTTATAATAATTTATATTAGTACTTGTGGTGTTTGTACTTGTCACGAGTATGTGAAGCTGATTCCCTGTATCATATTGTTATGTTTGCAACATTTCTGATCACCCTTTGGGCGTTTATTGTGTGTGTTATTTGGTTGCTGATTTATATATGCTTCCTTGCAGATCACCGGAGTCGCTTGAGCAGCAACCTAATTGTTCTATAATGTGAGCGAGGATTCCATATATTTCACCTTGTTTTGTTCATTATTTTCCGTAGATTTGTAAGGACGGAGCTCAGTTTGTTTCTGTCGAAATTTAGGTGTCTTAATTACCATGCTGCATGAAATTTCTGTCGAATATTTTTCTAAAATCTCTCAAGGTAAGGTAGTGGAAAGAAGAATGTAAGAGAGAAAAACCTGGTGGAATAACTAAAAGGATCCATTGATGCCTGTAGAAGAAACAATGTTGGCTGCTATAATTCATACTGCAATTGCACAACTACATAACTTATTTGTACATTATTGTTTCTACACCTATTTTACTCCCTCCGTCTTATTCCATTGGTCAAATTTGACTTTTATAGTCAACATAACATAATAAGTGAACTTTGATCAATATAAATGGGACGGAGGAGGTAATCAGGGGCGGTGCCAGCTTAGGGCGAGAAATTATTCTTCCGTTCCTAAATGAATATTTAATTTTCTTTGAGTATTCGAATTTCATTTAGAAAATATTTTAATGAAAATGTTTATTTTTTTATAAATTTAAAAGGTAAAGTTGTATACATATTTTTTTATCTTCTAAACGTTGACTTTTGCAAGTAAAAATAGACTAGTGAAAAAAGCTGATAAAGAAATATATAAGGATAAAGTTTTTAAGAAAGTAACATTCATTTTGAAAATAAATAAATCTTGAAAATCACCATTTAATTAGGGTGGGAATTAGTAATGAATCCAAAGTAAAACAAATAAAAAACACGCACTCACAATTTTTTTTACCGACGCAGTTTACGATTTGTGAAGACAATAATGGAGATTAAATTTGAGAAAGTCTCCTCTCGATATCCTCGCCCCCCCCCTCTCCCTCTCCTTACATTTTCACCCTCTCTTGACCTTTTTTGTAAGTTTTAGAACGATATAACGAAAATTCTTGTTGTTAATATAGTCTTTACAAACGTCAAAACAACACAAATTTTGATTTGAATTTTTGATTTTGATTGCGAATTACTTCGATTACATCGTTTTCAAAGTAATTTGGGGCTGAAATTTTCATGGTTTCATTTTCAAATCATTACAATTAATTTTTACTTTTAATTTTTTTTAATTTTGATATATTTTCTTAATATTTTGATGATGTTTAATTTTGTAATTCTAGAATCGACTATAACATTAAAAAAATTTGGCACACACTAACAAATAATTTTGAATCCGCCACCGGATACCAGTATTACTTTCTTCTTGATATCTTGTATAAGGTGATGGTGTTGCTCCACCGTAGTGAATTGGCTCAATTGCAAATTTGCCATATCTTTTTGCGTATGCATGGTCAAGATTAATTGGATAAATGTATACGAAGGTGGTAAAGATTAATTGGATAGTGTAAATGTGTTGGTAGTAGTGAGAATACTATGACGCAAAGCTTTTCAGGGTTAGAGCGGTTCTAGGATATTTGACAGGATATTTTTAGTAGTTTGATGTACCTATAACACAACACAAATGAAGCACCGTTAAGGTCAAAGTTGGATGTTAATCTAACTCAGGCCCTCGGGTGGGAGAGTAAGATTACTGAGTAAGGAAGGCGTTGAATACCTTGAGTGTGTGTGAGTGTTTAGGGTTTGAGAATAATATGGCTTACTCAATCTATTTGGAACTTACCTTATCCAAGGGGACAAATGTCTTCTATTTATAGGCAATGGGGAGCTGCTCGCTGACGTAAGCCATGAGGTCAGCCCTAAAGGGCACTTTGGTATTTGACCGCATACACGTGTCCGCATCCAATTGGGTCTGTCAGGGAGGGAGGAACCTCTGTCAGAAGGGATGTCGCTGATGTGGACAGGAGCCGTGTATCCGGTGCGGCACATTTAATGCCATTGTAGGCGCCCGACTGAGCAGCATTGAATGCGATGGGAGTGAGCCAGCCACTTGCATGTCAGAGCCAGTAAGCTAACTTGCTCAGTAAGGCTTGCCATTAACCGGGAGACAGGTAAGATAACCGGGAGGCAGGTATGAGCCCGCGGTCAACATCTTGGGCGCGGTCAAAGGTATTTGACGCGGGCACGGATGGAGCGGTCATACCTCCTGCGGGCACCAATCCGGCCAGTCGGGATCCCTCCGTCAGAGTAGGATGAAGCGGAGAGGAGCGCGGTCTTGACCTCAGGGGTCTATCTGTCCGCGGTCTTGACTCCGGCGGTCTAAGAAATGCCACGTCACCAGTTCCTTGAACCAGACCGAGCGTGGGCCCGGTCCAGCAAATCCGGGCTCATCAGAATCGTTTGCCCGCCGTAATTTAAAATTTTCCGGCACAGAACAATTCCGGCAATCGTTCTAGATTCTAGCTAGGTTGCAAGCAATGTAACGGAGTTTCAATGTGAGTATCTATATTATTTCTTCCGTTTCAAAAAGTTCGCCCCAAATTTTTGTTGTTGTTAACTTGAGTCAACTTTGAGCAATAATTTAAATTAGTTTTTAACGGTGCTATATATACTTTATTCTCTTATGTAACCATGGAATGGATCAATAGAGATTGGAAATAGCTTGAGAATATATACATGAAATGTAGTAGTTCTTAATGTTATTCCTGCGCAGGAAAAAAAAAAAGAAAAAAAAAAAAAGCAAACTCAATGAAATTAAAGATAAAAAAAACCCCCACAGAAATAAAACTTATGCTTACAAAGATTAAATCCTTAAATAGTTCAACCAAACCGCGTGGGCGATTCAATATTAGCTAGGGAGCCAACACAGAGAGCGAACGCAAGCTTTGCTCATCATCTTCAGACCAATTAGCCATAAGCCGAGCACTAGCCACTCTCTCGTAAGCCAACCGATAAGCTCGTTCCCATCTCCGGCCACCACTCCGACCACCATGGCTAAGAGCATTACTATGAATCCCTTGTTCATCTTGAAATGTGATTATTTGACGGAGTTGAAAGAAAAAGAGCCTGGAATCATTTACAATGGCTTTGCAGATATCACGAATTGGTCTTATACTTAAGGTTAGTTTGAGCAAGAATGGCCATATTAAGGGGACTAACAATGGAGTAAGGGCATGAGAATTGGTTGCACTTAGAAGCTTTAACTTAGCGAAAACTATGAAATGTAAGCCCATATTTACAGAAGTTGTAATATCACAATTCGGATGTTTTTTTTTTCCTACCTTGGGAGCTTGGAAATATATAGAAGAAAAGTTTGGGCTTTAATGGAAGAAAAGTTTGAGCAAATTCTTTACAACTGGGGTGGGGTGTGTCCAATTTAATTATAAACCTACCTCCGTCCGTCCGAAAATAAATGTCATCTTTTGATTTTCTTGATCACTTTAAATGAGTTTTGATAATAATTTAATAAACATTTCACGAAATTCTAAACCTGTTTATAATTTAACCATTAAAATAATATCAATAACAATTTTTACAATACTATAACTCTTGTTATATTTTTTATGAAACTTTGATTTAAATTCAATCAATTTAACTAGGCAAATCAAAGTATAACGTTTATTTTGAAATAAAATGAGTATCCTGCTTTAGTATTTGCTTCACTAATTTATAATTACTTCATTCATCCGTTTCAAAATAAATATTTTAAAATATTTAAATTTGCTATTAATTAAAAATAAATGTATACTCCCTCCGTCTCGCTACAATCTGCACACTTTTTTCATTTTCATTGGGCGTCCCATTACAAAAACTTCACACTTTATAAAATGACAAAGAATCTTTACTATTTCACCCACTAATTATCTCTCCTACTTTACTTTTATACTCACAACACCAATCAAATCACTACTCCCTCCGTCCCAGCGAAAGAGCCATTTATTTCCTTTTTGGACGTCCCATTTAAAAAGCCACTTTCTCAAAAAGGAAACCTTAAATCACTATTCTCTCCACTCATTCTCTCTCCTACTTTACTTTTACACTCACAACATTCTCTTTCTTACATCACCTCCCACTCATTCTCTCTCCTATTTAATTTTTCATACTCACAACATTTAAACTTTTTCTCTTTCTTACATCACATTTCTTATTTTGCGTGCCGAACAAATTTTGTGGCTCTTTCGCCGGGACGGAGGGAGTATTTCCTACTCCACTTTATCTCTCCAACCTCATTTTTTATACTCACAATATTCTTCACTAACTTTTTTCTTAATTTACGCGTAAGTAAATAGTAATTGTGAAGTTACTACCGGGACGGAGAGAGTATCTTTCAAACACTTATTTTAGTAGAGCTAAAGTAATATTTTTAGTAATTCGTTACACCTTTATCCTTAATTAAGATACTGTACAAAAAGAATGTCGACACTCACATATTTTAAAGAAAAGAAACTATCCATCAATACCGACACAAATCAGATATTTATTAATTTGACAATGTTATTTAATACCCTTGAAGAATGATAATGTGAGTGGCTAGTGTCGTCACATCTAGTTTGGGACCACAGACAAGAATAACAATATTTTTTTTTTAATATTTATTTTATAAATGATAGATAAAATGTCACGATTACATCAATTGACCTATAAATATGTTAGTACATGTCATTAATTAGATTCAAATTATCTACATCCAGTGTGTGTAAGCTAATATCAGATACCACTAAAACAAAAGTTCTTAGGTCAAGAATTAAGTTCGATTAATTACATTCTCAAATACTTCCTCTGTTTCAGTTTAAGCTTCACCAATTATTTAAAAGGGCGTTTCGTTACAAACTTCATCTTTTCTAAAATGGAAAAGGTTTATTAATATTCTATTATACTCACTAACTTTTCTCTTTCACAGATTTAAACTATGAATCCCACTTGTCATATTCACTCATTTCTTCCCTCTCACAATCCTTCTCCCACTCCCATTATTTTTGAATATATATATTGCTTTCTTAATTTGCGTGATTCATCAAAATGGTGAAGCTTAACCCGGGACGGAGGGAGTATCAATCTAGCAGTTACAAACAAAATTTCATAATCAAATTTTTTCTCCATCTCAGTTATCTCTTCATCTTCATCTTCGTCATTTCATTTTGTTTGCCGGTTGTTAAGTCAATGTTTGAGAGACTTCGTTATATTCCTTTATCTCGCAGCCAAATCAAGTTATTTAATCAGGATATTATAAATTAAACTTAATTCTCGATTCCGCCTAAGCCCCAACTATGCTTTGTCTAGACGCTAATAACAGCTGCGACGCCTAGCGACCGACTAGCAATTTTCGGAACGTTGCTATTAATACTGTATTATTTAGTTGTAGTAATTTATAATTATTACATCCATTGCATGTTCATATTTAATTATTTATTTCTTTATGTTCCATATTATTATGCGTCTACTTTCAAACATCAGACTTTAATTTATTCTATTTTTTAAAATCATATTTTATATATTTATTTTTGTCATAATGTGAATAGTAGTCCTCATTCAAGATATGCTGGTTTATTATGAAGAATTAAACTATACTTTAGTATAAATAATAAGAAATAAAAAAAGTATAAATATAATATTAATAAGTCAAAATTTAAAATGTAGAATATTTATAGGGGATGAAGTGAGTAATTGAGTATTATTATGTTAATATTTTGATGGGATAAAAAAATGCAGCTTTCAGAAATTTATAATAATGCAAAACAAGGTCTTGTTTTCATGCATCATAAAGCTAAGAATAACATTTAGGCAACTCATAATTGCCATATTATTTATATTTAATTTTAAAATATTCAATGTCGCTTAATTGACAAAAAATAAAAATAAAAATGCAAATAAACTCAAAAGTTAATTTTCGTTTGACTTTTTTTCCGTTAAATGAATAATAATACCCCATTCTCAATAATGTCGAGATGGAGAAAGTATGTTTTGGATATGACAATAGATAGATGGACAAATTAACAATAATGTTTTTTTTTTTTTTTTTTTTTTTTTTTTTTTGTATAGTAGGAATGAAGGATAACTATATGTGGTCCTAGTTTGGTCTAGGAAATTTCCTTGAAGTTTCTTAACTTTTGCTATAGTTTATGGATATTAGGCTCCGTTTATTTATCGTAAAATGTTTTTTGATAAATGTTTTTTTATTTTTTGATGTTTGGTAAGCATTGAAAAATGGAGAAAATATTTTTCGAAAAATGTTTTCCCCCCTTTTCGACGTAAAATGACTTACGAATTTTTTTTAAATAAAACATTTTTCGAAAAATGGTAACACTCTCACACACCTAACTTTTCATACACCCCCCACGTTACCCACCCCACTCACCACCACCATCCACTGTCCCCCTCCCCCTCCTCCCCCTCGGGTCAAAAAAAAATTTACTCATTTAAAATTTATTTTTAACAACTCCACACCCCACTCCACTCACCACCACCACCCCTGCTCCCACCCCAACCCCCCCCCATCGGGTCAATTTTTTTTAATCATTTAAAATTGATTTTAACAACTCTCCACCCCACTCCACTCACCACCACCACCCCTGCCCCTGCCCCGCACCCCTCATCGGGTCAAAAAAAAAATTAATCATTTAAAATTTATTTTTAACAACTCCCCACCCCACTTCACTCACCACCACCTCCCCAGCCCCCCTCACCCCACTCAAATTATATCAAATTGTGTTTTTATCGAAAAATATTTTCATTAAACACATGAAATTTTTTTCGGAAAACATTTTCTTTACCAAACAGTCAAAAACATGTTTATCTCATTTTTTGGAAAACATTTTACAGGAAATTCATTTTTCGGAAAATATTTTACATGAAATCATTTTTCGCAAGTTATTTTACGTGAAACAAACAGAGCCTTAGGCTCCGTTTGTTTCACCGTAAAACATTTTCCGGAAAATGTTTTCCGGAAAATAACCTGTTTTACGGTGTTTGGTTAGCCCCCGGAAAATGTTTTCCGAAAAATAACTCGTTTTCCGCTGTTTGGTTGCCTAAGTAAAACGTTTTCCGGAAAACATTTTACGCCCTTCCTAAGTAAAACGACCTACTGACCTTGTCCTAAGTAAAACATTTTCCGGAAAATGTAGGCCTTAATGTACAACTCATATTACGCCCGGTACAACCACCCCACTGCCTATCCCACCCCCCCACCCCCCCAAAAAAATTTTTTTTTTCTAATTTTTTTGTAATCGCCCCCACCTCGCCTACCCCACCCCCACCCCCACCCACCACCCCCCCAATTTTTTTTTTTTTTTTTTTTTTTTTTTTTTTGTAATCGCCCCCAACCTCCCACCCCACCCACCCACCCCCCCAATTTTTTTTTTTTTTTTTTTTTTTTTTGTAATCGCCCCCACTCCCTGCCTACCCCACCCCCACCCAAAAATTTTTTTTTTTTTTTTTTTTTTTTTGTAATCGCCCCCCACTCGCCTACCCCACCCCCACCCACCCACCACCCCACCCAAAAAATTTTTTTTTTTGTAATCGCCCCCCCTACCCCACTACCCCCACCCCCACCCACCCCCCACCTCTCCAAAAAATTTTTTTTTTTTTTTGTATGTCGCCCCCACCCACCTGCCCCACCCCCTACCCCACCCCCCACCCCCCCCAAATTTTTTTTATTTTTTTTTTGTAATCGCCCCCTACCCCCTGCCTACCCCCCCCACCCCCCCCCCAATTTTTTTTTTTTTGTGTCGCCCCTACCCCTACCCACCCCCACCCACCCCCCCCCAAAAAAAAAATTTTTTTGGGGGGTGGGGGAAGGGGGTGGGGGTGGGGTAGGGCGATTACAAAAAAAAAAAAATTTTGGGGGGGTGGGTGGGGGGTAGGCAGGGTAGGGCGATCTACAAAAAAATAATAAAATTTTTTTTGGGGGGGGGGGGTGGGGCGGTTACAAAAAAAAAAGAAAAAATTTTGGGGTGGTGGGGGGTGGGTGGGGGCAGGGGGGCGATTACAAAAAAAAAAAAAAATTTTTGGGGGGTGGGGGTGGGGGTAGGGTGGGGGTAGGGGGCGATTACAAAAAAAAAAAAAAAATTTTTTTTTTTGGGGGGGGGTGGGGGTGGGGGTGGGTGGGGGTAGGCAGAGGGTAGGGGGCGATTACAAAAAAAAAAAAAAAAAAAATTTTTTTTTTTGGGGGGTGGGGGGGGTGGTGGGTGGGGTAGGCAGGGAGTAGGGGGCGATTACAAAAAAAAAAAAAAAAAAAAAAAAATTTTTGGGTGGGGGTGGGGGGTGGGGGGTGAGGTAGTGGGGGGTAGGGGGGCGATTACAAAAAGAAAAATAAAAAACAAAAAAAAATTTTGGGGGGGGTGGGGGGTGGGTGGGGGTAGGCAGGGGGTAGGGGGCGATTACAAAAAAAAAAAAAAAAAAAAATTTTTTTTTTTGGGGGTGGGGGGGGGGGTGGGGGGTGGGGTAGGTCACCTTGTGAAATATGAGTCGTTTTACCAAACACCCGAAAACATTTTACACCCTTTCTCCGTAAAACATTTTACGCTCTACCTCCGTAAAACATTTTACAGGAAAACATTTTACAGGAAAACATTTTCCAGAAAACGTTTTCCGAAAAACATTTTACGTCGAAACAAACGGAGCCTTAGTGTATTAATTATTCCTAAATAAAGTTGTTGCTATTGAAATTAAATGAAGAGAACAACAAATGAGATGGGGAAAACGTGAAATGGGAGAGAAAATAGGTAGGGAGTTTTTGTTTTGAGAATGATAAGTGAGTCACATTATCCAATTTAGATAACAAATCAACTAAAAACTTTAAATTAAGATAGATTAAAAAGAAAAATAAGAATCTTAAACTTAAAACTTAACGTAGAGAGTACTATTTCAATATATTTGATAGTTAGGCAAAATAAATTACTCCCTCTATTTTAATGTAACATATCTATTTTTCTTTTTGGTTAGTTTCAGTAAGAGATTTATTTTAAATGATAAATAATGAATAGTATTTTGAACAACTTTGTTATTTGAATGCTTATATAATTATAAAAAACCACTACTTTTACTAGGGGTGGCTTGGTTGACATATTAATTGTATTTTGCTTATACCATGTACCTATCAAGTTCATTTGTTGATTCATTAGAAAGTTACAATTTTGCCCCCATCATATATATGCTTGATTTGAGGAATGAGGGACATTTTTGTCCAAAAATAATGAGCCACTTGTTAAGATATTCCTATGATGAGTATCCTAACAAAACCCTATATATATATATATATATATATATATATATACACGACAATTAATATTTAAAAAAAATTATTATTGGTACTCGGTATACCAACCAATTTAAATATATGTATCGTGCACTAACCAATTTGACATAATTGGTACGGTAAACATTTTGATATACCAATTTTTACGTATCAATTATAATTGGTACGATTGATACACATGTTGGTTGTTATGAATTTAAAAATTTTGCCAGCTCTAACTTTTACTACCATACTTTTACACATTAAATTATAAATAGTATTTTAGACTATTATTTCCTGAATGAATCTAGTTGAAATACGTATCATTTTTTATTGTTTTACTAGTGTGTAAAATTATAAATAGTATTTTAGACTATTATTTCCTGAATGAATCTAGTTGAAATACGTATCCATTTTTTATTGTTTTACTAATAAGCGCACAACCAAAGGACTCTATCTAAAGAGGCATTCAATCTTCATTTTCATACTAGGGATCAGGAGTTCCAGATGCATTTTTTAGCACTTTTAGACTGAACAGAATAAAAATTACGGGCTAAGCCCAACAAATGAATCCCAAAATTTCAGATATCACAAATACACTGCTATATAATGAGCCAATCCAATTGTTACAACTCCAATGACCCAGCAATAAAGATCAGTCGACCTATCTTATTGTCCGACCATCATTGATCCCGACCTAACTTCATACGCCGTACGATCATTAACTTGTACAATATCTGCCTAGCTAATACACGAAGTCAGGTCGTTCGCAACGTGCATCTATCTACGACTCAATATGTAACCGTCTCCTACAATCACGAAGATCGTTACGCCTACATTATCTACATGATTTACGAGATTCCTTATTATCCTATGTAGCGCCTATATATACCAGACTACATCCAACGTAAAAATATAATGTCTTCTTGGCTATTTTGAGATTACGTTATTTCTATATAGTTTTATATAAACTCATAACACCACATCTATCATTACGCCGTAGGGTCTTAGTCGGGGACCACCCCGATTAGTCGTTTGTTCGTGGTTTCAGGTTATAGTTGTTGGAGATCAACCTACTGCTGGACTAATGCTGATCTGGATTGTTTCCTGCGTCATCAGTTTGGTTCCATTGTCGGAAAACGATAACGCTAGACCTCGAAACCTCTCGCAACCGTAAACATGGTATCCTATGGACATACTACTACTGCCTCCAGTGAGCCAATGCACGAGAATGCAGGGGGAAACACTGATGCAGGTGCCGAAAATCGCACTGCAAACTTACCTCCTCCTTCACAGAGACATCCCTCTAGGAGGGCCACTTGCTCCAACAGTGTGACGGATGGTATGGGTTTGCAAGATAGGAGAAGGGAGAAGAGGCCCATTCTCAATAATGTCGAGATGGAGAAAGTATGTTTTGGATATGACAATAGATGGACAAATTAACAATTATGTTGTTTTGTATAGTAGGAATGAAGGATAACTACATGTGGTCCTAGTTTGGTCTAGGAAATTTCCTTGAAGTTTCTTAACTTTTGCTATAGTTTATGGATATTAGGCTCCGTTTGTTTATCGTAAAATGTTTTTCAATAAATGTTTTTTTTTTTATTTTTTGGTGTTTTGTAAGCATTGAAAAATGGGGAAAATATTTTTCGAAAAATGTTTTTCCTCCTTTTCGGCGTAAAATGACTTACGATTTTTTTCTAAATAAAATATTTTTCGAAAAATGATAACACTCTCACACATCTAACTTTTCATACACCCCCCACGTTACCCACCCCACTCACCACCACCATCCACTGTCCCCCACCCCCTCCTCCCCCTCGGGTCAAAAAAAAATTTTACTCATTTAAAATTTATTTTTAACAACTCCACACCCCACTCCACTCACCACCACCACCCCTGCTCCCACCCCACCCCCCATCGGGTCAATTTTTTTTAATCATTTAAAATTGATTTTAACAACTTTCCACCCCACTCCACTCACCACCACCACCCCTGCCCCTGCCCCGCACCCCTCGTCGGGTCAAAAAAAAATTAATCATTTAAAATTTATTTTTAACAACTCCCCACCCCACCCCACCCCACTCCACTCACCACCACCACCCCTGCCCCCCCACCCCACTCAAATTATCTTAAATTGTGTTTTTATCGAAAAATATTTTCATTAAACACATGAAATTTTTTTCGGAAAACATTTTCCTTACCAAACAGTCAAAAACATGTTTATCTCATTTTTCGGAAAACATTTTACAGGAAATTCATTTTTCGGAAAATATTTTACATGAAATCATTTTCCGCAAGTTATTTTACGCGAAACAAACAGAGCCTTAGTGTATTAATTATTCCTAAATAAAGTTGTTGCTATTGAAATTAAATGAAGAGAACAACAAATGAGATGGGGAAAACGTGAAATGGGAGAGAAAATGGGTAGGGAGTTTTTGTTTTGAGAATGATAAGTGAGTCACATTATCCAATTTAGATAACAAATCAACTAAAAACCTTAAATTAAGATAGATTAAAAAGAAAAATAAGAATCTTAAACTTAAACTTAACGTAGAGAGTACTATTTCAATATATTTGATAGTTAGGCAAAATAAATTACTCCCTCTATTTCAATGTAACATACTCCCTCCGTCCCACAATAATATGTAAACTTTCTATTTTGGGCGTCCCACAATAATATCTAACTTTCCCAAAATGGAAAGGAATCTTTACTATTCCCTTCACTCATTCTCTCTCCTACATTATTTTAATACCCACATCACCATTATAATTTACTATTCTCTCCACTCATTCTCTCTCCTATTTTATTTTCACACTCACAACACTTTCAATATAATATTTCCTCCTTAATCCCCGTGCAAAATCCAAAAGTCCATAAATCTATGGGACGGAGGGAGTATCTATTTTTCGTTTTGGTTAGTTTCAGTAAGAGTCTTATTTTAAATGACAAATGATGAATAGTATTTTGAACAACTTTGTTATTTGAATGCTTATATAATTATAAAAAATCACTATTTTTACTTTTACTGGGGGTGGCTTGGTTGGTATATCAATTATATTTTGCTTATATCATGTACCTATCAAGTTTAACTTGGTACATAAAAATCTATATCATTACCAATCGACTAAGTCGGTATACCAACTATGTTGGTACTGTAGGTATTCGGTTGGTAATAGGCTCTACCGAATGTATATATAAAAATAACACTTTTTTCATTGAAACCAAATAAATATAATAGTACTCTATTATAAAATTCAAAAGAGATTATAACATAATAATAGATCCCAAAGTGCTTGTATCTAAAAGATAATAACATTAAAATAATGCTAAATAACATTGTTCAAAAGCAAATTGGAGATACACTATCGCATACGAGTTGTTTTCCTTCCAACACCGGTGGCCAAAAATTATGTAGCACAAACCAAGTGAGTAGTGGCCATCAAGCCCCAAGTGTTTGGACTTTCTCTCTATGATCTGCAGACGAAAATTCAAAGGAATAAAGAAAATCAAATTGAAATCAAATGGGTTCTTTACATCTACATAATAACTGCACAAAACTTTTTCAAATCAGTCAATCACATTCAATATTCATTAAACAAGTCAAACTCTTCATATCTGAAACTATATTTAATAATATCAAAAGAATCAATTTCATGCTCAATCAAAAAAATAGTAGATGCCATGACAAGCAATAGAGAAATACAATGAGGCTTCCCTTACCAGATCATTAAGACGCTTCTGTAACATATCATTCTCCCCTTCTTTAGTGTGAAGCTGAAGCAAAAACAAACAAAATCAGTTACAGCCGCTTTTCAATCCTCCTCAATTACACAAGATCAGCAAAACTTCAACGAGCAGGCCGTGGATCAAGTTACTGATTGGAGAGTACTTGATAAATTTGTTGCTTCACAACTTAGCCAAGGAAAATCGCGATTACTCTAATGCGGAAAACTTATTTCATTTTGGATCAAGTTATACAAGATCAGCAAAATGACCGTTAAATTCAAAATCTTAATTTATTTTGGGACAAAAATTCAAAATGATAATTCATTTTGGAACAGAAACGGAATATCCTAGTGAGGGAGTACAATATAGTATACTGAAGTATTAAAATTTACACTTTAAAAGGTGTAAGAATGATTTACAATCTGTGCAGTACATAGATATATCTGTAGCACTTGCTCCTAATATAAAATAAAAATCATGTGGTTAGAGCATAATCATAATTTGTATGGATGTAATCATGAAAAATAAGTGTTAATACAATACCACATGCTAATATATATAATATAAAAACAGCATGCATACATTCACTGAACTAAACCAAAGGCTTGTTCTTGCTTTTCATATATGGAGTATATATATACTCCCTCTGTCCCGCTACAAACCGCACACTTTTCTTTTTGGGCGTCCCATTACAAACCGCACACTCCCAAAAAGGAAACTTTATATTAATAAAATATTCACCCTACTCCATTCATTCTCTCTCCTACATTATTTTAATACTCACAACACCATTATAATTTACTATTCCCTCCACTCATTCTCTCTCCTATTTTACTTTTACACTCACAATATTTTATTAAAATATCATATTTCTTAATTCCCGCGCAAACAGTGTTAGTGCGGATATTAGCGGGACGGAGGGAGTATATATATATATATATATATATATATATATATATATATATATATATATATATATATATATATATATATACATGACAATTAATATTTTTTAAAAAAATTATAATTGGTACTCGGTATATCAAACAATTTAAATATATGTATCGTGTACCAACCAATTTGACATAATTGGTATTGTAGTATCGTACCAATATTTTGATATACCAATTTCTATGTACCAATTATAATTAGTACGATTGATACACAATATTGATTGGTATGAATTTAAAAATTTTGCCAGCTCTAACTTTTACTACCATACTTTTACACATTAAATTATACTCCCTCCGTCCCGCTGATAACTTCACTTTTTGCCATTTTGGGTGTCCCATTGAAAGCTTCACCTTTCCTTTTTTGGCAAAGGAATCTTTACTATTCCCTCCACTCATTCTCTCTCCTACATTATTTTAATACTCACAACACCATTATAATTTACTATTCCCTCCACTCATTCTCTCTCCTATTTTCAAATTACACTCACAACATTTTCTCCACCTTAATTTGCGCGCCGGAGCCAAAATGGTGAAGTAATAAGCGGGACGGAGGGAGTATATAGTATTTTAGACTATTATTTCCTGAATGAATCTAGTTGAAATACTTATCCATTTTTTTATTGTTGTACTAATAAGCACGCAACCAAAAGACTTTATCTAAAGAGGCATTCGATCTTCATTTTCATACTAGGGATCAGGAGTTCGAACTCCACCGGATGCATTTTTTAGCACTTTCAGACTGAATGGAATAAAAGTTACGGGCTAAGCCCAACGAATGAATCCCAAAATTTCATACATCACAAATACACTGCTATTTAATGGAATCCAATTGTTACAACTCCAACGACCCAACAATAAAGATCAGTCGACCTATCTTATTGTCCGACCATCATTGATTCCGACCTAACTTCATCCGCCGTACGATCATTAACTTGTACAATCTCTGCCTAGCTAGTTAACGAAGTTAGGTCGACCGCGAATACTCAGACGACCTCGACTTACAACCGTAGAAACGTGCGTCTATCTACGACTCAATTTGTAACCGTCTCCTACAATCACGAATATCGTTACGCCTACATTATCTACATGAGTTACGAGATTCCTTATTATCCTATGTAGCGCCTATATATACCAGACTACATCCAACGTAAAAATATAATGTCTTCTTGGCTATTTTGAGATTACGTTATTTCCATATAGTTTTATATAAACTCATAACACCACATCTCATCATTACGCCCTAGGGTCTTAGCCGGGGACCACCCGGGCTAGTCGTTTGTTCGTGGTTTCAGGTTATAGTTGCTAGATATCAACCTACTGCTGGACTAATGCTGATCTGGATCAAGTTTCCCCGCATCATCGGCCTGGTTCTACCGCGTAAAACGATAACGCTAGACCTCGAAACCTCACGCAACCGTAAACATGGTATCCTATGGACATACAACTACTGCCTCCAGTGAGCCAATGAACGAGAATACGTGGGGAAACAGTGGCTGATGCAGTGCTCTGGAAATCGCATCGTGCAAACTTACCTCCTCCTCCACAGGGACATCCCTCTAGGAGGGCCACTCGCTCCAACAGTATGGCGGATGGTTTGGGTTTGCAAGATAGGAGAAGGGAGAAGAGGCCCATGCCTAACCAAGGGTAAGCCACCAAGCAAAACGGGTCCAAACGGGTCGAACAGTTGCAGGCGACATAACATGTCCCTCAGCTTCTCACCTTAGTAGGAAGGAGATTTTGTTAGAGCGAGCTAGATTGTTGCAGAGCTTGCTCGAGGTACATAATAAGTTACTCGAGCTACCCGAGTCTCCTAAAAAGGACGACAAAAGATCGCAAAGGGTAGCTCCATCGCTCACTTCTCATAGGCGCGCTAACGAGGTCCTAGATCGTCTGGTGAAGAAAGCAGGAATGAAATGCCTCCCCCCACCCACATCTCCATAGACAGGACTGGTGACTTAAGGGATAGGCTCAACCAGGAAAGAGATCAATAAGCCGACTCAGCTCAGAGTAGGCGGCTCAAAGCTGATAGGGCTCAACGTAGGTCGCCACAAATGAGAGAGTGATCGCATCCCCGACGAGAAAGGTTGGAAAGGACCCCTCCAAGGGAGGAAAGGCAAAGGACACTCTCTAGGAGGGAGAACCACCATGAGGAGAGACAAAAGTCTAATTCGGTCTCACACCAAAGAGGCGACCTGGATGTTAGGGAGATTCTTAATTTAAAAAAAATATTGGAAGACATGTAGGCAAATCGTAAGGCAACCAACGGGAAGGTCGAACGAAATAATTGCACTCTTCGACCTTTGGCCAAGGACATGCTCGACAAAAGCCCACCCGCCGATTTCAAGTTTCCAGTATTGGAAAAGTATTCAGGCACGACAAATGCCTTGAACCACATGCAGCACTTTGAGGCCACTATGTGTTTGGTCTCTTCTGAGTATGACGTGCTATGTAAGACATTAACCAGCACCTTCACAGGAGCAAAAGTGACTTGGTTCCGTGGTCTATCCACTGGTTGCATTACCTCATGGAGCTACATGAGGAGGAAGTTCCTAGAGAGGTTCTCTACTGCGGGGGCCCGTAAAAGGACAGTGACCGACCTAAACAATATGACTCAGGGTAAGACGGAGAGTACCATGAGCTACTTTACCAGATTCAAAGAGTTGGTCAACCAAATTGAGGAAGACCTTACAGATAGGGAGATCATCAACTGCTTTAGGAATGGAGTGTCCTCTCCCGATCTGGTTATGAGCTCCAGGTCAGGAGGGCGACCATGAGAAAGGAGTTATTTTAGAGGGCCTATGATGTGGCCATAGATGAGGAACGAAAGGAAAGAAAAAAGGATAAAGGCTCCAAACATTCTGACGTTGGTGAGTCGAAAAAGGGGGGGACAGGCAAAGAGCGACATAAACAAAGGGAAAAATAGAACTAGGGCGACTGAAAGAGTCCCTGAAAGCTTCACCCTACTCACGGTTAGTCGAACAGAGATCATGAACACGGTCGACCTAGGCCCTCATGCCCCAATGAACACCCAAAATAAGTTCAGAAGGGATAATGGTAGGTACTGTGAGTACCACAAAGACACTGGGCACACCACGGAAGAGTGTATGAGCTTGAAAAGGATCATCCAAAAGTAGGTGAATGAAGGAATGTTGGATAGATTTGTAAAGGGAGATCATCCTGCAGGAGGAGATCGAACTATAAGGGGTGTACCTGAGCCGAGGCAACCAAGATTAACTTTGGGCGTGATTACTGAAGAGACAAGCAACACAACGCTCAAACACAAGATTTTTCAGCCGAATAAAGCTCCATATGTGCCTCCCAGAAGCTGTGTTCAAGATGAAGTGATCAGCTTCTATCCGTACGAGCTAGGTGCCAATATTACTGCGAGAGAACATATATTGGTGATTTCGAGGCTCATTGACGATTGTACATCCAGCAGGATCTTGGTCGACACGGGGGCATGTAAGGACATTCTCTATTACAAAACCTTTCTAGACATGGGTTTAACGGATGTCAGGTTGTCACCTTACTCAGGTAGACTAGAGGGCTTCACCAATCACAGGGTTGATGCCAAGGGACAGATCTATCTGGAGGTCGATATTGGACAGCGTCCTTTGAGGACAACAACTAAGGTAACATCGATAGTCAGTGATGTTATAAGTGATTACCATGCCATACTGGGTATACATGGACTGGTCGCTCTAGGAATGTTGCCCTCAATCCCTCATCAAAGGGTCAATTTCCCCATCGTGTTGGGAGTTGGGTGCGTTCTAAGCACAACTAGAGAGTACCTGGATCGTGTGCTTCGATCCAAGAAGAAGAGGGAATTGGAAATTGATACTACAGAGGTGAGCTGGAAGTTCTCGAAGTCTGTCACCACTACTTCCAGATTATTTACGATCAAGTGTATAGAAGAGGCGACCTATCCCTCACATGACCACGTCATGACTGAGCCGACGCGTCCCTCTGAAAACACTTGGGTCGCAACAGATACAGTTTTGGTTGACCTAATCATCATTGGCAACCTATGCCTCCAAGTCAACCAAAACTTAGGGCCTCCAACGGGGAAATAGCTGCTGAGCTAGATGATATGATCGAGGAAGAAGCTCCACATTTGGGGACTGAAGAAGGGAAAAGGGTCAGAGAGATCATTATTGAGACTCTGCAGTTTAAAGACGACCCAGAGCTGGAACCAGTAGACGAGCTGGAGGATATAGAGGCCAACCCATCTTACCTCGAGCAGAAAATCAAAATAGGAAGACAGTTGTCACCAGAAGAAAAGGTAGAGATAGTCGACCTATTGAAGGAAAGCAAGATGTTTTTGCTTGGAGTGTAGAGTACATGAGGGGAGTCAAAGAAAAGCTCGCAATGCATCGCTTGGAGGTCAACCCCACCATGAAATTCAAAAGCCAAAAGCTAAGGATTTTTGCTACAGACAAAGAAGTGACCATTAAGCAGGAGGTAAACAAACTTCTTAGTGCAGGTATAATCAAGGAATCATCCTACACTACTTGGCTGAAAAACAAAGTGATGGTTAAGAGGCCAATGGAAAGTGGAGGATGTGTGTCGACTTCACTGATCTGAATTTAGCATGCCCAAAGGACAGCTACCCACTTCTACGGATAGACAAGTTGATCGACTCAATTGCTGGATATGCCACCCTCAGTTTCTTCGATGCTTATTCGGGATACCATCAAATCAGAATGCACAAGGATGACATTGAAAAGACAGCCTTCCAAGCTGCTGGAGGGATATATTGCTACACCACGATGCCATTCGGGCTGAAGAATGCTGAAGCTACTTATCAGAGAATGGTGAACAGGGTCTTTGCTAGTCAGATTGGCCGAAACATGGAGGCCTACATTGACGACATGGTAATCAAAACTAAGGCTGGTCGTCATGTGGTCGACCTAAGGGAAACGTTCGCCAATCTACGAGCAAACGACATGAAACTTAACCCGAGCAAGTGTGTATTTGGGGTAGTTGAAGGCAAGTTTTTGGGTTTCATGGTCGTCATGTCAGTCTCGTTCCTTAAACAGACTCGACTGAAGTCCTAAGTCAACCTCGTTCTTAAACATGTTTGACTGAAGACTTATGTCAGTCTCGTTCCTTAAACAGACTCGACTAAATTCCTAAGTCAACCTCGTTTTTAAACAGGTTCGACTGAAGACTCATGTCAGTCTCATTCCTTAAACAGACTCGACTACAATCCTAAGTCAACTTCGTTCTAAACAAGTTCGACTGAAGACTTATGTCAGTCTCGTTCCTTAAACAGACTTGACTAAAGTCCTAAGTCAACTTCGTTCTTAAATAGGCTCGAATGAAGACTCATGCCAGTCTCGTTCTTTAAACAGACTCGACTAAAGTCCTAAGTCAACCTCGGTCTTAAACAGGTTCGAATGAAGACTCGTGTCAGTCTCGTTCCTTAAACAGTCTCGACTAAAGTTCTAAGTCAACCTTGTTCTTAAACAGGTTCGACTGAAGACTCATGTTAGTCTCATTCCTTATACAGACTCGACAAATGTCCTAAGTCAACCTCGTTCTTAAACAGGTTTGACTGAAGACTCATGTTAGTCTCGTTCCTTAAACAGACTCGACTAAAGTCCTAAGTCAACCTCGTTCTTAAACAGGTTCGACTGAAGACTCATGTCAGTCTCGTTCCTTAAACAGGCTCGATCAAAGCCTTAAGTCAGCCTCATTATCAAACAGGTTTGACTGAAGACTCAGGTCAACCTCGTTCTTAAACAAGTTCGACTAAAACCTTAGTCAGCTTCGTTGTGGCCAACTGATTTGATTAAGACCTTGGTCGATCTACTACTTAATATAGTTCGACAAAAAGACAGAAACATGGATCAAGGCAAAATGATTCAAAAGTCAACTAGCATTAGATAATAAATCCCCCAAAAGCGGGCTAGAACTTATCAAAATACAAATGTTATGAGTTAAAATGCCTCCCAAACTGGGCTAAGGCATTGACGACTAAAAACAAAAGTAAAAATGTTTGGAACTTGTTCATTACAAAACTAAATTAAAAACGGAAGATCAATCTTCTTGATCATTGATGGCCTGCTCTGGCTCCTGCTGCTGCTATCTCTGCTCAGCCTCCTCAAAAACATGATCCTGGGTGACATCTTCATCCTCTTCCTCAGCTTCATCCACCGCCTCAAGCTCTTAGAGTATGTCATTGAAGTTCCTTTGCTCTATTGGAAGGGCGACCCAGGGCTCTATACCATCATCTACATCTTATTGGGCTTTAACGGGCAAGTCGTTGGCATTAAAAGGAACGAGGGAGTGTCCTGCTCGAGCTGCCTCATCATACCTTTCAGCATGGGCCTACTAAGGCAATTTCTCAACTGGCAGCTCGATGCTGGGATCCACCATGGCCCGCCGAGCCATATGTTGGCGTCCAATATCATAGAAGTCCCTAGCTCGGGACACTATAATATTGTAGCTCTCATCGCTATTTTTAAATAGCTCGACTCGCCGCTTCTCCTTGCTGGGCCTCTTCCTCCCACCTAAGCCGAGCTACCTGGTGGTCATTTATCATTTGCTCCATCCTTTTAGTACGGTCATGGACCATACCAGACAGCTGCTCGACCTGGCCTTTAGCTTTGGTCCTCTCCTGGCGGGCCAGTGCCACCTCCTCTTCCAAGGCAGCCTTTATAGGAGCTAGAGATTCTACCTAATCTTGAAGAGAAGCGAGCCGCTCCCTTGCCACCTTCAAATCAGCCAGAGCCTCATCCCGCTCCTTCTTAGCATTGAAGTGTGCTGCCTGGAGAGCTCGGCACTGGGAGTCAGAGTTTACCAACTTCTCCCTCAGCTCGGCGGCCTCCCTTACCTTTCTTGAATATTTGGTGGAGGCTAACTGCTCCTTTTCAATGGCATCCCTCCAGCTGCATTTGGCCTGCTCTATCAGAGCAAGAGACTGCATAGACAAAGGAAGCTAGTTAGTGAGGTGGCAAGCAAAAAGATTGCGATCAAACATAAAAGAAAGAATGTGAAAAGAACAAGGGTTACCTCGAAATCTAGAAGGCCCGACCTATCGTTGTACTCTTCAGGCGTGAGCCCTCTTCAACGAATCAAGGCTAGAAAGTCCCGATATGCAGCCCTCCTCACAATTATTTTCCCCAAACCCAGGTCGGGATATTGTCGGCACAAGTTGTTGACCCCAGTGAGGGGAGGGACATCACTTAGCCTCTCCACCATGGCCTGCACTTCTTCGGTGCTTCTGACAGAAGGGATGTGGAGAGGAGGATGGCTAGAGGCAGATCCCGCAGCTCTAGAAGTGCCAGCTTCTTTAAGTCCCAGATCGGCACGGACCTCTTCTTAAGCCGACAAAGAGGAAGGTCAACATCAGCTTCCTCCGGCTCATCATCAGAGAGATCGAGGTTGACAATATTTTGGAGGTCTAACCCAGCTGACCCTTACCTAGGCTGTGAGCCCGACTCCAGTTCGTTTGACATATCGACCTCCCCCTCTCCCCCAGTGACTTGCACTTGGGGGCTTGCTTGATGGGCTCTACTGGCCCAGTCCCATCTACGGGGACCATCCCCACTCCTGCTCGAGGGAGAAAATCATTCATGTCTTCAGCCTCTTTCTCCCGGCTGGCTCTGGCATTTGCAGCTCCGTGTGCCTTCTTGTTCCTCCTCCTATCTCCGAGGCCGACGATGCGATTCATGTTGGCTTCTTGTTCGGGAGTAAGGAATGCACGATCAAAGGAAAACAGTTAGCAAAAAGTGTATGTGAGCAAAGTGACAAAAAATTATAGAAAAGTGTAAAAGTACTTAACCACCATAATGGGATAGGCCTCTGCAATGGCCCAACTTTTTCTTGCAATAGTGGCATTGGGACTCAAACCTCTCCCTCTCATGAATTACCCAATCTGGGTATCTATGGCTCCTAATGATTGGCACTAAGGGGGCTACCTCCCAATCTCCCCCTATCATCATCCCTTCCTGGATGAAAAAGTTCTTATCCGACCCAAGAGTAGCCCAACTTACGGTGCTCCTCCGAGCCACCAACTTCAACCTACGAGTGAGCTCCCCGCTCCACTCTGGGACTGTAAGTGCCCCAATCTGGGTTGTTAATGTTCCGTCAGCCCAAATTAATGATTTATGATCATTTAGGGGCATTTTGGACATTATTTTGACAATTTGAATGAGGAAGGACCTCTTAGGAATAAAAAAAATGGACAAATACCTTGCTGGAAATTTGTCATTTCCCATAAAAAAGAATATTGACCATTTAACAAAAAGCCAAAACTGCTTTCTGCACAGGACCAGGCACTCTGCTGATATGGTCCGCGCGGATGAGAATGTACCTACAATCTTATCCACGCGTATAAGATCGTCATCCATCCAACCTATAAATACAGCCCTTCTCTCTCAGTTTCAAGAGGCCAAAAAATTCGAAAACCTACTGTTATGCTGTCAAAATCCACTCCCAAACGGCCATTTTCACCTTCAAAACTCAAAATTCATACTAAATCCAACCTCAAATCCACTTCAAAACTACTCCTAACCCCTTGAAACCTTCAAACCCTAAACACAAACTCAAGAAAATTGGTAAACCCTCACTCTCTTTACTCATATTTCTCTCATTCATACACTTACTCCATATTTAAATCATGTAGTCTTACTTACAACTTGTTGTTTTGACTCCCCCTTCCCTCTTGTCCCAAGGATCCAAGAGGATCTCCATGGAATCCCTTTCCATGGATGATCTCCTAATGGAATCCACATTTTAATTATTTTCATGTCATCCCCCACTTTCCTTTTTACATTACTTGGTACTTGCTTCTTTGACCTAAAGCATGGTCATCTTGGAGTCCATCTCCATAGATGACCACTTTAAAAGCTTCATATTAATTATTTCCTTGCAAATCCCCCTCCCCATGTCTAAGATGCTCACCTTGGAACACTTTCCTTGGATGAAAATCATCAAGACTCACAAAATGTGTCACACAAGATGTATAAGATACACTTGAGTATAGGTCTCAAGGATGGTCTTCTCATGACCACCTTAGAGATCTTCCTCTAAAGTTGATACATCTTGACCTAACTCTCTTGTCAACTTACTTTTCATGTCAAAATCCCCCTTGTCCCTAGCAAATGACATGTTTTCAAAGTCCTAATATACCCCCGGGATGGATTGGTTAAGTGGATTCATCACTTATGACCACTAGTCAAAGTCTAGGGAAAGAGAGGACAAAACATGGATGCCAAAAAATTCATACAATTCCTTCATTTTCTGCTTTCAGTTACATTTTCAGTCAAGTCCTATAAATCCACTTAACTTTCTGGAAATTACAGTGACTAAACTGAAAACTGTAAAAAAATATTGACACTGCAGGGCTATCCGCGCTGATAAGACTGCACTACACTCTCATCCACGTGGATGACTTTGTCCTCTGCAAACAGTTTTCAGTTTTCTGTTATTTTCAGTTTAATCACTGTTTTCAAACTATTTTTCGCCCGCCAAGAATTTCTGTTATTTACAGAAAACTCCTTTTTAAGAAATTTCTCTTTTTTTCACACACACACACACACACAACAAAAAGTTTCAAGTGACGAAGACTCGTCATACGAGGCATTCCGGGTGAACGCCAAACGTTCTTCCCGGAGTGTAACGTGACCTCCGAAATCTTTCTCTCAAAATTTAGGCATTTTTCAAAGTTTTGGCCCTTAAACTAAAAATGGCGTGGCGACTCCGAAATGATTTTCGCAAAAGAAAAATCGAGTGACATCACAGGGACCCAGTAATCCTCCTCCTTCATAGGTGAGGTGTCGGCCTCGGGCAAAGGGAACTCCCGTCCCTTCCTACTCTCCACTAATATCATGTGGCTATTCCACCCAGACACCTTGTCGGGCAGGTTGGCGAATAATTTTGAGGCCTTAGCTTTGGCCGACGTACTTATCCCGAAGGTCTTCTCATTCTGCATTATTTTGAAGAACCTCCTAAAGACATGCATGCAAGGCTCATACCACACAAACCTGGCGTACCTACGGGTAAAGCAAACCAACACCCCCTCAAGCCTGGGCACCCAACTGAATAGTGACAACGGCTATGCACTACAAGAACTCGTAGATAAAAGGATCAAAGGGAAGTCGTAGCCCGGCCTCAAATTGGCCATAATAGAAGGCTACCCTAGACGAGCTCAGGCCTAAGTGCATCTAAGACTGAGCCTTCTGTATCCTCTCCGTAAAGTGGGTAAGGGGGAAGTCGTCACGAGAGACCTCGAAGAAATCGTGGAGGATGTTGAGTCTTAACTCTGCATGTTTTCTCCCTATCACGGCCAGGGGCCACATATCCCCTCTCATTGCGGCCTGGAATAACAGTCGAGCAAAACTTGTCCACAATATTATCGAAGGAGGAGCTCGACGATGTAGAGGTAGAATATTGTTGAGATGCCATATCTATAGAAGACACAGAAACAGGGGAATCATACCTAGTTGAAGTATGTTTCGAGCTATCTAAGGGCGACCTAGATTCCCCTGGGAATGCTAATCTCTCTCTAGGAAAGGGAGTTTTGTTGGACTTGATATAAAAAAATATGAGATGGTCAATAAGCTTATTGAAGAGACGGAAACGGACAATCCGTGGATCATCTGCCTCCAAATCCCTCATACTCTCACCCGTTGGGAACACTATCTCGCAATAAAACAAACTCCACCTATCCAGAATGGTAATACACTCCTCTCTGGTCAATTGCCTCCATATACCCTCTAGCCTTTTATAAATCCTAAGGTTTATGGAGTTATACTCATATCTAACGCCTATCTCGAAGCTAAAGGTACTAGCCATGACAGAATAAGGGTGAAAGCTTGAAATTAAACCTAATATAGAGAAATTGAAGGGTACCTTGCTGATTTGAGGAAGATGTAACTCAAAGACGAAGCGGAGAGCTCGATTACGATAGAAAATCAAAGTCCTTACTTTTGTTCTTGATGGAGTATTTGTTTGCTAGAGGATTGTAAAGTTCGAAAAGAAAAGGGAACTTTCCTTATATATGTCTCCAAATCCTTGTTGGAAAAATTCGTTATATATGAAGAAAATTGTGTATTTTCCTTACATGAATCGTTTGACGTTTGACAAAGATTATTGTGGGTTCATGTTCCACGTTGTGAGAACATGAAAATGAAATATCTAGATGTCCAATTTGGTATTGGATGAGAAAGATATGATAGCTCAAAGTAAGTGGGTTAAAGTGTAACTTTTAGAAGTTAACACCACTATTGATGTCCCATAATTCCTAAATTAATTGAGGGATTAATATGGATCATTACTTTGGAATTTGGGGGTTACAAAGTTTGGTATTAAACTTCTTGAATAGAAAGTAATGAGTCTCATATTAATACTAAGATTAATTGGATATTCATGGGAGAGTTAGTGGAGCTATAAGTAGAGAGACCCACAATAATGAAAATTGATTTCTTTTTCCATCAATTCTCCACCTCCACCTCCACCTCCCTTTTGCAATTTGTTATCTTCTTCCTTTGGCCTCCTAGATAAATATCCATGGTACTTTTGTCCAAGCATAGGAAAATTCGCCGGAAAACTTAAGTGCAAAGTTGTTCCGGTTCATCCGTTCTATCATGGGAGACTAACGTCTATTGAAGACCTTGCTGATTTGAGGAAGATGTAACTCAAAGACGAAGCGGAGAGCTCGATTACGATAGAAAATCAAAGTCCTTACTTTTGTTCTTGATGGAGTATTTGTTTGCTAGAGGATTGTAAAGTTCGAAAAGAAAAGGGAACTTTCCTTATATATGTCTCCAAATCCTTGTTGGAAAAATTCGTTATATGTGAAGAAAATTGTGTATTTTCCTTACATGACTCGTTTGACGTTTGACAAAGATTATTGTGGGTTCATGTTCCACGTCGTGAGAACATGAAAATGAAATATCTAGATGTCCAATTTGGTATTGGATGAGAAAGATATGATAGCTCAAAGTAAGTGGGTTAAAGTGTAACTTTTAGAAGTTAACACCACTATTGATGTCCCATAATTCCTAAATTAATTGAGGGATTAATATGGATCATTACTTTGGAATTTGGGGGTTACAAAGTTTGGTATTAAACTTCTTGAATAGAAAGTAATGAGTCTCATATTAATACTAAGATTAATTGGGTATTCATGGGAGAGTTAGTGGAGCTATAAGTAGAGAGACCCACAATAATGAAAATTGATTTCTTTTTCCATCAATTCTCCACCTCCACCTCCACCTCCCTCTTGCAATTTGTTATCTTCTTCCTTTGGCCTCCTAGATAAATATCCATGGTACTTTTGTCCAAGCATAGGAAAATTCGCCGAAAAACTTAAGTGCAAAGTTGTTCCGGTTCATCCGTTCTATCCTGGGAGACTAACGTCTATTGAAGACCTCGAGCACTCGTAGTGAAGGGGCGAATTAGTCTTAAGGAGAGTGTCTAACACGGCTCGAATTCAAGCAAATTCAAGACGACGACTTACGGTTTTTTCTTTGTTAATTTTTATGTTGTATATTGTATTTCAATTTTGTTGTAATTCTTTTTCTTTTGTGCTCGATTGTTTAGATTTGTCTAACAATCCTTACATGAATTGGAAAGGGTGGGGGACATAACCGTTTCGTTTGTCAGAGTTGATGTTCCGCAGCGGTTCCCAAGCCAGTTGTCCAATCGATAGAACCGTACCATTATGACGAAAATTACGGCGCATTAAACAGCGCATCCAACCGCCAAAAGTCAATGGTCGAGAGCAACCTACGTCTACTCAGCCGATAATCCAATAGCGAGCTCCGTAAGGCATCAAATAAATTTTTCATAACTTCCTGGTCGACAAAGCCAACTCATAAAGTTGGGGGCCACTGAACGAAATAAATGTTACGGGCTAGGCCCAACGAATGAAGCCCAAAATTTCAGACATCACAAAGACACTGCTATTGAATGGGCCAATACAATTGCTACAACTCCAGCGGCTCATCAATAAAGATCAATCGACATAGTTTATTGTCCGACCATCATTGTTTTCGACCTAGCTTCGTCCGACATACGATCATTAACTTGTACAATCTCTGCCTAGCTAAGGCACGAAGTTAGGTCGATCGCGAATACTCAGGCGACCTCGACCTACACCCAAAGAAACGTGTGTCTATCTACGACTCATATCTGTAACCGTGTTCTACAGTTACGGAGATCGTTACGAATAAATTATCTACACGATTTACGGGATTCTTTATTATCCTATGGAGCTCCTATATATAATAGACTACATCAAATGTAAATATGTAATGTTTTCTTAGCTATTTTGTGATTACGTTATTTACATATAATTTTATATAAACTTATAACACCACATCTAATCATCACGCCGGAGGGTATTAGCCGAATATCATCTCGTCTAGTCGTTAGTTCGTGGTTTCAGGTCATAGTTGCTGGAGATCAACCTAATGCTATAATAAAACTGATTTGGATCGTTTTCTACCTAATCATGTATCATTTTTTGTAATATTTGTAATAGATTAAATCATTTATTAATAAAAAATACTAATAAACATGCAAAATTGATGTAGAACTCTTACTCCAGTAAGGAGGACCCTCACCTTCTATGAATGATCGTGGTTTCTCCCATCCTCTAAATAAAAATCTACTAAGAAAATACTCCCTCCGACCCAGTCAAGTGTACACTTATTTTCTTTTTGGTCCATCTTAGCCGAGTGTGAACTGTCCAAAATGGAAATGGAATCTTCACTATTTACCCCACTCACTCTCTCTCCTATTTTACTTTTACACTCACAACATTCTCTCTCCTAACTATTCCTTCCACTCATTCTCTCTCCTATTTTATTTTTATACTCACAACATTCTCTTTCCACTTACTTTTTCCTTATTTTATTGTTATTCCTTAATCGGTGTGCCAGAAAATTTGGTACACACTTGGGTGGGACGGAGGGAGTATATATTCCCTCTGTTCCAGCCGAGTGTACACTTATTTCCCTTTTGATCCGTCCCAGCCGAGTGTGAACTGTCCAAAATGAAAAGAGAATCTTCACTATTTACCCCACTCACTCTCTCTCCTATTTTTCTTTTACACTCACAATATTTTCTCTCCTAACTATTCCTTCCACTCATTCTCTCTCCTATTTTACTTTTACACTCATAACATTCTCTCTTCACTTTTTTCTTTCTCTTACTTTTTCCTTATTTTATTGTTATTCCTTAATTGATGTGCCAGAAAATTTGGTGCACACTTGGATGGAACGGAGGGAGTAGATGATTAAATAAAAAAACAAAATTAAAATGCCCTCTTTTTAAAATGCATTAAACCAGTGGTATAGTCACGAAGAAAGGATGGGAGGTCACTTGACCTCCTTAGCTTTCGAAAAATATTATTTTTGTGCCACTAAATTTTTGAAAAAAAAAATACACTATTTTTTTTTCTAATTTGACCCCCTTTATTTTTTGTAAAATGTATATTATGATATACTGCATCCGCCCCACCTGACTGACAATTTGGTATTTTAGGCGTTCCATTTGATTTAGAACGTCTCAAAATAACAAATTTAAATTATTATTATACTAGTATTCTGAGCCCGTGCGGACCGCACGGGTCAGTACCCCCACTTACATCCCCACCCGCATCAAATACTCTCTTTCTCATTTTCCAAGTCACTCCATTACTCCCCATCAACTACCTTTCACCATCTTTCCAAGACATTTATTTGTAAAAACAGTGAGCGAGTGTGTAACTGAATCATTTACATAAGATTAAAATAATACCTCTAATAGTGAGATTGAAGTAAATAAATATAAAGATACCAAAAAAGTTTGAGAATGAAATGCTAGTTACTACTCCCTCCATCCTGTAAGATAGTAATCATAATAAGTCAAAATTGAAATACACAGAGAAAATGTATATCAATGTCATTCATAAGTAACAAATAGTTCTCATTCATTATCACCCAATACCACCTTGGAAGTGTCAAGTGAATAATCAATATCAACACCAAAATAACATATCAAAAACACATAAATTAAAAGTTCACGAATTTCAGATATTTTGACCAAAGTAAAGCCAAGTTTAAAAAGGATAAAAAAAAAATCTTAACTATCTCATTTTTACTCAAGTAAACCCATATATTAAGTTCATAGAGACACATATAGAGGTTATATTGCAATTGGAGAGAGAGAGAGAGAGATAACTACTGCAATTATCTCCTAGTATACATGGCCGTGTCCGAGGACACACAATTTTTTTTTTTAATTAATGTAACTTTGATCAATAATTTAAATAAAAAATAGTGATTCTAATAAAAAATTAATTTTTTTATTATAACACAATTTTTATCATATTTTTTAACAACATTAAATCATTCATTGCCCTCCCACCTCACTCACTCAGATCTCCATCGTCAAAACTCTTTGGAACTTATGGCATGGTGAAGAATTCTAATGATTATTCTTCACCAACTCTTGAATATACCTGTTAAATGAAAATATTTTCTCAAGTAAATTGATGCACTAAGAAGAAATATAAGCATAATTAAGGTCATATGGCTAAGAGCTTGGTAGTTAACAAAAAGTTGTTGACCTTGGTGATCATCTTAGTGAGTTGTCTCACTTTAAACAAAGCACCCATTTGTTGGACCCGAGTAAACGACTCTTTCAACCAGCAAAAAAAAAAAAACCAGAAAGTTAAATGAATGAAAAGGAAAGCAAGATAAGTATACATGCATGTAAATGCTATATCCAGAACTATAATCATCAATACAATGTATCAAGGCCAGCCACATGTTCCAACAATTTTGAATCAATAAGAAAAATGTGATATTTTAGAACGGATGGAGAAAATGAAAGAGACTTGTATTAGTTGAACATATCAATCTACCAGTTGGACCGAAGTGCTCACATTCACTTTATGTAGATCTATCTATCTAATTATCTAAAACCCTATTCAAAATCAACAATCTATTCTGCCTCTCACCAAAATAGAACAACAAATTTATAGCAATAAACGTCTTTTGTTTGTGTGTTTAATTGTTGGTTCTCTCTATGTTATATAAAAACAATGTTTTGAGAGGTTTCAGCTTCAGACATCCATTTTCTCCCCTCCCCCTCTTCTTATTTCCTCTCCTTCCCTTACCGGAGATACCCAACAAAAGTTGATATGCTCATTTTTAACATACCCCTTTAGAATTACTAAATAGATCATGTGGGTGGAGGGTGGGTTTCGCTTAATTCTGCGCATAGTCACTATCCCTTTTCCTCTCCTAGTTACTTGTCTCCCTCTGCAGAACGGCTGATGATCTGAGGCAATTAATTCATCTTTCTATTTCCTTAAGGATTAATGTACACCAATTATGTCTTGTACTCTTTCCATCCCAAAAGAATTTCCATTATTTTGTTCTTTTTTTCTTTTTTTAAGTTTTCTACTCCTTCCTCAGTTTCATTTAGGCTGTGAAAATATAGTAAGCTATATTATGATAGTAAATGTCATTTTTTTGTTCCTCTCAAAATTAATGTCACGTTCGTAAATAAGAAAATAGTTTTATTGCAGTTTATATAATGGTACAAAAAACTTACCAATAATTAAACCACAATTCTTAATAAAATGATAAGTCACATTTATTGTGAGACGAAGTGGGTATATATGTATGTAAAAGTAAGTACCTGAGCAGAGGGGTTGGAAGTGGCAAAGGAGAAGCAAAGGCTAGAGGAGCCATTGTTGAATTGGAAGAATTGGAAACATGTGGAAACTTGTAGAGCTGTCATATGATTAAGAATGTTTAGTAAGATTGCAATCATTTTTGTGTTCTTGACATAATTTTCAATATTTCTTAATTCGATATGTTGTGTGTCTTCAAATTTAACCTTAAATTTTTGTCCAAATTAAAACAGATTTGTATAAGTATGTATATAAGAGTCAATGGGGAAGACGTATACCTAGTAATAGGACTATATAGTAAGCTATTGAGTGAGGAAAAATAGTCCTTTTTTTATGTTGTCTTGGACGCAATTCTATATTCTTCCCACAACCCACCCACACACACGTACACACCTAAGCAATACGGAGTACTTTGTTTCTCATAACCTTCACATTTAAATCACCGCCCACTGCTCTCTTTTTTTTTATCTTCAGATACAATTATTTCCATATTCTTATTTAACCTATAAAAAATTAAAAAATAGGTTAAAAGAGTTACTCACTTTTAGTTTGAGTAGTACATGAGTTAACGAACAAACTCCCCTAAAATCTAAACACCATAATTAATATGCTTGACTAACTGTGCATAAAACCAATAGTTGCCCTCACCCCTCTTTCAAAAGCAGAGAACATATACCAAATATAAATTTAAAGGACAAACTTGAATCGATAAACAAAGACATGTTCACTCTCACAAAAAAAAAAAAAAAAACCACCGAAACACATAACATTCTATGTATATCACTTAATATATTGCTCAACAGAATCTCAAGATGTTTGATATTCTACCAATCAAATGAACTTCCTTTCAAAAGTTAAACCGGTAATTGAGACATCATTTAGTGCAATGTTAAAGTTGGCAGCACTCTCAATCAGTAATTTCCTTACACAATCTAGGTCAAACAAACTGTCAAATTGTTTGCCAACAGTTTTGGAAACGAAATTATGGTTTTGGGACAAACATAAATGATTAGTGGAAACATTTTTATGAGACGGAGAGAGTATATAATAAACACTAACATAAGTTTCTGATCATGTCATTTCAAAATTAGAAAGCATCCTAAATATAAAAGATTAGATAAATGAAACACATATTTTGGAATGTCGTAATAAAAACCTGGATGAAAAAATTAGATAATATGAAAAATAATGTTCTTGTAAATGAAGAAAATTAAACAAATCTGAATTCACCAAATTGGACCAGGAGTAAAGAAGTAGTCAAACAAATTCAACACGGAAGAGACAATCTTGTGGGTATCTTACATGAAAGATTTCTTCCCCTTGACCGAGACAACTCCAACACCAAACCCATTAAAACAAAAATCGCCGCAATCGGCACCGGCGCCGGCAAATTGGAGCTCGGTGTCAGCCACAATTTCACGCAGAATCGTTGGGATCTCAATCTTGGGCGGCCGTAACTGCTGTGGGGGTGGGACAAAGGTAGTAATTTGCATAACCTTCAAATTGGCACTTTATGAAAATTCATGGAGGGCAACATAAATAGAACAAAAATCAACAAACATAAATAGAACAAAAATCAACATAGTCAAATGGGGGAGAAAAGAGAAACCCAAACCTGTTGAAGGATTTGAAGATTTGAGAGTGAAAGAGCGAGTACCAATCCACACGTCTTCCCTACACTTATTCAACCTCAAATCAAATGATGGCTTTGTAAAGCTCTTCCTAAAATTGAAACCAAAAATTCAGACCAAGACATTTGAGAAAGTTGAATCATACTGAGAAAGGAAGAGTCAATATGGAGTAGGGTTTGGGCGGACGCGTAGAAGGTCCCCAACGGAGACTGTTCTCTCTCTCGCTCTTATGCGCAACGGACTGGTGTGCAAGAATGCAACCGCTGGGGAGTGGGGAAGGAAGGTCGTGGATGGGAAGTTTTCATAGCGGTTAGTGTTAAATTTAGTGGTTAATTTTCAGCCGTTGGATCAATTTGTCGAGATTCAATCCTGACCATCACTTATAGGGGGATAAGAGGCGGTTATTACCGTCCTCTATTGTATTATAGATTCAATGCACTTACTTGTTATACTCAAAACAACAATTTCCTTACTATTTCTCCCATGCTCTCTATTATTTTACTTTTCATACTAACAATTCCTACTCCACTCATTCTCTCTTTCCTTATTATATTAGTATTTCTTAATCTACTACGTGTTGGGAGAGAAAATTTTAAGTCGGGGCGAAGGGATGATTTTTATCTCTTTTATTTCAAATTTTTCTATAATAGGTATTCCCTCCATTCCATTATAGGCCACTTTTGACTGTTTTTAGTTAACACACGTGAATTTTAATAAAAAAATTAATGTCAATATAACTATTATAATAAAATTTTATATATTATTATTAATAAATTAAAATTTTATTATTATAATTAGATGTAAATTAATATTTGATCAAATTTCACATGTATTAAAAGAAAGTCAAATATTACCTATATAAATGGAACTGAGAAATTATTATTTTTTACCAAGTAATATTGACGCTTTTTCAAAAAAAATCGGTTGCACGTAGCTTGACCATTACATTAGACCTTGTTTTTGCCTTGAAAGACAAGTAAAACGACAATTAGCAAAACTAATATACATAGCTAGATCATAATCACTTTAAAACATTAAATGGGATTTAATATTTTATTTTATTTTATTTAGGCTATTATAAATACAAAAAAAAAATAAAATTAATCTCAAAATGTTTAGAAAGGGAAAGGACTTGAAGTTGAACTGCTCATCTGCGCCGACACTACATGTACAAAATTACAAACATTAATATAAACATAAAAAATATTTAATACTTCTTACATCAATTAAATTAAAGAGTTTATTCTATAACAAAGAAGGCAATGACAATACTCCCTCCGTCCCATTCCAGCGTGAATTTTTTTTTTTTTTTGACGTCCCACTCCAGTGTGAATTGCCTAAAATGACAAAAAATCTTTACTATTTCACCCACTCATTCTCGCTTCTACTTTACTTTTACACTCACAACATTCTCTCTCCTAACTATTCCTCCTACTCATTCTCTCTCCTATTTAATTTTTCATACTCACAAACACTTTCTCCACCTATTTCTCTTTCTTACTTTTTCTTAATTTTCATGTCCAAAAAGTAAATTCACATTGGAGTGGGTCGGAGGGAGTATATGTTTTTTATAAAATAATTTCCACTGTCTTGAAATGAGTTTTGTCACTTTGTGATTCTGTAGCTGGATCCTCCAATCGCTTTCTGCTTTTGGTGGGGCTGCCTTTCCCCTCTTTTTCCCTTCTTTTCGGTTGTTAGATCAGCAAAAGGTGCTTTTTTTTCTTTTTCTTTTGTACCACACTCAAACTATTCTCACACAATTAAAATAAAAATTTTGAAATTTAATCAGCTAGTTTGATATCAAATTCAAAATTTCACCTATTTCCTTACTAGTTCAATGACACTCAAACTATCCTTATAAAAACACACATCTCTCTCCCATCTCCCCTCTCGTTCCTCACCATCTCCGACCACCACTTTCACATCTCCGACGACCCCTCTCCTCCCCTCACCCACCTCCGACGAGCCCCTCCCCTCCTCCAGCCACCCCTTCCCTTTCCCTCTTTTTTCTTTTTCTTTTTTATTACACTCAAACTACCCTCACACAATTAAAATAAGAATTTTGGAATTTAATCAGCTATTACGACATCAAAATCAAAATTTCACCTATTCCCTTACTGGTTTAATGACACTCAAACTATCCTTACAAAAACACACATCTCTCTCCCGTCTTCACTCCCATTCCTCACCATCTTCGACCACCCCTTCCCCATCTCCGGCCACCCCTCCCCTCCCCTAACCTCTGGCGACCCCTCTCCTCCCCTCACCCACCTCCGACGAGCCCCTCCCCTTCTCCGGCCACCCCTTCCCTCTCCCTCTTTCATCCATATCTAGTAAGAAGTGAATCAGGTCATCAACCTACACCTGTAATATCCGGCAATTTCAACAACTTCAGTCCCAATTTGTGTGCGATTTCAATAACACCGGTCGCGATCTCTATTCGGGCGTCGTCAAATGTGTAATTTTTTGTGCGATTTTTATACAAAAATGAATACAAATAACTGACACATATTTTGATTTCACCATAGATTGTTGATTTCATTTCAGATCTAATAGTGAATTTTATATCCATATTAAATTATATAACATTTTGAGTTAATAGATTATTGATTTTGAGGTTAAGCGTGAATTTTGCAACCACAAAAATAATAGATGAAGGAGATAATGGGCAGTGTTATAGGGGTGTAGGAGATAGAGGGCAGGAGCTAGGACTTTTTACTTTGTTGATTTTGCATATGCTTTCAACTATAGTTGATTGGTTGTGGTGATGGTGGATGCCGGAGCCGGTGATGTGAAGAGTGTTTCTTGAAGCGATTGAACTGTGAAGAACAATAGTTAACTTAATAATTATGTCAAAGATTTCATAAAAACTTAAAAACAATTGTGAACTTAACAAATATGTAAAATAATCTTATAAAATTGCAAAATATAGGACATAAAAGACTAAAACAATTGTAAACTTAACAAATATGTCAAATAATTTCATAAAATTGCAAAAATAGAAGTTATAAAGATTAAAAAAGCAACTGTAATGTTAAATAAAAACAACTGTGAAATTAATTTAAAAAAATGTGAACTTAACAAAAATATCAAATAATCATATAAAAAAAAAGCAAAAATAAAGGTTATATATAAAAGACTAAAAACAATTGTGAATTTAGCTAAAACTAATGCGAATTAAATAAAATTGAAGACATTTTCATGCAAAAATTATGAAATTAACTAAAATAGCTGTGAACTTCTCTTAATTGTTCTTGGAACAACTATAAAATTGGTACAACTGTCAACTTCTTAAATTTGATTATGATTATATGTTGATTTTAATAGTTTGATTCGTCTTTACGATACGAACATAACGGTGTTCTCAAATTTTTTTTGACTTCTGAATTTTAAGATATTTCATTTTAAAGTTTTTTGGGAAAAAAAAAGAAAGAAATGGAAAGGATTGCTCTCTAAAGCGGAAGGGATGAAGGAAAGCGTGACATGTCATTTAAATGAGTGACATGTGTGTAATTTCATCTAAATTGACAAGGGCACTCTCATACAACTAAAAATACATGAGTTGGTGATAAATTTTCAAAATGCACGCCTATTGTGATCGTTTTCATTATGATGGATGACGATTTGGTAATTGCCCCATTAATAAACCTCATCCATTAATCTTTTAGGCGGGAGGGGGGGTGGGTCGGAGGCGTGATATTATCATGATCATGGCTACAACCGAGGATTAATTTCAGCCTCATCCCACACCAAAAATTAAAATCACGATCATGGCTACAACCGAGGATTAATTTCAGCCTCATCCCACACCAAAAAATTAAAATCTCATACAACAAATTAAGATAATCTTTAACATATACATGACTTAATAATACTAGACAACAACAATAATGAAATCAATTAAAGCATGAAAGCCATGATCATATTATGACACTCACAACACTAACAAAAAAGATGTTTTTTTTTTCTTAAAGAGCTAACATTGAGAGGGCATGGAAATTTTGTTCATCAGAAGAAGAATAAGATGAGATTCGTCGCGCAGAACCCATTCTCTCGTGCACCAACCGGAGAGCTCGATCCCATCTTCTTCCTTGATCAAAATCTGCCATTCGATCCCCATAAAAGACAATCTGGCTCAACTGAAGGAGAAAAAAGCTCGCATTCGCTAATACATCTTCGTAGATTTCACGTATATATCTCGAGTTTAAGGACAATTTAAGCAAAAATGGCAATAATAAGGTGATAATCAAGGTTGGAGTTGTTAAACTGTGAGATTTGGTTAAGACTACTAAAAGCTTTAGCTTTGCTAGAAGCAGAAAGTGAAGTCCCATGGAAGTTGAAGCTAGCTAGCCAAAAGACAGTAAAGAAAATAGGGCTTATAATGAGAAGGTGAATTAGCTTAAATAATGGATTTGGATAGTGATTAAAGAGTTAATTAAAGAATTATTATATTATATACTTTGAATATAATATAATAATATTATATTATATTCCTAATATGCCCCCGCAAGATGGACGTTCCTTGGATAAGTCCAATCTTGGAGAGTGATGAGATGAACCGGGTTTGATGACGAGTTGAAGATGTGTTCCCGGATATGTTTGTCGTTTCTGAAGAGATGTGGTTCCTCGCATCCGAGGTGGTGATAAGTTGGTGCATGACTACGGCAGACGATGGGGTTGTGGTGATAGATTCGGGCTTACGTATGACTGCCGAGAAAAGGTTCGAGCTTACATATGACGGCCGAGAAAAGGTTCGGGCTTACGTATGACAGCCGAGAAAAGGTTCGGGCTCTGATACCATATTAGAATAAAGAGAGTTAGACGAAGTCAATCAAAACATGAAAGAGAATAATTGAATTGAATGACTCAATTGATTATGATCCTAGAGATACATATTTATAGGATTACAATGAGGTAATCTCCTAGAAGGAGAAGGTTTCTAATTCCTAGTAGGAGAAGGTTTTTAATCTAATACAAAGATTGTGTTTCCTAATTTAATACAAGGATTATGTTTCCTAATCTAATATATAACAATATATACTTTGAATATAATATAATAATATTATATTATATTCCTAATAATATATATATATATATATGTATATATATATATAATTGTTTGTTTTTTTATTTTTTATTAATGAATGTATTAAAGCTATTACATGATTGACATTTGAAAGTGTCTTTGATAATATTGAACCCTGTCCTTTTCATATAGAAAGGATTCAAAGGAATACTGGATGACACTTAAATTAGAGCTCTTTGACATATACATGACTTAATAATACTAGACAACAACAACAAAAGAAAAAAAATCTATAATGAAAGCATGAAAACCATGGAATTAAGATAATCAACAACAACAATAATGAAATCAATTAAAGCATGAAAGCCATGATCATATTAAGACACTCAATAACAACACTAACAAAAAAGATGTTTTTATTTCTTCTCAAAGAGCCAACATTGAGAGGGCATGGAAATTTTGTTCATCAGAAGCAGAATAAGATGAGATTCGTCGCGCAGAACCCATTCTCTCGTGCACCAACCGGAGAGCTCGATCCCATCTTCTTCCTTGATCAAAATCAGCCATTCGATCCCCATAAAAGACAATCTGGCTCAACTGAAGGAGAAAAAAGCTCGCATTCGCTAATACATCTTCGTAGATTTCACGTATATATCTCGAGTTTAAGGACAATTTAAGCAAAAATGGCAATAATAAGGTGATAATCAAGGTTGGAGTTGTTAAACTGTGAGATTTGGTTAAGACCAAAAGCTTTAGCTTTGCTAGAAGCAGAAAGTGAAGTCCCATGGAAGTTGAAGCTAAGCCAAAAGACAGTAGAGAAAATAGGGTTTATAATGAGTAGGTGAATTAGCTTAAATAATGGATTTGGATAGTGATTAAAGAGTTAATTAAAGAATTATTTTCCTTCTTTTCCAAAATAAATGACTGAAAAAATTCAAATATGCTATTGATCAAGAAAATTATTTTCTTCTTTTAAAATAAAAAAATATCAAATCTGCTAATGACAGATATTAAATGCTCTTGAAAAGTCTTTATTACTCTCTAAAAAGTTTAAATATTAATAGTGAGACTGAGGATAAAAGATTTATCCCTCCGTCTCACTCGATTTATGATTTTCTCTTTCGATACGTGTATTAAGAAAGGAGAAATATGAAATATGAGTGAAAGAGAGTGAGTGAAAGGAATAGTAAGAGGATTGTTGATGTGAATTCACCAAGTGATCTCATTAAATATAAAAATAATATAAATTTATCATTTTAACGTGTTTTTTAAGCCGAATGGGACGTAAATAATTAATAGCAAATTGTTATAAATCGGGTGAAAAGGAAAGAGTATGTGGCAAGATAATTAGTCCAAGATTTAGTATAAAGTAGGGAAAGTGCGCAGTACATGTGGCAAGATAATTAAAGAAAAGCAGCCTAAAAAGTTTAGAAGTTTGTTAAATAAACCCACGAGAACATTTTTATTTATTAAGTAGACTCCTTACATGATGGAAAATGAATCACCCAGCATTAAAGCGGCCGGTTAAAAAACAGTCTTAACAAACCAAATGGGCCATGGCCCAGCGGTATCATGGGTGGCCTTCCTTCGAGGAGGTCGTCGATTCGATTCTCTCCGGGAAATTATTGTGGTTTAATTTCATATCTTGAGTTTCAGGGACCTTTGGAGCCTCCCGAGCACATCCGTGCAGTTAAGAAAGCGGCATTGCTGGGTTTGCAACCTCAGTGTGGGGAGTTCAACTACCGCGTTGTAGGAGGACTCCCTTGGGGCGAGAAGTATAAAGGGTGCTGCCACCCTGACTGCATTGGACACATCCGCGATTTACCTTCGCTAGGACACCGAGGGGCCGGGAGCTAGTGGTCCAGGATTAACCCGGCGATGCTGGGAAACCTGGGTATCAAAAAAAAAAAAAAAAAAAACAGTCTTAACAAAGTTGGATATTATTATTTGACAAAAGTGTTAAATAAACCCACGAGAACATTTCTTAGTTATTATCTTTTAATGAATTTTGAGTAATAATTTATAAGTTAGTTTAGTTTAATTATTTTAATGAAAATTTCAAATATATTATTGATATATTATTATAAAAATAGTCAATAACAATTTTTTTTTTAAATAATTAACCTAACTCATTGCTCAACAACAACAACAACAACAAAGTCTTAGTCCTAGAATAATTTGGGGTCGGCTAACATGAATCCTCATATGTCATCGTGAAAAAAAAAAAAAAAAATCAGTCCCCCACATGGATTTTTGCCCTCCACTCCGGCCTCTTCAACACCATACTTTCATCCACTCCAAGTAAACTCATATCATTTTCAATTACTCTAATCCAAGTTTGTTTGGGTCTTCCCCTACCCCTCGCCATTCTATCATTTCTCCACTGTTCCGGCCTCCTAACCGGTGCATCACTCGGTCTCCTTCTCACATGTCCAAACCACCTTAGACGATTTTTCCTCATTTTATCCTCAATGGGCGCAACTCCTACTTTACCTCTGATCACCTCATTCCCCAATCGATCCTTTCTTGTATGACCGCACATCCATCGAAGCATATGCATCTCCGCCACATTCATCTTATGCACGTGACACTGTTTCACGGCCCAACATTCGGTGCCGTAAAGCAATGCCGGCCTAATTGCCGTGCGGTAGAATTTTCCCTTTAATCTATTGGGCATGCCGCGATCACATAGAAACCCTGTAGCACTCTTCCACTTCAACCAACCTGCTTTAATCCTATGAGTCACATCTCCATCTAATTCCCCATCCTTTTGAATAATGGATCCAAGATAGCGAAAAAACTCAGAAGCTTGGATAATATTTCCATCAAATGTGACCGCCCCTGCCTCCCTACTTCCAACTCTGCTAAACTTACACTCCAAATATTCAGTCTTGCTTCTGCTTAATCGAAAACCTCGAGATTCCAAAGTGTGTCTCCACAACTCCAATTTACTTTCAACACCCTCTCTTGTCTCATCAATCAGCACAATATCATCTGCGAACAGTATACACTTTGCTATATCATCTTGGAATGACCTCGTCAATTCGTCCAATATCAAAGCAAAAAGAAAGGGGCTAAGTGCGGAACCTTGATGCACTCCAATCTTTATAGGGAACTCTTCAGTCTTCCCAACACTAGTCTGTACACAAGTACTAACTCCATTATACATGTCCTTGATAATATCAATATATTTCTTTGAAACACCCTTCTTTGCTAATCCCACCAAAGTACCTCTCTTGGCACTTTATCATACGCCTTCTCCAAATCAATGAAAACCATATGCAAATCTTTCTTTTGATCCCGATATTTCTCCATGGTTTGTCTCATAAGATATATTGCCTCCATAATCGATCTTCCTGGCATAAACCCAAATTGGTTATCCGAAATATTCACAATTTTTCTCAGCCTTTGTGCAATCACTCTTTCCCAAAGTTTCATAGTATGGCTCATTAGTTTGATCCCCCGATAGTTGGCACAATCTTGGACATCACCTTTATTCTTATACAAAGGGATCAGAGTACTCTTCCGCCACTCCAATGGCATTGTGTTAACTCTCCATATCTTGTTAAATAGCGTTGTTAGCCAATCTACTCCCCTCTTCCCGAAACATCTCCAAACCTCAATTGGTATACCATCCGGTCCAATGGCTTTCTTCAATCTCATCTTTTTCATTGCCATTTCCACTTCACTCTTTCGAATTCTCCGCATAAAATCTCGATTAACCATACTCGAAGAGATATTTAAATCTCCAACATCCTGCTCTTGACCGCCATTGAACAAGTTATCAAAGTACGAACTCCATCTATCTTTTATCTCTTTATCCCCGACTAAAACTCTTCGGTCTACATCCTTCACACATTTAACCGTTCCAATATCTCGTGTCCTCTTATCCCTCATACGAGCGAGTCTGTAGATGTCATTTTCCCCTTCTTTTGTATCCAACTTATCATAAAGTTTCTAATTCACCTTTGCTCTTGCGTCTCTTAGTGCTTTCTTAGCATCTCTTCTAGCTTTCTTATACTTCTCATAGTTCTCGTCGCTCCTACATTTCCCCAATAATTTGTAGCATTCTCGCTTGCTCTTTATTGCTTGTTTTACTTCCTCGTTCCACCATGATGTGTCCTTACTTGGTGGCCCATTTCCTCTAGATTCTCCAAGGACTTCTTTCGCCACCTCCTTTATGGTATGTACCATCTTAGTCCAAGTCGAATCTATATCCATATCCTCCATATTATCCGACCAAATATCGGTATCGACCATCTTAGCTACAAATTTCGGTTGATTTTCCCGTTGAAGTCTCCACGACTTGATTCTAGGGTCTACCTGTGATTTTCTCTTCCTCGAAATTCTCTTACTTCGAAAATCAAGTACCACTAGTCTATGTTGAGTTGTTGTGCTCTCACCCGGAACAACCTTGCAATCTGTATAACTCTTTCTACAAGTATTTCTTACTAAGAAGAAGTCAATCTGACTCGCATTACCTCCACTCCTATAGAACACCAAGTGAGATTCTCTCTTCTTGAACCAAGTGTTCATTATACTCAAGTCATATGCCAACGCAAAGTCCAGGATACTATTTCCTGCTTCATTCCTCTCTCTCCAAAACCAAAACCTCCATGTATGCTCTCAAATCCATGTCGACTAGACCCCACATGCCCGTTCAGATCACCACCAATCACTAATTTCTCACCTCTAGGTACTCGTTGCACTACCTCCTCCAAATCTTCCCAGAATACTTGTTTAATAGATGCATACAACCCTACTTGTGGTGCATAGGCGGAAATGATAGTTATAATCTCATCACGTATCACCAGTTCAATGCCCATAATTCGATCACTCTTCCTGTACACTTCCACCACATTATTAATATACTCCTTATCAATAATGATACCCACTCCATTTCTACCCTTATCCTTTCCTAAGTACCAAAGCTTAAAACCCCAAGACGATATTTCTTTTGCTTTCTCTCCAACCCACTTAGTTTCCTGTAGACACATTATGTGAATCTTCCTCTTCCTCATAACTTCCACCACCTCTGCTGATCTCCCTGTCAATGATCCAATGTTCCAAGTTCCAAAGCGCATCCCACTAGACGTAGAGAGTAATTTTATCATATCCCAAAAAAGTAATTTCACTTTTTTGTTTCAAATCAACTTGCTAATTTAGAAATTCACGTTTGAGGCCATGCTATTTAGGCATTGAACAATTCGTTTGCTCTCCAACTAGTTTGATACTGATTTTTTGAGTTACTAATTTGACATCGAACATTTTTTGGTTCAATATTAGCTATTGGTCGACAACTTTTATTGTTCTTTAGGCAATTTTGACTTATGACAACTTTAACAGCGACGATTTTATCACTAAGGGGCCGTTTGGTAGGCCGATTAATGACCGAATAGGATAAATACTATGAAAGATAATTGTTTGGTAGGATTTTAAGAGTTTTGATTAATAATACGTATATAGCAGATAAGTGTCCAATCCCCTGATTATTTATCCCATGAAAAAAGGATGGTTTTATTAATACGGGATTAAAAAAATGCTCCCCGTTAAAAAAAGAGCGCCTAATATTTCTCTTCTCAACTCTACCCTTCTTTATAAACCAAAGACCTGACCGATTTCACAACCTAAAAATCCTTTTCTAATCTCCAGTTATACAGCAATACAACGGCAACGACAACGACAGACGGATTGTTTTCATTGAAAATCAAAAGGTACAATCTTTCTTTTCCGATTTATTGTTTTTTCTTCTCCTCTTTTTCAATTTGTTTTACTGATGTGTGTTTTGTGTGAGTTTGTACAAATTATCTCTCGTTGTCTCCCTAGAAATCTACACTTGTCTAGGTCGTTGTCTTCTTCTTCTTCTTCACTGTTGTTATTCTTCTTCTTGTGCCCTAGATCTCAAATCTGTTGCAATACCAAATCCAATTGGGTCTATTGCGAAATATGCCCTAATAATTGCATGGTTTTTCTGATTAAGGGGTCCAATTTTTGAATTTCATCAATTATGATGGGGGCGGCAATAGTGGTAGTGGCGGAGGAGAAGGGCGGTGACAACATTGGTGGTCATTTCTAGGATTGGAGGAATGGAGAGGCCAGTGAAGTGAGGTTAATAAATATTTAATTTGGATTCATGAGTTATGGTATTTTTTTCAATGTTTTGTTTTGAGAAATTGATTTTGTTTAGAGAAATTGATTTTGTTCTAAATAAGAGTATTTTAATTCTGGGATTGGATTAATTTTTAAATCAGAGTAGGGTATCCTGTTCTGGTAGATTGTGTTACAGCTTGCAACCATAGAGTATGAAGTTGAATGCTTAAAAGGGTGGAGAGAGAAGTTTAATGTGCTAATGAGTATTTTCACCAAGCTTTTCTGGATTCTCAGATTACTTTTACAGATTGTTTTTTGACTCCCTCCTACTGACTAGTTAATTTGGGATAAAATTGTTGCATGTGCTGAGCTGCTAATGCTGGTACTGAACCTTTTTGTTTTTGCACGCACTTGAACCTAGTCCATTTCTTTAACTAGATAATATATACTTGCATTCTTGTTTGTTTTATACATTTTATTCTAATTCTATGGTTAACGAAATTAAACACCGTCTCCTTCATAGTTACAAAAGTTGATCCCTCTTTAAATTCAAAGTTACTAATGTATGTCTGCCAAATGCTGATTTGAACTTTGCTTTGTTAATTGTTGTTCCAAAAATAATCAACTTGTACAATAGTTTTACAATAGTTTTTACTACATGAAGGGTGTGTATATAATATATTTTTATTTTGATTGACATTACTAGTTTACTTGTTATATAGACATAGATTCTCCAAATAATGAGGAAGAGATAGCCGTCTTTCTAGCCATGCATGCTGTTTTGGTTAATGTTCATGCTTACTACAACATGATGACAGCTGCTATATCCTACGCAAATGAAAATGGGTTTTTGAAAGTTGATGAAAATCGTCTATATACAATGTTCGATAAGATTCCAAAGCAAGTACAGGAACTCGATAGGTTGCTTAAACAGTCTGACATTATTTGCATCAATAACTTGAGAATGGATAGACACACATTCATTGTTCTTTGTAATATGCTTAGGGAGAAAGGGGTTTCTGATTCTAAGTATGTATCTCTTGAGGAGAAAGTAGCTACTTTTCTATCTATTCTTGCGCACCACAAGAAAAATCAAATCATAGCGTATGACATGAGGAGATCAGGTCAAACTGTTAGCAACTATTTTAATGAGGTGCTCAATGCTGTTGTGATGCTTGGCCCTCAATTGTTTGTTAGAGCTGAACCTGAACCTCCAAACTCTACAGATTCTAGGTGGAATCCTTTTGAGGTAAAATATAAATAAATTTAAATTTAATCAGACTTATCACTATGATAAAGATATAACATGAAAGTCTTAATATATTTGTAGGGTTGCTTGGGTGCATTAGATGAAACTTATATAAAAGTGAATTGCAGCGAGGAAGCAAAGCCAAGATATAGGTCTCGGAAGGGATAAATAGCCATGAATGTGTTGGGGGTATGCGATAAGAACATGGATTTTATATTTGTATTGACCGGATGGGAAGGTTCAGCTGCAGATGGTAGGGTGCTACGTGATGGAGTAACTAGACCTAATGGATTGAGGATCCCCCACTGTATATAATCTCATAATATTTTTTGTAATATAATTCATTTTTATTAGATGTAATAATATAATTAAATAACATATATTTCAGGTCAATATTACCGAGTCGATGTAGGATATACTAATGGACCAGGTTTTTTAGCTCCTTATCGTTCCCGGCGATACCATCTAACCACATTCCGAAATGGGGAACCTCCACAAAATCACAAGGAATACTTTAATATGAAACATGCACAAGCACGTAACGTCATAGAGCGATGTTTTGGCGTACTTAAGATGCGATGGGGTATACTTAGGAGTCCTTCTTACTACCCCATAAAGACCCATGGCAGAATAGTTATGGCATGTTGTATTTTACACAATCTCATTCGTCGAGAGATGTATCCAATTGAGATTTTTCTTGATCAAAATGATAATGACGTTAATGAGTTACATGAAGGTGGTGGTGATGGTGATAATGGTGATGAAGTTGAGTTTATTGATTCAGTAGAGACATCCGATGCCTGGACAGCATGGAGAGACGAAATAGCCCATGAGATGTATGATGCTTGGATAGGGGAAAACTAAATGACATGTTTGCTATGTCTTTTATACTATAAACATTTCGCCATATTCGTTTCTCATGTTTTAAGTTCTATTGAACATTGAGTTGATCTAGCTTTATGCTATCAATTTTTATTTCAAGTTTCATGTCATATTGTTAATTTGATGCAACGTTTTATTATTTATTTTTGATGGCATATTGTATTTATTTGGTATTTTACTTTTATATATAAGTGTATTTATTTTGATAGCTATGGAGTCTAGTGGTAACAATACCAACAATGTCACCACCCAAAAAGCTACTAGAAGGACTTGGAGTGTCAAAGAGGAACAAGCATTGATGAATTGTCTTTTGGATTTGAATAGTCCTACATGGAAACAAGATGGACAGTTCAAGGGCGGATATCTTAAACAACTTGAAGCGGACTTGCAAAAGAGGATCCCAGGTGTCACTTTAAAAGCAAACCCACACATTGAGTCAAAGATGAGAGATTGGAAAAAGTTACATAATCTTATAGCATCCTTAGTTGGTCTCTCTGAATTTGGTTGGAGCAGCAATGACAATATGGTGACGAACGATGAAGAGGAAGTGTGGAATCATTATATCAAGGTACTAGACTTAGTATTTTATGTTACATAATTAGACTTTGTTATACTTTTGCATTTAATATTTATATATTCTAAAATTAATTTACTTGACGATCTCTATTTATTTACATGTAGAAAGACCCAGCCATAAAAAAACTCAGAATCAGAACCAGGTCTTTTCCATTTTACCCGGATTGGTGTAAAATATGGGGGAACGATAGGGCAACCAGAGAGTTTTCCGAAACCCCTAACGATGCTACTGAGGAGTTGAATCAAGGTAGAGTTGGTGCTGGTATTGAAATTCAAGATTTGGATGATCCTAATATTGGACTTGAGGACATAGATTCTTCTGTGCCTCTTAGTCAAAATAAGTTGCCCGAAAAAAAAGTGGTTCATCCAAGGAAGCGTAAGAGGGTAAATGAAGAGATCGGGAAGGAAATGAATAAGAATTTGGAAAGTGGTTTGAAAGGAATAAATCGAATAGCGGATTCATTAGAGGTAATGTCTACACGTTTGGGACATGAGAAAGATCAAACCAAAAAAAGGGAGCAGCTTGACGAATTGATTGAACCACTTGGATTTACTATGAAGCAACGAATGTATATAGTAACACAACTAGCCATGAAGCCCTTTATACTTGATGCATTTTGCGGCCTTAAAACCGACGAGGCACGTCTTGAGATGACGAGGATGATTCTCTATAACGATGGTATCTAAATTTCTATTGTGCATTATTGTTACATTCATGATCAATACTTATATTGAATCATGTTCTTATCTTTTTGAATTTTGTTTATGAATTATATTTTTTTCTAAGGTTAGATTGATACCTTATGTTAATTTCATTAATTATATTATTGGATTCTTGGAACAAGAATTTGAATTGGTTGTGTGTTTGAAGGTGAATTTTTTTGTAGACTCGGGTTTCAATCGAAGCTTGCAGGAATAGTTTTGTAGTTTTTATTAAGTCTCTCTATTGGAAATGGGTTTTTGTTGGATGTATAGTTACATACAGTTTGGTCTGGTATTATACTTCAATAGTTGATTTTCAGAACCTATATTATGTAGATTTCTCTGAGAAAAACCTTTTATTTCCTTATTGAGTGGTAAATGCTTAGAAAGATTCGTTGGTGATTGCTGGATATTTAGAGTGAATACTCATAACCTTAAGATCCCAGAAGAAGTATTTTTTTGGTCATTAACTTCTTGTTGGATTTGAAATAGAGATTGTTGGTAATGAGGGATCTATCAAAACACAGTGAATCTTATGGCATTCCTGTATTATTGACCTTTGATATAGCGTGAGAGGTAATTACATTTACTTACTTTTCTCCTGTTGAGGTTTTTGACTTGATTTACTCTCTGGCAGCAAGTTCAAACTTCAGAAGTTGTGTGTAAGAAGTAATTCCATCATTGGCTTATAGATTCTAATTGTCAAGTTTGCAGTTTCGTGATCGTTATTCATTACTTCTTAATTTGTATCAGCTTATACACTTTAAAGCTACAAGCCACTGATCAATTCAACATCGTTAATGTAGGATTTAAAGCAAATGGAGGTGTGAAATTACCCGGGATTTCGCGCGGACGCGAAACGCGGTTGTCTTTCGCGGAGGGTTGGTGTCTGAGACCTCGTTTCATGGGAAGGAAAATGAGGAGTCGCCACGCGGTTTTGTATTTTGAGCCCAAACGTTGAGAAACGGCTATTGTGAAAATGGTGTCGTTTTTATTGGTAGCAAAAACTTAGGAAAATGCTTTGAAAACAGGGGATCATTTTTATTGGTAGCAAAAACGAGTAAAAAGCTATTTAGTACCAGAGATTGTTAGGTTCGGAGGTCACGTTACGTTTCGGGAAGAGTATTACGAGATCACCCTAAACGCCTCGTATGACGAGTCTTTCTACCTTTCTCGAAATCGTTTGTTTGTGTGTGTGTGTGTTTTGAAATGGGGGCTTGAATGACAAGCTTAATCTTGGTTTGAATGTCAAACGTTGATTAGGTGACTTTGTTTGAAAAGACGAGCGTTTGAATGACAAACGTCGGTTTGAGACGGAAATGAGCGTTTGCGGGGCAAACGTCGATTTTGAGTTTGAAATGAGCGTTTGCGTGGCAAACGTCGATTTTGAGCTTTTTGAAAAGGAGTTCGAAGGTCGAACTCCGGTTTTTGAACCGGGCGAGTCATTGTTAAACGATTTTTACGAGAAAAAGCGTATTAAATGATTTTGAATGTCAAAAGTCGGCTTTTAGTTTGAAGATGAGCGTTTGGATGCCAAACGTCATTTCGCGCGTTTTTGAAAGAGAGTTTGAAGGACGAACTCCGGTTTTGAACCGGGCATTACATTGTTAACGATTTTTACGGGAAAAAGCATATTAAATGATTTTGAATGTCAAAAGTCGGCTTTTAGTTTGAAGATGAGCGTTTGGATGCCAAACGTCATTTCGCGCGTTTTTGAAAGAGAGTTCGAAGGACGAACTCCGGTTTTGAACCGGGCATTACATTGTTAACGATTTTTACGGGAAAAAGCGTATTAAATGATTTTGCAATCAACGAATCGGGTTGCGACTCGGACTTTGAAAGGTAAATACTATCACGATCCAAACGGGTCGGACTTGTAAATGACAGTATTTAAATGCGGTATCGACGGAATCAAACGATCCGGAATCGTAAATGACGATCGACGAGCCAAACGACTCAGAATGGTAAAGTTGCATGAAATGTAAAGGACTTTCGACGGATCAAACGGTCCGGAATTGTAAATGACAGAAAAGTAAATGACGATCGACGGATCGATCGATCCGGAGTTGTAAATGACAAAAAGTAAACGGAACGGGGTCGGAACGCCATTTTAACCCGTGATTACTTCTCTTACGGGAAGAGAAGAGGATCGAGGGGCTAAAATGTATCGGACCCCGTTAGACGGAGGCATCTACATTTCAATAACGTTGCTCGAAACGGTTGTAGCGACTGGCGCGTAAACCGAGACGAAACGAGAGATTAGAGAGAGGGAGTTATACCTATGGCTAGGGTTGACTCCTTTGGCTCGAGTGGTGTATACGGGATACGGAAAGTAGTTTGGAACGGTATTTCGAAGTGGAGGAGGGCGTATTTGATCGAAATACGGAGTTTTCACACAAAACGAGGTAAAACTGAGGCTCGGGAAGGGGTGAGAATCAGTTTAGGCCGTGAGGTTTTGGTGGAGGGGGGTAATTTTTGTTGTTACAAATGGCTTTGACAGTCTCTCTATTTATAGGTGAAATTTCAGTAGGAGTCCGACCGGACTTAGACTGAAATCCAGGGGGTTTTGTGGTACTTTGGAAATTTGAGGGACTTGCTGGCAATTTCTGAAATCTGCAAGGGAGTCAGCCAGGATCGAGGCGTATACCAGGGGTATTTTAATCTTTTGGCCTTGATTTTTGATTGAAAGGTGACTAGAGGGAGGTGGCATGCAAGCCACGTGTCCTGTGAGTCACCAAATGTGTGGGAGTTCGTTCCCGGGTCCCGGTTTTGTCCGTTTTTTAAAATAACAGTCCGGAAAATGTCCGAAATTCCCCCGAAAAGTGCCGGAAAGTGCGTTTTTTAGGGAAAGCCGTACTTTCACGTGCGATGACGTGTATCAAGTACGTTTCGACGTCAGGATGCTCGGGGCAGTCCCGGGACGTCTCGTTGGCTTGGCAACGGGGAGCTTAACGAGTTCCGGTTAGCCTGGAGCGGGCCAGTTAACGGATTTCGGTTAATTTTCTGACGGATTTTGACGATCCGGATTTGGGTACTTACAAGGTGATGGCTGTGAAGACATTATTTTAAATTAAAATCTGCATTTTTAGAATGAACCTTCAATGAAAAAAGGTTATTCATTTTGGGGGCGAAAGAAGTATGATTTTTCTCGTTAATAAATTTTCTCATTGAAAATTATTTTGAGCTTTATATTTGTACGAACTGTGTAAAACATACGTAGTATAGATAATTGAATTATAGGGATATTTTTGGAAATGGATAGTAATAATGAAAGATAGCCTTCAGATGTTAGATAACAATTTTGATAAGGATAGAGATAATTCATTTTAATACCAGTGCTACCAAACATCATATATTAGATTATTATTTCATTGGAATAATAATCAGGGGATTATTAATACTGTAATTAGTAATACAGGTTAATCCTGACGAGCTACCAAACGAGCCCTAAATGTTTTGATAATCGGTTGCTAAAAATAAAAATACAAGAATGCACATTTTAGAAAATATTTAATAGATAGGTGGATACATTTATGTCTAATTAGCATGTTTTAGCCACCACTATAGATGGCCACTAATTAAAAATGAGAAATATAAATGATACCGGAAAAAAGTCAGCCCAAATCCAGCGGTCGGTTGTACTCCGGCGATTGAATAGTCTGAAACAGGGAAACAAACACGTAACTAAGTCAAGCTTCTCCGGCAAAGGCCCTCCGGCGTGAGTAAGTATTACTTTTTAAGAGACATAAATTGTAACGACCCTAACCCTAGGCACTATTTTAGTATCATATTATATGCTTTTTATATTTTTGTTGACTTTATGTGTTCATTTTATGTCTTTGATTTCTTATGTTAAGTTGAGATGGTTGTGAAATAATTCTAAAGCCTTAGGATAAAATGGAAATAGGTTAAATTATCTTGTTGAAGTATAGTAATTGAAAATAAATAAAATATGAGTGGTTGGGTGGTACTTGTGTAGAGGAAAGAAGTAGAGGGTTTAAGTTCATTCTTTAAACATTAGGGGCCTAGGTGGAGAAAATGGAAAGACCCCATTTAATTGAGCATGGGGGGCCATATTCTTCTTTTTTCATAACCTCATTTAGTCAATCACCCCCATACTTCCTCCATCATCCTCCTTCATTCTCCTCTATCAAATCTACATGGAAACTCCTTCTTGAAGACCTCCCCTTCCAAGTTCTTAGCAAATTCAATCCTTCTCCATTTGTCAATCCGGTTGTACTTTCGTGTTCGGGGCAACGAGGGGAGCACATCAAGCTAAGAAAATCCTTGTTCCATCTCATATTGCTAAGGTGAGTTATTATGACTTTCCTTCAAATACTTGCTCATATAGTATTGATGTTGTTCTTGTTCATTATTCTTGTTGTTGGATGATTTGGAATACTACTTTGAGTTGAGGAATGGGCTAATGACATGGATATAGAATTATTGTTCATGGGAGATGATAAGGAGCAAGAGAGTATGAATTAAGTTGAATTAAAAATGTTAAACTTGAATTGTGGTAGTGAAATGTGAGAATTTGCTAAGTAAGTGAAAAGGGGTTGGGTTCATCTTATTGTTTGGAAGAGGTATGAATTAGTTAGGAGTGAAAATGGTTATTGTTGGTGCTGATTTGGTTCAGCTGCAGGTTTGAGAAATTTAGGCTTGGGCGATCGCCCATGTGGGGCTGAGCGGCCGCCCATCTGTCCAGCGTCTTGGTCCTCAGTCTTTCCTTGCTTGGGCGGTCGTCCATGTTGCCTTGAGCGGTCGCCCACCAATTCCTGCGCGGTCGCTCATCCCCACAGAAGCTTCACCCCCTTTTTACCCCTTGCTTGGGCGGTCGCCCATACCACCTTGGGCGGTCGCCCATGACAGCAGATGTTCCTCCAGTTTCCTTTCTTGCCGAGTTCTACCAATAAACACTTATCATGATTCCTAACCATTTTAAAGTAGTAGAAACCTAATCTACCTAGGATATGAATTAATCCTCCTTAACTTAGGTAAAAGTAAAATACATTAGCTACGCAAAGACATCTCATTGGGTTAAAATGGAATTGTGGAAGTACTTAAATTATTACTCGGAAAACTCTTGGTAGCCTTGTTTGGCCACTTAACCAATGTGACTCCAACTTGATAATTTGAGCTTGGACCTTTATGGAGGCCACGTATTGTTGTATATTGACTATGTAGGGTTGGTTAATGATACCTTATTGCCTTACTTGAATACATATTCATTGATTGTGCGATGCTTAGTGTATTAAATAAATGTTGCACTTTGATATTGATTGAACATGAGTATATTTTACCATGTAGCTATATTGCTTATCCCTTTGTGGATTTTATTTCAAGTAACTATTATGTGCTTGAACTTGTGTTAATCAGCTGATGATTGGGGGTATAGCATAATACGATCAATTATGGAAAGTGTGACCTAATGTGATCGGATTATGTTATACCTGTGACCATCCCCTCATGTGGCCACAGGTTGGGGTTATAGCATTTGTATTGAGCCAAAAGCCTTACAGAGTTGCTACTATCTTATACGGTTCCCTAAAAAATGGGTCTTATAAGAAGTGAATAATGCTCAAGCAGTTCACTAATTAGTGGAGTTTTATCTTCTATGTTGTACGACTATTGTTCAGACGGGAAAAGGTAAACTGAGGTAATTGTGATGATGTGTGAATGTATCGAAAATTTTCCCATTTTTGTTTGAAAAAATCAACGAAACGGAGTCGCCACGCCATTTTAATTTTGAGGGCCAAAACTTTGAAAAAAGCCCGAGATCAGAGATTTAGGTTCGGAGGTCATGTTACACACCGGGAAGGACGTTAGTGTGCACCCGGAATGCCTCGTAAAACGAGTCTTCCAAGCCAAAAATCATTTGTGTGTGTGTGTGTGTGTGTGTGTTTTGGCCAAAATACTTTGAAACTCAGAAAAGTAAAAATAGGGATATCTTTTCAAGACTTTAAACTGATTTGAGGGGTCAGAGAATGAAAGTTGTTCTAGACACCTTAAATAAGATTTGTGCGAAGGAATTTTCCATTTTGGAAAAGATTTGAGGGGTCAAAACCTTCTGGAAACCTCAGATATGAGATCTGGATTCCCAGAAGCTGATGAACTAGCCTCTGAAAGAAAATTTGAAAAGAGGAGTTTTACTCACCCAAAAAATAAAGTAAAAATATGTCTGGAAAGCTCTGGATGTTGGCTACAAAAAGTGTTTTGTAGTCAACACCAAATTCCAAGTTCATCTGTGTCCAAAAATTAAGACAATGGACTGAGGTCTGGGAAAATTGCTACTGGACAGCAACTTCCCAAGAAGGAGAATATGATTTTAAAGGGGGTTTTGCATCCATGCTTGTCCCCATTTCCCTAGGTTTTGGTTAGTGATCACTAGACATTTTAGTGGTGAATCAACTATACCAAACCATCCTTGGGGTACATTAGGACTAAGCATTTCATTTGCTTGGGAAGGGGATTTTTATCCTTTGAAAATGAGATTTTATGCTTGAAAATGGTTTTTAGGGTTTTGAAAATGAGTTTTCTTTGCAAGAGTAAGAGAACTTGAAAATAATGTTGATCTTTGTAGAAGATCATCCATGGAGATGGTCTTCCATGGTGATCTTCTTAGATCTAAAGCAAGAAAATGAAGGAACTACATTTTGTAGTTTGAAGATGCATGCATGGATGAGATTTAGGGTTAGGAGAAGGAGGGTTTACCAATCTTCCTTGTGTTCTTGAGTGTTTGGCTTGAGTGTATGAGTGTTTAGGGCTTTAATATGAGAGTGAGTGGATGAGTATGAATTGGGAAAGATTGGAGAGAAAATGGTGACAATTCAAGTGAATTCTCACTGTTTTCTCTCTATATTTTGCCAGAGGTTCGGTGCAAAATGTGTTGTGGCTCCTTATTTTTGTAGTTTGGAGGGCTCAATTTATAGCCCTCCTGAGATGACACTAAACTCATCCGCGCGGATGGGAACCCTCGGCGTGCCTTTGTTCATTAAATGCAGCTCCAGATTTGGACAAGAGGAATATTTCTTTTTGAAATTCAAATTAAGCAGCCAGTTTATGTTTCCAGCATTTCTATTTATGGTTTCCTTCTTTTGTTTTTCTTTTTTGAGATTCTTTTTAAGGTTTAACCTTAAATAACAATGCCCATTTTACCCTCACTTTGTTAGAAAGGTTAGGATTGTTAGGAATTGTTAGAAATGTTATAACTTTCGTTAATTTTCTAACGAAAATTCTAACAAGCTCAAATTGGAGCACTTACAGTAGCCCCTCGGCGACGGCGCTTTCGAAGGAAGCGGGGTCGTCGATAAGAGTAAGGCTCCATATTTGACAGGATGATCGAGTGATCGGGTGGCTGAACCTAGCGATAGGCTATCTACGTATCTCGAATGGGAATCAAGCCAGTCGTAGTTCGGGTCTTTGACCCTGGAGATGATGGCGTTTTAGGTGCTTCGAACACGATGAGCGAGTTACGCGGTCGGTTGCTTTGGAAAGAAACTTCTGCTTGAGGATAAGAGATGACCATTTTCGGTCGATGGCTATCCGCTCTGGCAGGGATAGGAATGACCATTTTCGGTCTCTGCTGGGGATGATTGCGATTTATCGCTTTCCTAGTGATAGCGTCTTAGGTGCCTCAAACCTTGGAGATGGCGTTTTAGGTGCCTCGAACCTTGGAGATGGCGTTTTAGGTGCCTCGAACCTTGATGATGGCGTTTTAGGTGCCTCGGACCTTGATGATGGCGTTTTAGGTGCCTCGGACCTTGATGATGATGGCTTTTTAGGCGCCTCGGACCTGGATGATGGCGTTTTAGGTGCCTCGAACCTTGGCCTTTCGGTGGACTTTGTCTGCTGCCGAAGGAGAGGGTGACCGTTTTGGTCGAGGGGCTGGACCTAATGACAGGCTACCTACGTATCCCTAGTGGGAATCAAGCCCTTTCATAGTTCGAATCTTACTCGAGATTTCGCTGGCTTTTGGGATTCCGTTAACTTTGCTGGGGATTTCATTAGCCTTTGCTGGGGAAAATCAGACATATTCGTCTGGGAAATCGGTCTTACGTTTGACTGCCGGGAATGATTTTGATGAAAGATACGGGATTCGTTATCTTTCTCGGGGCATTCGGTCTTACGTTTTACTGCCGGGGGTGATTTTGATGAAAGATACGGGATTCGTTATCTTTCTCGGGGCACTCGGTCTTACGTTTTACTGCCGGGGGTGATTTTGATGAAAGATACGGGATCCGTTATCTTTCTCGGGGCACTCGGTCTTACGTTTTACTGCCGGGGAAGATTTTGATGAAAGATACGAGATTCGTTATCTTTCTCGGGGCACTCGGTCTTACGTTTTACTGTCGGGGAATGATTTTGATGAAAGATACGGGATCCGTTATCTTTCTCGGGGCACTCGGTCTTACGTTTGACTGCCGGGAATGATTTTGATGAAAGATACGGGATCCGTTATCTTTCTCGGGGCACTCGGTCTTACGTTTGACTGCCGGGGGTGATTTTGATGAAAGATACGGGATCTCGTTATCTTTCTCGGGGCACTCGGTCTTACGTTTGACTGCCGGAGGATTTTGATGAAAGATACGGGATCTCGTTATCTTTCTCAGGGAGATCGGTCTTACGTTTGACTGCCGGGGAGGATTTTGATGAAAGATACGGGATCTCGTTATCTTTCTCGGGGAGATCGGTCTTACGTTTGGCTATAGGGAAGATTTTGATGAAAGATACGGGATCTCGTTATCTTTCTCAGGGAGATCGGTCTTACGTTTGACTGCCGTTTGATTTTGATGAAAGATACGGGATCCGTTATCTTTCTCGAGGAAATCGGTCTTACGTTTGGCTTAGGGTGATTTTGATGAAAGATACGGGATCTCGTTATCTTTCTCGGGGCACTCGGTCTTACGTTTGGCTAGCAGGGAAGATTTTGATGAAAGATACGGGATCCGTTATCTTTCTCGGGGCACTCGGTCTTACGTTTGACTGCCGGGGAAGATTTTGATGAAAGATACGGGATCCGTTATCTTTCTCGGGGCACTCGGTCTTACGTTTGACTAGGGGTGATTTTGGTGAAAGATACGGGATCTCGTTATCTTTCTCGGGGCACTCGGTCTTACGTTTGACTGCCGTTTGATTTTGATGAAAGATACGGGATCCGTTATCTTTCTCGGGGAGATCGGTCTTACGTTTTACTGCCGGGGAAGTGATTTTCTTGACAAGGGGCTGACTTTGGTTAACTTTGTTAACTTTGTCAAGTTAGGGGTGAATTGCGAGTCACGAAATTTTAAGGGCAAAAGGGTCATTTTGACCACGACAACCCTATCCGCGCGGAGAAGACCTGAAAATCAGGGGTATTAAAGAGGGCCAACGCCCTTTTCTTCTTCTTCCTCAGTCTTTTCAATTTTTTCTGCACTTACGAGGGAGAGAGAGAGAGAACCGAGGAGAACCTCCATTGAAGGCCAAAAAGCTTCGAAAATCTTCCGATTTCTTCGATTTTTCGAGCGATGGAACACGGGGAAGGCGCTTTTCAAGGCCAAGGGCGTGGCCCGATAGCGGAGAGGCGATTGGAGCTTGTCCGGATGAGGAGGCATTACAATCTTTCGCAATCGGTTGCGGAGGAGCATTACCCCGATGCTTGGCAACATTGGGCTTCGGATTCGAATCTCCGAACGGTATACTTTGAAACCCTTTGATCCCTTTGTTGATTTCTTGTTTGAAATTTGAATTTTAGGTGATTTTTGAAATTTTTTTTTTTGAAATTGAATATTGATGTTCATTGTCTTTGAATCTTGATGATTATGTGAGTAACCCAAAATGTGCATTTTGCTTGGGAAAAAGAGTTGGCATTTTCGCAATTTTTTTTTTTTAAATTCGAAAATTGCATGTGAAAATTCGAAAATTGTGATTTTTTTTTTGAAATTGAATATTGCATGTTGATGATGATGATTTTTTTTTTTGAAATTGAATATTGATATTGATGAATGATGCAATGCATGCATTTTGTTTGGAAAGAATGGGCATTTTGCCAATATGGGATGTATGTATGTTTAGGATTTTTTTTTTTTTTGAAAAGTGGGACGGATTTTTCCTCCCGTTGCATGTAAGATGGATGATATGCATGTATGCATTTTTTTTTTTTTGAAAATGGGACGGAGTTTCATTTCCGTCAACTTCTTGTAGGATATGCATTTTTTTTATTGAAAATTGTTGGATGGGATTTGCTGAAAACTGTCTTCTTTTATGCGAGAAAAATGGGGCTATGCTCATTGTATGCTGTCATGCTGTCGAAATTTTTTTTTTAATGCATGTGTATGCTTTCTTTATTTTTTTTGTGTGTAAATGCAAATGCAATTTTTTTTTTTTGACATTTTCTCTCTCCTTTTTTCTTTTACAGGGCGGAAACCGTTTTGTGACGGAGCAGCTGAACAAAATGAAGACTCGAGGATCAGTGGAGTCTGTGATTGACTTGTGGGACCGGCTTCCGAATGCGGGCCGAGGAGCTTTCCCGAGTCCGAGACAGATCGTTGTCGAGACGGGGCTTTGGGAGTTTGTCGAGTGCTTGAGGGGGTGAGTCAAGTTCCCTAAGAAGCAAGGGCTTGATGTTTGCTGCGGCGCGGCTTGGTGGGATGCGACCCACACCTTTCACTTCTTACGGGCGAGGCTACGGTTACGCCTTCGACTATGCTGCGATCACGGGCCTGTCCTTTAATGGACGCAGCATTGAGTGGCGGGACGGCTACGGCGACGCGGATCTACGAGCTTTTACAGGATTCTCCCTATTCCCAAAAAGGGGATGGGGATGGAGTATGCCGTGGTCTACGGTAAGATTGTGGAGACCATAGCGAGCTACGAGGCTGGAGAGGAGAGGATAGGCGCCGATCAGATTGCCAGGGCCTTCTTGTGGTTTGCCTTTTCGAGCACGCTCTTTGGACATGCGAGGAACGGCGGTCTTTGCCTTGCGAGGTCCTTGGAGGACATGGAGACGGCCGGAGATGTCTCGTGGGGAGAGGCCGAGTGGCGAGCTTTACTTTGCTCTTGATAGGTACAGTAGGAAGGGCTGTGAGCTCTTTGTACTGCTTTGAGTTTGCCCTGGAGGTATAAGCTCTCTTTTTGCTTTCCCTCCTTTCTCTTGAGCACACACTTTTCTTTGCACTGGATTGATTTGATTTTTACCTTTCGCAGGTATGGGCGTTGGAGTTTTTTCACGTCACGGTGTGGCGACAGCCGGCGGAGTACGTCGGGGCGTATCCGGCCATGCAGTCCTGGTCCAAGAATGCCCGGGAGAAGATAAGCTCCAGGGGGCTGTAAGTACCCAAATCTGGCTCATGCCTTCCGGTTAATTTTCCCGACATTTCGGTAAATTTTCCGGTAATTCCCCGGACCTTCCTAGTGTTCCGGAAATGTCCTGGAACAGTCCAAATTTAAATTAGGGTACGTAAGGAGCCTTCCTAATTAAGAAAACACGTTTTTCTTAATTAGGGAGAAGCTTCTAGAATGATGCCACCTTGCATGGTTCTAGACTGCTTCTTCATTGTGGATAAGACCGCCCGGCCTCATTTGCGAAAGGGCTGCGGCCGCACGGCTTCATTAGCCTTATCCCGCATCGCCTATAAATAGAGCCCTCCTCTACCCATTTCAACACAACAACAACAACACAAACAATCACACACACACACTCCATAGCAGTCCAGACGTGAAGAAAAACCCTTGAAGGCTCAAGAAGGCGAAGAAGAAGCTCAAGAAGCCATCTCCCTCCTCCTTGAAGACCCAAGAAGAACCTCTCCTCCTAGCTCCGTCCGAAGAAGCGAAGGAAACGATTGGTAACCTCGCACGCCCTAACCTTGCATTTTAATTGATATACTTGCTCATTGCATTCATATATCTTGCTTGGGACTTGGCATTTATTCATAAAGATCATATCTTTATCACCCCTTCCCCCTTTGCATGCATTAAGACCTCATTTGTCATAAAAATGTAGTCTTTTTCATAAAGGTGCATCCTTTGCACCTAAAATCCCTATTTTCCAATAAAAAATGTTATCTTTATGCATCATTTGCATACAAAGATCAAATCTTTTTTCAATAAAAACGCATCCTTTGCATCAAAACCCCCTTTTTCAATGCATCATTTGCATAAAAATCAAATCTTTATGCATCATTTGCATAAAGATCATTTCTTTAAATCAAAAAGCATCATTTGCTAAAACCAAAATGTCATCTTTTCATTAAAGAGTCATTTTTTTATCATGCATTTCCCCTTTCCCCAACCTTGGAACGGACCGGTGTAAAAGTTCTCATCTTTGCATCGTTCCTTCCATTAAAGGTTCATGATTTCTTTAGGAAAAGGATAACCTTGAACCCTATATCTCCGATTATCGCTTAAGAATGAGTATGAAGCCTCTATACGAGCTCGACCGTCTTAAAGCGTAGGATTGATGGGCTAAGGACATTCCTTCCTAAAGAACCTCATCTTTGACCCAAAAGAGAGTCATTCTCTCGATCACGCAAGTCCCGAGGGTCCCGAGGTTTAAAATGCGATGATCATAAGTCATAAGATGAGGACGGGATCATAATCCCAAATACATAAATTCCAAGGAATCCCGAGCGACAACCAACAAATGGTTTGTACGTCCGGAAGACAACTTGGGACATTCCTCCCCTTATTTTCAAACACATGCACACAAAGAAAGCACGCAAGCAAACATGATTAATGAAATCTAGGGAGACTTGCTCCGTGAGGCACTTTGGGTGAACGCCAAACGTTCTTCGCGAGGGGTAACTTAACCTCCGAACCCATAAAACCTTTTTTTCAAAGTTTTGAGGTAATCAAAATGGCGTGGCGACTCCGTTTTTCAAATAACTCGGATGTCTTCAAACTCGCGTGAATTCCAATAAACAAAAAATTTTGGGCACACATTCACAGGGGCGTACGACTCTTAGGTACGCGGATTGCCTTCCTTTGACGGAGGCCGAGACAGATGAGGGGATGATATTCTTCCCCTGGGATCGCTTTGAGGTGGCGCGGTGAAGGGCGCCGAGATTTGGGTGTGCGGCGGAGGATTACGAGAGGTCGACTGCGATGCATATTATACGGGAGAGAGGGTGACGCGCCGGCATGGCGTGGGTCGCCTTTGAGGACACCGGTGGAGCCTCCCGCCGATATGATGCACCCGAGCGATCGGTCCGTGACTGGGATGATTACCGAGCCGGCCGGCACTTCTCGGATTTCGTGGCGATTGAGCCATATGCGACATTCGTCTTGAGGAGGCCGAGGATGCCTCGGGTCTGGATAGGGAGGGGCTTGGGATCCGCGGTACCCTCGGACGGATTTTTCCTATATCCAGGATGGGGTCCGATTGAGGGTGCGAGATCCCTCGGCCGAGCGACTTCCACGAGCTTTAGGCCTCGTCCAGGTATGAAGGTATGGTTTTACGCTTCTTTCTTTTGTTTCATCATCTTTAGCATCACTTCCCTTTTTTTGGCGCTTTTGCTTTTGTGCGGTTTTCGGAGGTGGTCATCGAGAAGGCGACGAAGCAAGTGATTAGGGCAAGAGATTCATCGGGGAGGATGGTCGCTTGCGGGGCTCCTCGAGGCTAGAGCGGCGACCACGGCGGCGCTGTCGACGGGAGGCTTCCTATTCGCTCGAGACTTCTTCGAGAGACTCCTTTGTCTCCTTTCCTTGATCCCGCGCGGTCTTTGCCTTCGGATCACGTCATTCTCGAGGGATCCACACGGGCGGGGACACGTTTGGCGGCATGGTGGGTCGTCTTCGTACGTCCGGGAGTCCGACGCCTTCACCTTCGGATACAATTTTTCGCGAGATCTCGGCTTGCCTTATCGGAGCGTGCCGGTTGGTCTGATGAGCCTCTTTTCCGGAGACGAGGACGATTCTCGAGCCCGAGATTTTCAGGGCTCCCGAGGAGGCGGGCCCGAGTCGCAAGAGGGGCGGGGCGCGTACATCTGCGTTGGAGACTCCGATTGATTTTTTTTTGAGATTTGAGATTGAGATTTAGATTTTTACATCTTATGCACATTTTTTTTTATGGATGTAATAATTTAGGATTTTATTGATGTTTGTTTGTTTTTTTTTTGTGCACACTCTTTTTTTTTGGAATGTAATAATTTAGGATTTTATTGATGTTTGCAATGCAGTATGAATGCAGTGTTGCATGAGCCTTGGTTTTTTTTTTTTTGCAAGGGGGTTTGGTATATGGGTGGTTTGGGGAGATTTTTTTTGCACGGGTTTCGAGCAAGGGACGGAATATTCCTCTTTTGATGTAGCGGCTTGGGTGACATTGCGAGACTTTTTTCCTGTGACAATCATGTCGCGCGGATAGGGCGGCTTCGACATTGTCCTTTAATTTTGGTTCGGACTGGTCTTGCTTTATTTCAAATTCAAATATCCTCTTCAACCTCCGGTCAAACGGCCATTTTCGGGAGAAAGAGAGAAAAACCATGGAAAACTTTAGAAAAGCTCCATCAAAATTGCCCCAAGAATCCCAAATGTCATTCTTCAACAAGTTCAAGGATTGGTCCGGGAGATTATGCATGAGGGAGGTCCTTTTTGAAGAAAAGTACAAGGTGAGGTGCTTATGGTCTCTCGAGGTGGTTCGGACTACGACCTCTTGAGAGCTTCTTCATCATTTTGGGACACTAGAAGGCATGTCTTTTGCCTTTCTTTCAACGAGATTGTTCCGACTGCCGAAGAATTTCGGGCCTTGCTTGGAGGTCGGAGGTGGAAGAGATAGCGGTTCCCTTGCCGGAGGGGCTTCTTTTGTTGACGGATTGTGCGTCCTCCTTCATCTTTCCCGGAGGAAGCGCAAGGTATAATCCGCGGTCCCGATCATTTCGATATTTCGGTCTTCCCGACAGATTTAGGGGCTTAGGCTTGGTGGATGATGCCTATTGGGATGCCTTTGCACTTTGTATGTTTGGCACCCTGTTCATGGTCTATTCTTTTGGGATTTGCCATCGGTCTTTCTTTGGATGTTGTCGTTCGGCTGTCGCACAGGCGAGAGATGTCGTTCCTTTGATTACGGGGAGACTTTTCATGCTCTCGATAAGTGGCTACCGGAAGACGGTACATGCGCGGGGGCGGCCGTTCCTCTTGACCATTTGTGGGCGATGGAGCGTTTGGGGATTCTTCGGGAACTCCCGATATGATCGAGCCTTGGACATTTGCCGGGGAGGGTTGCGGTGGATTTTGATGATCGGGGCTCGTGGGAGCGTTGGATGGCTGGTCTCCGAGACGGAGGATATCGGATGGTCGAGTGCCTTGTTGGCGGGTGGAGACTCGCGGAGTGCTTCCGGGGATGGGTCTCCGTGGTCGTACTTCGGGGCTTTCTCGGTCTAGCTTCTATATTCCGGCTTTAGTTCGAGGCAGTTTGGCACAGGCAGAGTTCCCACTTGGAGGGCTTTGATGATATAGCCACCGGGGTGGTGGCTCACCTTCTATGGATGATCCTCGGTGTTTCCATTTCTTTCCCGAGCATGGAGGTATGATGTCTTTCCTCCTCGGGTCATTCTCGAGCGTCAGAGACCGGTGTTCTTCTGACCACTTGGTACTGGATTGGTATGAGAGGCATGCAGGAGAGACTCGGGTGGCTATTTTGAGACGGCGTGAGGCCATTGTGGGTGCGGAGGACACATTGTTTTACGAGAGGAGGCCGAGGCGAGGCCGGCCTCTGCGACGGGGAGGCGGAGACGGCGCGGCCGATTATGAGGCTTACGTCGAGACGGGAGAGGAGGGCTCCTATGCTACCCGGCTAGGTTCTGAGGAGATGAGGGATGGCGCTAGGGCTACTAAGGCTCGACGGAGAGTGGTTTTGATAGATCCCTTTGTCCCTATACTCGAGGCTTGGTAGGAGAATTACCGACATTTTCTGTTCGAAAAAGAAGACTCGAAGGGGGAAGAAGAGGGGAGAGGCCGGTACGAGTGGCTTGGAGTGACTACGAGGTTTCCGAGTATCCCTTTCTTGTCATGGCGAGACACATTAGATTTGATTATGTATCTTAGTTTCTTTTTAGCGAGGTTGCCGGTTGTAGGAATGAATCGCTTAGACTCATCAAAGAGCTTTAAACTTGTAATGAATATTTGAATTGCTTTAGAGTTTTCGAGACGCTTTCATGGTCGATCAATTGTATTGATGCCAAAGTATGGCTTTTATTTGTGCTTTAGACCGAACCGTTTCCGGCCGCTACGTTCCCCTCATTTTGAGGAGCTCGGGTCTTCGTAGTTCAACCACAGTGAACTCTTTTTTGTTTGTTTTTTTTTTTTTTTTTTTTTTGCAACCTGTTTTTTACCTAGGCGCCCTTTTCGGGTTTCTAACCTAGTTGGGTATTACTTTTTAGCACTCTTTTTTTTTTTGTTTTTTTTTTGTTTGGTGCTGACCTGTTTTTACCTAGGCCGCCCTTTTCGGGTTTCTAACCTAGTTGGGTATTACTCTTTTAGCACTCTTTTTTTTTTATTATTATTTTTTTTTTTACGCGTAGTATCTGCGCAACTTGTCACCATTCACTGGGTGTACAAAGGGATTCCCGTCGAGGTTTGCGAGTTGCATGGCTCCTCCGGAGAAGATCTTACCGGACGACATATGGCCCCGACCCAGACGGGCTCCCATTTTCCGAGGGGTTGATACGGTGGGGGCTTTTCTTTTAAAACGAGATCCCCTTCTCGGATTTCCGATGCTTTACTTTCTTGTCGAAGGCTCTAGCCATTCTTCCTGGTAGGCTCGGATATGTTCCATGGCCTTCGGTCGGCGTTCATCTAGTAGGGCCAATTCGTCATGGCGACTCGGAGCCATTCGACCTCGTTGATCTGGCTTTCCGGCGGTATACGGAGCGAGGATCTCTAGCTCGATTGGGAGTACGGCTTCCATTCCATATGTGAGGGCAAACGGTGTTTCCCAGCCTGGCCGTTCGGCCCGATGTTACGCCCAGCCCCGAGTGCCAGTGTAACTTCTCGGGCCAATCTACGCCTTGGGACTGGCCATTTTCCGGATGATATTTTCCAGAGTCTTGTTTGCTGCCTCGACGGCTCCGTTGGTTTGGGGCCTGTAAGGAGATGACTTGTGACGGGTTATTCGGAATTCTGCCAGCAACCTGTCACATTCCCCTTCGAAGTGGGATCCATTATCTGAAATGATTTCGGCCGGCAACCCGTATCTGCATATGATGTTCTCTTTGATGAAGAGGGCGACTTTCTTTGAGTTGAGGATTTTGTAGGACTTTGCAGAGCATCCTTTCCGATTCCTTCGAAGAAATCACCAATCTGCGTCTCTTTAGGCTCTTCCGCAGTTCCCAAATTCACACTCGTCAAAATCTCTTCGGCAGCTTGGGCTCGATCTTCCTCTTTCCGGACAACCTGCTTAAAGATTTTTTTTTGTTGTTTGATTGATATTTTTTTTAATGTGTCTGCTTCTTTATCTAATGAGTTATTATTAAGTGTTTTTTTTTAATTCGTCATTAGTTAAAGTGGCAATCGAGGATACTCAGAAAGATTCGTCATTTCATTGAAAACGAAAGGGAATACAGCGCTTGCTACAGACTCGTAGTCTTCAGGCGTAAGGCCGTCGGACGACCCTAGAGACTCGATCTTAAAGAGAGACTGGGAGGACTTGTCCTAGATTAACACAAAGGGACGGGGGACCAATCCAAGCTTGGTGATCATTTCCTCCTTGCCAATTGCGGACGGGCACGAGAGGTTTTTCCCAATTCTTTAGCGGCATCGGCGTTGGTGGCCTCATGACTCGGGAACTGTGGCTGTTTTTGTTTTCCTTTCTCAATTCTGCTATCATCTCTTGGACCGAGCCGAGATCAATCAGTCCGGCACTGTATCTCTTCTTCGAACAATTGCTGCATAACCAAACCATCCCAATCATCTCGAGGGAAATTCCGTGGCCTTAGCTTTTGGCCTGTCGGTTCGAATTCGGGTTTCGGATCTTCCACGGCGGTAGGAATAGTGGTTGTGAGCTTCTCGAACCTGTTCCACCGAGGTCGAGGCACGCCTCGAAGGTATACTCACCCTTCATGGTAGTGGTAGCCCCGGGTATCTTGGGTAGGTCCAGAACATTCTACGGACGGGGTTAGCCTTGGTTCCTCCGAACTTGTTGAGGCTATCCTGTAGCTTTAGCCACCCTCCGTAGGGGTGGGCTCTGTGATGTTTCCTGGTTGTGTGGGACCCTTTACAAAGTAGTCACCAAATTAGGGACCGAAGGGGAGAGATTTAGGGTTGTCGACCAGGGACCTTTCCTGTGGCGGCTTCAAATCTTTTTCCTTTCGCAGTGTCCACTTAGGAGGCCTCATATCCCGTGCCGTGGCGAGTATTCTCGTCCTTTTACCTTGATGAGTTTGAAAGTTCCTTGTTGGCGCTTCCCAGCATCGAGGCCGAGTAGATAGCTCATTTTTCTCATCATTTTCAAGACCGGTGGGATTTTATCCCGAGTGACCGTCGGATCTATGTTGCACACTTGGGCCTTAGGAGGCTCGACCGTGAAGCCCGTTAGCATGAGACCTTCCTCGTCATGTTTGATTTCGAGAATAGGTATTCCGCCCGTATCTGTTCCCTCTAAAGTGACTAAATCTCTCGTAAATGGTCGTCGGATCCCCATTCGAGACGAATTTCACACACCGGTGGAGGCTTGAGGCGACCCCTTTGACTTAGTGCGACAAGGTCTTCCCAGCCGGGGCATTGAAAGTAATCGGGATGTCGATAACCCGGAATTCCACAGGTATCAATTTCTGTCCAAACCGGAGGTCTAAAGTAGCAACTCCGAGGACCGCTCGGGATGTTGAGTCGTAAGCTTTGACCGTGAGAGAAGAAGGCTTCAAGTCTCGTAGTCTTGATATCAAGCAAGCTCATGATCTTTGCCGGAAGAATGTTCATTCCGACCCATTATCAACCAGGACCCGAGGGAGGCGTCGTTCATCCAGTGGACTACGATGAAGAGAGGCTCATTATGATCAGCCCCAAATTGAGGGAGGTCGAGATCTGTGAAAGTGATTATGTTCCCGTAGTGGATGTTTCCAATCAGTGTACCACATCATCGGGAGTAGCATCAATAGGCACGAGAGTGCGAGCTGTGCTTTCTTCCGGCTTCGGCTTATGGGGATAGGACGAGGTGAGTAGAGACCGTAGGGAAATGTTGGCTGTGTTTGCTTCAACTGGGTGAGCACGGGATCCTCTTTTTCGGGATCTGGAATTTCAGCTGTCTTAGCATAGGGGCGGCGTTCTTCTTTCGGTGCTTGATCTGTGACCTTCTTATCTGCCTTGGGATTTCCTTGGAAAATTTGCCCGGATCGGGTCAACAGATTAACTTCCTCATCAGTCGTCTCTTATTGGATTTCTTCAATCTTTGCTAGGGTCGATGGGGAGCCACTTTTGGCCGTTGGTTACGACGGAGTCTAGTGACATGGGGCCGAGCTGTACCGGCTCCTTCCCCGGGCGGCCACTTATAACTACTTCCCAAGTCACGAGCTTTTGGGTTTGGGGTTGTGCTGTTGCCCCTTGGATGGCCCACAGAGCTAGGGCGTCCTCCGATTCACTCTCATGGCCGGCCTTGCTCATAGTTATCATGCAACAAGAGTCGCTATTGTCGGGACTCGGCGGCTTTTCGATCTCATCCCTTGGATGGCCCACAGAGTTATGGCTATCAGCCTCCATCCCATCGTATATCCTTTTTCTTTCAATCTTGCAAGTAGGGCGGCCACCCAGTGAAGGATAGGCAACGTTCCCCTTCGGAGTTTGATGTAGCGGCTCGATAGATCTCGTGTCCAAATAAGGAGCACCCGGGTCCATTGTCGGGCACTGGAGCAATTAGGAAGGTGTCATGTGGATTCATAGGTATGAAGGCCACCGGGGAGACGTTCGTATCGATAACCCTTTTCGGTGATTGCAGGCACTCGCTGCGCTTGAGCGGCCCGGCTGTGATCCTTACGGTTGTTATGCCATCCGTTCTCGGGAAAGAAGAAAAAGATCCGATAACGTTTACGAATTCTTCATCTTCTGGTGGCTGAAACCCTCCATTCCTGACCAGTGCTTCAATAAACCCTTTCCATTCACCAGTCAGGTTCTTATAAGGAACGTTGTGTTCTAGGATTTCGGATATGCGGATGCGGACGCGGGCTTCTTTGTCCCTCATCCTCTGGAGTATCCGGGCATTGGCCACAAATGCATCTTACAAGCGACACCTCGTAGGGGTCTGTCTCCATTGGTATCTGATCCGCATTTCCTGGCGGTCCTTCGTCATCACTTGCTGACAACCAACCATTGTGCCTAGCTCCCATGGGCTCATTTCCGGCATGATTGTTCCAAATTGTTTCCGGATCGGGGCCTCGCTGACTCCTCACTCTCGTCATCATCATCATCATCGTCGTCATCTAATCTTCTTCCCATACTACCGGGATTTCGGGCGAGAGGAACGCCGATCAAACCCGTTGGGGGAATATGGGTGCGTGCACCGCAAAATTGTCATATGTTCCCATTCCCGGAAGTGGCAATTGTGACTCGGCTTCTCCTCCCGTAAATTGCGGGGAAGAGTGAGAGGGTGGCACGTATTTGACACTGTGTAGGATATAGAAGGAATCCTCCTCTTCCGATTCTTCACCGTTCTCGGGATCATATTCGGGCTCTCCTAGAGCCAATTTGCGTAAGTGTACTAGCTCCGCATGCTCTTCGGCCTCTTTGCCGATAAGCCCCAAGACGGTGCTCGCCGGAAACTTTCTTGCTCAATCTTTCTTGACTGCTCTAACCATCTTGTATAAATGGTTCTTTCATGTTCTGAGCGGAATGCCCCAGCTTCTTTCGGTATCGGCCTTCCCTTCATCCGAAAAATAGCGGGCCTCGTATTCTTGCAAGGAGTCTCCGACATGAGACCAAGATGGGTTGATTCGTTCGATATCCTCAAGGCCGAGGGGGAATCCGACTGGGATCCTCAACGAGGTTGGCCACGGGTATTTGGGGACCTTCATCAAGCATCTTTGTGCAAAGATTCAACGCATTCAATCATATTCACACGATTATGGTTCCTTAGCGAGAGGATTTTTGATCGTATTAGGCCCCTTCGGGGCCTTCCAACTTTCCTTGCTCTATCGGCCCTGGATTGCCTTTTTCAGAGTAAAGCAGCTTGTCGCCGATGTCCGTGAGCTTGATGAAAAGCACAATACTTTGTAGTATCCACGGGAGCATTCGGATTTCTCGGGTTGGAAATTCTCCAAAGGCCGCAGCAAGCCTTCTTTCACCACCCCCTAAAGATGTCGTTCGGGGGCATTCCAAAGTTTTCGAGGTTCATGACCCGTGGTGCAGGCTCTACTGGGTTTTAAGGGGGCAAAAGGAGTTGTGTTATTACATTCCCGTCCCGCATAGTTAATCATTTCTTTGCCTTTAGCAGAGCAGGGGCGTTTTTGCAGGAGGAGCCCGATATCTCGTAGGTAGGTGCGGCAGCCGGTTGCGATTGTAGGCCTTTTCAAACTTAGCTGCAGAGTTAACCATGGCCCGTAAGTCCGAGTACGGGAAGTGACCGAGGAGGCTCTCGCATGTGGTTTCAAGCATGACTCGGAAGATGTCCATGTTCCTCTTCGGAAGGGGGATGGCCATTTCACCGAGTTTCAAATTCCACCGCTTGTAGAAGTCCCCCGACATTCTCATCGGACGCCGCATCATGTTGTTGTTTGTAGGTCAACTCTATTTGTTTCCCATTCCAAGTTGGCCTTGTATTTCTCTGTGAAGGCATTGGTAATCTGGTCCCATGTAGCCCCGGCTTCGTGTTTCAAACTAAGAACCACTTTAAGGCACCGGACTTCAAGGATAGATCGAAATAGTCGCCCAACCGCCGATTGGTACATCCTTTGGCTTTCATTGCCAGGGTATATGTGTCCAAATGGGTTTTCGGACATGCGGTCCCATCAAAGAGATCCAGATTAGGCATCACGAATTTATGGGCGTGAGGAACAATGGAGTCCGGCCCCGTAGGCGGCCTAAGGCGACTTCTTGGCGATCGGTTCGGCGATTCGCGCTTTCATTTCCTTGTGTTGTTCCATGAACCAGCCGGATGAGGGTCTTGTGGCGGAACCGTGGCATTCAAGCTAGCGCCGAGCTAGAGAGAGAGAGCTACCACCGGGAGGCAGATCGGTGGAGGAACGGCCGATCCGGGGACGTAGGTGAAAACCCGTCCCGGGCCGAGTTACCCTGGGGGCATGAGTAGGAGCCTCGAACAAAAGGATAGAACCTTGCGGCTTGCTGTTGATTTTCAACCGGCAAAGTAGGTGGAGGCAGCCCCGATGTGGCCGGATAACTTGGATTTCCAGTGGGGCCCGTAAGTAGGCTTCGAGTGCGGGCTGCTATCCTCGGATTGTTGAATTGCATGGCCGCCTGTGGTGAAGGTGTGTAACCCGAGGGTGCTGCGGTCCCGGTGATTCGGATGACACCGGATGGAGGCTTGCAACCCATAGAAGTCTCGAGTGAGGAATGGATTTGTGTGAGGAGCGAACTAGTACCGTTCGAGGAGGGCTCCCGACCGTGGCCCGTAACCAAGTTGTGGCGGCATTCCGAACCGTGGTTATTGCCGTGAAGGTCCGGATTGATCGGTTCCGAACCGAGGCGGGATCCCGATTAGCCGTGGCATTCCGAGATAGCCCCAACCATGAGAAGACATTCTCGTACTGATTTTGCCCCCACCGATTTGTGCCATCTGGCTGCATGGATCCGGTGGTCTCGTGGTTGGGAGCCGGGCCGACCCGAAAATCGAGGAGCATGGGTTCTCGGGTAGTGGCACCATAGGAGGTGGGTGGCGGCATCCCGGTGTAATCGTGGCGACCGAGAGTGGGGTTGGCATCCTCGTCTTCTTCCACGGTGAAGGTGCCATCCGGATTGAGGCCGGCGGCGACCGTGACTCTTAATAGCCTCCATAAGGCCGTTTAGCCGTAGCTTCTGTCGTAACCTCATCTCGTTCGCTAACCGATTCCACCGTTGCTCGTCCGAGGGGTCCCTGGAGGCGGAGTGATGTTATCCCCATCATTACCTACCGATGCGGACATTCTCAAACCCGAGTCGGAACAAATGGTGAGGCCGACGATGCGCTTGACTCTTCCCAACCGATCAAACGGTGACCGGTGCCCGAAACCAAGCTTTGTGAGGAGCTGCGGGGAAAGGACATGAAGGTTCGATGTCCAGGAATGGAAGGAGGGTAGGTGTTTGGGCATTGGGCTCATGCAACATGCGATTATTTGTTCACGTTTACTTAAAACATGCTTTATTAACCTAATCGGTTGGAAAAGATTGCTCTTCTTTTTCGCAAACTACTGGATCTGGATCAGTGGGCCCCGTCACTACGTCTATAAGCCCCTCGTATTCCACCCGTATTTCGACCTCCCAGTGGTGGATGCCCCGGCGAGGGTCCTATAGGGCAAGCGGGTCCCACCGACCGAAAGAAAAATGATCCTAAAAGTCTGGCGGGTAATCGAGTCTTAACGAGCATTCGATGTAAATTACGGACAAAGCTGACGTCAAAAGTCAAGATCATGTCCGAGGGCTCGACGAAAAGTCGGCATGATTTGGACCGATAAGCGTCCACGATTGATCTTGACTTGTCGTCGCTAAGCCGTAATTAGGCATGGAATAGTCATTAATCCTTGATGACTCGTCAATCCGGGAGTCAGTGTATAATTTGTGCCGCCGAGCCGAAGTCAAGGCGCCGGTCAATATCTTAGTCAAAGTCTGCGGCGGAAAACCGGCGTAACTTCGACCGATAAGGGTCCCCGAAAGATATTGAGTCGGTATGCCGACAAAGGCTTGAAAGGAAAGGTCTATACACGGACAGGCATGACACGGACCGGACTAAAAACCAACCGGGTCTCGGACAAAGTGTGTCACGGACAAGTGCATGGTCGACACGAGGCTCCATGGGATGTTTGGGTAGTCTTGTGCTCATCCGAGAGGCGTAATAAGACCAAACGGACCGCGACAAGGATTTCCCCGGGTTAGGGACGTAGTGTGCAGTGTACGGTCACGTGCGCGTAGTGTGCAAGCAGTCTATATTCTTTTTCTGAGTAAAATAGAGATTTTTTTATGTGTCTTAAAAATATGATGCATGATTTTTTTTTTTGGAAAATTTTCTTTTTTTTTTTTTGAAATTTTTTTTTTTTGAAATTTAATGAGCACATAAGCATGTAAGCACGAAAATTCCGACAGTTAGGGACATTATTCCGACAGTCAAAATTTTGACTTTCTCCGAGGCGGCCAAAGCAACACGAAAATCGCAAAAATCAACACACACACAAAAATGATTTTCAAAGCCGGGACGGAAGCTTGACCCTCAAAAGCTTTTTTTTGAAAACGGTGATACCGGTACGTGGGATTGTTAGACCACAATTTATCCCCGACTCGTGTTAGGAGGCGATAACGGGAAGTTTAATGGTTTCCACCAATATACCAAATATCATTCATTTTTTTAAAAGAAAGCTTAGTCCCAGTAGTCGCCACTGTGATGATGTGTGAATGTATCGAAAATTTTCCCATTTTTGTTTGAAAAAATCAACGAAACGGAGTCGCCACGCCATTTTAATTTTGAGGGCCAAAACTTTGAAAAAGCCCGAGATCAGAGATTTAGGTTCGGAGGTCATGTTACACGCCGGGAAGGACGTTAGTGTGCACTCCGGAATGCCTCGTAAAACGAGTCTTCCAAGCTGAAAATCATTTGTGTGTGTGTGTGTGTGTGTGTTTTGGCCAAAATACTTTGAAACTCAGAAAAGTAAAAATAGGGCTCTCTTTTCAAGACTTTAAACTGATCCCATGATTTTTTGGGGGATTTTTGGATTGAGATTTGGTACTCAAAAGACCTTTTGAAGTTGAGAGCCATTTCTGCCAGAATGAAAAAGGCAGTGGACCTTTGATTTTGAAATGGATTCAAGGGTCTTAAAACTTCATAATCTGGATAAACTCAGAGAATGAAAGTTGTTCTAGACACCTTAAATAAGATTTTTGCGAAGGAATTTTCCATTTTGGAAAAGATTTGAGGGGTCAAAACCTTCTGGAAACCTCAGATATGAGATCTGGATTCCCAGAAGCTGATGAACTAGCCTCTGAAAGAAAATTTGAAAAGAGGTGTTTTACTCACCCAAAAAATAAAGTAAAAATATGTCTGGAAATCTCTGGATGTTGGCTACAAAAAGTGTTTTGTAGTCAACACCAAATTCCAAGTTAATATGTGTCCAAAAATTAAGACAATGGACTGAGGTCTGGGAAAATTGCTACTGGACAGCAACTTCCCAAGAAGGAGAATATGATTTTAAAGGGGGTTTTGCATCCATGCTTGTCCCCATTTCCCTAGGTTTTGGTTAGTGATCACTAGACATTTTAGTGGTGAATCAACTATACCAAACCATCCTTGGGGTACATTAGGACTAAGCATTTCATTTGCTTGGGAAGGGGATTTTTATCCTTTGAAAATGAGATTTTATGCTTGAAAATGGTTTTTAGGGTTTTGAAAATGAGTTTTCTTTGCAAGAAAGTAAGAGAACTTGAAAATAATGTTGATCTTTGTAGAAGATCATCCATGGAGATGGTCTTCCATGGTGATCTTCTTAGATCTAAAGCAAGAAAATGAAGGAACTACATTTTGTAGTTTGAAGATGCATGCATGGATGAGATTTAGGGTTAGGAGAAGGAGGGTTTACCAATCTTCCTTGTGTTCTTGAGTGTTTGGCTTGAGTGTATGAGTGTTTAGGGCTTTAATATGAGAGTGAGTGGATGAGTATGAATTGGGAAAGATTGGAGAGAAAATGGTGACAATTCAAGTGAATTCTCACTGTTTTCTCTCTATATTTTGCCAGAGGTTCGGTGCAAAATGTGTTGTGGCTCCTTATTTTTGTGACTGGAGGGCTCAATTTATAGCCCTCCTGAGATGACAAACTCATCCGCGCGGATGGGAACCCTCAGCGTGCACTGTTCATTAAATGCAGCTCCAGATTTGGACAAGAGGAATATTTCTTTTTGAAATTCAAATTAAGCAGCCAGTTTATGTTTCCAGCATTTCTATTTATGGTTTCCTTCTTTTGTTTTTCTTTTTTGAGATTCTTTTTAAGGTTTAACCTTAAATAACAATGCCCATTTTACCCTCACTTTGTTAGAAAGGTTAGGATTGTTAGGAATTGTTAGAAATGTTATAACTTTCGTTAATTTTCTAACGAAAATTCTAACAAGCTCAAATTGGAGCACTTACAGTAATGTAAGGTGTTTACAGCTTTCCCAATGTGTTATATGCACCTTGTTATGTGATACATCTTATTTGGCATATTTCTGCATTCATAATAGCTTGCTGAGATTTATTCTCACCCCTCTCCCTTTAATGTTTTTAGATCCCGAGACAGGCGGACCGGCCAAGTAAGGACGGAGAGGAGTTTGGAAGTGATATTTTGGGGATTGTCGGGGTATGTATAGGTTGGCGTAGAAAGTGTATTTTGGTATAATTCCTTTATGGAGTTGTGTATATAAAAACTTAGTTTCTGCGTTATAACCGAAATCTTTTGTAACTAAAACAGGTTGTTACTTTCAAAGTTGTTCAACTCTTCCTCCAATGTGGAGAGGAGTGGAGTTATTTTGAAATGGTTATGTTAATTGTGTTTAAGTATGTAAGTTAAATCAAAGTTTTAAAAATTTAGGAAGTTTGGAGTTAGTTTGGGGACGCTTCAGCTCGGGACACGTGTTAGGTTCCGGGTCGGGGTCCTCACAGAAATCAATTTGACAGAGTTTAGAGTCAAAATATAACGTACCAAATAATATGAATTATGTCTTGTATTTATAGGTATAATAATGTAGAATCCATGTTGAATTGGATTGCTAAGAGATAAGATATTAATCCTAAGAGGATTATACTTGATGAGTCCTTGTTGGACCTGAATTCGTATGTGAGGTGGTTACAATCCTAGGGGGATTATAACTGCTCAATGTCCTTATTTGAATAGGACTGGTAAACTCTGCAAGATAGCCGAGATGACCCTTCCTCATCGTACGTGGCCTGGCCGGCCTACGATGAGCCGGGGAGGAGATAAGAGGGAACGGGGGAATCCCGTCTTTGATGATTGGATAGCCGAGGAAGCCTCCTCGTCATCAAGGGAGCTCCAGCTCGGCCTTGGAGGGAGGTCTCCCTCGGTCTTGCGTTGGGCCTTGATCATTTCGCTTGTTAAGCCTTGATCGGCCTAGGGAATGACGAGGTGGCTTGGTACGAGGAAGCCCACTTCTTTCCTCGTATATGAGACTTGTTGGATTATGTTTAGGGCCCAATCCACTTGGGCCTTGCCCGTACAAGCCCAAGTTCGTATCTCGATTTATACTGTTCAGTGGCCCCCGACTTTCTAGCTCGGCTATGACATGGAGAAAATGATCTCGTCCTCGGTTTTACGAGAATACGAGCAGGCATCACGTGGCAAGTGTCGCTTCAGTATCCGTGTCATTTCATTATCCGCCGGTTAATAGTGTAATGATGGACGTGGTCCACGATGTCTGACACACGTCTTGGGAACCCACTATCCCATTTAATGCTTTGGGCAAGGATGGCGTCATACCCGTTTCAACTTGGATTCGACCCATTTATGAGGGTATAAAAACAAAGTTTTCCTTCAATTTCAACCTTTACCATCCTTTTGCATTTGAGAGCGAAATATTGAGTTTCAAAAATCCGTTCGTGTTCTTGAGCTATTTGCCCAGATTCGTGCTCTGTTTCTTGGTTTCGTTTGTGAATCCGTCATCAATCATCTAGAAAAGCTATAATTTCTTTCCCTTTGCTACTTTCTGCGTTTTACCTTTGTGCTTTTTCTAGGTTTTGTTGAATTTGATTTTGAGAAACCGCCATTGTTGTCCTTTTGAAGCTTTTCTTGAGTTTCTGTTCTTGAACATTCTCTTGAACATTCTTGCCCCTTCGTCCTTTTTAAGCAATGGCCCGTTCTTTTGAACATAACCCCCGTGTCATTCATGGCTACCACAAGGGAAACCTTAGGGTTTATCGAAGGGACAGGGGGCCATGGTTGTTGGTGCCCTTGATGGAAATAGGTGAGATGTTGATGAGGTATGGATGTCTGAGAGACGACCTCCGATATCCAAGCAAATTTAGGATTGATTGAGTTGATGCACTATCCCAAAGTATTGTAGTATTTCACAGATGGGCCAAGATGATTGACCACATCATTCTCTTCTATCTGACGTCGGACCGTCTAGATTGTCCCTTCTTGGGTAAGGCTCCCTCCTCGGCCTTGTTATATATGACGAGGAGGGGTAATCTTCCTCTTCCCCATCCTTCCTATGCCTTGGAAGATTTTGCTAATATTTGTTCCTTTAAATTTATGCAGATATGACGGGAAAAGGAAGTGGAGCCAGGACTAATGATCCCTCGACCTCGGCCAATATCGTTGATGCATTTGGCGAGGGAGAACAAGTAGAGGGCCGAGGGAGATCTGGCCGAGGAACCGGCCAAGGTAGATCTGACCGAGGTAGGGCTTACACTCCTAGGCCAAGACAAGTTAAGGTCGGGGAGCCAATGCTGGAGGTGTTGTATTCCAAGTATGGAGTGTCTAGGGAAGAGTACAAACTGAGTTATCTCCCTCATCCCATCTTTGAAACCGAGGAAGAGAGGTACCATTTTGATTATAGCCTTAATTACGTCCATTTCTACTTTAAGCAGTTCCAGCAAGGACTTCGACTTCCCTTGGGCCCCCTCATAAATGAATTTTTAGGAGATATGCAGGCTGTTCCGGCCATGCTAGGAGCCAACGGTGTTAGGTTCCTCATAGGCTTCATCATCTTATGTCGTAGCTTAGGGTTTGAGCCTACCAAATCTGCCTTCCACCACTTCTTCTCCGTAGGGTATATCAAGGAGAATAAGCTCATAGTGATACGGAGTGATCCTAAGAAGCCCAAAATTATCCTCCCCATGTCAAGCAAAGTGTCTGGCTGGGACAACCATGTCATAAAAGTGTATAGGCCCTCGCGTCTTCCTGCTACACCCAAGGAGGTGCTTAGGGCCGAATGGATCGAGCGAACAGAGTTTGCCGAGGTAGGACTTCTTGATTGGTCGGCTCTGGAGATGGATGACCGATATTACATTCAGGCCGGGATCATGCCAGGGCCTAGGGACGGCCTAGAGTCCCTCGTCCCCGTTAATAGGGGAAGAAGATTTAATAACTGGAGGGTCCACCCCAGCTTGGTCTTCCACTTCGACTGTGACCGTTGCAAGCTTGATCCCAGAGATCAATGTCTGAGAGAAGAGGACGTCATAGGCTGTAATTATTCCACCTTCCTCATACTTCATACTAGTGATAATTCTTGTTGTTTATCATGTCGTAGTCTAACTGTTTCCTCCTTGTATATGCAGATATGACAGCCGAGCAAGAAGCTGAGATGGCCTCCAAAAACGCTGATCCCCTGGCATTGATTAAAGCCAAGAGACAGGCAGCTAATACCTCGGTCATAGACCAGAGGCAAGCTGACGCCACCCATTGTTAGGTCATACAGTCTACCAAGGAAGCCATCGCCGTCCCCTTCAAGCCGACCGAGGAGGTCGTTGACGAGGAGGACTTGAGAGTCCAGGAAAAACAACTTACTGAGGGGCATAGCCCCCAAATTCCAATTGTTGAAGCTGAGAGGCAAACTGATTCACCGGCTGCAAAGGAGACGGACCTCATCCATAGGTCTTCGGGCCAGAAGAGGCCACATTTTGGTGCTACCGAGGGGGAACCTTCTTCTAAGAGGGCTGCAGATGCCTCCTCTCCTCCAGCACCCACCCCTTGAACAATCAAGACTTATCCAAAGGCCGAGCAGCTAGCTCAGCAACTTATCTCCCAGCCACTACCCCTCAGAGGCCTCAATGTTTTAGCCAGGGAGGGCCCCCAGGTAAGACTGGGCCGAGCAGTTGTCCAATGTGCCATGAACGAGGAGCTGCTGGAAAGTCTATTGACGGCCAAGAATAGTAAGGAGAACATGGCCAACAGGAAGGGCCTGATCCTAAGCGAGGTAAATTCCTTGACATTTCATCTTGTACTTTTTTACTTAAGAATTTTTGCTGACGTCGTTCTTTGTTGCAACTTGCTACCCTGGTTGCCTATGAAAATATACATAATAAGGACGTGGATGAACAGATCGCCAAGCTCAGGGCCAGACTGGGAAAGGGAGAAGCCGAGGTGGCAGCGGCTGCTGACTCGATGAAAGCTCTGAGGGAAGAGCTGGAGGCTGAGAGGGCGGTCAAGGCGAAGGCCGAGGAGGCGGAGAGGATGGCTGAGGAGGTCAAGGTATAAGCCGAGGAAGCCCTCAGGCTCAAAGATGCTGAAATTGCCGAGCAGGAAAAGCTCCAGGCCGAGATAATGAAGTTAGTTGAGGGGGATGAGGCGTGTACGACTGAAGCTGGAGGCAAGCATTCCTTCCAAGGAAGAGGATGCAGTTGCCCAGTTTAAGGACAGCCCGGCCTTTACTGATGTTGTAAATGACAAAACAGCCACCATGTTTATGGACAGCTACATGCATCTTGCCCGGCATCTGATGGTGGATACCTCTCATGGCTTGGACCTGGCTGGTGTTGCTCGGCTTATCTGCCAAAACAGGTACGATGAAGCAGCTAGGTCTCTTCACTAACTTGTGCCTTATTCAGATTATGCGTTAAGTGTGATTGCTGAGCAGGATGCCCAGGCAGGCCGAGAAGCCTGGACTCCTCCATTTGTCGATCCCGTCAACATCAATGTTTTAATTGAATAGATCGAGGACGATATGGATGTGGAAATTGAAGGGGCCAATGTTGAGGAGTCTGTCAATGAGGAAGCTCAAATTGACGCTCAAACTCATCAAGTCACCATTCCTCCTACGGATGCCGAGACGGAGGCCTTCTTAGAGGAGCCTTTCACCGGCAATCGTACTTAGGATTTTCTCTTATTTTGATGTAATAGAATAGGTCTCCTTGTACCTCTCCTTTTGAATATTAATGATAATTACTTTCTTCCAATTCACATCGTCTTTAACTTTATGCTTTGATATATGAATTGTTTGTTTGAATGCTTGTTTGTGATTTTTGCACAAGTACAAGCCTATTTTTGGGGAACACGAGGAGGAGTTCCTCGTATTTCACCTTTGATAATCTAAGACGAGGAGGCTAGCTCGATATTAGATGCTTGGCAATTTTGCCTTAGGGTCATTAGGCCGAGGAGGAGATCCTCAGTCTTGACTGTTGGATGTTTTTTTCTTTTTCATCTCCTTATGCCGAGGAAGGTGACTCGTACATAGGTTTTAGATGTTTGTCGGTTTAGTCGTTTAAGCCGAGGTGTTTCCTCGACTAGATGTTTGGCTTTTCCTTTTGAAGGCCGAGGATAGGATCCTCATCTTCCAGTGTTGTCTTGGTAGTTGGTAGTTGCTTTCCATGTTGAAGAAGTAAATTTCATAAACTGAACTGATTACATCAAACTGCAATCCTACCTTGCTAAGAAAGTAAAAGACTAACAACGACTAATCTATTACCTAAAGATAAACTAGAACTAATGATAGTATTTTTGGAGATTGTCAGAGTGCCAAGGATGCTTGAGCTCTTTCCCTTCCTTAGTATTTAATCTGTAAGTCCCTTCTCGAATGACTTGTGTTATGATGTAGGGACCTTCCCAATTTGGGGAGAGCTTGTTTTGTTCAGCCTTCCGGCCAGTAGCTTCAATTTTTCTAAGTACCTAATCGTCCACTTGGAATACTCTTCTGTTGACCCTCTTGTCATGAAATGCCTTGGTCCTTTGCTTGTAATTCACCATTCTCAACTGAGCAGCTAGTCTTTTTTCATCCACTAGGTCTAGGTCTAGGAACCTATTGACCTTATTGACTTGCTCATCGTAGTTGGAATTTCATACAGTAGGGATAGCCATTTCAGCCAGTGCCATAGCCTCAGAACTGAAGGTTAATGCAAATGGGGTTTCCCCGGTTGGCCCCCGGGTGGTTGTGCGAACAGCCCATAAGGCTAAGGGAAGTTCGTCCAACCATCTACCATCACTTCCTTCCAGGTTCTTAGTAAGGGCTGTAAGTACCAACTTGTTGGCTGCTTCCGCTTGTCCGTTGCCTTGAGGTCTGCTTACAGATGACTTGATGTGACGAACTCCTACTCTGCTAAACTCCGCCATGAATGCTGTAGAGAATTGGAGACTTTGATCTGAGATGATTGTGTGTGGGACCCCAAAGCGACACCAGATGTGGTCATGGACAAATTTTATTGTGTTCTCTTCCGTTATCTTGGCTAAGGCTTTTGCTTTAATCCATTTTGAGAAGTAGTCGACTGCTACTATCACATACTTGCAATTACCTCATGCTGGAGGGAAGGGTCCGATGATGTCAATCCCCCACGTATCGAATGTCCATGTAGGTATTACAAGAGTTTTCTCAACTGCTGGGAGTCTAGGAATGTCAGAGTACCTCTGGCACTTGTCACATTTTCTAACATAGGCTTGCGCATCCTCCCTCAGGTTTGGCCAATAGTAACCTAGCAGGATGATTTTATCGGCTAAGGTTCTGGCCCCCGGGTGTCCGCCGCAGATGCCTTCATGGACTTCAGCTAGGAGATTCTCAATTTCCTTAGGATAGACACACCTCGGCAGGGGCTTCGTAAAGAATCGTCTGTAGAGGACTCCGTTCATCACAACGAACCTTGGTGATCTTTTCTTGACAACCTTAGCGTATGCTTCATCTTTCGGGAGTTGGCTCTTCTCGATGTAGTCCATGTAGTCATCTATCCAACACCTCTCCTCTCCATCTAGGAGCATTACTTGTAACCTCTCATAGGTGGGTTCTTCAGCAAAAACTACGTATGGATTAGAATTGGACTCGGTCACATCCATAGTCACTAGTTTAGATAGAACATCTGCAATTTGATTATCTTCCCTGCCTATCTGATTGATTTCGAAGAATTCCAGCTTCCTTGTCATATCTAGGACCAGGTCCCTATACTTAGTAAGTATAGGATTTTATGTGTTATACTCTCCCTTCACTTGCTTGACTACGATTTGGGAGTCACAAAAAGCTCATAAAAAGATGCCAATTCAATGCCAAATATCTGAGCTTCGTATTCGGCTTGATTGTTGGAGGCAGTGAACTTGAATCTAATGATGTCCTGGATAGTGTGCTCTCCTCCAGGACTTGCTAGTACCAATCCATCTCTGCTTCTCTCCTTTGTGGCTGAGCCATCAATGTATAGGATCCAACAGTTGGATGGGAGCTCGATAGTTGACCCTTCCTCCGGTGTGTTATGCTTACGGGAGGTGGGGACGTGTTCACCCATGAAGGCAGTCTCGACCATGAAGTCAACCAGAGGCTGTGCCAGGAGGGTCTTCCTTGGTTGGTAAGTGATATCAAACTCTGTAAGAGCGATAAACAAATTGAGGAGACGTCCGAAACTATCCAATTTGTGTAAGATTTTCTTCAGGGGCTCATTTGTATACACAGTGATGGGATGTGCAGAAAAGTAGGCACATAGTTTTCTTGATGCAATTACTAGAGCGTACGCTACCTTTTCCGCATTGAAATATCTACTCTCCACATCTGACAATGCCTTGGAGACATAGTAGACTGGTTTCTGAGTACCTCATCATTTCATACTAGCACCGCTGCTAATGCATGATATGTGGCGGCTAGGAAGACATAAAGCATCTCGTTAGTAATCGGACTGCTTAACAAGGGAAGGGATCCCAAGTACTCCTTCAACTGAAGGAATGCTTTTGTACATTCAGGAGTCCAGGAGAAGCTCTTGGCCCCCTTCAAGACCTTGAAGAAAGGCAGTGATTTTTCGGGGGATTTTGAAATGAATCTTTCAAGAGCCGCTATTCTTCCATTCAATCTCTAAACCTTCTTGATGTTGGTAGGTTCCTTCATATCGATCAAGGCTTTGATTTTTTCAGGGTTTGCCTCGATTCCCCTTTGAGATACCATGAAACCCAAGAATTTTCCGGCAGTCACCCCGAACACACATTTACTTGGATTTAACTTCATGTTGTTGGCTTGGAGATTGTTAATAGTCTCTTCCAAGTCAGGGACGTGACTGTCTTCCTTGGTCTTTATGACCATGTCATCAATGTAGGCCTCCATGTTACGACCTATTTGCTCCCCAAAAACTTCGTTGACTATACGTTGGTAAGTTGCGCCCGAATTTTTAAGCCCAAAGGGCATCATGATGTAACAATAATTGCCTCCAGATGTTTGGAAGGTTGTCTTCTCAATGTCTTCCTCCGCCATTTTGATCTGATGATAGCCTGAATAGGCATCTAGGAAGCTGAGAGTTCTGTGTCTAGCTATAGATTCTACAAACTTGTCAATTCTGGGGAGAGGATAACTGTCCTTTGGGCAGGCTTTGTTGAGATCGGTGAAATCAACGCACATTCGCCACTTCCCATTTTGCTTTTTAACCATTACCACGTTGGCCAACCAAACGGGGTATTTTACTTTCCTTATGATTCCGGCGCTTAGTAATTTTGCACCTCCTTCTTGATAGCTTCCTCCTTATCATTTGCAAAGATCCTCCTGGTCTGCTTGATGGTTTTAGCAGATGGATCAACTTCCAAGCGGTGGAGGGCTACTTCTTCATTGATTCCTCGCATGTCCTCTACTTTCCAGGCAAAAACATCAAGATTATTTTTCAGGAGGGTGACAATTTCTTCCTTTTCCTCCTGAGGGAGCTGGCCTCCGAGTTTGATTTTTTGTTCTGGATAGTCAGGATTGATGATTATTTCTTCTAGCTCATCTACGGGTTTCATATCTGGACCATCACGGAACTCTAGAGATTCAATAATTATCTCTCTAAATCTTCTACCCTCGTTGCCATTCATGTTGAGTCCCTCCTCTTCCATTAGTTCCTCTATGTCGGGCAGGTCTTCTATCCTCAAGTCAGGGTTGGCCCCCGAGTTCTGGCCACTGACGAGAACAGGATCTGTCTCTGGGACGGACATAACTATGTCATTGTCTTCAATTTCAAGGGCCATAGGTTCCTCTTCTGGTACTTCGATGATCAAGCTCATCCTAGAACTGGTGTGGGTAGTTTTTATGGACTTAGAGATTTTCATGTTGTATTCTGGTGTATCTATCTCCACCCTTTGAGATGTTTTTCGCCTCTTCACGACATGCTCCAAGAAGTCCTTGGCGGTCGCCCTCACGCATCCAATTCCATCACGAGTAGGAAATTTGACTCGTTGGTGAGTAAGGGAGGCGACCAACCCAAGTTTTGCTTGACTTGGAATGCCTAAGATAGCATGGTAGTCACTAGTCAAATCCATGACCACAAAAGTGACTATGGATGTAGTTCGGAAGGGATATTCACCAACTTCTAGCAATAGATCAATAGTTCCCTTGGCACCAACTTTGTGGTTGGTGAATCCTTCTAGTCTACCATGGTATGGTTCCAGGATGCTATCTTTCAAACCCATCATCTGGAAGGTAGAGTAATAAAGAATGTCTCGAGAGGCCCCCGTGTCGATGAGGAGTCTCTCGGATTCACATTTGTCAATTCTCCCTTTTATCATCAAGGGTTGCTCACGGGTTGCACGGCTTCCAGCCAATTCATTGGGGGAGAAACTGATGACCTCTTCTGCCTTGTGAACCCAGGCGGGGACATGATAGACCTTGCTCAGTTCATGAATTTGATCTCTCAGCATTCTGGTAGAGACTGTCTCTTCTCTAATCACATGCAATTTGGCCCTAAGAGGTCTTTGCTCTGTGTCATCGTCCTATCATCATCTTTACTCTCGTCTTCCTTCCGTTTTCACTTGCCATCTTTTTTCATGACATAGCGATCAAGCTTGCTTTCATCAACCCACCTTTGGATCATCCGTTTGAGGGCAATACAATTCACGGTGTATGACCATGGTCCTTGTGGAAATCACAGTATTTAGAAGGGTCACGAGGGAACTTTGGTTTATCATTGAGTGGATGAGGAGGTGGAAGATTCACCAACTGCATGATTTATGTGATAGGTTTGTGAGGGGGTGAAGATTTCAGCCTTTTCAGTACCCCTTGTTCTATTCTTTCCTTTGTATCCATTTCCATTGGAAGCATGGTGAGTTCCAGCTGCTTCCGTTTCTGTTTTATTGGACCTCTTCTTGCTTTTCTTCTCCGACATGGCAATTGCATAAGCAACATTATATAAGTCAGACTTGGACTTTGGTTCTCTAGCAGAGAGTTCATAAATAATTTGTCTGGATCTCAATCCAGAATTGAAACAGACAATCACTTCTCTGTCTGTGAGGCTTTCCTCCACTTGATCTGCCATGGCTCGGAATCTGTTATAGTAGCTCAGTGTGGTCTCATTCTTTCCTTGCTCGATGTTGGCAAGGTCAGTCAACCTCTTCTTCGATCTCCTTGCTGTGGCAAAGTGATCTAGGAACATCCTCCTCATGTTTCTCCAGCTGTCAATGCTTCCCTTTTTTGAGCTCACGGAACTAGGTCAAGGCTATTTCGGAGAAGGTACTTGCAAAGGCTTTACAAAGAACGTCATCTGCTTTGGTGAGGAGGGCCATAGTAGATTCAAAACTTTGCACATGGTCCCGTGCGTCAGTGATTCCTCCATACTTGTCAAAACTTAGGACCTTGAAGGCAGGGTTAGGTGGTACATCATTTATTCTCTGAGAGAAGGGACGGGTTGCACTAGTGTCATCTTCTTCCTCGTCCTTCTTCCCCATTTCCATATCGTCAATTCTCTTTTTCAAGAGTAACAGCTCTCTAGCATCAATCCCATTTTCAGAACTGAAGTGAGAGCTACGGTGGGAACTCTGGTGGGACCTTTCTCTTAGGTGACCATTCACCCTGCTATGCTCCTCGTCATCTCGGTGGTTCTCTTCTTGTCTAGAGGGTGTTTTGTCCTTCCTCGGCTCCCCTTCATGGTGGAGGATCATTCTGTACGGACGACGACTCCTCGGCTTTGCAAATTTCTGGGACGAGGTAAACTATGCCGAGGGTGATGATTATGACGAGGAGACATGTTACAACGAGGAGGGGAGAAACGTCTGGCCTGACTGAGCCTTTCTCGCATGTCGGCTGAGTTAACCTCCTGCTCCCTCGAATTCAAGTGGCTTCTCAGGTCGACCACATTCCTCTCGTTATTCGATCGAGAATGAGGAGGAGCATCTCGAAGGTTGTGCTTAGGTGGTACAGCAAGTTCGAGTGGAGGGGGATCTTGACCACGAGGAGGGCTCCTCTGGCTACCTCGCCTGTCACCCTGAGTTTTCCTTCCACGAGAGTTTCCTGTCCTCGAAGGCCTGATGAACTCAGCCATTGAATTTTTGGGATCCAATTGCAACAAAGCATTCTGAGTTTCATAAATACGTTGCAAAGTCTCCATTTGTTGATGCAAGAGTGTACGTCGATCAACGGGATGTGTATTCTCAGCTCATCCCGCGTCAGCATTCCTCGTTGTCTGTCTGCTCATTGCTCGCCTTCCTCATGGACGACGACGAGGAGGGTTGGTAACAGCCACCTCGGCAGCTGACTGAGTCCGAGATCGGAGAGTCATGCCGAGGGGGGGTAAACCTTCGATCTGAGGTGGAGGAGGAGGAAGCACTCCACCGGTGAGAGGGATGTCTTCCACGTGAGCTCGTTGCTCCTCGTTAGTAACACTTGCTGTATTTCCGTCTTCCATCGGTATCAGATTGATGGAACAGAATTTCAAAATAACCAGAATTCTCAAGAAAGCAAAATTTCCAAGGCCCAAATTTCCAAGCGGATGAATCTTCAGGCCAACTGAATTTCACCAGAACAGTAACTTTCCGGCAAAAACAGAACAAATTTCGAACGTCTAAACAAAAATTTTCCAGCAAATACGAAATTCTTCCGGCCAAAATAGGATTTTTCCGGTCAAATCAAACTCTCTTAATCGATGAAATCTTCAGACGAAAGCAGTTTTAAGGCAAAACTGAATTTTTCGACCCAAAACTACACTTTTTTCGGCTGAAAAAGGTTCAGGCGAACGGACTTCCAGGCTATTCAATGGGTATTCGAATCGTTTCCCAGCAATGGAACCAAACTGATGCCGCCAAAAAGATCGAATCAGCCCAAATCCAGCGGTCGGTTGTACTCCGGCGATTGAATAGCCCGAAACAGGGAAACAAACACATAAACTAAGTCGGGCTTCTCCGGCGAAGGCTCTCCGGCGTGAGAGTAAGTATTTGCTTTTTAAGAGAGAGAAATCAATTTGACAGAGTTTAGAGTCAAAAGATAACGTACCAAATAATTTGAATTATTGTTTGTATATATAGGTATAATAATGTAGAATCAATGTTGAATTGGATTGCTAAGAGATAAGATATTAATCCTAAGAGGATTATACTTGATGAGTCCTTGTTGGACCTCAATTCGTATGTGAGGTGGTTATAATCCTAGGGGAATTATAACTGCTCAATTTCCTTACTTGAATAGGACTGGTAAACTCTGCAAGACAGCCGAGATGGCCCTTCCTCGTCGTACGTGGTCTGGTCGACCAACTATGAGCCGGGGATGAGATAAGAGGGAACGGGGGAAGCCCGTCTTTGATGATTGGATAGCCGAGGAAGCATCCTCATCATCAATGGAGCTCCATCTCGGCCTTGGAGGGAGGTCTCCCTCGGTCTTGCGTTGGGCCTTGGTCATTTCGCCTGTTAAGCCTTGGTCGGCCTAGGGAATGACAAGATAGCCCACTTCTTTCCTCGTATATGTGACTTGTTGGATTATGTTTAGGGCCCAATCCACTTGGGCCTTGCCCGGACATGCCCAAGTTCGTATCTCGGTTTATACTGTTCAGTGACCCCTGACTTTCTAGCTCGGCTATGACGAGGAGAAAGTGATCTCGTCCTCGGTTTTACGAGAATACGAACAGGCGTCACGTGGCAAGTGTCGCTTCAGTATCCGTGTCGTTTCATTATCCGCCGGTTAATAGTGTAATGATGGGCGTGGTCCACGATGTCTGACACACGTCTTGGGTATTAGGAATATAATATCTTTATATTATATTCAGTAGATATTGTTATATATTTAGAGATATTGTGTATATCAACTTAGAGATATTATTTGATTCTTAGAGATATTATTTGATTCTATCCTTGTAACCCTAGCCCTATAAATATGTAACTTACGTTTCATAATAAAATTAAGTCTTACAATTCAATTTCTCTCTTCCTTGTTTGTTTGACTTCAACTCTCTCTCTATAATTCTATCATGGTATCAGAGCCAAAATGATCCATTGTAGGACCACTCCACCAAAACCCTAGCGGCAAAACCCTAAGCCGCCAAACCCCCACTCCACCATTGCTTCTGCCACAAACATCAAAACCCTCTCCACCTTGGCAAAACTTTCTGTCGTCACCCCCCCCCTCTTCACCATTACTTCCACCACCCTATCACCACAACCCTCGGCAAAACCCAAAGCCGAAACCCTCCCCCCTTCACCCACCTTCAGCCGAAACACACACACCCTTTCTTGTTCGACTGACCACTCTCCTCCATCCCTAAACCACCCTCGGCTTATACCTTAATAGCCGAAACCCTTGCTTTTATTTTGTTTAATTTTTCTTCTTCTAAGAAACCCCCCTCCTCCCTATACACCACCGCCTCACCCAAACACCAAAACCCTACAATACTCACCCTCGGCTCAAACCCCCCTTAAAGCCAAAACCCTAATCTTTTCCCTTTTCTCTATTTTTCCTTCAACCCTCGGCTATACTCTAAAACAGCTTCCTCCCCTCCTTCAAACCACTCGGCACAAACCATTAAACTGCCGAAACCCCTCTCAACAACCCCACTGTCTCCGACTTGTGCAATAACAGGCGTGCGAATGTGCCATACTGAAGACAGCAACCAACAAACACGTTCACAACCGGGACATTTTCAAACCCGACTCATCTCATCTCTCTCCAAGATTGGACTTATCCAAAGAACGTCCATCTTGCGGGAGCATATTAGGAATATAATAACTTTATATTATATTCAGTAGATATTGTTATATATTTAGAGATATTGTGTATATCAACTTAGAGATATTATTTGATTCTTAGAGATATTATTTGATTATATCCTTGTAACCCTAACCCTATAAATATGTAACTTACGTTTCATAATAAAATTAAGTCTTACAATTCAATTTCTCTCTTCCTTGTTTGTTTGACTTCGACTCTCTCTCTCTCTATAATTCTATCATTGGGAACCCACTATCCCATTTAATGCTTGGGGCAAGGACGACGTCATACCCATTTTGACCCATTTCAATTTGGATCTGACCCATTTCTGAGGGTATAAAAATGAAGTTTTCCTTCAATTTCAACCTTTACCATCCTTTTGCATTTGAGAGCGAAATATTGAGTTTCAAAAATTCGTTCGTGTACTTGAGCTATTTGCCCAGATTCGTGCTCTGTTTCTTGATTTCGTTCGTGAATCCGTCGTCAATCATCTAGAAAAGGTATAATTTCTTTCCCTTTGCTACTTTTTGCGTTTTACCTTTGTGCTTTTTCTAGGTTTTGTTGAATTTGATTTTGAGAAACCACCATTGTTGTCCTTTTGAAGCTTTTCTTGAGTTTCTGTTCTTGAACATTCTCTTGAACATTCTTGCCCCTTCGTCCCTTTTTAGTAATGACCCGTTCTTGGGAACATAACCCCCGTGTCATCCATGGCTACCACAAGTGAAACCTTAGGGTTTATCGAACGGACAGGGGGCCATGGTTGTTGGTGCCCTTGATGGAAATAGGTGAGATGTTGACTAGGTATGGATGTCCAAGAGACGACCTCCAACTAGTTCGTTTAGCCACCACTATAGATGTCCACTAATTAAAAATGAGAAATATAAACAATTTTGTTGCTAAATTAGTACTCCCTCTGTCCCATTAGATTAGATTAGATTAGATTAGATGACTGAATTGTATAGTAATAAAATACTTACACAAAAATAAACTGGTTTTCTTAACATCGATAAGTACATAAACTAGAGAAAATAATTCAATACAGCAACAAAAAATGTTTTCAAACAAATTATCATAACTTATTTAACAATCTTCATCAATGAAAATACGTACGTACTTAGAGAGAGACCGTAGAGAGGATAGATATGTTTTCATGCTCTCACGTCGTATTGCTGATTGAGTAGCTGGATAGCTCGCTCCAATCTACTACGTCGTTGATAAATGTTAGTTGTTTCTTCATTACTAACGACTATCTGCCTCAACTGAAATAGAAAAAGACTCGTGTTATGTAACATATTATCGTTAGTAACACTTGCTGTATTTCCGTCTTCCATCGGTATCAGATTGATGGAGCAAAATTTCAAAATAACCAAAATTCTCAAGAAAGCAAAATTTCCATGGCCCAAATTTCCAAGCGGATGAATCTTCAGGCCAACTGAATTTCAGCAGAACAGTAACTTTCCGGCAAAAACAGAACAAATTTCGAACGTCTAAACAAAATTTTTCCAGGAAATACAAAATTCTTCCGGCCAAAATAGGATTTTTCCGGTCAAATCAAACTCTCTTAATCGATGAAATCTTCAGGCGAAGGCAGTTTTAAGGCAAAACTGAATTTTCCGGCCCAAAACTACACTTTTTCCGGCTGAAAAAGGTTCAGACGAACGGACTTCCAGGCTATTCAATGGGTATTCGAATCATTTCACAGCAATGGAACCAAACTGATGCCGCCAAAAAGATCGAATCAGCCCAAATCCAGCGGTAGGTTGTACTCCGGCGATGGAATAGCCCGAAACAGGGAAACAAACATGTAAACTAAGTCGGGCTTCTCTTAAGGCCCTCCGGCGTGAGAGTAAGTATTTGATTTTTAAGATAGAGAAATCAATTTGACAGAGTTTAGAGTCAAAAGATAACGTACCAAATAATGTGAATTATGGTTTGTATTTATAGGTATAATAATGTAGAATCCATGTTGAATTGGATTGCTAAGAGATAAGATATTAATCCTAAGAGGATTATACTTGATGAGTCCTTGTTGGACCTGAATTCGTATTTGAGGTGGTTACAATCCTAGGGGGATTATAACTGCTCAATGTCCTTATTTGAATAGGACTGGTAAACTATGCAATATAGCCGAGATGGCCCTTCCTCGTCGTACGTGGCCTGGTCGGCCAACTATGAGCCGGGGATGAGATAAGAGGGAACGGGGGAAGCCCGTCTTTGATGATTGGATAGCCGAGGAAGCCTCCTCTTCATCAATGGAGCTCCATCTCGGCCTTGGAGGGAGGTCTCCCTCGGTCTTGCGTTGGGCCTTGGTCATTTCGCCTGTTAAGCCTTGGTCGGCCTAGGGAATGACGAGGTGGCTTGGTACGAGGAAGCCCACTTCTTTCCTCGTATATGAGACTTGTTGGATTATGTTTAGGGCCCAATCCACTTCGTCCTTTTCTGGACAGGCCCAAGTTTGTATCTCGGTTTATACTGTTCAGTGACCCCCGACTTTCTAGCTCGGCTATGGCGAGGAGAAAGTGATCTCGTCCTCGGTTTTACGAGAATACGAACAGGCGTCACGTGGCAAGTGTCACTTCAGTATCCGTGTTGTTTCATTATTCGCCGGTTAATAGTGTAATGATGGGCGTGGTCCACAATGTCTGACACATGTCTTGGGAACCCACTATCCTATTTAATGCTTGGGGCAAGGACGACGTCATACCCATTTTGACCCGTTTCAACTTGGATCTGACCCATTTATGAGGGTATAAACACGAAGTTTTCCTTCAATTTCAACCTTTACCATCCTTTTGCATTTGAGAGCGAAATATTGAGTTTCAAAAATCTGTTCGTGTTCTTGAGCTATTTGCCCAGATTCGTGCTCTGTTTCTTGGTTTCGTTCGTGAATCCGTCATCAATCATCTAGAAATGGTATAATTTCTTTCCCTTTGCTACTTTCTGCGTTTTACCTTTGTGCTTTTTCTAGGTTTTGTTGAATTTGATTTTGAGAAACCACCATTGTTGTCCTTTTGAAGCTTTTCTTGAGTTTCTGTTCTTGAACATTCTCTTGAACATTCTAGCCCCTTCGTCCCTTTTTAGCAATGACCCGTTCTTGGGAACATAACCCCCGTATCATCCATGGCTACCACAAGGGAAACCTTAGGATTTATCGAACGGACAGGGGGTCATGGTTGTTAGTGCCCTTGATGGAAATAGGTGAGATATTGACTAGGTATGGACGTCCGAGAGACGACCTCCAACTAGTTCGTTTAGCCACCACTATAGATGGCCACTAATTAAAAATGAGAAATATAAACAATTTTGTTGCTAAATTAGTACTCCCTCTGTCCCATTAGATTAGATTAGATGACTGAATTGTATAGTAATAAAATACTTACACAAAAATAAACTGGTTTTCTTAACACCGATAAGTACATAAACTAGAGAAAATAATTCAATACAGCAACAAAAAATGTTTTCAAACAAATTATCATAACTTATTTAACAATCTTCATCAATGAAAATACGTACGTACTTAGAGAGAGACCGTAGAGAGGATAGATATGTTTTCATGCTCTCTCGTCGTATTGCTGATTGAGTAGCCGGATAGCTCGCTCCAATCTACTACGTCCTTGATAAATGTTAGTTGTTTCTTCATTACTAACGGCTATCTGCCTCAACTGAAATAGAAAAAGACTCGTGTTATGCAACATATTATCGTAAACTTGATGTATAGGATCTATGGAGAGGAACACTTTAATCAAATATGGATAGAGCAAGTTGCTAATCCATGGAGTTGCTAATCTATGGTGTTTGCCAATATGGCACATCTTTGCTGCTAGTAGTAGCAACTGAAATCCCATGGTAAGTAGGTCAAGTTTGTATTATCAGAGAAATTAATATATACTTGCAAATAGGAAATTTTGGGTAAATAGGGTTAAGGTTTTTTTTTTCTTTTTTTAAATGTAATTTATAGTAGAGCTTGCATGAGATATTTTTACAAGTTTGAAGAATGATTGAAGAGTTTGTGGAGTTTTCATGTGGGGGAATTAAAAAGTGTTTGATAATTTTATATCTAAATGATAATATTCAATAGCAATCATCTTCGATAAATCCATTTTGGGATGATGAGAATGATTATAAATTATTGTTCAAGTTATTTATCCATCGTGTCTTATATAATAAACTAGTATTTTTTTTATCTGTGCCACTGTCACAGTGACAGTACACAAATTAAAAAATGATGAAATCGCCTTTCTCTCATCCAATTTTTTTTTTTTTTAATATACTAAATATCCTGATGATTACTTTGTTCCATAATCAACATTTGATTTGATGGGGGTGATTTGTTTGTATAACTGTCGTCGAGAATATGAGGAAGTCGATTATCCGGACAGGTATCCATTGAGGGCTAGTAAAAAACATTTTCTTAATCCCTATTTTACTATTATTCTTTTTTCGTAACCTCAACCCAACCCAACCCATCAATCACATAAATAATTAATAATAATTATAATCCATAACCCATCCCCCTATCCTATTTTTATCCAAAGTTCGAAATAAAAAACTTAGGTAATCATGACGAATGATTTTTTAATTGATTTAGGTACAAACATCTATCTATATATTAAAGCAGGTCATCCAAGGAACAGTAGTAGTGCCAAAAATTTCGCCAAAATTTCAGGGACAATTTAGTTATTTCCTTCCATGGAATAATTGAAGATATGCTATGCAAAATACACGTGGCAGGTCATGATTGGAAGAAAAATGACGCGTGCAATAAACGCGTCGACAGAGGCGCGTGTATGCAGACGGATTTACTTTTTTTTTTTAAATGGGACACCATGTAGCGAGTTTAACCGGTCACAAGGATCGGTTGTGACAAGGATCGGTAAATCAAGAATCGGTAAATCATTGACATGGTGACCGTTTAATAATTGACATGGTGACCGGTCAATATTATTGGATGGCCGATACCGATTCTTGACATGATAACTGGTCAATAATTGACATGGTGATTGGTCAATATTATTGAATGACCGGTCCAAAAACAAGAAGGACATGGTGTGACCGGTCAATATTATGGTTGACCGATCCAAATAAACAAGAACATGGTGACCGGTCAATACGGATTGGACCGATTTAAGCAAGATCCAAACAAACAAGGCATCCATGACGGATCAATTGGATTGGACCGATCTAAGGCATCGGTCAGCCGTTAAAAAATCAAGGCATCGGTAAACCAACCAAGGCATCAGTCAGCCATCAAAAAACCAAGGCATAGTAAGAAAGAGAAAGCTATGAAATGTATCAGCAAAGCAACTATAACAATATCACTACATGTGTAACTTGCAAGGCATCGGTCAGCCATCAAAAGAAGTGAGGATTGATTTATTCCTAAAATATGAAAAAAAAAATTATCTTACTGATCCTATTTTGGTCCACAACCGGAATGGTGACCTGCTTTGATAAAAGTATACATACCATGGAATAAATATTTTATTTTTTTGTAAATATTGTTAAATTAGGTTGTGGCCTGCTTTGGTAATTTGAACTCGCTACAGTGTAGCGAGTTCAAATTTTAGTTTTTTTTTTAATAGCATAAATTAAAATAAAATTGAGCAAATTTAAATTTGCTACACCTTGTAGCGATTTTAACCGAAAAAATTAAAAAGTTAGTCATTTTGGCAAATAGTTTCAAATGTGGGTTATTTTGGGATTTAGATTTTTAAAATGGAATTATTTGAGAAAAAATCTCGAATGAAGTAGTATTAATTTTTAAAATATTCATTGGGATGAAGGAAGTAATGCTCATTTTTTGGATAAAAAACGTAGTATTATTTTTTGGTTATTCATTTTGAGTCGAAAGTAATATTTATTTTTGAAATAAATAATATAATTTTTAGAGAAGTATATTTTTAAAAGTATTTATTTGAGATAGAAAAAATAATATTTATATTTAATTTTTTTTATTAATAATTATTATTTTGAGACAAGTAAAAGTAGTATGAAATGAAAGGAGTACATTAGCCAACCGATTAATGCACATGAAATAAGTATGAAATGAAAGGAGTATAGTAGCCAACTGATTAATGAAAGGAGTATAGTAGCCAACCGATTGTCCAAACTAACCATTCAAAACTTGAACCTCCTCAAAACCGAAGCAACCACATACTTTCTTTATTCATAGTATTGTCTTCTTTATCCCACATGGGATTCGTAATAAAACTTTTGGAGCTAACTTGCTATATCATTGGCTACATTTGTAGAGTTCCTACAGGCTTGCTTGAGCTTTCCTATATTATGAAAAAATATCAAGTATGACTTAAAGTTTTGAGTATTATATAGATTATATATTATATTATACATATTTATATATATATGTATAGTATATATAAGAAAGAAAGATATAAATTAATTAATTTAAATATTAATTAGTCTAAATATTAATCAGTTTAAATGTTTTGGGTTGTAACACTTAAGTGGCTTTTCAGAGCCTATCAAGTCTGAACCGGAAACAAAACCAAACACACTTAATTGTCATACCTCAGCCATCCCATCGGTTGATGAAATGAAAAAAAGAAAAAAAAGTCAGCCATCCCATCGATTGATGAAATGAAAAAAAAAGTCTCAGTCATCCATCGGTTGATGAAATGAAAAAAAAAAAAGTCTGCCATCTCATCGGTTCTCATCGGTTGATGAAATGAATATTTATTTTTGAGACAAGTAAAGTAGTATTATTTTTTAAAATGTTCATTGAGACAAAGAAAATAATTTTTTTTTGGATATAAAAAATAGTATTAATTTTGGGACTAAAGTAATATTAAAAAAAAAGAGGTAAATAACTATATTAAATGTATCAAATCCAACTTTAAATCCCAATATCAATATATGCACAAATCAGTAACCAACGGGTTGACCAAATCGGTAAGTTGATCAAAGACCAAATCGGTAAAGCACAAATCTGTAACCGGTTCACTAAATCACAAGCCAACCGGTTGACCAAATCGGTAAAGGCCAAGGTACAAACTTCGTCTCACTTTAAATTTTAAAATAATAATTATTAATAAAGAAAAGTAAATAAAAATATTATTTTTTCCATCTCAAATAAATACTTTACAAAATATATTTCTATAAAAAATAATATTATTCATTTCAAAAATAAATATTACTTTCGACTCAAAATGAATAACCAAAAAATAATACTATAGTATTTTTTATCCAAAAAAATGAGCATTACTTCCTTCATCCCAATGAATAATCAAAAAAAAATAATACTACATTTTTTTTCCAAAAAAATGAACATTACTTCATTTTTGTTGACCGATCCAAACAGCCACAACCGACTATCTCAAACGGTGACAAAAAGTAGTTTGATATGAGTGTAATTACATGTCTAAGTGATTTAATGTGCACAAATCAGTAACCAACGAGTTGACCAAATCAGTAAGTTGACCAAAAACCAAATCGGTAAAGCACAAATCAGTAACCGGTTCACTAAATCACACGCCTACCGGTTGACCAAATCAATAAAGGTCAAGGTACAAACTTCGTCTCACTTTAAATTTCAAAATAATAATTATTAATAAAGAAAACTAAATAAAAATATTATTTTTTCCATCACAAATAAATACTTTACAAAATATATTTCTATAAAAAATTATATTATTCATTTCAAAAATAAATATTACTTTCGACTCATAATGAATAACAAAAAAATAATACTACATTTTTTATTAAAAAAAAATGAGCATTACTTCCTTCATCCCAATGAATAACCAAAAAATAATACTACATTTTTTATCCAAAAAATAAGCATTACTTTCTTCATTTTTGTTGATCAATCCAAACAGCCACAACTGACTATCTCTCAGACGGTGACAAAAAGTAGTTTGATATGAGTGTAATTACATTTCTAAGTGATTTAATGTCTTTTTAGAAATAAGTTGCACAATTTTATTTTATTTTATATTAATTTTCGTTTTAATTATTGTATCACTATCAGTAATAAGGTTGGTCGAATTTTTTTTATTTTTTTTTCAAGTACAAGTGCATAAGACCATCCATAACAAGTACTAACAAATATTACATCGGTTAACAGAGAAAAAGAAACCAAGGTCACTTACCGATCCAAGGTAACTTACCGATCCAAACATGCTTACCGATCCAAACATGCCACAATCAATTCATACCAAATCAAAGTACAAATTCTGTTTCAATTTAAATTATAAAATAATAATTATTAATTAAGAATACTAAATAGAAATATTATTTTTTTTCATCTCAAATAAATACTTTTAAAAATATACTTTTATAAAAAATTATAATCTTCATTTCAAAAATAAATATTACTTTCGACTCAAAATGAATAACCAAAAAATAATCCTTTTTTTTATCCAAAAAAATAAATATTACTTTCTTCATCCCAATGAATATTTAAAAAAAATAATACTGTTTCATTTGGCTCTAAAATTAATGTTTGTAATGTAGTATTATTTTTTGGTCACCGTGTCAATGATTTACCGATTCTTGATTTACAAATATTAATTTTAGAGGCGAATGAAGTAGTATTAATTTTTAAAATATTCATTGGGATGAAGGAAGTAATGCTCATTTTTTTGGATAAAAAATGTAGTATTATTTTTTTGTTATTCATTTTAAGTCGAAAGTAATATTTATTTTTGAAATGAATAATATAATTTTTATAGAAGTATATATTTTAAAGTATTTATTTGAGACGAAAAAAATAATATTTCTACTTAGTTTTTTATTAATAATTATTATTTTGTAATTTAAAGTGAGACGGAGTTTGTACCTTGATTTGATTTGTTTGAAGTGGCAACTAACTGATGATTTTAAAATATTGATTTGTAATGATGATAAATCTTATCAATATGATCTATGTACTGATAATGTAGTATTTAAGGAAGTTTTCCATAATGTATAAATCTATTTCACTTTTTTTTTTTTTAATTTCTGTCTTAGAGTAACATGTAATGATCCGTGCATCGCACGGGAGTAAAACTAGTTTTTTCTAAAAATCTTTTTTTTTTTTTGAAAGATTTTAAAATCGTTCAAAAACTTAATTATATATACTCCCTCCGTCCCGCTACAAATCACACACTTTCCTCATTGAGCGTCCCGCTACAAATCACACACTTCCTAAAATGGCAAAGAATCTTTACTATTCCCTCCACTCATTCTCTCTCCTACATTATTTTAATACTCACAACACCATTATAATTTACTATTCCCTCCACTCATTCTCTCTCCTATTTTACTTTTATACTCATAAGATTTATATCATTATTCTTTTCATTAATCCACGCGTAAACAATAACTGTCTCATTTGTAACGGGACGGAGGGAGTATATAATAGTAATTATTATGTTAAGATACACTCCTTAAATAAATTATTCTAATCAAATAAAAGAAAAAATAAATATATCAAATTGGAATGCACATATCAATAATTCTAGGATTCAGGAAATCTAGTGTGATAGACATATTAATAATTCTAGGATTCAAAAGTTCAGTTGCTCATCCTGTTACTCTAGATTAGGGTTTGCATAGTGAGGAATTCTTGTGATCAAGAATTCGTGCAACATAATTAGAGATTGTAATTTGTGATTTCTCAAGTGATAATAATATTATCTCGCTATGCCCGTGGACGTACCAAGTTGGTGAACCACGTATATCGTTGTGTGATTATTTTTTGATTGCTCTATTTTCAATTGACTATGTTCTAACACGGATCCAATGCGAGAAAGAGTCCTAAAAAGCCTGCATCATACAAATACTAAATCAAGGGATCCTTGCTGGTGGGGACTATTGACCTCAGTAGCGCAATAAAGTGAAAAATATTCAACACTCCCCAAGACTGCAACGGATTAATTGCCGCCTCCTCCAACTCACTTTACCACCACTACCAAAATCTATAAATCAAAACCTATCTTATTTTTCTTCTCCTTGAATACCCGAAGTGTTTTCTACGAATTCACATAGAAACTAATTTCACCAAATTAAACCTCAAATAATCTTACCAATTATCTAATATATGAAAAACGGAGACAAAAGTTGATTCTCCTAGACTCCAACACACCATCAAATCATTACTAAGTATGTAAGCACATCAAATTCCTAAATTTTAACTATTCAAAATCAACTCAGGTTGTAGAACCTTCCAAGCTCTAAAGTCAATTACCACATCTATCCAATTGTTGCATTGAAATGCCACCAAAAATAGAAATCTTTTCCAGTATAGAAAAAAAATGAAAAATTATGTAATCAAAAATCTATATATAAAACTGGCATGGGGAGTGAACATCAATCGATGGTCAGCCAGGAAACCCAAATTCAAAAATCCAAGTTTAAAATGAAAGTAACAAAATTAAGAGATAATTCAAAATGGATAAATAAGCAAAATTACCTCCAATGAGGTACTCGAGAATGGAAGAAAGGTATACGAAATTGCCTAGCGCTTGCCTCAAACTCCCTTGGTCATAGGGCCCCCTCCACTTACACTCCCCTACACACCCCCTCAAGATCCTCTGAGAGTTCTTCCTTTTTTTCTACGGGGAGAAGAAAAAGAAGGGCGTGACTGTTGAAACTGCTCATGAACTATCGTGGAGTTGGATAAATTTTGGCTGCAAGTGTCGTTTGATTTTAAAGAGACAGAGAAGATATAAGAAAATGGAGGCGTCCAATAGGAAAAAAAATAAAAATACAAATTAGTGAAAATTACAATAGAGAAAAATTGCAAAATAGCTTCAAACTATTAGGAATGTCTATCGACAAAAAGGCATTTTTTTTGTAGTCTTCTCAAACAAATGTTGGAATTTTGGTTTTGTAAAAGTGAGGTTTGACCGACTTTTGATCAAGAATTTCATTGGGGTCCATTTTAGGAAAATGGAAATTGATTGCATATTAATAATCTATATTTGGAGTAGATTAATTTGATATATTTACTTTCTCAAAACCAATTAGTGGTGAATGAGAAATTAATGTTCAAAGTATACAAAAAGAAATGGATATATGAAGAGTTTATGGGATATGTAATAGTTATCCCACATTGCTTAAAGATGTAAAGCAATGATAGTTTATAAGTGGATCCATCCAAGGAAGGAGACATCAAGTTGATCTCCTTAGGCCAAACTAGTTGGACCATTGGGCCAAACATGCATCCAAGTGGGCTATTGAGCTAGTTTTGTTCTAGCTCAAAATTGACCCACAAACCGCGAAGCGCGCGAAGGGCGGTTTAGGGCGTACTTTGCACTTCGCATCGTCGCTAGGAGCCTTAAACTTTTGATAAAAGTTGCCTCGGTTCGATTCGGTCCAAGGCGGGTTCGGCTTGGCAATGGTGGTTCGGTCCAGATGGGTCCAGATGGGTTCAGCAAGGTGGCCGGCGGATGCTTGGGGTGGCTTGGTTTGGGCCGAGGCCCAGTTGGGTTCAGCAAGGTCCAATTGGAGCATTTGGGTTGTGATGGTTCTTGAAAAGGTGGGTGTGACCCATGCCTTTTCAAATAGGCGGGTCAAGGCTGTTGGGCCGACCTAGCAGATCTCCTCCCTCCATCTAGATCTGATCCAGTGGTCCAGAATCCACCAGACACCAATTGTGCCTATTTCCAAGAGACACCCTAACTCTTCACCTACTATAAATAACCCCCACTAGTTTATCAAATTCATTCACTCATTTATTAAATCACTTCTCTCTTTCATAAATTCACTCTCTTTTCTCACTAGAAGTAGAGAATCACATATTTAACTGAGTTAACGAACTCTGTTAGATATCTAACTAAATTTGAAATTCAGTCACAGAATTCAACGGAATTCTTAACATCATCTGTTAGAAGATAAAGCATCTCGTTGCATAAGTCTTCTTCAAAGTCTGGAAGTGTCAAACACGAATTTGTTCGCCGAAGTCATTAATTTGGAGTGCTCATATTAATGACTGTAAAGTCGTTTCATCTTGAGAGAAGATTGCCGCTAATCCGTAAGCACCAGTGCGGGGCAATATCTTTTTGCGGAGATTGTGTTCAACACAAAACTCGACTTCTTTAATTACTCGGTTTGCTTTAATTTTCGCATTCTAGTTTATCTTTATTTCCTGCCCCGTTAATTATGTTATGGTTCATTATATTATTTGTCATTTCGTTAAATTCAAGAAAGCCTTATTTATTGTCAAATAGACAATTTTCCCAACAATCGCAAGAAGATATTTACGTTTTCTTGTTTTTATGACAAATAGGAGCCAATGATGATGGAAAATCGAAGGACATTATCATTAGAGACTTAACGAGAAAAATGACGGTTTCCAAGGAAGGATAACTAGAAAAGCATTGGAAGTTAACTAGAAGATATCGAGAAGGTCAACAATAATCTTGGAAGTGATTCAAAGAATTATTGACAACATGGAGCGGACTTATAAACAAAGAAGTTCATGCAAGGCAGATGATACCAGTTCAAAGAGCATTGTCTCATGGGGATAACCAAAGAGTTATAGAACACTTTGGAATGGACTATAAGGTTCAAGGAACCAACTCCAAGATTTGTTACAAGATGTGGTAAGACCAATCACGTAGCAAAAGTTTGTCATATTCCAAGAAGGAAAATGGACAACATGAATCAAAGCCAACGTCAACAAAAGGTTGAATAGGCTTGATTGAGCATTAATGGGGTTTGAAGCCAACTTAGAAGGTTGAAGGTCAATCCAAGAGAATGTTGGATAGACGCTGGAGCTATCCACCATATAAGCCTCTCATCATACACTCCTTTCAATGGAAGGAAGGTGTAAATGAGAAACTCTACTACTTCCAACGTCGTGGGACTTGGAAGGGTTGTACTGAAGATGACTTCAAACAGAGAACTGACTCTCGTGAATGTGCTACATGTCCCAGACATTCGCAAGAACCTAGTTTCCAGATCAAAGTTGAGCAAGGCTGGATTTAGACAAATGTTTTGAGTCAGATAAAACTGTATTGACCAAGAAAAAATTGTTTCTTGGTAAAGGATACCTTGCCTAGAGGCAAAGAGCATCAGTGTTTCTTATGTTTACCTTATGAAAGGTTCTAATTTATGGCATGATAAATTAGGTTATGTGAATTTCAACACAATTAAGATGTCAGTGAATCAAGAATTAATTCTCATGAATAAATTCGATTCAACTGACAAGTGTGAAATTTGCGTGGAAGATAAAATGACTAAGTCATCATTTTCTTCAGTAATAAGAAACACGACACCTCTTGAGTTAGCTCACACAGATAATTGTGATCTAAAGTTAGTGCAAACTCGAGGTGGGAAAAAGTATTTAATTACTTTATAAATGGTTGCACAAGACATTCTCTTGATAAGGAAGGATGAAGCCTTGGAGGCTTTCCAAACTTATAAGAATAAAGTTGATGAGTCAACTTAATATAAAGAAAATTTGAAACGCTAGAAGGAGGGGAATATGCGGCACCGTTTGAGGATATTTATGAGGTTTTCGGCAGTATTCATCAAACGATTGCAACATATTCAACTCAGTCTAATGCAGGAGCTAAACGCAAGAATCATACCCCTTAAGAGAAGATAAATGCAATAAGCTCTGGCTTAACCGAATTTATGGGGAAGTTGTACAGTCATTTTTTATGACATACCCAAGAAAGGATTTGATAAAACTAATTACAGATTATGACATAATCGTAAGACGTTTTATAAATACTTTAAGTGTGGGGGTACACCTCAATTTTAGGGATACACCTCAAGTGTGGGGGTACACCTCAAGTGTGGGGGTACGAGCTAAAGTAAAAGTACTTAAGCCAACGACAAGAAATTTTGTATTCCTTGAAATCATATTTCCTTGAAGTAAAAAGGAAACAATATAAGTTTAAGAAAAGAAAATTGTAAAAGATTTATCTTCATAGTAAGATGAACTAAGACACAGTTTGTGGACAAAAGAAGCTAGTCTTTTGGTCCTAATTTTCTATGGTCGAAAATTAAACGAAAACTGTTAAATAATGTTGTTAACATTTAAATGAATAGTTCATCATACATTTGGAAGTTGGTTGATCTTCTTCCATAATGCGAACCGTTGGGTTGCAAATTGGTTCTTAAAAGGAAGTATTTGAAAGATGAATCTATAAACGGAAAACTCTTGAAAGATAAAGTCCTAAGGCAGACTTTCAAGAAGTGTAGTCAAGAGAGTTAGAATTTCAAAAGATAGATTTCTAAAGTGAAAACAATCTTGAAAAATAAACTCTATTGAGACGGATTATTAATTTGAAAAGAAAGATTATTGATCTCGAAAGTGAGACTCTTGAGATATAGAATCTGAAGAAAAAAGATTCTTAAAGTAATAGACTCTTTAATGGCAGAATCATAAGAGTTAGATAAATTCTCCAAGATAGACTCTCGAATAAGCTAAATTCTTGAGAAGTAACAGATAGATTCTTGAGAGATGAAATCTATGAGGTAGAATCTTGAGAGGTAATATCTGTAAGGTAGATTCCTGAGAGGTAGACTCTAAGGAGGTCAAACCACTTAGAGATACTGAATACTTGGGAAGTCGGACAGGTACAGAGATAATAACCACTCGAAGAAACTGCCGATAGAAGAATTTGATCACTCGAAAAGATTGATCATTCTAGAGAAACTAAAAGTCTAATTAAAAATTGTAATAAATCACTAAGTATAGTCAAAGTACTTGGAGTACTTAAAGATATTATTGTAATTACAGATTACAATAAATTTATATTCAATAGTATGAAAAGGATATACTGATTGGATATCAGACACAAATAAATTCCAAGGTGAAAAATGTGTTCACAATAAATGGAGCAGCGGTGTCAAACTTTCAAGACAATATGAACAACTCGATTCAATAAAAGCTTAATGGTCTTGGAAGATATTCCTTTGTGGAATAAGTTTGTGTCTATATGACCTAAGGCATTGTGACGACAATGAGAAATAGGAAAAGGTGTAGAACATCGTGGTAAGTCAAGACACAATGGTCATTGACATATTACCATAAGACAATTGATCTCAAATGAGACTGTCACAACTGGCCATGTGAAGTCAAAAACGGATCCGTATACCAAAGGGTATGAATATGAGATCAAATTGTCTGGTAAGGGGAATGAAGTTAAAAACCCACACAAACAAAGAAATTCATAGTGGACACTCAACCTTGAGAATTGGAGATCCCATGCCCTTGGTTCAATGAGACAACTAAATTATGGAAATTCTAGTATGTGCGCTTAGAACTAATTATAACTCATTCACAGAAGCCATCTAAGTGCTAAAACACCTGATGACGTGTGGTGAGGGTAAGCTTAAAGCTTTTAATGATTCCTATACCTAAGTGGTGGAGTATAGCAGGATACTCTTTATGGAAGATCACCTATATAAGTGAGAAGTAATAAGGCCGCTTCTAAATTGAAACACTTATGAATCAAGAACGGTCCAGGGCCGAAATGGACAAAACGTGAGAACAAAACGTGTTAGAGCTGCTATTGTGTGAGTACTATTGTCTTGGTATACACTATACAGTCACTGGTTCAAAGCGTCTCGCTACCAAATGGCTAGTATATCCGTTAGTATTTCACTAGGGAAGGTTCAAGGCCATAAGCTACCTATCTCGATGAATAGTTCGTCGAAACTTCCAGACGAGTCTGCATTCATGCATGCATTAATTTGTCATTCATGTGGGGAATTGTTGGAATTTTGGTTTTGTAAAAGTGAGGTTTGACCGACTTTTGACCAAGAATTCCATTTTAGGAAAATAAAAATTGATTGCATATTAATAATATACATTTGGAGTAGATTAATTTGATATATTTACTTTCTCAAAATCAATTAGTGGTGAATGAGAAATTAATGTTCAAAGTATGCAAAAAGAAATGGATATATGAAGAGTTTATGGGATATGGAATAGTTATCCCACATTGCTTAAAGATGTAAAGCAATGATAGTTTATAAGTGGATCCATCCAAGGAAGGAGACATCAAGTTGATCTCATTGGGCCAACCTAGTTGGACCATTGGGCCAAACATGCATCCAAGTGGTCTATTGAGCTAGTTTTGTTCTAGCTCAAAATTGACCCACAAACCGCGAAGCGCGCGAAGGGCGGTTTAGGGCGGTTTAGGGCGTACTTTGCACTTCGCATCGTCGCTAGGAGCCTTAAACTTTTGATAAAAGTTGCCTCGGTTCGATTCGGTCCAAGGCGGGTTCGGCTTGGCAATGGTGGTTCGGTCCAGATGGGTTCAACAAGGTGGGCCGACGGATGCTTGGGGTGGCTTGGTTTGGGCCGAGGCCCAGTTGGGTTCAGGAAGGTGGGCCGGCAGATCCAATTGGAGCATTTGGGTTGTGATGGTTCTTGAAAAGGTGGGTGTGATCCATGCCTTTTCAAATAGGCGGGTCAAGGCTGTTGGGCCGACCCAGCAGATCTCCTCCCTCCATCTAGATCTGATCCAACGGTCCAGAATCCACCAGACACCAATTGTGCCTATTTCCAAGAGACACCCTAACTCTTCATCTACTGTAAATAACCCCCACTAGTTTGTCAAATTCATTCACTCATTGATTAAATCACTTCTCTCTTTCATAAATTCACTCTCTCTTCTCACTAGAAGTAGAGAATCACATATTTAACTGAGTTAACGAACTATGTTAGATATCTAACTGAATTTGGAATTCAGTCACAGAATTCAACGAAATTCTTAACATCATCTGTTAGAAGATAAAGTATCTCGTTGCATAAGTTTTCTTCAAAGTCTAGAAGTGTCAAACACGAATTTTGTTCGCCGAAGTCATTAATTTTGAGTGCTCCTATTAATGACTGTAAAGTCGTTTCATCTTGAGACAAGATTGCCGCTAATCCGTAAGCACCAGTGCGGGGCAATATCTTCTTGCGGAGATTGTGTTCAACACAAGACTTGACTTCTTTAATTACTCGGTTTGCCTTAATTTCCGCATTCTAGTTTATCTTTATTTCCTGCCCCGTTAATTATGTTATGGTTCATTATATTATTTGTCATTTCGTTAAATTCAAGAAAGCCTTATTTATTGTCAAATAGACAATTTTCCCAACAACAAAAACCCGACCCAAGCAATTACAATTTTCAATTAGGGGAAGAGTTAGGGGTATGCAACTGAAATTGGTTCGCCGAAATTAGGTCGGATGCAAGGTCATTGGAGTCGTTAGGAACTGCTGCCTTTGTAAGTGTGGCGCTAGAGCTAGAAGAATGAGGCTACGACTTGTATGGAGGGGCGACCTTGAAGAGAGAGATGGACTCTATCCTCTTCCCCAAAAGCAAACCCTTCAACCTCCTACCAACCGGTCTACTATGATCAACGCTTATCTCCTTCACATAGCAGTTTTGACGAAAAGAGGTTATGTAACTACCTTAGGATAGGAGTGGGTAGTTTAGGTTTCCTTAAGGTTGTTCGATCAATTTTCTACTTTCAATTTGAACCATCACTTACTTATGTGTGGCGGTTTTTCAATCCTGCTGTATTGTATAATAGATGTCATATTTGATTTGTCAGCAATTCTTAGAAATGCATTATACTTATTTGTGCATATTTTTAGAAATGCATTATACTTATTTGTGCATGACTTGTATAATAATAACATTTCACTGAGTCTATTTTCTTTTTTGAAAATATGATATTTATTTTTAAATAAAAAAATACGACATGTATTATACGACGGAAGTATGAATTATTTCCTAAATGTAAGGATAGATAAAACTACAAACCTTGGTGTTAGATTCGTATTAGATTGTGTGAAAGAATATCTTATGCTTTTAGTAGCCCACTAAAAGGCCCAATTGGTGATAAAATGCTGAGAAAAGTAGAGGGTTACTATATAAACCCCCAAAACTTAAAAACTTATGAGTAAACCCCATATGAATCAATTACAAAAATGTCATTGAGGTTAATTACTTTTTTACCCCTTTGTTCATCTTCTCCCATTCACTCCATTCACCACTCTCCCCCCCCCCCCCAACCCCCATTTCCAGCCCCTTACTTTCTCTCTATAAAAAAAATAATAATTTCATTCTCAAAATTTTAACATTTTGTTTAAATCAAAATCAAGAATCATGGATGAAATGAAAATCTTTGTTCATCTTCTCCCATCACTCCATTCACCACTCCCCCCACCCCCATTTTTAGCTCCTTACTTTCTCTCTCTATCAAAAAAAAAAATCATTCTCAAAATTTTAACATTTTGTTTAAATCAAAACCAAGAATCATGGATGAAATAAAAATCTTTCTTTACTATGTCACTATATAAATGTGATTACATTTTACATTTAGAAATCAAACTAAAAAAAAACGGAAATTACCAGAGTCGGCCATCACCTGCCGACTTTGGGCTTAAAAGTCGGCCACACCCGGACGACTTTCGGCTTAAAAGTCGGCCACTACCGGCCGATTCTGGGAAAAAAATCAACCACACCCGACCGACTTTTTGTAATTTTTTCCACCACACCCGGATGACTTTTTAATAAAAAGTCATCCACCACTGGCCGACCCCTTGTTTTTTCATAAAATTCACCTAATTTTTTTTTGAAATTATACTTCAAAAATCATTTTCATGAGTTAAATAAGTCATATAATTTTTTAAAAAATTATACTCCAAAAATCATTTGCTCTTTTTAATCTTGTCTTGAATATATATATATTTTTAAAAAAATTATGTATATAAATTTTAGAGTATAATTTCAATAAAAATTATAATTTCTTTTAGGTATATGACTTATTTAGCTCATACAAATGATTTTTGAAATATAATTTCAAAAAAATTAGGTGAATTTTATGAAAAACAAGGGATCGGCCAGTGGTGGATGACTTTTTTCCCAGTGACCCACGGTGGTGGCCGACTTTTAAGCCAAAATTCGGCCGGGTGTGGCTGACTTTTAAGCCCAAAGTCGGCAGGTGGTGGCCGACTTTTTCCGTCGGAGTCGGCGGGTAGCGGCCGACCCCTATTTTTTCATAAAATCCCCCAAAATTTTGTTCTCATTTGAATGAAAGTGAGTGTCCCTATTTTTTCATAGAGAGAGGAAGAGGAGTTGCCGAAAAAAATGAGGTTTTGGGTGCTAGGAATAATTGATCGGTGGAAAGAGAGTAAATGGGTGTGGGTGTATGTGGGTCTTCAACCTTCTTCTTCTTCTTCTTCTTCTTCTTCTTCTTCTTCTTCTTCTTCTTCTTCTTCTTCTTCTTCTTCTTCTTCTTCTTCTTCTCTCTCTCTAGGCTGTAAATGAAATGGGTGTGGGTGGGTGGGTGATTTTTTTTTGATAAGTATTAAATGAACGGAAGGGTATAAGGGGAAAGATGGGGGTTTGTTTACATTTATTTGGGGTGTTTTTAGAAATGGGATTTACTCATAGAATTTTGGGGTTTATTTAGTAACCCTCGAAAAGTATTTTAGTAGCCCAACAAAAGGCCCAAATGGTATCAATGAATTTATTTACAACAAAACTTGTGGGCCTGTGGCTTTGTAACTTATTTACTAGACCCAAAGGTTTACCAAAACAAAAAACATAATATACCATTCCTTCGTCACTCAACCTAGTGTGTATCTGTCGAGTCGATGAGCACAGTAAAATTGATGAGACTTCCATGTGAGTAAGATATTGTGAGTGTAATTTGAAAATAGGAGAGAGAAATTTGGCTAAGTATGTCGCCCGACAAATTAAGAAAATGGGTGTGAAGAAAAAATATTGTGAAGAAAATGGGTGTGAAGAAAAAATAAAGTGAAGTTATTAATGAGACAGAGGGAGTATACCATTCCTTAGTCACTCAAACTAGTGTGTATCTGTCGAGTCGATGAGCACAGTAAAATTGATGAGACTTCCATGTGAGTAAGATATTCTTTCACACAATTTAAATTTGGTATATCTTTATAGCTTGATGAGACTTTCATGTGTAGCAAACTTAAGCCATGTTCTGATGAGGCAGAGTTACTTAAAAAAACATCGCTTATTATTTGAGACGAATCTCCAATGACACATAAACACTGCTTTGGCACTTGATCGTAGATTGAGAGATATTATCCGTGGCCCTGATGGACAGTTATGTGATAAGCCGTTTGGTGGTAAGGTTGTGGTATTTAGAGGAGATTTCAGACAAATTCTTCCGGTCATATCTATGGGTAGCAGAAATGATATTGTGCATGTTTCACTATGTTCATTGACACTATGAAATGAATGCAAAGTACTAAGGTTAACACAAAATATGAGATTACATGTGATTTTCAAATATATTTTGTTTAACATTATGTATACGTATCCATATTTTAAAAGTTATAATAAGACTAAAATATAATATTTTATGAAGGGTGGTTCGTCTTCCTCGGATGTTGAGGATATCAGGTCGTTTGCAAATTGGTTATTATCCGTTGGTTATGGGACTGCAGGTGATAAGTAACACAAGTGATTTTGGCACACTTACTAAAACATGTAATTTGGCGTCAAAACTGAAAACTATATTTTAAAACGAAATTATAAATTTACATTTAATTTTTACCTCAGTGTTTTATTCTCGTCGGAGACCAACGGGTTATTCACTAGTTACATGATAAACTGAAGATAAATCTTTATAAATACAAATTTAATATGTAAGTTATTATTTTATCCTCACCATCTTGGCTTTGCGGGTTCTTTTCACGACCAACTTTTATAATCGTCACTGTCACTGTCTTAAAGCAATGCGTATGTGTCCATCTTATACAGCGAAAAATCAAATACAATCGTTATAATGCGAAAAATTGTTGCAATGAAATAATGATTTGGTGTTTAACTGAGTGTTAGGCTATGAAACTCGTTTTGAAATCACAAATATAGATTGAAATTAAATTGCATAAAATTCTTCTTATAGGCTTGGTATTTCTACTATCAATCAAGAGAAGGCTAAACTAAAACTGATTATTGTTCCTATTCAGTTCGAGAGTCCACCTCTTTCCAGACAACACATATAACTCTCGGCTCTCTACAATCACACACTCTTCCTGCCAGAAAGACTTGGTCATAGGAACTTAGACACAGGACCTTCCGACCAGGTCCGATTTTGAGGGTGTGCAAGGAGTTCAATTGCATAGGGCCCATAATTTTATAGGGCTTCATATTTTTCTTCATTCCTAAAATCTAGCCCAAAAATGCTAGTACTAAATATATAAATTTAAATGTGATACCATGACAAATATTGTTGCTAACGGACCTGCTTCCGACCTACGGGGCCGAAGTAGTAAAAGGTGCTACGACGGGCACAGTACTCATAAAGATCCAAGTCTATCCTTGTGCAAACTCTTCACTTCTATATACATTATTTTCCGTTAATCGAAAATATAGGGCTTTCAATGGTTGTTCGAAAAGTATGATAAAAATTAGATAACCTTTTTTCTGTTTCCTTTCCTTTATGTTTTCATTTTTTTACGTGTAAAAGGTAAAGCTTTATGCCCCCCTCCTTGTTGAAACCTAAGTCATACTATGCAAGAAAAAACTTGCTCTTGATTATTTTTATACAATCGAATAAATCAATAAACTCCTAAATAAATTAGATTGAATTCTAATTTTCAAATTATTTTGAACAAATTAGACAACAGTTGGTATTCAAATATTTTCTTAAAACATTGATATATGACTGCTGCAGTCAAATTGGCTCCAACCCTGCACCCTACGGTTCCCATTTAGCCATATAGTTGAGCTCGTTTTGTATATTACTGAGATCGACTTAAAATATTTGTGGGTTCCACCGAAATCAACACATATCGACCGTCAACAATAAAGATAGGTCGATGTGGCACAATCTAAATGATCGAATCGAACATTGGCCGCAAGAGATGTCAGAGAGGTTCGAAATCCCAAAGAGGGTGTGAAAGAAATTGAGCGGCTAGGAAGTGCACAGGAAGTTACAGACGCCTGATGTGAGTCCTGATGCTATCACATCAGCACTAGCATCAGCGATAAAAGCAGCGGAATAATAAAATTAAAAACGAATTTAAAACACCAAAGTAACACTTATCTACAGCAATTGCTGTAGACAATAAAACTTCTCATATTAAAATGCTTTTGAATCATTTTACACAAAAAGAAACTAAGAGAATGACAAAATAACCAAATAACTCTCATATGAAAAAACACTCTTCTGTAGTATGGAACTTCAGCAACTAAGAGCTTAAAAACTGTATCAACAAATGAGGAGTGATCCTCATATTTATAGCCAAGAAGTCTTCGGATTAGGATGACTGAATCTTGATCAACATATCTTCAATCTAATCTCTTTTATCATTTTATCCACTCAGCAACCCTCAGCCTTTAGACTTCTTTTCCTTAGTTTGTCCAATCAAGAATCTTTCTTTTACTTGAACTCTTTCCTTGTGTGAGAGTCCTACAAAATAAACAAAATATACTAAAATAAATCCATATTTTATTAGTAGATTAGTCAATAAAATAAATAACTAAATAAACTAAAAAGATATTTACAAATATATTCTAAAATTAAGAAAGATACAAATTCTAATAATTAAAAAACATCCTTGGAAAATATGTGTGAAACACTCACACTTACAATCTCCCCCTGATTTGTAGCTTTCTGGTCAAAACAAGATTTGATAAATAACTTACGCTCAAGCCAAATTACCAAAAATATAACTTACCTTTTGCCTTACTAAACTGTTGTATCTCCCCTTTATAGCCAAGAAGTCTTCGGATTAGGATGACTGAATCTTGATCAACATATCTTCAATCTAATCTCTTTTATCATTTTATCCACTCAGCAACCCTCAGCCTTTAGACTTCTTTTCCTTAGTTTGTCCAATCAAGAATCCTTCTTTTACTTGAACTCTTTCCTTGTGTGAGAGTCCTACAAAATAAACAAAATATACTAAAACAAATTCATATTTTATTAGTAGATTAGTCAATAAAATAAATAACTAAATAAACTAAAAAGATATTTACAAATATATTCTAAAATTAAGAAAGATACAAATCTTAATAATTAAAAAACATTCTTGGAAAATATGTGTGAAACACTCACACTTACAATCTCCCCCTGATTTGTAGCTTTCTGGTCAAAACAAGATTTGATAAATAACTTACGCTCAAGCCAAATTACCAAAAATATAACTTACCTTTTGCCTTACTAAACTGTTGTATCTCCCCTTTATAGCCAAGAAGTCTTCGGATTAGGATGACTGAATCTTGATCAACATATCTTCAATCTAATCTCTTTTATCATTTTATCCACTCAGCAACCCTCAGCCTTTAGACTTCTTTTCCTTAGTTTGTCCAATCAAGAATCCTTCTTTTACTTGAACTCTTTCCTTGTGTGAGAGTCCTACAAAATAAACAAAATATACTAAAACAAATCCATATTTTATTAGTAGAATAGTCAATAAAACACTACTAGAAACAGGCCTTTTACCGACGGAAATTTCCGTCGGTAATTCTACATTTCCGACGGTAAATGGATATTACCGACGGAATTCGTCCGTCGGGTTCCGTCGGAAATAATTGGTTGGTAATACCGACGGACTAATTCCGCCGGAAATACCGGCGGATTGTCCACCGGAAAATCTGAAATTCCGTCGGGAACCGTCCGTCGAAAATGAGTAACGCCGGCCGATTAACCGGAGCAATTGTCGGAGGTTACCGATGGAAATATCCGTCGGTAAATAAAACCCATTACCGACGGTTATAACCGTCGGAATTCATAAAATTTACCGTCGGATATGTCCGTCGGAAATCTAAACCATAAACCGACGGATATATCCGTCGGTAATGAGTTTTATTTTTTTAATTTTTATTATTTTCCGACGGATATTTCCGCCGGAAATTAGTATTATTTTTTTTTTTATTAATTTAGCGACGGAAATTTCCGTCGGTAATCTGGCCAGATTTAAAAAAAAAATCTGTTTTATTATTAAACCACCTGTAAACCTGTCAAACCTGTTTTAAACAAATCCCAACAACAAACAAACTACAAACAAAGGGAAAAAGGGTAATGGGAAAGGGATAAACCTGTCAAACCTGTTTTAAACAAATCCCATTATAAAAGAAACACAAAGAAACTACAAACAAAGGGAAAAGGGGTAATGGGAAAGGGATAAGGGGTAATGGGAAAGGGAAAAGGGGAAGGGGAAAAGGGGAAAAGAAAATTGTTTCGCTTGGGGAAAAGGGAAGGAAAAGGGAAAGGGAAACAAAATATATTTGTTTACATTACATGCCAGCCAAATAAAATGAATGTCAATCAACCACGACCCCGACCACGAGCACTGCCGCTACCGCTACCACCGCCACTACCACCGCCACTTCGCCTAAGGTATTGACCAACTGACTCATCAGAAGCGTTACCGCTATTACGTGGCTGTGGCTGTGGCTGTGATTGCAAATTCATGGTAGCCAAGTATTGTTGCATGCGCTGCTCAAGCTGTTGCTCCACTAGCCTCTGCACCTGGGCTGAAACCTGGGTCTGCATCTGGGTCTGCACGTGGGCCTCCACTTGCGCTTCCACCCGCGCATCCACCTGGGCCTGCACCTGGCTCTGGATCAGCTCCACTCGCCTCTCAACCTCTCTGTTGACCCGATCATCAAACGCTTCTTGATCCACATGATGACTGCCGCCGGAGGAAGAAGATGAAAAGTATTGCGTAGTAGGGCTGCGGAATGGCATGTTAAAATACCCCGCACCATGTCCTCCGAATCCAGGCAAGCGGTCTCCCTTAGGTTGCTTGTCTCGGAGGACAATGGCCGCCCAAAGCTTTTCACGAAAGGCGGGCCGCTCGGTGCTCTCAGGAGCCAAACTTCCTTCTTCAATAGCCTCCTCACGAGCCCGCCTATCATACTCTTCCTGAAAAAAAAAATACATTATACACTATGGTAGAAAATAATATTTATTTAACTAAATAATTTATAATTTACTAATAGAGAATATATAATTTACTAATAGAAAATACTATTAACACTTACATAAAGGGTCTGGTAATAAGGGTTGACCCATTGTGGCCCTGAGCCATCAGCAGCCTCCGTAGTATGTGTAGCCAGAAAAACAGCAGCACCATCAGCCTCATCATCTCCGTGTTTCAAACGCTTAACATATAAAAAAAATTAAAACTTTAAAAAGTAGATCAAATAATAACAATATATGAATCAAATAGAGTATTGCTTAATTTACAAACGGATAATAAATGAAGTTTACCATTCTGGACCAACTCTCGCTGAAGTTAATTGATCCTCCAGTGTGCACACTCCCCCGCCCCTCTTGTGAGTTCCTATTCTTCTTTGCAATTTCTGAACTTTTTTGAAATTTCTCACTGTTCCAATAGGCTTCCCACTGCTCCCACGCACTAGTAGAGAAATTAGCTGGAGGCAAACCATCATTCAGCCACTTTCTTTTCATGTCGTACACTTTCCCAGCGTACCGCTTAGCAACCAATTTCTTGAAAGCCGCCTCGATTTGAACGTCGGTACACCCAGGGCATGAATATAAGTGCTACAAAAATAGTAAAAGTAGTTAAATAAACAAGGGAATAGTTTACAAACTTTACAAAGGAAAGAGAATTAAGTAATTTTACCCGAAACTGGCTATACCAGATAGCGTACACCTCTTTTGATATTGACTTCGGGGTGGGATAAAATTCCTCAAAATTATACCCGCTGAATAAATTCCCAAACCATCTAGCGGGATCTTGACAACCACCATGTATAAACCTATAAGATATTAATTGAAAAACAATATATCAATATATATACAAATAAAAAGACAATAATAAAATGTAAACATTATATATATGACATTTACAATTAAATAATACTTACTGGCCACTGGGAGAGATAGATATTTCCATTTTTTCATCCTCATTAATAATTGCGTCCAAGTGAACCCGTCCGGATGGTTCACTAACCGGAACACCGGAGCTTACATTTCCTTGATCGCTCAAATCATCATCACTACGTCTGAACCAGGCGTAGAGCCCCTCCCCTCCAGTCCTTGGAGAAACAAGACGATGGACAAAACCCGCAACCTTGCCTCTCTTTGAACGATTGCCACCTCGACCCGACATATCTAAACTAGTATATTATATATACAAATAAAAACAATATATCAATATATATATAAATAAAAAGACACTTCATTTAGGTTTATTGATATAAAAGACGAACCCTAATTCACACCGGCTTCTGGAACATCAGAATTTTCAACACAAATTGGTCTCGGTAGTCGGTTTAGGTGGATGTGAATAATTTTAAATATTAATATTTAATTCTTTGTTGTTAAGTATATCATTCTCTAGGGTGAAAGGACAATTCATGTCCATTAGGTTTAGAATTGGGGTCGGCTTCTATCCCATCCCGAAATACACGTATGAATTGCAAATATCACTGTCTACTTGCTTTATAATCGAAAATCAAGCAATTTTAATAGACAATAATGATATTTACAAATCATATAATCGTGCATAATTTTTATTCATTACCATAACATGCATAATTTTGATCAATAAACAAGATGAGAGTCGTTATCATCCACAACAATCAAAACCCTATCACACTTAGACCAAGAAAGACGAGCAAACAAGTTCTCGATTGTTTGAGCAAAGGATTTTCGTTTAATATAGGTTTTTTCGGTTTCCTGTCCTCCTCTCTAAGGATCTCAAACATCGCGGCCGTGTTCTTGTGAGTGCACTGTTTTACTCTTCATTTGGTGGTATACGGTCACAAGTAAAAACAAGGTAACAAGATAACACCGAGTGAAGAGAAAACAGAGCTTCCTCCAATTTTTCAATCTCCACTTCAATTTACCCAAGATTCGATTGCGGAATCTTCCTCATGAGCTTGAAAGTGGCGGTGTTGCCCTCAATCTCACGGTTGCTTTGCATGTTTTGCGAAGCAACCATGAGATTGAGAGGAACACCGCCGCCTTTCATGCTCATGAGGAAGATTCTCGCAATCAGATCTGCAGTAAATGGAAGGTGGAGATTAAAAAATTGGAGGAAAGTTCGTTTTCTCTTCACCTGTGTTATTCTTACCTTGTTTTTACTTGTGACCGTATACCACCAAGCAAGAGAAAACAGACACCGACAAGAACATGGCCGTGATGTTTCGCATCCTTAGAGAGAAGAGGACAAATGAAACCGGAAAAACTCTTATTAAACAAAATCATTTGCTCAAACAAAGGAGAACTTATTTGCTCTATCTTTTTTATCAAAGATGGACGGATTTTGATAGCCGTGTGTGAGAAAGGCTCTCATCTTATTTATATATATACATATATGTATATTTTTATTTTTATTTTTATTTTTTATTTTTATTTTATTTTGATTTTTATTTTATTTTTATTTTTATATTTATTATTATTATTATTATTATTATTATTATTATTATTATTATTATTATTATTATTTATTATTATTATTATTATTATTATTATTATTTTATTATTATTTATTTTATTTATTTATTTATTTTGTTTTGTTTTTTTTTTATTTTTTATTATTTTTTTTTATTATTATTATATTTTTTATTATTATTATTATTATTTATTATTATTATTATTTTATTATTATTTATTTTATTTTTTATTTATTTTGTTTTTTTTATACTGTTCAGTCCCTTTGTACCAATTTTTTTCTATTTTTTCTTTTAGTCCCTTTGTACCAAAATAAACATTGTTATTTTCATTTTAATTCTTTTCAAAATAAATATTTTATTTTAGAAAAATTAAATGATTTAGTGCAATTTTTCCTGTACAAGCAAAGCAGTGTACAAATTATAAAACATTTTTTTATAAAAACGTTAACTATTTAAATGCGACATTTGTTTTGTAACAGGGCAATATTTATCAGTAATATTTTTCTTTTTATATAATCATCATTTAAAATTTGTTAATTCAAACATGAGTTTTATTTTTTTAAATTAACCGTAATTTATGTTGGGATATAGAGTCTAAACTAACGACGAGGAGTATTGTTGGTACGAAAGATTAAGCAGTGAAAGTTTGAGTCGGAGCCAAAATACTCGAGGTAAAGGAAAAGGAAGTAGAATATATGGAGGAGCATTTTGGAAGCCATGCGAGCGCATAGACTATGGAAGGCGCTATGCGACCATCCTATCCACGCATAACAGTCAAAATGTGCCATGTGCTATGAGCGTAACCCATTTGCGTGCATATGTGTTGTTTGGAATATTTTACTACATTCATCCTAAAATGAATAATCAGTTATTTTTTTCTCAAATTTGCTCTAAAGGACAAATTAAAACCAAAATTCCAACATTTAACCATTAATCTTCACTATTATAACAAAGGTACTATAACCAACAAGTATAAACCCTAATCTCACTACAGTTAAAATTCGAACCATCATCTTCAAACAATTTACATAAAAGACCTACAAATTACATCAACAACATAACCCTACTAGCAATGTAAATGTACCCAACAATGGGAGATTTGAAAAGCACACAAATCTGAACCCTAATTAGCTTCAACCTCATATTTCCATCCTCTTAATTTTTTTCAACAATTATACATACACAGTTACCAAATATACTTTCTTAATTTTTTTCAACAATTAATATACACAGTTAAGTAATTTTTTTCAAAATTAGGCAAAGATTTGTAATCAATACTTGAGAGAGAGAAATCCAGTGAGAGAGAGAGAGAAAGAGAGCTTACCGGCGACGGAGACAACGACGGCAAATGGCGGGCTCGGCGGCAACGGCAAGACTAGGGCGACTGCGAGAGAGAGAGAGAGAGAGAGAGAGAGAGAGAGAAAGCGAGTGAGAGAGAGAGAAATCGAGTGAGAGAGAGAAAGGGATTGAGAGAGAGAAAGAGAGATTACAGGCCGGCGACGGAGACGGCAACGGCGAACGGCTTCCACGGCGGAGACGGCGTTTGTTCGCGAATTACTGATCAGAGAGAGAGAGAGAGAGAGTGAGAGGGAGAAATCGAGTGAGAGAGGAATTAAGCGATTGAGAAGAAACTTACCGAAGACGGCGACGGCAACGGCGAGGGGCTAGCGTTCCGTTCGCGAACTGAGAGAGAGAGGAGAGGGCGTACGTAAAAAATGAAGGCGTAATTAAGAAATGGGATTTTTTCATTATATATAGGGCGTATTTACCGACGGACGTGGCCGTCGGTAATACCGACGGACACTGTCCGTCGGTAATACCAAGGAATTACCGACGGACATTTTTAAATTACCGACGGACTACACGAAATTTTAAAAAAAAAATTCCCGATAAAATGAAATTAATTTCCGTCGGTATCCATTTGTTTTCCGTCGGTAATACCGACGGACTAGGTCCGTCGGTAAATACACTGTTTCTAGTAGTGAAATAAATAACTAAATAAACTAAAAAGATATTTACAAATATATTCTAAAATTAAGAAAGATACAAATCCTAATAATTAAAAAACATCCTTGGAAAATATGTGTGAAACACTCACACTTACAATCTCCCCCTGATTTGTAGCTTTCTGGTCAAAACAAGATTTGATAAATAACTTACGCTCAAGCCAAATTACCAAAAATATAACTTACCTTTTGCCTTACTAAACTGTTGTATCTCCCCTTTATAGCCAAGAAGTCTTCGGATTAGGATGACTGAATCTTGATCAACATATCTTCAATCTAATCTCTTTTATCATTTTATCCACTCAGCAACCCTCAGCCTTTAGACTTCTTTTCCTTAGTTTGTCCAATAAAGAATCCTTCTTTTACTTGAACTCTTTCCTTGTGTGAGAGTCCTACAAAATAAACAAAATATACTAAAACAAATCCATATTTTATTAGTAGATTAGTCAATAAAATAAATAACTAAATAAACTAAAAAGATATTTACAAATATATTCTAAAATTAAGAAAGATACAAATCCTAATAATTAAAAAATATCCTTGAAAAATATGTGTGAAACACTCACACTTACAGGGTGCATCGACTATAAGTCACTCATCCAAGGCAAATGTATCTCTCTTTTTTTCCGCCATTCCTATCTATCCCCGGATGCCAAACTAGTACTTAAGTCACTCTTTCTAGTAGGGGTGAAAATGGTTTGGTTTAATTCGATTCGGACAAATTTAGAAGTCAAACTGCTAGTATCGGTTTGGAGAAATTTCAAATCGAGCTAAATCATACAGAAATTCAGACCGAGCTAAACCAAACCGCTATGATTCAATTTGGTTCGGTCTAAATTGCGGTTTAATTTTGCGGTTCAGAGCACAGTCCAAACCGCGATCTAGATCACGGTTTGTTTATTTGTTATTAGGGTTTTTTAAAATTAATGGTTGAGATTAACTAAAACTTTGAAGGGACGCTCAGGATTGCGATTTCATGGTTCGGTTTAGGCTTGGTTTCACGTTTCGATTTAATGACTCGGTTTCACGATTTCAAACCGCGGTTCGTTCTTAAACGGTTCGGTTCAATTTAGGAGTGCCAAATCACAAGCTAATTGAATCACATAGTCTGTTAATTTCTCAAACCAAGCTAAACCACTTATTTTTAAAAACAGAATCAAACCACACAATTTAACTGTATTTAACTCCAAATCGCGATTTGAACTAAACCGCAGTAACCCCTACTTTCTGGGCAGATCTCAAGACAAGACCCAAGCTAACCTTAAAAATACCCAAAACGCAGTCTGTTTAACCGTACACACTCCAAATATCCAATTACATTTCTTGTTCAGCAAAAAAGAAATTCACAACAAAATTAATAGTAACCCTTTCTTCTTCTTTTTGTTCCTGTTTGGTAATTTTTAATTTAAAAAAAAAAAAAAAACCCTTCCCCAAATCTTGTTTGCTTAAAACCCTAACAAAACCTCCCTGTTCAGTAAAGCAAATTTCCAATGGAGAAAGAAGAAGAGAAAGGAGGACCTCCAAATAGAGAACTGTATGCTCTACTTCATATTTCCCCAGAAGCTTCAGATGAAGAAATTCGTAAAGCTTATAGGCAATGGGCACAAATCTATCACCCTGATAAATATCAAGATCTTCAGGTAAACACCCACTTGTCGATATGATTTCTTGTTGTATTGTTGACTTATGATTTAATGTTGTTCTTGTGATTTTCATTTGAGTTGGGTGTGATTTTCTTGAAGTTCAATTTGGCTAATTTTGATTTTTTCCCCACTTGGCTATGAATATCAAGCTCTCCAGTAATTTGCTTAAAGTTGAATTTGGATTAATTTTGATGTCATATACTGGTGAGATTCTGCTGCGGATGTTTCTTGGGATGGGTGAAGTTGATGAGTGCTACTTCGTACTATAATTGTTCTAAAATAAATTGATTTTTGGTTTTAATGATCTTATGTGGGGGCGGTTGATTGTCCGTTGTTAGTGAAGTGTGGATATTGAGAATTGAGTGAATGTAAATACGGTGTGTGTTGGATAAGTCATGCCATTTGTGTCAAGAAGATTAGTAGAAATCTCTATGCAGTTAATGTGATACGGGAATGATTGGTTGTGATTATACAATTAGAGATTGTTAATGTGAATTGAATTGGTCACTTCGGGATGAAAATTTAAATTCACTATGGAATCATGGATGTCCCCAATCCCCCCTACCCCCGAAAAATAAAGGAATTCCGACTTAAGTACCATAAAGAGATGATGGTATAAGACCAAGGAATTCATATTTAGTGTCTTTGCACATAAAAATCTTTCGTTATCCCAAGTTTCAATTGTTGTCTATTCAAGTTTAAATTTTTTGGATTGTATTTAAATATACATTTCAAATAATAAAGAATGTGAAAGCAGCTGCTCCGAAAATCTCCAAGGTGAATATATGAGCACTTTCGTTCTAGCAATATAGCACCACGTAATTTGATGATTAAAATCAGTGGTTAAATTTACATACACAGCTTAAAATGTAGCTCCCATTGATAACACGTGTCGATTACCTAATTAATTAGCAAAATATCAACATGAGAATAATCTGGTGGTTTTCGTTATGGGGACTAAGTCGATAACTGGCCTGGGAAGATCCCTCTTATAATCTCTCCATAACCAGCAAACATTCCTTCATCTTCTTGTTTTGTCCTCTCTCAGCCATTTCTTTGTCTCCACCTCTCCCTCTCCCTTCCCCCAAAATAGTCGTTTTCAATATTGTATTTATATCAGGAAAGGATATACCCATTTCTTTCAGATGTTTACTTTGATTTGGTCTGACACGTCTCATGGGGAATGTGAAGGATATGCATTGGTCTGATTCAGCTCTGACCGACCACTGTAAAGAGTGGATACATACATATTGTTACCTACTAATAAGATGTACTATGGAATTTTTAGTTCCCTGGTTACATTATCATTGTAGCCTCATTTCTTGGCATGAAAGATGTAATTTCTTAATTGATCAACAATAATTTGCAAATAAGGTGCATAAGCTGGCTGTGAACCTGTCTGCTAGGACATTCTTATTAGAATTTAAACTTGTTTTTAGAAGATTTCTTTAGTCTTTTTCCAATTTAGATTGACTAATGAAAATTGCATCCGGGCCCTAAACAATAAGAAAATCAGAGGAGCCATATTATCACAGAACCCGTAAAACTAAGGTCTCACTAATTGGCAGTCACCGGATGATTATACTCGTTGAACAAGTTTTGTGGTTAAAACTATCCTTCTCCTTCACACAGGAAGCCTTTCGAATACTGTACCTCGAATGCTTTTGCTTTCTTTACTGACAATATGCACTTGTCAGTTGAGGTTCTTTCCGTTCTTTTTATTATTATTATTATTATTATTATTATTATTATTATTATTATTATTATTATTATTATTATTATTATTATTATTATCTCTCTGTATAGCTCTTTTTTCTTCACAAAAAAAAAAAAAAAACTTCCGTGAGAGTAAGTTGAAGTTTTGGATGTGTACTTGGTTCCTGATATACTTTTTGATGTAACTATTGGATAACGACTAATGCTTTACCGTGAACCTGTTCCCAGATGAAGGAGGTCGCTACACAGAACTTTCAGCGGATATGTGAAGCTTATGAAATTTTATCTGATGAGAATAAGAGGCAGATATATGATATTTATGGGATGGAAGGGTTAACCTCAGGTTTAGAACTTGGTCCAAGGTTAAACAGAGCAGAAGAAATCAAGGCAGAACTTGAAAGATTACGGCGCGCGAAAGAACAAGAAAAAGCTTCAACTCATTTCCGACCTTCTGGTGTGATCCTGGCAAATTTATCAGTTCCTGCTTTTCTAAAGGGGGATGGTATAATGAGAGGGTACGACTCATACTCATCCTTTAATCTATCACCACATCGAATGCAACAACATAATATTTTTGGTAATTACAACAAAATTTTCCTTTCCACATGGAATTGCATTGAGGACTATCTCACTTACCACCGTGGTTTGCTAATTCCTCAAACCAAGTAAGAGTGTACTGATTTTCACAGCATAAGCTTTATCTATTACACCGAAACTAAGATCAGCAAAGCATATTGAAGTGTTGAGCCTTTTACTCCTTGGTTTTGGAGGGAAACTTACTCACCTTATCTCTTCGTAGGTATGCTATTTTATTTTTATTGGTCTTGGGTCAATGGTAAGCCTTAGTCCCAAAATAATTTGGGGTCGGTTAAGATGAATCCTCATATGTCATCGTGAAAGAAAAAAATAAGTTAAAAGAAGAAATAGGTGGGAAAAAAATTTGGAAAATGAAAAGAAGAGAAGAAGAAAATAAAATAAAAATAGTGATAATAAAAGAATAAATATATAATGGATAGGGAAAATGAAAATAGTAGTAAAAAATGTCATGTTTAAAAGATGAATGTAGCGAAGATGCGTATGCTACGATGGATGTGTGGGCATACAAGGAATGATCGATTGAGGAATGAAGTGATAAGGGGTAAAGTAGGAGTTGCGCCCATTGAGGATAAAATGAGGGAGAATCGTCTAAGGTGGTTTGGTCATATGATACGAAGACCGAGTGATGCACCGGTTAGGAGGCCTGAAAAGTGGAGAAGTGATAAAATGACGAGGGGTTGGGGAAGACCCAAACAAACTTGGATTAGGGTGATTGAAAACGATATGAGTTTACTTGGATTTGATGAAAATATGGGGTTGAAGAGACCGGAGTGGAGGGCAAAAATTCATAAATTCATGTGGGTGATGGTTTTTTTTTTTTTACTATTTTCATTTTCCCTACCCATTATATATTTATTCTTTTATCATCACTATTTTTATTTTTTTCTTCTTCTCTTATTTTCATTTTCCAAATTTGTTTCCACCTATTTTTTCATTTAACTTATTTTTTTCTTACACGATGACAGATGAGGATTCATGTTAGCCGACCCCAAATTATTTTGGGACTAATGCTTTGTTGTTAATTGTTGTAGCAAGTGAATATATTCTACTACATGGTTTCAAGTAACCTTTATTGAATTTTAAGGTTTTCTTTGTTTCCAGTTTCAACGATAGGGGAGGATGATTCGGTGAAATATATTTCTTCATACTAAACATTTTTTCCCGGCCTTTTAGTTTACCTTCTGAAACATGCTCATGTAATTGGTTGGCACGTTGAAACATCCAAGAATCTCATTTTGTATTTTATTTTTTCTAATTTTGTCGAAAGGATTTACATTTTGATACATGAGTTCACTTCTATTTCATATGGAATGATAATATATACATTTACCTTTGTATTGTTTAAATTTTAATTCCCCCCCCCCCCCTCCACCATCCTTCCCATTTAAATTTAGCAACTTCTGAAACTGTCTTCAAGAATACCAATAATCTGGTGCTTAAAGTAATATGATGACCAATTCATTCTGTTTAATTAGTGATTCATCTCACTGCTTGGGTCTATATGCATGCATTTCAGAATGTCTATGGTTAGTGAAGTTCAATCTCAACTGTCCAAGAGCAATACAATTGCTATTGGTGGAAATCTTGCAGTAAAGGGAGAATCCGGGGGTGCTTCTGGCACTGCAGTTTTTAGGCACGAGTTATCCTCTGTTTCTTCCATAGAGTTCATGGCTGCTGCTGGTTTGCGGTCTTTGATTGGGGTACAGGCAGATCGGTAAGGATTCTTTTAAGCAAATAAATTTAATACTCGCTCCGTTCCTTAGTAAGTGTTGCGTTTTTCTCTTTGGCCCTTCCCAAAAAGTGTCACATTTCTGAAAAAAGAAGTAATTGTTTTAGTGCAAATTTATAAATGTACAAGAAAAGTACAAATAAATAAAGCACCATCCTAAAAAAGGTTGACAAGTCAAATGCTACATTTATTTTGGGACGGTGGGAGTAATATTTTTTTCTTTGTGTGATTCTTTGATAACCAGCTCTTCATTCATATGTGGTTCAGCCAGCTATCTAGTCACTCTTCTGCAACAATGGGCGTCTCAATGTCACTTAGAGATGGTTCAATCAATCTTTCCAATACTTGGATTCGCCAACTCTCTCCAACGTCTAATGCAAATGTAAGCTCTTTATGTGTATTATAGTGTGTTATATTGACATCAAACATCCTTGACAATAAATGTGAATATAGAAGCTAACAGTGGTGAATTGACTGTAGTTGAGGTCTTAAGGCCTCTAACCCTCAAAAGAATGCACTATAAACATAAATTCCCATAACATTTTACCCCTATAGTCAATAAAAAAAAAGAGAAATGAGACCATGAAGTTAATTTTTTCCTAATTGCTTAAATTGTTATTTGAACAATATATTTGTTTACAGCTTTCTATGATGTTTTCATGAACATACATAGTGAATGTTCATAAAATTTAGTCCCTCGTCCGAAATGATGTTCCCACTTTTTTGTTATTTGTTTGAATGAACGGGCATGTGGGGTCTAGTCGACATGGCTTTGAGAGCATACATGGAGGTTTTGGTTTTGGGGAGAGGAATGAAGCAGGAAATAGTATACTGGATTTTGCGTTGGCATATGACTTGAGTATAATGAACACTTGGTTCAAGAATAGAGAATTTCACTTGGTATCCTATAGGAGTGGAGGTAATGCGAGTCAGATTGACTTCTTCTTAGTAAGAAATGTTTGTAGAAAGAGTTATACAGATTGCAATGTTATTCAGCTTTGTATTAAGCAATTTCCATAAAGTACGCCAAAAGTAACTCATAAACTTCACATCACGATCAGATACGATTGTAAGAGGTGAAGTCGAACAATTTCTTTGAAGAATATTTTCGCAATGTGTAAGGCATCAGATGTTTTAGAACAAGGGAGAAAGTGAGCCATCTTGGAGTAACGATCCACTACCACGTATATCGCGTCGTGTCCTCTTAATGTTTTTGGCAATCCAAGAACAAAATCCATGCTTAAATCTTGCCAAGGTTCATGTGGTATTGGTAAGGGCGTATACAAACCAGTATTCTTCTTTCTTCCCTTAGAAATCTGGCAAGTACGACATCGAGAAACAGCCCGTGCAACATCACGCTTTAAGCTTGGCCAATAGTAACGATCTTCCACCATTGCAACGGTCTTATCTCTCCCAAAATGACCAGCTGCACCCCCCGAATGTAGTTCTCTAACCACTTCCTCCCGTAAAGAGGTATTGGGTAAAGATAAACGAGTTCCCCAAAATAGATAGCCATCATGTAAAGAGAAATCTGTGTAGTTTGTGTTCTGTCCGGCCATTAATTCAGCATAGATAGTGCTGAAATCTTTGCATCCAGGATAGTCTCTCTTGAGCAAATCAAAGCCTACCACTTGCATTGACATTGAAGAAAGAAGATGCACCACACGACTAAGCGCATCTGCTGCTTTATTCTCCACTCTTGCCTTGTGTTTAATAACGAATGTGTACTCTTGCAAAAATGAAACCCACTTAACCTAGCATGTCGGTGGTTTAGCTTTCTTTGAGAATTTATGTATTTTAATGCTTCATGGTCGGAATAGAGTAAAAACTCTTTGGAAATAAGATAGTGTCGCCAATACCGCAATGCTTGCACTATTGCATAAAATTCCCTATCATATGTAGAGTACTTTTGTTTTGCCTCATTCAATTTTTCACTGAAGTATGCTATTGGGTGGCCTTCTTGACTAAGTACACCTCCAATTCCAACATTGGACGCATCACAAGCTACTTCAAATAACTTTGAGAAGTCAGGCAGCCGCAATACATGAGCATTACTCATCCGGTTCTTGATTTCTTGAAACGCTTGTGTTGCTGCCTTAGTCCAAACAAAAGCTCTTTGCTTCATGCAATCTGTTATGGGTGTCATTATGCTACTGAAGTTGTGTATGAAACGTCTGTAGAATGTTGCCAAGCCATGAAAACTTCGTACTTCATTAATTGAAGTGGGAATCGGCCATGCACGTATAGCTTTTACCTTATCTGGATCAGCTTCTACGCCTCTAGAAGAAATTACAAACCCCAAGAATATTACATGGTTACTCATAAACGAACATTTCTTCATATTGATATAAAGTTTTTCTTGGCGAAGAGTTCTCATGACTTGACGCAGGTGATCCAAGTGTTCTTCCTTGTTCTTGCTATAAATTAAGATATCATTAAAGTATACCACCAGAAAACGACCAATAAAAGGCTGAAGTACTTGTGTCATGAAGCGCATGAATGTGCTGGGTGCATTCGAGAGTCCAAACGGCATTACAAGCCATTCATAAAGGCCATCTTTGGTCTTGAACGCTGTTTTTCATTCATCTCCAGGTCTGATACGGATTTGGTGATACCCACTTCTCAAATTTATCTTTGAAAATACCATAGAACCAGCCATCATGTCCAACATATCATCTAATCGAGGAATAGGAAACCGATATTTGATAGTAATCTTGTTAATAGCTCGGCTGTCAACACACATTCTCCAAGTTCCATCTTTTTTTTGGCGTTAGCAACGCTGGTACAACACATGGGCTTAAGCTTACACGAATAAACCCTTTGGCCAGCAACTCTTCCACTTGTCTCTTAAGCTCTGCATGTTCAGTAGGGTTCATGCGATATGCCGGAAGGTTAGGTAATTGAGATCCAGGCACAAAGTCTATCTCATGTTGGATGTTACGCAAAGGGGGTAATTCCTTGGGTAACTCTTCAGGTGATACATCTGAGAATTCAGTCAATAATGTCTGAAATTCAGAAGGTATTTCACAAGTAGTCGCTTTGGATCCTTCAATCGTTTTACTACTACAGCAAGTATCACATTTTTCTCCTTACTCTCTTTTATGAAAGGCTTCTTTGTTAAAATCTGAAGGAATTTATTCTTACTTGTAACCGGTCGCTTTGGTGAAGGTTCCTTATGCTTGTCAATCTCCGCATCAGTCATCGGAAGTAGAGTTACACGTTTATTCTGATAAGAAAAGCTGTAGGTATTACTTTCTCCACAATGTTTCACTTTCCGGTCATAGAGCCAAGGTCGTCCAAGTAGAATATGAGCAACTTTCATAGGGACTATATCACACAACACTGAATCTTGATAGTTTTTAAATGAGAACGAAACAAGACAACGTTGTGTTACCGGAATAGTTGAGTTGTCGATCCACGCCACTTTATAGGGTTGAGGATGTGGTTCAACCGGAAGTTTAAGACGTTCCACTGTAGATGCTGAAATTACATTCATGCAACTGCCACCATCAATTATGAGCTTCTTGGCTTGAGTTCCACAACGAACCAACATTTGAAAGATGGAAGTACGCCGCCAATCTTCCTCTTGAACTTTAGGGGCTGCTAGGATCTGTCTAACTACTGTAGCAAGCGAAACATCCTCTTCTTGCTCCTCTAAATCATCAGCTTTATATGTCCCGAAATCAAAGTCACCCCAAACATTTTCGTTCTCTAGTTTCTGTTCATCAGATTCTATTTCAGCACCAATATGTAGATTTTTCTTTGGGCAATTGTAGCTCTTATGACCTGGTTCTCCGCACTTGAAACAGCCATCATTATACTTTCCAGTACCTTCAGGAGGCATGGCGTTCTTTCCCTTCTGATCATTTGCCTTTCAGATTAGATCCACTCGTTGTTGGCTGCGTATATGGGGACCTAATATTCTGATTAGTTGCTGGAAACCTTTTATTTTGTGGTTTAAGGTATTCCTCCAAGTCAAGGGCTGTTTGAAATGCATCTTCCACACTATAAACAGGTTGCCTCAGCAATTCTCGCCGTATATCAGCCTTTAATCCAGTCTTGAAACGTGCTAGGCTTTGACGAGGATCTTCAACAATCTGACTTCGAGTTTTAATCTCTTCAAATCGTTGCATATACTCTGTTACACTCGAAGTACCTTGCTTTAGATTAACAAGTTGCTCACACAGCTTGTCTTGGTAATTATTTGGCATATACTTCTCGATGAGCTTTGTCTTCTTCTCTTGCCATGTTCCTATAGGTTGCTGTCCCAACCTCCTCATATTTTCTTCAATTCCATGCCACCGTACTTTGGCCAAACCAACAAGTTTCATCTTTGTAAATCTGACTCGTCGCTCGTCCGACATATCAAACCAATCAAAGTATTCTTCAAGTGCAAAGAAGCCAATCAGAAAATATTATAGGATCAAATTTTCCTTCAAAATTTGGGACATCAGTCTTCACTTTCTTCGTGATATCTCCAGCTGTATCACGTGGTTCAAAACGGCCTCTTTCCAAGACTTCCCTTGCCCAATTGATTGCAGGTTGACGCCTTGCTTCTGGGCCTCGAGCACCTCTTTCTGGTTGTCTTTCTCCTTGTTGGACAACGTGCATATCTTCATGACCAGCAACCCCACCTGGATTATCTGGTATTACAGGTTGTTCACCTTCTGGAATTTCATCATTCACAACAGCTCCACCTGGATTATCTCCTACTGCTGTACCTCGATTCCTTTCTTCCAAGCTTCAAGACGAATATCCATTTTGTCTAGTCTATCCAGAATCTGAAGAAGTATTGCATCTCGCTCGTTATCCGGAACTTCTTGTCTGAATGGTTTTCCTGAACGAGTAGTCATGATGCAAACCAGGCTCTGATACCAATTGATGCAGAACGGAAGCGATTTTAAGCACACTCTGATTATGAAACGGTAAAGATAGAAAAAAGAATTATATAACAAAGCCTGGCTTTATACCAAGGCAACCGTAGGCGCACCTAGGTTTCTTGAGCGCACCCAAGGATTTGAATCACGCAGATTCGAAGAAGCAATTATTTGCTATAAAAAGGCTTTATTAAACTCTAAAAAATATCAGTCAATCAAAATCTGTTACAATGAAAGGAATGCATATTTATAGGCCTTCCAAATTACTCAACAGGTACTAATTTTAACAGTCATATCTGTTATTAAAACATCTGTATGAAAAGTCATGTCTATTGGCAGTTAGTTGTTTTTTAACTGCCCAAATAACTGCCCTTTTTTGTCGTATCCTTGGCTGTGCACTATTATGAAATAATTTTAACTTCCTTGCTGCTGGAAAAGAACATCATTTCTTAATTAATTACGCCAACTCCCAACTAGGCTCCATATCATCAAAGGCATCCCAAATCAGAGCATGAGCCTTAGAAGCATCTTTTCCACGTCTTTTATATGTCTTGAGTGGCTGCTGCCACTTGTTTCTATCAGTAAGTTTAGCAGAGTTGAAAGTAGGGAGGCAGGGGCGGTCACATTTGATGGAAATATTGTCCAAGCTTCTGAGTTTTTTCGCTATCTTGGATCCATTATCCAAAAGGATGAAGAATTAGATGGAGATGTGACTCATAGGATTAAAGCAGGTTGGTTGAAGTGGAAGAGTGCCACAGGGTTTCTATATGATCGCGGCATGCCTCATAGATTAAAGGAAAAATTCTACCGAACGACAATTAGGCCGGCACTGCTTTACGGCACCGAATGTTGGCCGTGAAACAGTGTCACTTGCATAAGATGAATGTGGCGGAGATACGCATGCTTCGATGGATGTGCGGTTATACAAGAAATGATCGATTGGGGAATGAGGTGATCAGAGGTAAAGTAGGAGTTGCGCCCATTGAGAATAAAATGAGGAAAAATCGTCTAAGGTGGTTTGGACATGTGAGAAGGAGACCGAGTGATGCACCGGTTAGGAGGCCGGAACAGTGGAGAATGATAAAATGGCGAGGGGTAGGGGAAGACCCAAACAAACTTGGATTAGAGTGATTGAAAATGATATGAGTTTACTTGGAGTGGATGAAAGTATGGCGTTGAAGAGGCCGGAGTGGAGGGCAAAAACCCATGTGGGGGGTTGATTTTTTTTATTTTTATTATTTTTTTTTCTTCAACAACCTTTTTATACGATTGCATTTAAGTATTCATGTTAGCCGACCCCAAATTATTTTGGGACTAAGGCTTTGTTGTTGTTGTTGTTTGAATGAACTTTGAGCAATAATTATTGGTTAATGTAATTATCCTAATGAAAATCTAAATTTGTTATGATACACCGTCACAAATATTATCAATAACAATTTTTAGATTTTCATTAGGATAATTAAATTAATTGCAATTATTGCTCAAAGTTGATTCAAACAAATAACAAAAAAAGTGGGAACATCATTCCGGGGCGGAGGGAGTATTCATTTTCTCATTGACATGGCAAGATCCAAAAAAAAGGAAATAGTTGTTTGTAAATTTTGGATTTTTTAAAAAAATTCTTTCACCTTTGAGGGTTATCGGCTTCATTCTCGTAAGTAGATGATAGATACAAAATGTTTGTCGATTAAGGAATGTGTATGTTACTATCTGTTGTGGCTGCTGATTCACTGTCTTTTTCCTGTTTCCCAGATAGAGCTTGCTTTAGGTCCTGATTCTTCCATAGGTGTTGGATGGCGAATGAAAGAAGAGAAAATGGCTGCAGCAGGAGTAGTTAAGGTACACCAATGTTCAGTAAAGTTGCTCAATTCATTGGATAATAAGCTTCTTGAATAATGTAATCTAATTACTTTAAGATCGTTAAGAGATAAAATCAATGATTTAAGAAGAGAATGAAATAACGCAAACTTCTTAATGTAACTGCATGCTTTCTTGTACTCCGTATTATGAAGTTAATATTTAGGAAAGAAATTCCCTTGTTGTCTTGAGTTTTTATTTTTTTTACTAAATTAAATTAGTATACAGTTTTTTTCCTCTTCACTCATGTTCAACAAATTGCAGCTTGGCACAAGCTCCTTTGGTGCAACTGTTCATTATTCTCGACAATTTTCCTCAAAGTCTCATGGGCGAATTACTGGAAAAATTGGAAGGTATGTAAAGTAAACCAATGTCTCCTCAGGGTAAAGTGCCATGTGTATTTGTGCAGTAGTATATATTACTATCGGCGCGAACAGTCTTTTATGTTACTGTAAAATTTATTGTTTTACATACCAAATACAATCAAAATTATGTGACTTGACTAGAATCTTGTGTTGCCATAAAAAAGTGTGGTAATGAAATTTAGTTTTCTGAAGCTGAAACCAAGCATTTAGTTTAGCCCCACTGCACAATATTAATCAGAACATCACGTCAGCTAACTTCTTTGTTCATATATGAACATGTGTATATATATGTATACTCTCTCTTTCCCAGAATAAATGTCGAACTTTGACTTTATTGGTCAACTAAGTTGAACTTTGACCAAAAATATATAAAAATTTGATTATCTTTGTAAGATTCTAAAAATGGTTATTGACGCACAAATAAAAATTCATGATTAAATGTTCAACTTAGTTGACCAATAAATCAAAGTGTGACATTTATTCTGGGACAGAGGGAGTATATAACAAGAAATTATTTTTTTGCTCGAAGGGTTGATTTGCTATTAATTACCATCAATGCATACCCATACAAATGGATCTACCTGATCAACAAAAAAAAAAAGAAAAAAAAAAAGAAAGGGAAACCCGTGATGAAAACAGATGAAGCTACTATGATGTACACTTTTGCGATAATTGGATGGTGAAAAGGAGTTTCTGTTAAACAGGGATGAACAACAACAATCTAGAGGTTAAGAAGAATCCCTGAAGATTAAAGAATTATATGCCCTAATTGTGACATACGTTCAACCACAGGATTCCCCCCCCCCCCCTTTGATTTTGCAAAATATCACTTCTGCTAATTTGTGACATCTTCAAAGTAGCTGAAATACTATCGTACATATGGGGTACTTTCTCCCCTTGTGCGAGAAGAAAAATTTGCAATATGATGCAGTTCTGTCTGCCAATCAAGCTTTTATGAAGTTAATGTTAATAAAAACCATCTACCCTTATAAGAAATGTTGTGATTCTTTTAAGTATATTTTTGCTAAATGATTCTCATTTTCGCATTTTCTTTACTGGTTCACTAACACAAATACTAATACTTTGAGGAGTTTATAAATATTTCAAGGCTTACCCAAATTTCCTTATTTTGCCCACTGGAATACCCGCACAGTTACTATTGTTGGAGGATAATTTGAAATTTTGAATACACATCAAACTCTTCGGAAGGCCAAAATTAAGTTTAAAAATTTATTATACTTTCCCATTGACTATAGTGTGGTTGTATGGGCAACGGGATTGGCCTTTTTAAGTTTACATAAATAAACCCTGTGCAATCCTTCTATTGACCCACGTGAAGTCATATTATATGACTTCACGTGGGTCATACTTATTTCAGTGTAAAATGTTTCCCATAAGATATATAATGATGATATCTATTTATGTCTCTTTTGATCTTCCATAAGAAACGTATAAGGACTCCTTAATTTTGACTTTTTGAAACATTTTTGCAGCCATGCTCTTGAACTTGAAGTAGGTGGTGGTAGAAGGATATCCAATTTCAGCAACGTGCGCATGTTGTATACAATAGGAATTCAGGTACTTGTCATTTGATCATTAATTAATTATTATTACCCTTCATTTTCTATCTCTAGTTATTCTTGCTTCTCAGGAAATGTCCTACTACCTCCGTCTCAAAATGAATGTCCATATTTGCTCTTGATCAAGAACAAAAATGGACATTCATTTTAAGATAAATTAATAAATTCTGGTTGTGTTCAGGTTAGGATTTGGTCTCTCTGCTGGATATTATATTCATTTTTTAAAAAAATTATCTTACTGAAGAGGTTTATTATTACTGTAGGGGATTTCTTGGAGATTTGAACTACATCGTGGAGGCCAAAAGTTGATTATTCCTGTAAGTGCAGTCTCTGCATTAATTTGACATAAATTCTTTTTTCCACCTTGTTTGATTTTTGTTCTTTCTATCCCATCGTTCCCTTCTTTTCTTTTAATTTTATTTTTTGGGCGTGTGGAGGGGGGTGGGATGGGGTGGGGTGGAAGCATAGACATATGTTGCTCATGAGCTTTCAAATGCAGATTTTGCTTTCAAGGCATCTGGACCTTGCATTTGCAACTGGAGCATTCGTTATCCCTACATCACTCTACTTCGCACTAAAGGTATTAGCACAATTAAACTCGTATTACTCCCTCTTTTTGTGATTCGTTTGTCTACCTGATTTCATATTATTTAGCTGTATTTTATATCAATAATGTCAAAATTATTCTGACTATAAATTTTAATATTTTTTATTATCCTATGATTAACCAGTATATGAATTTTGTATTCTTATGACATCTGCAGACGTTTGTTTTTAAACCTTACTACCTTAGACGTGAAAAGCTGAAGTCACTAGAGAACAAGGAAAAGACACAAGCTCAGGTATTTTATGGTGTCATTTCTTTGGGTGATTATTATTTTGTAAATTCTTACGGAGTCCTTTTTATTATATTTTTATTTCACTCCTAAATGCCCCCTCACCCCCACCACCCAGGAAAAAATAGAAGGCAGAAAGAAAGAGAACTTGTATAATCTGCAGTTTGTTGGTCGTTTTGGAGAAGAAATATATGCATTTCTACTTTTTAACCTCTTACTCCCTCTGTCCTTAAATGAAAGTCCATTTTCAAGTTTAGAAAGTGGATAACGAGAATATTTATGTCTTTTAATTGTACAAAAAGTGAACATTATCAGAATGTCTCCTAAATGAAATTTGGACATTCAATTAGGGACGGATGGAGTATCATTATTACAAAGAAATAGGCACTTGGGTGCTCTACTTCAAGAAAAAATCTTGCAAGGCCCCTATATTACCGACTTTTCTTTTTTATTTATCCGTTATGCTGTTGTTTTTCAACTACCCGGTTTGGTTTCTGAAACATGTCTTATGATCCTTTCAATATTTGAGAATGTAGGAGACAGTAGTTCCTACCCCCAACCCCCTCTCCAAACACACACACACACACTGGAATAAAGATTTTGCACTTCATCTAGGTAAAAGAAGCAAGGGCAGCAGCACAGAAAGCTCAACAGTTGCTCCAAACTGTGGCCAATAGGAAAAAAGCAAAACAATCCGAAACCGATGGACTCGTAATTGTAGAAGCAATTTATGGAAGCCCTCAAGCGTTGAAGAATTACAGAGATAAGTTGGATGAGGAAAAAGATGAATCAACCTCAAACATCATTGATGTCACTGTACCTCTGAATTTTCTAGTTAACGAATCTGGCCAGCTTAAGGTATCGTACCCTCTCTCTATACCCAATGAGATTTCCAAGTATGTGATTACATAAATATTATTAATAAATGTCTAAAAATGTTTATAGTTCAAAACAACTGGTATGAATCTGAAAATTAATTACTTCCACCTATTTTTTCATAGGGCTCGTCTGGTGAAACATTTTTTAAACAAGTTTTCTTAATGTAGTTTATTTTGCTTGTCTTCCATGGACCCCACCTATAGTAAGAGCTCTTGTAGGACTAGAAAATTGTTTTTTTTTCTTCTTTTTATAAATTCATTTTGTAAATTAATAATAATGGTGTGGTTCTTTTTTTTTTTTTTTTTTGTATCCAAGTCAAAACAATATGTTTTGAAAGAAAATGTCACTCCATGTGGGAGCTTTTTTAAAAATCTATAGGGCATGCTTATAACATTAGGCTACAACTATGTGCAGCTTCACGAAGGTGTAAAGAAATCAGGCATTATGGGATTTTATGATCCGTGTCCAGGAGAACCTAAGAAATTGAACGTGAGATATACTTATGCTGGCAACAGATTTGAGGTACATAATCTACGAGTTTAATATACAAAGGGTTCTTGGAACGGGTAATTTAGGTTTTGATTGGTTGACTTGTCAAACAGGTGGAGGTTGATGATTTTCAAGAATTGCTGATACCGCAGGAAGCACACAGAATCTGACAAAGAATTTCACTCACGCCAGCAGATACGTACCAATACGAAATAATAAAGAGAAAAAAAAAGCGAATAACCAGGAAAAAAAGAATGAAAATCAGCTTGGTCTTGGTTAAGTCCTGCAATTACTTGAAATTGTTCTTTTTTTAAAAAAAAAAAAATCTTCTTAAATTCTTGTTTATCCATATTGGATTGTTTTTGACTCGAGCATTGTTGCATCTTTTTCTCTGGCATGATACTGATTTCGACGAGGGGTTAACACTTGATCATAAAATTTTGTTTTCGAAATACTTTTTTGTATATTTTTGTACTGCGAAATTTTTGTTCCGAAATTTGTAGCAATGCACTCTCTATCCCCGTCAGGCTTTCGACCACCAGCAGCAGGCATTAAATGAAAGACAAAATAAGAGATTGCTTCAATGTTGTCAAGAAGGCTGTGAAATTTCTATTCCGGTTTCAATTATGTGATGCTCCCTCTGTCCCAAAAGTCCGAAACCTTCAAACATTTCTTTATTAATGTACTTTCAAACGGGATGGAGGGAAAATGTATTACATTTTTTTCTTCTTTTTTAATTATAAAATAAGTGTAATTTTTTTAAATAAGAAAATAGTCTTAAGTGCAGATATTAAACAATGTATAAATAAACACATTCTTTGTTAATTAGTTTGGCAGCATATGAATTAAAATAAAGCTGAACTAAAAAAACACAAATATTTCCTTTGATATGAAAAATTGCTGGAAATTGATACGGAGTACTAATACATACATAACTGAAATACAAAATTGTTTATATATATTGTTTCCAATGATGAACAATAATATCGAAATGATTTGGGTCGGCTGATATAGATTATTTAAAGAGGAATAGCTGTATGAATCTCGATCAATATATAGCTTATAATTTCCTAAATGATTTCATCTTTAATTCTTTATTTAGGAGCCATTTAGTATTATTATTTGTAACATTACTGAAAGTTACTTCCCCCGTTTCACTTCACTTGATATCAAATTTTTGGACATAACAATTAAAGAAAAATAGGTGAGAAAGTTAGTGGAAGAAAGTGTTGTAAGCAGGGGCGAATTTACGTCTATACCAGTGTGAGCCTTGGCCCACACTAGATTTATCTTAAGAAAAAATTTACTGAGTATTTTAAATATATATAATACCTTGCTAATATTACAAAATGGATATTTGGCCTTGTGGAATGATGCTCAATTCCCCATCCCCCTTAATGTTTCTTTTAAAAAAATTCCTCACTTTAAAGCCACTTCTTCCTTTACCATTCTTTTTTTTTTTTTTCCAAAAAATTACTAATAATCTAAATTTAAAAATACTCTCTCTCTCTCTTAAAACCACCTCTACATTTACCGTTCTTTTTCTCGAATTTTTTCTCAAATAATACATTTTTAAAATTTTATTTACCAAAGTGACTTACTGTTCAAACTTTTTCCCAAAATGACCCATTTTTTGAAAACTCGCTACACCGTGTAGCGAGTTTAAAATTTTTTCATTAAAATCGCTACACGGTGTAGCGATTTTAAATTTGCTAAATTTATGCTATTTAAAAGAAAAAAAAAAAAAACTAAATTTGAAATCGCTACACGAAGTAGCGATTTCAAATTAACACAAACGTCAGCCAAAGCCAAAACAAAGTAAATAAGTACTTCGTTCGACCCACTTTAAATTACAAAATAATAATATAAAAATTATCTATTAATAAAGAAAACTAAATTGAAATATTATTTTTCCTATCTCAAATAAATATTTTAAAAAATGTACTTCTAAAAAAAATTTTATTTTTCATTTTAAAAATAAATATTACTTTCGACTCAAAATGAATAATCAAAAAATAATACTACATTTTTTGTCAAAATAAATGAGCATTACTTTCTTCGTCTCAATGAATATTTTAAAAAATAATACTCTTCATTTTGAGTCGAAAGTAATATTTATAATCGTTGAGCCATGGCGAGATCTCTTGAGCCATGCTATTGCCTTGTGGGCCTGGTGGGCCAAGTGGGCTTTTTTTTGGCAGATTGCCTTGTTTTGGCCCGTTGACTCCTCACATGTTTGACAAGGATCAAGCAATTCTTTTTTAATCGGATCAGGGAATTTAGGAAGAATTTTAAAATATTCATTGGGATGAAGAAAGTAATGCTCATTTTTTTGGGATAAAAAAAATAGTACTCCCTCCGTCCCAGACCATGGGTATATGGGGTGAATTTCACGCTTCTTAAGAAATTTTTTAAAAAATGAATAAAAGTTAAATGTGAGATATGGAATAGTAGTTAAATGTGTGGTAGGAAATAGGAGAGAGAATGTAAAAGTTAAATATGTGGTAGGGAATAGGAGAGAGAATGTAAAAGTTAAAAATATTTAATAGGAGAGAGAATGAGTGGGAAGAATAGTAGTTAAATGTGTGGTAGAGAATAGGAGAGAGAATGTATAAGGGTATAATGGATGGTTTTTTTGTAAATATATGGAGTTGATAAGGGTATAAATATATTCAAAAACTTTCCATTTATGGAAATGAACTCTTGGTCTGGGACGGACCAAAAGGGAAAGATGAACCCTTGATCTGGGACGGAGGGAGTATTATTTTTTGGTTATTCATTTTGAGTCGAAAGTAATATTTATTTTTGAAATGAAAAATATAATTTTTTTTAGAAGTACATTTTTTAAAATATTTATTTGAGATAGAAAAAATAATATTTCAATTTAGTTTTCTTTATTTTTATTAATAGATAATTTTTATATTATTATTTTATAATTTAAAGTGGGACGAACGAAGTACTTATTTACTTTGTTACTTATTTACTTTGTTTTGGCTTTGGCTGACGTGAGTTTGTGTTAATTTGAAATCGCTACACGATTTGAAATCGCTACTTCGTGTAGCGATTTCAAATTTAGTTTTTTTTTTTTTTAAATAGCATAAATTTAGCAAATTTAAAATCGCTACACCGTGTAGCGATTTTAATTGAAAAAATTTTAAACTCGCTACACGGTGTAGCGAGTTTTCAAAAAGTGGGACATTTTGGGAAAAAGTTTGAACAGTAAGTCACTTCGGTAAATAAAATTTTAAAAATGTATTATTTGAGAAAAAATTCGTTCTTTTTCTCTATTATAATAAAAAATAAATTCTAAAATACTCTTTAAGGTGAAGGTATTTTTGGAATGTTTTTCTCTGATAATAACAAATTAAATTCTAAAATACTTTTAAATGAAGGTCTATTCATTTTGAGATATTTTTTTAAAAAAGGTTTACTTATGATATTTTTTATTTTCGGGATAAAATCATAAAATGCTCCTTCCCTAAAAAAAATAAAAGTCTATTTCTTTTCGGTATGTTTTAATATAATTTTTTGTTGTCAAAATTATATATATTTGGTATAAAAAATTTAAGTTTATGTAATTGTTACAATACGAAAATGTTAATAAAATGTCATTTTTTTTCAAATATATTTTTAGTAAATTTATTATATTATTTCTTTTTAAATATAATACTGTGACGACCCCAACCCTAGGCACTCATTTTAAATAATAAATTATATGTTTTTAATATTTATGTTATCTTTATATGTTCAATTATACCTTTAAATTCTTAAATTGAGATAAATTGAGTGAAAAGTAAAATTAGGATCTTATGAGAATTTATTGGACATTAAATAAAGAAACTAGGGGAAATAATAAAAAAATGGAAAATTATTAAATAGATAAATGTTGGAGGAGGTTAAATAAATGAGTAGGATGAATTAAGGGGATAAGATTTATTTTAATTTAAATTGGGTGGGTGAAAGCCTTGGTTATTTTGAAATGGGGGGCCAAAATCCCTTACTTCTCCCATGCCATGCCAAGTGTCCTCCCTCCCTCACCTCTCTTACTCCTTTCCCCTCCTTCTCCTCATTCACTACCCTTCTTCCCTAGAGAAACTCTTTGAATCCTCCATTGAAGCTCCCACTCCCCAAGCTTTGAAGTCAAGACTTTCTTCACCAAAATCAAGTTTTAGAGCACCATTGAAGTTGAATCACCTAGAGGAACCCATCAAGATCAATCTTTCCTTATAAAATCCAAGTAAGTTGTTATGACTTCCCTTCTTTTAATTGTTCATACTCTCCTTGATGTTCTTCTTGTTCTTGTGATGCTTGGTTCTTGCTTTGGAAACTTTAGGAGAGTTAAATGTTGGGAAAATGGAATTATTGAAGTTAGGGTTCATGGAAGATCTTGTAAAAAGGGTTTGAAATGGGTAGATTGGGTGTAGATAAATGATCTAGGATTACTTGATTTTGAATTTACATGTTTTGACTGGGACTTGGTAAGATGAAGTTATCATTTGGTGTTCTTGAACAAGCCATGGTAGAAGGAAAGGATGAACTAGGTTGAAAGGGGTTAAAAATCAAAAGGGGGTGGAGGAGGCTTGGGCGGTCGCCCAGTGGGCTTGGGCGGTCGCCCATGGCGGGAGGTCCAAATTCCCTTGAAGTCCACTTGGGCGGTCGCCCCAGTGGTTAAGCGGTCGCCCAAGAGGGCGAAACCATAATTTCTCTTGAGGTCCACTTGGGCGGTCGCCCGAAGTGTAGAGCGGTCGCCCAAGACCCCGAACCGGTTTTCTTAATTTAAACAAGGATCGTTTGGCAAGTTGTTTGGCCACTTAAAAAGGGTGACTCCCACTTAGTAATTGAACTTGAACCTTCATTTAGGTCTTGTATCCTTGTATATGGAATTTGTAGGGTAGGTTTATGATCCCTCATTTCCTTACTTGATGTTATATATATTGTTGTTGATATTGTTTAGTGTATTCATAAATTGTTACACTTTGATATTGTTGGGCATGAGTATATATTACCATGTGGCTATTGTTTATCCCTTTTTGTGGATTTTATTCAAGTATCTATTATGTGCTTGATATGTGTGAGTCGGTGACGTTGGGGTATAACAGAATACGATCAATTATGGAAGTGTGACCTAATGTGATCGGATTATGTTATATACGTGGCCAGTCCCCTCCTGTGGCCACGAGGTTGGGGTTATAGCGTCTGTATTGAGCCAAAAGCCTTACGTAGTTGCTCTTTGTCTTATTTGGTTCCCTGAAAAACGGGTCTTTTAAGACGTGAGTATTGCTTAAGCGGCTCATTGTAAATTGGAGTATTATTATACCCAATGTTGTACGACTCTTGTTCGGACGGGAAAAGGTAAACCAAGGTAATGGAATGTGTTTATAGCTTTCCCAATGTGTTATGTGTGACTTATTATATGTTGCATTTATTTGGCATATTCTTTGCATCCATAATAGCTTGCTTTGAGATTTATTCTCACCCCTCTCCCTTTCTTGTTTTAGATCCAGAGACGGAGGACCGCCCAAGTAAGGACGGAAAGGAGTTTGGTGTGAGCATTTTGGGATATTGTCGGGGTACGTTAGGTTGGCGTAGAAATTATTTTGTCATAATTCCTTTTGGGCGTTTGTAATTATAAACTTTATCTTTCTACGTTAAAAACCAATATCTTTTGTAACTAAACAGTTGATCGTTTTGAAGTTAGTTATCTCCTCCTCCGATGTGGAGTTGAGTGGAGTTCTTTTAAAATGTTATATCATTAATGTTTATGTTGAAAGTCAAAGTAAAGTTTTAAAAGTTTAGTGTTTTCGGGTTAGTTTGAGGACGCTCCAACTCGGGACACGTGTAGGTTCGGGTCGGGGTCCTCACGGTTGGTATCGAGCTCGGTTAGAATTCTCGGGTAGAGTCTAGGCGAGTGAGAGTGTGTGATAAGCGACGTCGAGTGTTTAATGCAGGAGTTTGTTGTTATGGCGGGAAATGATGGTGATCGGAATGGGTTTGGGTGGTGTTGGTAATCCGAATGCCGAGATGATGGATATGTTCGAGGGTTTCTTCAAGATATGGCAACTCGAATCGGAATTTGAATCGGGGCAATCAAGGCAGACAAGGGCAACATGGTTTGGAGAAGTTCGTGAAGATGTCTCCTCCTAGCTTCAACGGAGATCCGGATCCGGTGAAGGCTGAAAGGTGGCTTGAGGCTATGAATAAGATTTTCGCGGCTATGGAGAGTTCGGATGCGGAGAAGGTGAGATGTGCCGTTTTCAAGTTGGAAGGACCCGGCAGCACGGTGGCGAGTAGTGAAGGATGGTTGGGACCGGGATTTGACGCCACGAGACATGGGAGAACTTCACACGCAAGTTCGGGATCACTTTGTACCGATGGTTACTAGAGACAAGAAGGAAGGCGAGTTTCGAAGCTGGAGCAAGGGACCATGACGATAGCGCGGTATTCGGCAAAGTTCACGAGAATTGGCCCGATATTGTCCTCATTTGGTGCCGGATGAGGAGAGGCGAGTCTACCGGTTTGTGAAAGGTTTAAGGGTTGAGTTCCGAAGCAGTTATTGACGCATAACTTCGCCAACTTCCAAGCAAAGCGGTGAATATGGCGTATCGGATCGAGAATGACATAGAGGAGCATCGTGGTAAGAATGAAGGCGGAAACGAAATAGATTCCAAGGTCAAGGTTCGGGACGGAATAGGGTGCGGCCGAGGACATTTACTCCGGGAGCGAATCGAGGAGGAAATGTGGCAACTCCGGCAAATCGTGCGGCTCCAGGTCAGTTTGGGGCAACATGTGGGTTTTGCAAGAGGCTAGGGAATTCGGAGGACAAGTGTTGGAGCAAACAAGGAAAGTGTTTGGAGTGTGGGTCGGCGGGCCATTTTAGGAGGAATTGCCCCAAGTTACAGAATAAGCAAGCTTCGGGTACCGGTTTTGGAGGACAAGGTAGTGGTGTGAAGAGAGATGTTGATGGGAAACCTAAGGATAGAGTTCAAGGTCGTGTGTTTGCTTTGGGTCGAGGAGAGGTCGATCCTAATGCCGGCATTAGAGGTATAGTTCTGTCTCGGGAGTTAAGGCCCGCATTCTTATAGATCCCGGTCTTCCCATTCATTTGTAGCATCTCATTTTGCATTCTCATTGCACATCTTGCTGAATCTATGCCTTATGTGTTGGAGGTCTCTACTCCTATGGGAGAGAGCCTTGAATCTTCTTTGATATATCGTGGTTGTGATGTGACTATATGTGGGCATGTATTGCCGGTGGAGTTGGTCGAGTTACCAATCCGTGATTTTGATGTGATCCTTGGGATGGATTGGTTGAGTCAGTGTCATGCTATGGTAGGCTGTCGTAGAAAGCGAGTCTCATTTGCTATGCACGATATGCCTACTTTTGTATTTGATGCGGATAGATCTATGTTCGGTTTACATGTTATCTCTGCTTTAAAGGCTAGGAAGATGCTATCTAAAGGGTGTGCGGGTTACTTGGCTTATGTGGTAGACTCCAATAAGAAGTCTCCCGAGTTAGCTCATGTTCCGGTTGTCAATGAATTTAGTGATGTGTTTTCTAGCGAGTACTCTATGCCTCCGGATCGTGAGATAGAGTTTTGTATTGACTTAGTGCCCGGTACCGCACCTATCTCTAAAGCACCCTATAGAATGGCTCAGGCCGAGTTAAAAGAGTTGAAGGTCCAATTGCAAGAATTGTTAGACCGAGATTTTATTAGATCTAGTGTGTCTCAGTGGGGAGCACCGGTCTTGTTTGTTAGGAAGAAGGATGGTACCTTACGATTGTGTATTGACTATCGTTTGTTGAACCAAGCCACCATTAAGAATAAATATCCCCTTCCGCATATAGATGATTTGTTTGACCAACTCCAAGGTTCCGTTATCTACTCAAAGCTTGATTTGAGAAGCGGATACCATCAGTTGAAGATTAGGCCGGATGATGTTGCTAAGACTGGCTTTTCGAACTAGATATGGTCATTATGAGTTTGGTTTGATGCCGTTTGGGTTAACTAATGCTCCAGCCGTATTTATGGATATGATGAACCGTGTTTTCAAGCCTTATCTTGATAGTTTTGTGGTGGTCTTTATTGATGATATTCTTGTGTATTCTAAGTCCCGGGAAGAGCATGAGAATCATTTGAGGATTGTCTTGTCCGTTCTTCGTGATAAGCAGTTGTACGCCAAGTTCAGTAAGTGCGAGTTTTGGCTTGAGCAGATTTCTTTCTTGGGGCATGTTGTGTCGAGTTCGGGAATTTCCGTTGATCCTTCAAAGATTGAGGCCGTGGTTAATTGGAAGCAACCTTCGACTGTGACCGAGGTCCGTAGTTTTCTTGGTTTGGCGGGGTATTATCGGAGGTTCATTGAGGGGTTTTCTCGGATTGCGACCCCGTTGACTAGGTTGACTCGGAAAGATGTATCGTTTGTATGGGATTCCAAGTGTGAAGCAAGCTTTGATGAATTGAAGAAGAGATTGACAACGGCTCCTATTCTTACCCTTCCGGATGGTTGTGAGAATTTTGTGATCTATAGTGATGCCTCGAAGGCGGGTTTGGGATGTGTGTTGATGCAAAATGGAAAGGTTATTGCGTATGCCTCTAGGAAGTTATCACCGGCGGAACAGAATTACCCTACTCATGATATGGAATTGGCGGCGATTGTATTTGCGTTGCATAAGTGGAAGCACTACCTTTATGGGGCGAAATTCGAGATTTTCACCGATCATAAGAGTTTGAAGTACTTATTCACCCAAAAGGAGTTGAACAACCGACAAAGGAGATGGCTTGAGTTTTTGAAAGATTTCGATTGTATAATTTCTTATCATCCGGGGAAGGCCAATGTGGTGGCCGATGCGATTAGCCGAAAGGCGTATATGACAGCTTTGAGTTCTCGGGAATTGAAGAGTGAAGTAATTATTGCGAATGTTAGAGCCGTTCCGACTTTGTATGGGGATTTGAAGGAAGCTCAACAAGGTGATCCGGAGTTGAAGAAGATTTTAGATCAAGTGCAAGATGGGAAAACCGGGGAATTTGCTTTGAATAGAGATGGGATTTTAACTTTCCAAGGGAGAATTTGCGTTCCTTCGTTACCGGAAATCAAGAAGCGTGTTTTAGAGGATGGCCATAAGTCCAAGTTTGCGATTCATCCGGGTAGTACCAAAATGTATCAAGACTTGAAGCGTGGATATTGGTGGAATGGTATGAAGAGGGAAATAGCGGATTATGTATCTAAGTGTTTGACTTGTCAACAGATTAAGGCCGAGCATCAGAGACCGGCGGGACTACTTCAACCATTGGATATTCCGGAATGGAAATGGGAAGGGATCTCGATGGATTTTGTTTCGGGTTTACCTCTTACCGCGAAGAAGATGGATGCTATTTGGGTTATTGTGGATAGATTGACGAAGTCGGCTCATTTTCTTCCGGTGTCAACTAAGTTTTCGTTAGAGAAGTTAGCCCAGTTGTATTTGAAGGAGATTGTGAGACTTCACGGGGTTCCGGTTAGTATTGCGTCTGACAGAGATCCGAGGTTTACATCTAGATTTTGGAGAGCATTGCATGAAGCATTGGGTTCTAAGTTGTGTTTTAGTACGGCGTTTCATCCTCAAACCGATGGTCAGTCCGAGAGAACTATTCAGATACTTGAGGATATGTTACGAGCTTGCGTGATGGATTTCCAATTATCTTGGGAGGATCATCTACCGTTAGTCGAGTTTGCTTACAACAACAGTTATCAGTCTAGTATCGAGATGGCTCCGTATGAGGCGTTGTATGGTAGGAAGTGTCGATCTCCGATGTGTTGGGACGAGGTTGGTGAAGCGAGACTTTGGGGGCCCGGATTTGGTTAGAGATTCTACTGAGAAGATCAAGGTGATTCGGGATAGATTGAAGACGACTCGAGTAGACGAGAAAAGCTACGCCGACAATAGAAGACGGGATTTATCTTTTCGGGTTGGTGACTTTGTGTTCTTGAAGGTCTCTCCGAGGACGGGGATTAAAAGGTTCGGTAATAAGGGTAAGTTGGCTCCGAGGTTTGTAGGTCCGTTTGAGATTCTAGAGAAGATAGGGGAATTGGCTTACCGGTTAGCGTTGCCTCCGTCTTTTTCTTTACTCCATGATGTCTTCCATGTTTCGATGTTGAGGAAGTATTGTCATGACCCCTCCCATGTTTTGAGCTCTCCTCCCGATGATGTCCAAGCGGACATGTCTTATGTTGAAGAGCCATTAAGAGTCTTAGAATTCCAAGTTAAGGAGTTGAGAACTAAGAGTATCCCGATAGTGAAAGTCCTTTGGAAGAATCATACCGTAGAGGAAGCGACGTGGGAGCTAGAGTCGGAGATGAGGGCGAAATACCCGTGGTTGTTTGAAAATTCAAGTAAGTTTTCTTTAAAAATTCGGGTCGAATTTTCTTTAAGGGGGAGTGAGTGTGACGACCCCAACCCTAGGCACTCATTTTAAATAATAAATTATATGCTTTTAATATTTATGTTATCTTTATATGTTCAATTATACCTTTAAATTCTTAAATTGAGATAAATTGAGTGAAAAGTAAAATTAGGATCTTATGAGAATTTATTGGACATTAAATAAAGAAACTAGAAATAATAAAAATGGAAAATTATTAAATAGATAAATGTTGGAGGAGGTTAAATAAATGAGTAGGATGAATTAAGGGGATAAGATTTATTTTAATTTAAATTGGGTGGGTGAAAGCCTTGGTTATTTTGAAATGGGGGGCCAAAATCCCTTACTTCTCCCATGCCATGCCATGCCAAGTGTCCTCCCTCCCTCACCTCTCTTACTCCTTTCCCCTCCTTCTCCTCATTCACTACCCTTCTTCCCTAGAGAAACTCTTTGAATCCTCCATTGAAGCTCCCACTCCCCAAGCTTTGAAGTCAAGACTTTCTTCACCAAAATCAAGTTTTAGAGCACCATTGAAGTTGAATCACCTAGAGGAACCCATCAAGATCAATCTTTCCTTATAAAATCCAAGTAAGTTGTTATGACTTCCCTTCTTTTAATTGTTCATACTCTCCTTGATGTTCTTCTTGTTCTTGTGATGCTTGGTTCTTGCTTTGGAAACTTTAGGAGAGTTAAATGTTGGGAAAATGGAATTATTGAAGTTAGGGTTCATGGAAGATCTTGTAAAAAGGGTTTGAAATGGGTAGATTGGGTGTAGATAAATGATCTAGGATTACTTGATTTTGAATTTACATGTTTTGACTGGGACTTGGTAAGATGAAGTTATCATTTGGTGTTCTTGAACAAGCCATGGTAGAAGGAAAGGATGAACTAGGTTGAAAGGGGTTAAAAATCTGCAAAAGGGGCTGGAGGAGGCTTGGGCGGTCGCCCAAGTGGGCTTGGGCGGTCGCCCAAGCTGGCAGGAGGTCCAAATTCCCTTGAAGTCCACTTGGGCGGTCGCCCAAGTGGTTAAGGGCGGTCGCCCAAGCTGGCAGAAACCACAATTTCTCTTGAGGTCCACTTGGGCGGTCGCCCAAGTGTAAGGGCGGTCGCCCAAGACCCTGAACCAGTTTTTCTTAATTTAAACAAGGATCGTTTGGCAAGTTGTTTGGCCACTTAAAAAGGGTGACTCCCACTTAGTAATTGAACTTGAACCTTCATTTAGGTCTTGTATCCTTGTATATGGAATTTGTAGGGTAGGTTTATGATCCCTCATTTCCTTACTTGATGTTATATATATTGTTGTTGATATTGTTTAGTGTATTCATAAATTGTTACACTTTGATATTGTTGGGCATGAGTATATATTACCATGTGGCTATTGTTTATCCCTTTTTGTGGATTTTATTCAAGTATCTATTATGTGCTTGATATGTGTGAGTCAGCTGACGTTGGGGGTATAACAGAATACGATCAATTATGGAAGCGTGACCTAATGTGATCGGATTATGTTATATCTGTGACCGTCCCCTCCCCGTGGCCACAGGTTGGGGTTATAGCGTCTGTATTGAGCCAAAAGCCTTACAGAGTTGCTACTGTCTTATTTGGTTCCCTGAAAAACGGGTCTTTTAAGACGTGAGTATTGCTTAAGCAGCTCACCGTAAATTGGAGTATTATTATACCCAATGTTGTACGACTACTGTTCAGACGGGAAAAGGTAAACCAAGGTAATGGAATGTGTTTATAGCTTTCCCAATGTGTTATGTGTGACTTATTATATGTTGCATTTATTTGGCATATTGCTGCATCCATAATAGCTTGCTGAGATTTATTCTCACCCCTCTCCCTTTACTGTTTTAGATCCCGAGACAGGAGGACCGCCCAAGTAAGGACGGAAAGGAGTTTGGCTGTGAGCATTTTGGGATATTGTCGGGGTACGTTAGGTTGGCGTAGAAATTATTTTGTCATAATTCCTTTTGGGCGTTTGTAATTATAAACTTTATCTTTCTACGTTAAAAACCAATATCTTTTGTAACTAAACAGTTGATCGTTTTCGAAGTTAGTTATCTCCTCCTCCGATGTGGAGTTGAGTGGAGTTCTTTTAAAATGTTATATTATTAATGTTTATGTTGAAAGTCAAAGTAAAGTTTTAAAAGTTTAGTGTTTTCGGGTTAGTTTGAGGACGCTCCAACTCGGGACACGGGTAGGTTCCGGGTCGGGGTCCTCACACTTAGACTCATCAAAGAGCTTTTAATTTGTAATGAATATTTGAATTGCTTCAGAGTTTTTCGAGACGCTTTCATGGTCTGATCAATTGTATTGGTGTCAAAGTATGACTTTTATTTGTGTTTTAGACCGAACCGTTTCCGGCTGCCTACGTTCCCCTCATTTTGAGGAGCTCAGGTCTTCGTAGTTCAACCCGATTTTTTTGTTTTTTTTTGTTTTTTTTGTTTTTTTTGTTTTTTTTTTTGTTTTTTTTTTTTTTTTGTTTTGTTGTTTTTTTTTTGGTTTTTTTTTTGGTGCAACCCTGTTTTTTACCTAGGCCGCCCTTTTCGGGTTTTCAACCTAGTTGGGTATTACTCTTTTAGCACTCTTTTTTTGTTTTTTTTTACGCGTAGTATCTGCGCAGACTTGTCACCATTCACTGGGTGTACGAAAGGGATTCCCGTCGAGGTCCGCAAGTTGCATGGCTCCTCAGGAGAAGATCTTCTGGACGACATATGGCCCGACCCATACAGCTCCCATTTGCCGAGGGGGTTGATACGGATCTGGGGCTTTTCTTTCAAAACGAGATCACCTTCTCGGATCTCCCGATGCTTTACTTTCTTGTCGAAGGCTCGGCCATTCTTCCCTGGTAGGCTCGGATGTGTTCCATGGCCTTCGATCGGCGTTCATCTAGTAGGGCCAATTCATCATGGCGACTGGAGCCATTCGACCTCGTTGATCCGGGTTTTCCAGCGGTATACCGGAGCGAGGGTATTTCCCGGCTCGATTGGGAGTACGGCTTCCATTCCGTATGTGAGGGCAAACGGTGTTTCCCCGTTGCCGTTTTGACTGATGTTCTGTAGCCCCAGAGTGCCAGGTGTAACTTCTCGGGCCAATCTCTGCCTTGGGCAGCCATTTTCCGGATGATATTTTCCAAAGTCTTGTTTGCTGCCTCGACGGCTCCGTTGGTTTGGGGGCCTGTAAGGAGATGACTTGTGACGGGTTATTCTGAATTCCGCCAGCAGCCTGTCGCATTCCCCTTCGAAATGGGATCCATTATCTGAGATGATTTCGGCTGGCAACCCATATCTGCACATGATGTTCTCTTTGATGAAGAGGGCAACTTTCTTTGAATTGAGGATTTTGTAGGACTTTGCAGAGCATCCTTTCTGATTCCTTCGAAGAAATCACCAATCTGCGTCTCTTTAGGCTCTTCCACAGTTCCCAAATTCACACTCATCAAAATCTCTTCGGCAGCTTGGGCTCGATTTTCCTCTTTCCAGACAACCTGCTTAAAGATTTTTTTTTTTGTTGTTTGATTTTTTTTTTTTTTTTAATGTGTCTGCTTCTTTATCTAATGAATTATTATTAAGTGTTTTTTTTTATTCGTCATTAGTTAAAGTGTCAATCAAGGGATACTCAGAAAGGTTCGTCATTTCATTGAAAACGAAAGGGAATACAGTGCTTGCTACAGACTCGTAGTCTTGTGCGTAAGGCCGTCGGACGGCCCTAGAGACTCGATCTTAACAAAGAGAGGCGGGAGGACTTGTCCTAGATTGACACAAAGGGACGGGGACCAATCCAAGCTTGGTGATCATTTCCTCCTTGGTCGCGGACGGACACGAGAGGTTTTCCCAATTTTTAGCGGCTTTCTGTTGGTGGCCTCATGACTCGGGAAGCGTGTCTTTGTTTTGTTTTCCTTTCTCAATTGCCGCTTATCATCTCTTGGACCGAGCCGAGATCAATCGAGGTCCCGGCACTTTGTATCTCTTCAGAATAGCTTCTGTTGCATAATCGGACCATCCCGATCATACGAAAAAGAGACCTGTGGCTCTTAGCTTTTGGCGAGTGTCAGGTTCGAATTCGGGTTTCCAGGATCTTCTGGGCGTTTAATGATAACTACCAAGTCCCGAAGCGAGATAATGACAATATATGAATGCAATGAGCAATTTAAATCACATAGAGCAAGTAAAATGCAAGGTTAAGGGAGTGAGAGGTTACCCAATGGTGGTGGCCTCTCTTTGCTCCTTTGGAGTTGAAGCTAGGTGGAAGGACCAACTTTGGGATCTTGAGGAGGAGGAGGTGGCTTCTTGGCTTTCTTCTTCACCTTCTTTGGAATTCCCTTGGCGGCGGTGTTTGGAGAGCTTTTGGGGCGAATATGGTGTGTTGTTTGGTTTCTAAAATGGGAAGAGAGAGGGCTCTATTTATAGAGCGATTACGGATAAAGGCTAATGAAGCCTTGTGCAGGCTAGGGAGTCTCCCTCCTAATGCAATAACCGTGCGGCATTATCCACAATGACTCGCCCATGTTTCTAGAATCATGCAAAAATTGGAAATTCTAGAAGCTTTTTGTAATTAAGAAAAACGTGTTTCTTAATTACTAAGCGCTTCCCTTCGGCCACTTAAGAGGTTTGGAACAGTTCCGGAATTGTTCGAAACTCTAGGAAAGTCCAGAGGAATTACCGGAAAATTCTACCGGAATTGCTTGGGGAAATTAACCGGAAGGCATGAGCCGGATTTGGGTACTTCACAGTGCTTTGCCGGATTTTTACGCGGAAATGCAAATGAGAAGCCGTCCGAGCCCGGAGTCTTTGGGCAACAGAAGCCATGCGGGTGAAGTTTTTGTCACGAACTGTTTATTTTTTTCAAATAAAATCAAGGGATGGCCTTTTCATTTCATTTTCACTCTAGACTTGTCCCAACTGATCCCAGAGCACATTTTTGACCAAAAATCATCAACTTTGATCACTGTCAATGGAGAAACCAATCAGATTGCAAAAGGGGAAAAGAGACCGTTTTCTGTCCGATCTTCAGTCTTGGATGAGACACAACTTCCAATCTAATAAGGGACTGTTCGTTGCCACCTTCAAGATCAAATCTTTATGGCATTTGAAGGATCTCCCGCCCGATTGGTACCTTTTGAGAGCTGCAGCGAGGTTTTGGGACGTCCAGAGACATGTTTACTGCTTTTCTTACAATGAACTCATCCTAACCTTTGAAGACTTCCGGGCATTGATTGGGGGTCCAGAAATTGAGGCCGTTTCGATTCCTCTGATCGGAGACGTGCCGGTGACGGTAAAGTTGGCATCTTTTCTGCAAATTTCTCTGGAAGAGGTTGAGGGGATGATGGTAGCCCTGACAGGATTGACCTTTCTGATATCCCGAGCAGGTTTGGGTCTCCGGATACGGCTGCGACCACGGTGGCTATGAATGCCTTTATCCTCTGCGTGTTCTCATTTTACATTTCTTGTAGTCCTTAGGGGTACGCCACGGTGGCCTTTTGGATATGGTTAGAGGCTGAAATTTGGGAAGGATATTGTTTATTTGGTTTTGGGTGAGACTGCATGGCATTGACGAGGATGGCTAGGGAGACCATTTTATGAGGTGCAGGAGCCCGGCGGTGCGACTTTATGGTTACGAGGAGAGGCTTGGGGCTTTGCGGGGCTTCGCCTGCTCGGTGCCCTTGGGTGATTTCTCGGAGAAGTGCGCTAGGCAACGGGACCGGGGTAGGCTGGGAGCGATGATGGCTAAATTTTTGTCTACCTCGACATTCAGTGGGTGCCTCCATTGGAGGCTGCGGACTCATAGGACATTTCGGGAGTCCTATGTAGTGAGGGTTACAGGGCTGTCTCTGTCGTCCTTTTACATCCACTTGCTTAGTGTCCGGGCGGTTTGGGGATCTTACGAGCCTCTGGATGATTGGAAGGACATCAATACCATCGAGGTGGCGCCTTTCGATATGAGGGACCCAACTCACTTCCTTTTTTTTTCTCGAGGGCTTGGACATACACTGCTTTTCCACCCGGGGCTGTTCTCGAAGCGAAGGAAGAGTACTATCTTGACCACGGCCTACTTGGGTGGTATGAGGAAGGAGATGGGGCGACTCGGGTCATTTTGGAAGAGAGACGTCGGGCTTTATTGGGGCGGTGTGACTCGGCGGGACTTTGAGGAGGCGAGGGCGGGGCTAGTTCCCATAACCGGTCGGGTGACCTTATTAAGGATATGGAAGCCCGATATGAGAGGCTATCAGTCGCTCCACTGCGAGGCTGTAGGGAGGAGGTACGAGCTCGTGCCGGGATTGAGAGGGCACTTATTGACCACGGGTTTGGTGGAGGCTTCGGTGAGGATACCGGAAATTGGGATGAGGGAACCGACATCATAGAAGAAGAGGAAGAACACTCGATGGGGTCGAGGTAAAGGGAAGAAGAATAAGGAAGACTCGGTGAATGACGACGAGAGATCTATTCCTAGGATTCCCTTGTGCCATTTGCAAACACCTGATAGTTTATTAGGTCTTTTTGTATGTTTTAGATCTTTTGTAGCAGGTTAGCAGAGTCAAGAGTAGACCGTGCTTGAACTCATCAAGGAGTTTTTAACTTGTAATTAACAAAGATATTTATCTTAGAATTTATAAGACACATATTTCATGGAAACTTGATTGTCTTATTTATTGTTTAGACCGAACCATTTCTGGCTGCCTACGTTCCCCTTTTACAAGAAAGACTAAGGGGCTCAGGTCTTCGTAGTTCATTCCGGTGAATTATTGGGATTTTTGTTTTTGGTTTTTTTTTTTTGCAAGCCCGAGTCTTTTGCCTAGACCGGGCTTTTTGGGTTTTCAGCCTAGCTGGACATTACTCTTTTTGCACTAAAATTTTTCTCTTTTTTTTTTATGTGCAACCTTGTCTTTTGCCTAGACCGCCTTTTTTTTGGGGTTTTCAGCCTAGCTGGGCATTACTCTTTTTGCACTATGTATAATTTTTTTTTCCTTTTTTTTCTTTTTTTTATTATATTTATATATTTTTTTCTTTTTTATTATTTTTTCTTTTTTTTAGACATAATACTGCGGAGCCTATCACCATTATTTGGGTGGACAAATGGATTGCCGTCCAGGTCGCAAGCTTCATCGCTCCTCCAGAGTATTTTACGCACCACATACGGGCCAATCCAAATGGGTTCCCATTTTCCCGAGGGTTGTCTACGGTGGGGGCTTCACTTTCGGCACTAGGTCACCCTCTTTGATGTCCACTGGCCTTGACCTTTTTGTCGAATGCCACGGCCATTCGCCTCTGAGTAGGCTCGGGTATGCTCCATGGCTTTAGCCTTCTTTCATCAGCGGGGCCAACTCGTCGTGCATTGCTAGCGCCCAGCTCCTACTTCATTGACACTATTTTCCGGGGAGGACCCTTAGTGACGGGATTTCCAACTCTGCGGCAACACTGCTTCCCATCAGTAAGTTAGGGCAAAGGGAGTTTCTCCGTGGCTATCTGACGAGCGTTACTATAGCCCCAAGTGCCGGATGCGGCTTTTCGGGCCAATCACGACCACGGGTGGCCATTTTCCGGATAATCCGCTCGAGCGTCTTATTGGCGGCTTCTACGGCTCCATTGGTGCAGGTACGTACGGGGACAATTTGTGGCGAGTGATTCGAATTCGACGGCAATCTATCGCGGTCCCCTTCAAAGTGCGACCCGTTATACGAAATGACCTCATTGGGCACCCCATATACGCACATGATGTTTTCTTTAACAAAGCTGGGCCACTTTCTTGGAAGTGAGGACCTTGTAGGACTTGGCCTCTACCCGCTTTGTGAAGTAGTCATTGCCGCTAGCACAAATTCATGTCCATTGCTTCTGTCGGGGATATCTTCCCTATCACGTTAATATCCCAAGTTGCAAAGGGCCAAGGAGGCGTCATGCAGTACAAGTCATGAGACGGCAGATGATTGAGGTTGGCAAACCGTTGGCATTTGTCGCTCGCTCGGACATGCTGGACACAGTCTATTTCCATGGAAATCCAATAATAGCCCATTCTGAGGATCACTTGCATCAATGCTTTGGCATTCATATGAGGACTGCAGGGACCATTGTGGACTTCGGTCATTAACTCTCTTGCCCTTTCTTGGGTGACACACAGGTGGAGTGGCCCTTGGTACCGTTTCTTGTACAGATCGCCCCCTAGGATGACATAGTGGGAGGCCAAACATTTCAGGGCTTGCAAGCTCTTGGCTTTGATGCCTTCCCTTGGTCTACCTTCTTCATCTCTGAAAGCTGATTCCCCATCCTTGAGGAACTGATAAATCTGCGTACCGGGGTTCTTTGACGGGCTCGGGTCCCAAGTCTATTTCGCGAAAGCGGGGCTTCTCTTCTACCCACTACGAATGGTTTTATGGCCTTTCCCTCGGGGATCTCTACCCAATGAGGCTAGAGTAGCTAAGGCATCCACGAATCTGTTCTTATCCCTTGGCAGGTAATGGAAAGTTACTTCTACGACCTGCTCGATCCAACTCTTCCATGTAGGCATGATACCTACGAAGGTTAGGATCCACGAGTCTTCCACTTGTTGGAGACTGGTTGATGATCGGGATGAGTCTCCATAGACCTCGAGCTCCTTGACATTCCTTTCTAAGGCGGCCTCTAAACCGGCAATGCAAGCTTCATACTCTGCGGCATTGTTCGTGGCGGGGAAGTTCAACTTAATGGCTATTGGCGTGTGCTCATCTTTCGGATCGACCGGTAGCATTCCTACGCCATTTCCTCTTTTGTTAGCGGCTCCGTCAAAGAGAAAAGGCGCCATCGGTTCTCGAGGCTCGGCTACGAAGATTCCTTCATGCAGGAATTGGGGTTCGGCCCGCGGTCCTCATTGCTAGGGAAGTTTGCCAGGTGGTCTGACAACGCTTGACCCTTAATGGCCTTTCTCGTCACATAGTTGATGTCATACTCAGCTAAGAAGAATGACCACTTTGCTAGACGCATCGAAAGGGAAGGCTTGTCGAAGATATTCTTGATGGGGTCCATTTTCGAGACCAAGTTCACAGAGTGGGCTTGCATGTAATGCTTCGACTTACCGACTACCCGGACCGATCTGCACAAGTCTTTTCGCACGGCGAGTAATTGAGCTCACTTCCTTGCGGCTTTGGTGACAAAGTAAATGGCATTTTCTACCAGAGAGTCCTTCTTCTCTGAGCAAGCATAGCCCCAAGCCGTATCGGTGACATTGAGATAGAGCGAGAAGAGGTTTTTGTCTATGTGGGGGGCATAGCACCGGGGGATGTACTAGGTACGCCTTGAGTTGGTCAAAGGCATCCTGGCATTCCTCGGTCCATTACATGCGCATTCTTCTTCATGAGCTTGAAGATGGGCTCGCACATGGTAGTCGGTGGTTGACAAAACGGGCGATGTCTTGTAATTTACCCATAAAGCTTTTGACCTGCATGCGGGTTCGAGGTGGCCTCATGTCCATAATGGCCTTGATCTTTCGAGGATCGACTTCAATACCTCGTTACGTGACCATATACCCCAGCACTTTTCCCCTTGTCACTCCAAAGGTGCATTTGGCGGGGTTCGAGTCTCATGGAATGCTGTCTTAGCCTCTCAAAGAACTTTCGCAGGTCGACAAAGTGCTGTCCATCCTCACCTTTGGAATGGATTATCATGTCATCGACATAGACCTCAATTTCCTTGTGGATCATGTCGTGAAAGAGTGCGGTCGCTGCCCTCTGATACGTAGCCCCGGCATTCTTAAGCCTAAAAGGCATCACATTATAGCAGTACGTTCCCCACGGTGTGGTGAAGGCTGCCTTTTCTTGGTCCTCCTCGGCCATCTTGATCTGGTTCTAGCCAGCAAAGCCATCAATGAAGGATTTGACTTCGTAGTTAGTAGTGGCGTCCACTAGAATGTCTATGTTTGGTAAGGGGTAGTCGTCTTTGGGGCTGGCCTTGTTCAGATCCCGGAAATCTACACAACAGCGCACCTTCCCATTGGCCTTAGTCACAGTCACGATGTTAGATAACTATGTCGGATATTCGATGACCCTGATGAATCCTACCCGCAGTAGCTTCTCAATCTCTTCTTTGACACTTGTAGAGACCACTCGGCTTGATTTTCTCGGTTTACGCTTTGCGCTTGGCATCGGTGCTAGAGGGATTACGTGCTCCACAATCGAACTATCTAGCCCCGGCATATCCTTATATGACCATGCAAACACATCCATGTAATCTACGAGCGGATTGACCGATGCTGTCCCGTTCAACCCCCTGGAAGAAGTTCCCAATCTGTGTCTCTTTAGGTTCCTCGACCCAGGTACCCAAGTTAACACTTGTCAAAACCTCCTCGGCGGCTTGGGCCCGGTTTTCCTCTTTATGCAGTAACTTTGCTTAAAGATTTCTTTAATGTATTGTTCGTTTAGTGTGTTTGCATCTTGTTCAAATGATTCATTATTAACTGTTGTTAAGTTATTAGTTAATTTATCATTTGTTAAGTTGGCAATAAGGGGATACTCAGAAAGATCTATCATTTCATTCAAAGCAAAAGGAAAGATGACATTGGCTACATGTTCATAATCTTCAGGCGTGAGGCCTTCAGATGACTCGGAGGACTGGAATTCAAAGATTCCTGACTCACATGACTCTTAACCCTAATGACTCTGGACCCTACACTACTTATTGACTTGAAGTGTTTGACACAGGTTGAACTGGGTTTTACTCTTTCCTGTTGTTGCCCTGGGGAGTAGCAGTCTTGTCGGTGTTCTTCAAAAAGGTGGAAACTTCAAACTGATCGAAAACTTGTAGGAAATCATTCGTAGGTCGGTACCTTGGAAAGATGGTGCGGGGATCTAGAGAAGCCTGATGCAATTTCTCAGCGAGCTCGTCCGTGACAACCGGACTCATTGGCCCGGAGGGTCTAGCTCATCTTGTCCAATACAGCTGGCGATAAGTCATCTTCTCTCTGTCGATCTTTGATATCACAACCTTGTCTGCGTAGCCAACGGGAGGGTTGGCCTTTGGATGATGCTTGATGAAGTCTTCTTCGGGTGAGACTTTGATTACGCCTTGATTAACCATGTATTCTATGGGAGTCTTGTATTACGCCTCCAAGTACGCTAGCTTTTCGTTGAACTTCACAATGGCAACAAACTCGAGTTCTGCCTCAAGAGGATCAATGATGACGGGAGTGTTAGGCTGGACTTTGTTTTGGTATTTGGTTCCTTGGTGGGCTCCTTGGCGTAGCGACATAATAGTCGAATTTGCACGAGGGCTCTCTAGGGTTCCTACACTCTTGTCTCTTGCTTCGTACCTTTCCTTCAATTTTTGTTGCATGGACTTCTTCTTATTCCTATTTCTTGAGGGAGCATCCTCGTTAATCCAGTCTTGATAAGCGTCTTCCAAGCAGCCGTCACAATCACACACATCGTACCAAATGTGGGAGTGCAGGTTGGTGAGACGACCCCTCAGTACTTGATTATCACCATTGTTAATTACCACATTGGCCATTCTTGACCTTTGGGATGTTAAGGCCCGGCGATTTTGATGGATTATACGAGACCCTTGCACCGACAAAGCCGACCCGGTATTCTCACCCGATTCTTTCTCGCTGCGGAAAGGGATAGGCAAGGTTTAGACTCTGGGGTAGGTGTTTAGGCTGAAGGCTCAGGCAATATGCAAATTAAGAATCATTCACTTTACTTAAAACAGTGTCTTTTATTAATTTTTATTTGGTTGGAAAAGGGGTTGCCCTTCTTTTTCGCAACTACTCTAAATCCTAAATCAGTGGGTTCCGTCACTACGTCTATAAGCCCCTCGTTTTCCACACCTGTATTTCGACCTCCCAGGGTGGACGGCCCAGGCGAGGGTCCTTATAGGGCACGCGGATCCCACCGACCGAGAGAAGAACGCTCCTAGGGTCTAGTGGGTCATAGAAACTTTTAACGCACGAGCGATGCGAATTATAGTCAAGGCAATGCCGGGAAAGTCTCGTCTTTCAGCCTTAACGGAATTTTGGCAGAGTTTCGCTTACGTGATTGATGTTCTGACTTTGGCGTTGTCCAAGAAGATAATAGACATGGGTTGGACGGTAAAAGCCGAATGACACAGCGTCACATTGAGTTTTGTTGCATACGTCGCGCGAGTCCAAGTCAAAGTCAATGCCGGGTCAAGATCTTGCCAATTTTTCCTTGTCGGAATTTCGGCAGAGCTTCGCTTGCGCGAAAGATCTTTTGATTTTTGGCACGGACTCGGGCTTGACTCTTACGTATCCCGTGTGGGTCAAAGTCAATGCCGGAGTCAAGATTCTGCCAATTTTTCCTTGGCGAAATTTTGGCAGAGTTTCGCTTGCGCGAAGGATCTTGACTTTCAATACGGGCTAAGGTTTGACCTTTACGGGGGTATGCAATTAGGCTGTATGATACGGTCTAGACCAAAAATCAACCAAAATTCACGGTTTTAAAATGTGTGACACGGACTGTGCATTGGTCGACACTGGCTGCCATGGGGAGTTTGGGATGATTTCGTGCGCGCCCGGGAGCATCGTAATGTTGTCCGTGACTGCAGCTGAACAACCACCCCGGGTTAAAAGGACGTGCGTGCAAAGTGTACAGAATATAATGGTGCGCGTAGTGTGCGACCTCCTAAAAATGTTCCTTTTTGAGTTAAAACAGAAATTTTCAGAAAATGTGTTTTAAAGGAATGATTTTTTTCGGGACGGGGGGAAATGCAACAATTAAGCACGTAAATTTTCAGGAGCCCGGTCAGTATTGAAACTGAATAGCCCCATGCTGCCTAAGCTGCCAGATTAACCTCAGAATGTGTCCTGGTGGAATAGCCCAAAGAAGCCGCCCGGCTAGGATCTGAGAAGATCAAGCCGTACGGCTGGATCAAGCAATTTTCCAGGTTCCAAAATTTTTCATTTCCAGGTTGTTCCCAGAACATATTGGCACCTTTTTAGCTCCAGAAAGCTTCCTGTTCAGTATTCAGAATATGCACAATCCCAAAAACCAAAATGCATGCAAAAATGATGAAAGAAAAACAAGCACGAGAATTAGATCCGCGGCGGAAGGCTAACCCACAAAAGTTTTTTTTTTGAAAGGATACCGGTACATGGCATTGTTCTACCATAACTTATCCCCGACTCCCCAAGGAGGCGTTGAAGAGGAAATTTAATGGTTTACACCTATATACCGAGTATTATTTTTAAAAAACTTATTTTGTCCCCAGCGAAGTCGCCAAACTGTGAATGTGTGCCCAAGATCGCGGCGTTTTATCTTTGTTGAACCACTTTCTCGTGTAAAGGGGTCACCGCTTCACATCGGTTTGGAGACATCCGGTTTAAATTGAAAAACGGATTCGCCACGCCATTTTGATTTCCTCAAAACTTTGAGAAAAAGGATTAGGGTCCGGAGGTTAAATTACTCATTGGGAAGAACGTTTGGCGTTCACCCAAGGAGCCTTGCCGAAGCAAGTCTTCCAAGATCCAATTTTCGTGCTTGTTTTGTGCTTTCATGTGTGAGATGTGATTTGAAAAGGGAGGGAATGTGCCAAGTTGTCTTCCGGACGTATAAACCATGAGTTGGTTATCGCTCGGGATTCCTTGGATTTTGATATGTTCGGGACTTTGATCCCGTGCTCATCTTGGACTTATGATCATCATTAAGTGACCTTTGGTCAAATGTGATCGAAATAGGGACACCTCTTTTTATAGTCCAAGAATGAGACTCTTTAGAAAGGAAGGACCTTTGCCCATCAATCCTACATCTTGAGACGATTTGAGCTTGGTCGGGATATTTATGCTCGTCTCAAGTGATGATCGGAGATGTAGGGGCTTAAGTTCGTCCATTTCTAAAGGGACTTCGACTATGGCATCTTTATGTGGAGGAAACGATGTAAAGATGAGACCTTTACACCGCTACGCCCCAAGAGATGCTTCAAGAACCAAAGGGACTAAGGGGAGGGGTATAAAGATTGGATCTTTATACTCATCTTATGCCTTTTTGTGCCTTAGGAAGGTCACTAGGCAATCCTTGGAGAGTGATCCAACCATGAGGGACATGGGGGAGTTGCATTTGAAAGTAAAGATGACATTTTTATGCAAACAAGTGTAATGAACACTACGGAACTAACACTATGAATATAAAGGAAAGACCCTTGAGTCTTTTCTGTGTCCATTAAGAACCATTTAGGTGGGCAATCCTGGGAAGCAAGGTCAATGGGAAGGGGATGACACTATGAAAGTAAAGATGACATTTTTATGTAAAGATGACATTTTTATATGATAAAGATGGCATTTTTCACATCATCATGTGAGGAATCCACCATAGAACAAGCCATTTGTGGTCTTTTGTTCATCCTTGGGACGGATTCTCCATGAATCCCATGTGATAAGGGGAAAGGGGATATGATGATCTACATAGTAAAGACTTGATCTTTATGACAATAAATCACATATAAAGGCAATAAATAGCAAGATAAATAGCAAGTAAGCAATATAACAAGATAATAAATAGATTTCAAGGATAGAGGAAGGAGAGGTTACCAATGGTGGTGTTCCTCTATCTCCCTTGAAGTTTTTCTAAGGAAGGAGTGACTTTGGATGAGTTTTGAAGAGGAGGGAGGTGATTTTGAGAGGGTTTTGGTTTCTGGAAACTCGTGGTTTGAATTTGGTAGAGTAACAGTGCTCCCAATTCTCCTTCAAAATGAATAGAGGAGGCCTCTATTTATAGGCAGTTTTGTGCTTCCTAATGAAGCCGTGCGGCATTAACCTTTGACAAATGAAGCCGTGCGATCTTATCCTTTAGTGACTCAGCCTGTTTCTAGAACCATGCAAGGTGGCGTTCTAGAAGGTCTTTCCAGCGAGGGACTACGTGGAATTTTAATTCCTAGCAAGTCCTTTGCCCCTTGGAAGGTTTGGAAAAGTTTCCAAATTGCCCCTGAACTTTAGGAAAGTTCGGGGAATTGCCAAGAAACTTAACCGGAAGGCATGAGCCAGATTTGGGTACTTACAGTACCTACTTGGGTTGCCTCCCAATAAGCGCATTTGGTTAAGGTCGTTAGCCCGACCGTTGCTCCCATTTGGACTTCACTTTTCGTTTTTTGGCCCACTTCATGGTTTCGCGGGTCCTTATTTTCAGATTAAGTCCCATATATATTCCTCGAGCTTTGAGATCATTTTGTGCCCAAGGAAATTTTGGACGTTTCAACTTTTTGGGCTTCTCCTCTTTCAAACTTTCGTAACTTTCTTCACCCTAAAAAACAGGGGGAGGTACAAGAATGAAGGAGATTTTCACACTTTCAATGGGATGAAGAAGATTTTCTTTGAGGCATTGTTCGTCAATTTGGTCGGGCCCAACCTCATCAACATTCGCGCCCTCAGCATCTTTAAATTTCTCTTCCACCCCATATAGGGCCAACTCAAATTCATCACAAATTTCTTCATGCCATGTTTTCTCTACCTCCTCAGTCGACCCACTTAATTCATCATCATCAACAACCACATTATCATTAGCAGCAGACGGAGAGAGGGTTGGAAGTTCATCAATATTGGAATCATCCTCCCATTCATATTGTTTCGGAGGGATCGAACTTGTATCTCACTCACAACCTCTCAATGCCTCTAATACTTTAATAACTTGTGCTTCCAACCTATCCATGGTTGCACCTAATCGTTGTTATTGATGACGATATTCCTCCTTCCATCTTGTCAGATCCTCATCCCTTGATTGCTTTTTAGGTTGTGATGGTTCATAATATTGTGGCTCATAATTGTTCCATACATGGTTTGAATGGTTTCCCCACCTTTGTGTATAATAATTGGGGGAATAATTATATTGTTGTTGCCATGGCTAGAACGAACTTATATCTTGTACCTGTGGAGAATACTCAGGAAAATATGCCCTAGACGGACAATTAATAGTAGTATGATAATAATCACCACAATTAGCACAATGCACGTTATAGGTGATCATTTCATACATCCTCAAAGAGTATCTCACACATTAATTTTAAACAACTAAAAAAATAAAAAAAAATAAATAAATAAACGAAAACTATTTACACTCCAAAGAAAATAATAAAAGAAAACTATTTATAATACACTAACAAAATTAACTTGTTCGCAACACAAGTCCCCGGCAATTGCGCCAAAAACTTGATGGAGAAAAATCCCACGTGTAATAAAATCCTTGCAAGTGTACAAGTTATCGAAGTAGCAATATACAAAAGTAAGGGTCGAACTACAGAGACTTGAGTGAGTACAAGTGAATTTAATTAGCGTAAAGTAACCAAGGGGTGGATTATGATTTTGATTGATTAAACTAATATTGAAAAGCAAATAAATTAAACTAACGAAAATAAAGCAAAGATTGAATTCAAGATTGACAACGGGATTCACGGATTGGGCTTTACAATACATTCACTTTATGCTATTTTATTACTTAAAGAAGACATCAATTTCATTCTAGGGTTCATTCACAAAATCATGAGTTGGGACGATTTGGTGTGCGATTTGCAACTAAAATATTCTCTTTTTATTATACTTCCCGTTACGTTTAATATAATAATCCAAGAAAGTCTTAAGATCGAAAGAATATTTGAACCTAAACCAATTGATTTCAGTTACGTCCTCAATTAGGTCTAAGTAGTAAAATAGTGGTCATGTATCTATGCCCGAGTTACCGTAGCAAAAGATACCCACAAATTCTAGGGCCAAAAATATCTAAACATAAATCTGAAACCCTAGAACGAATTAAACATATTTTACCACTCTAGAAAGAAATTGAATTATTAATGAAAAACTATAGCATAAAGATCATGTAATGTTATTAACCAATCCGCAAATCAATTAACTTAGCTACTCATACCCAAAATCAAAATGACAGAAATTAAAGAAAGAAACATAAAACCTCAATTTGGATCTTGGAACAATTACGAAAATATGTTTTCTTCTCTTCTAGAACAAGTCTCCCCTCCCAAAAAAAAAAAAACCAATTCTGTTTTATATATACCTAGGTTACAATTGTGGGCAACAGTCGTTCAAGCAGGCCCAAAACCAAGCCCAATTCGCCCGAATCCGTTTGCAAACCGCCCCTTGATTTGCCACTTGGGCGGTCGCACATCCTGCATCAGCGGTCGCCGAAGTTTACAGCAACTTCACGGCTATGCATGGCAACGGATCGGGTTCGGATCGGATAAGGCCTGATCCGAATCCGATCCGAACACAATATGCCTCGATCCGAATCCGATCCGATCCGAAACTACTTGTAGCGAGCCCCGATCCGAACCCCGATCCGATCCGAGACATTAAAAAAAAAAAAAGACAATAAACCAATATTTATCATACTTTTCAGAATTTATGATTTCACAAACAGTTCATGAACAGCGAAATTATGTCTCCATAATTGGACGAACGAAATTGCAAATAAATTTTACTGCCACTAACCGATCAGTTAAAGCAAAAACGGCAAAGTAATGAAGTAGCTAGCATATGAACCACGGATGAACAGATTAGATGGATTCATTCAAGAGTCACGGAGATGCATACCCGCGCGAAGAACGCGAAGCAGAAAACCAAGGTAAGTATGAAACACGAGATCTGAGAGTTCGTCGATCGGAGGAGCTTGAGAGTTCGTTGATCGGAGGAGCGGCGACGGATAGAGAGCTCGGTAGGTAGCGTTCAACGGTGGACAGAGAGATAGAGAGAGAAACTTGACGGAACGGATAGAGAGAGAGAGAGAAGAGAACGCCGCTTGGAATTGGAAATAAGAAAGAGATTTTTGACATTTTTGTTTATATACCTAAGAGTAAATGTGTAGTATATGTAACAAACATGAGGGGGTATTATTGAAAATTAAAACCCAAATAAAGCGGGCCAGATCGGGTCGGATCGGATCTCGGGGCGAATCAATTTCGGATCGGATCAGATCGGGTTCGGATCGGATCAGACCAAATACCGAACCCGATCCGAAATCCGATCGGATCGGGAAAATTTCTGCCAAATCCGAATTTTTCGGATCGGATCACCTTCGAAACGGATCGGGTTCGGTGAAATTGCCATCCCTATTCACGGCCTTGGAAATTCATCTTCAGCGGTCGCCCAAGTCTTCTTCAGCGGTCGCCCATGTCAACATCCTCTGATGTACAGCCGCCCAAAACTGCCTCGGTCACAGCCCTTGTTCCTCGGTCAGCCACTTCCTTTGTCTCGGCCAGCCGTGGCCTTGTCTTGGCCTCATTTGTGCAATCCTTCCTTGAATTCGTTTCGCAAGTGTACAATCGCACTTTGGTCACTATACTTTTATCATTTTGTACTTTGGTCCTTGAACTTTCCAAACTTTCACTTTGGCCCCTGAACTTTCATAATATCAGATTCCTCTCAAATTTTCCATAATTCCAGTTTGGTCCCTGAATTTCCAAAATAAGCTCAGATCCTCTATTTTCAGCATTGTTGCACATCAACCCCTGAACTATCAAAACACTAACAAACATATCAAAGTCCCAAGGTTTCGAGCACCAAATCAACTTGGAAACATATCTTTTGGATGGGTAAAACTGCATCCATCAACGAGCTTTATACTTAACCACCTCTGATGGTGATATACCTTCCTTCTTCTTGAAAACCCACTTGCAAGCCACAATCTTCCTGTCTTCTGGCCTCTTGGTTAACTCCCATGTCTGATTCTTGTGAAGTGATTCCATCTCGTCTTCCATAATTGCATGCCACTGGGCAGACTCTGAACATGTAACTGCTTCCTTGAAAGTGGTTGGCTCCGAAGGATTGGGCTACACCTCCTCAGCAACTTGAAGTGAATAAGACACCATGTCTTCAAAATCATACCTCACAGGAGGCTTCCCGAAGTTAGCCTGTCTAGACCTCTCTTGAGCTAACCCATTTTCTTCGAAAATTGGTGATGAACTGTATGGTGCTTCTGTCTCTGACAGTAGTTCCTAATAAACATCTGACTGTGAACCGCTTAACTCTGCAGTATCTTGTAGATCCACCTGTTTATCAACACTATCAACACCTGATACAACCACATATCTCATAATATGATTAAGCATAAAATTTTCATCAAAGACAACATTTCTGCTTATGATAACCCTACCCTCTGATGGAGACCAAATCTGGTATCCCTTGATACCATTTCCATAACCCATAAAAACTCATTTTCTAGCCCTCGAATCTAACTTCCCATCATCCACATGATAATAGGCAGTACAACCAAAAGCCCTTAAATTAGAATAATTAACGGGGTTACCCGACCATACCTCATTGGGAACTTTAAGATTGATACATGTATGTGGTCCACGATTTATTAAGTAACATGTTGTACTAACCGCTTCTGCCCAGAATCACTTAGACAACCTTGCATTTGAAAGCATGCACCTTGCTCTAGCCAACAATGTCTGATTCATGCGCTCTGCGACACCATTCTGTTGTAGTGTATCCCTGATAGTGAGATGCCTAGAAATCCCCACTTCCTTGAAGAACTCATCGAACTCAGCACTATAGAACTCCAACCCATTATCTGTCTGGAGTCGCTTTATCTTCTTCCCTGTTTGACTCTCCACCAATGTCTTCCACTATCTGAAATTTGTGAGAGAATCACTCTTGTGCTTCATAATAATCACCTAAGTCTTCCTCGAGTAGTCATCAATCATAGACAAGAAATACTTGTGACCCCTCAATGATTCCTGACGTAAAGGTCCCTAACAATCTGAGTGAATGTGTTCCAGACTGCCCTTCGTATTATGACCCCCTTAGGAAACTTGCTTAGTTGCACCTTCCCAAGTACTCAATGCTCATAAAACTTAAGATTTTTGACCTTATGGCCACAAAGAAGACCATGATTAGCCAATATATGCATCCCTCTAATGCTAATATGCACAAGCCTAATATGTCACACAGGACCGGTCCTGTAAAATTTGTGGTCCTAAACTAACTTTTTGGGCGGTGCCCCCTCTTTTAAGTATGTAACTTTTAACCAATCAAATAAAGATATGGTCATTATCAATCTAGTAAATAACAATATTTCGTACTAAATAAAAATATGATATATTATAATATCCTTACATGATACTAAATAAACGTATTTCTCCTAGCATATTTAGAAGCAAAATCATGAACCAAAGTTGAATAATCAACTTTATCAACTATATTTTTCTCAATTGATATCAAAGCTAGCCCATTTAGCCTTTCTTTCTTGAGACATCGTACTTCGAAGATAATTTTTATCAACTTTAACTTCGAAAAACTTCATTCATCGGATGCAACTGAAACCAGAATATTCAACAAAATCCGATAAGCAATCTCCATGTTGGACCACATTTGTACAGTTGTACTAATACTAACATTATTTCTTCTATATACTAAATTTTGTGCAAGAAGCCCTTTGTATTTTTGGCCATCATTTGTGAACTTGGGATTTATCTGTCTGGATTAATTTGTTTGGCAACTATTTACCAAAGGCATGCCATTAGGGAATGGGGATTGGGGATTTTCGAATTAGGACTTCTAAAAAAACCACAAATCAATCCCAAATCACATTATTCAATTAGGCCTTTTGAATTAGGGGTTTTCAATCAGGGCTTTTCGTAATCAATTAGGGGATGGGGATTGGAGAAGGAGAACGAATTACCTGATTATTTGATGGTGGCGTGATGCAAATTGCAGTGGTGGTGGCGTCTGGCGGCTCTGCAGCATCGACAGCGGTGGGCGTTGGACTTAACGTAGGTAGCGTAACAAGCCAAGAGCGTCTTTCTTTTTTCTCCCCTTGAATCTTTATTTTCGTTATTTTTAAGTAATGCCCGGTCGGTCAAAAGAATTTAGGGGAAAATTAAATTTGGGATTTTTTTTAAATGTGGGATGTTGTTGAATTTGTGTGGGCCAAATATTGACTTGTGTTAAGTTTTTGTGTTAAAATTGGGCCTACCTAATACATATACACAACAAACTTTGAGGCTCCTAAATTAGCCCATTTTTTGTGGCCCTATGCCATGACCTCACTTGTTTTGAGCTATGGTCGGCCCTGATGCAACAACTTGGTCATATCTTGCTTAACCATTTTAGATGATGCAACCAATACTGACCCAGAAAGTATCCTCCTTGGAGGAAATAAAAGGAGCCCCGCTTAAGGCCTCTCAGAATCACTTCAGAACCTTTACAGACATGAGCTGTTCTATCTTTACCTTTGAAACTGTACCCTTTACTGTCTAGCTGACTAAGAGATCAGGTTCTTCGTCATCTGTGAAACATGTCTCACATTGTTCAAAGTGCAGAACTTGCTATCATGAGTCTGCAGCTTGAGAGAGTCAAAACCAACCACCATGCAAGTAAAACTATTGCCCATATGAATATTACCACCATCCACCTGCTCATAAGTTGTAAACCACTCTCTACTCGGACTGATATGATAAGAGGCACCAGAATTAATAATCCACGCATCCAACTGTTTTGCAGACTCTTTTGTCACTAGAGCATAATCCCATCAGAGCTGCTCGTATCAACTGCAACAACATTAGCTTCATTACGATTTGGAGGCTTGCCTCGCTTATTCCTATGACAATCTGTCTTCCAATGTCCCTTTACCTTGCATTAATTACAATATCATCAAGTTTCGGGTCCTTCTTTCCAAAAGACTTTTTCTTCTTCTGCTTGCTACTAGAACCCATCCTGCCTTTCGCAACCAAACATGTTGTTAGATTATCTATACCACTATTCTTACGACCCAACTCTCTAGTCTTGAGCGAGGATTTCACATCCTTTAGAGTTACCGTCTCTTTACCACTGATACTAGAGTCAACATAGTGCTAATATGATAAAGGCAATGAAACAAAAAGCATTAATACAACATCCTCATCATCAACTTTAGCATCTATATTACACAATTCAAGTAATAAAGATGTAAATCTATCTAGTTGATCCATATTGGGCGTACCTTTCTGCATATGGAGAGAATATAACCTTTGCTTCAAATATAGCTTGTTGATCAATGATCGTGTCAAATACATATCTTTCAATGCAAGCCACAAAGCACCTCCATAATCGGTATTTACTATATCCGCTAGATCACTCATATAGCATGATCATATCTGCCTCTTCCTTCTCTGTTACCATCTTGTCCTTCTCCGAACTTCTTGCTATTGCAGCCGCGACAATATCGGTGGGAATGACTTCCGCTTTGCCCTTTGAATCCTCATGATTCCTGATTGCAGCAACAACTGGAGCCCACAAACCCTTGTCCTTCAATAAAGATTTCATCTTTATTTGACAAAAAGAAAAACTATCTTCCCATTAAACTTATCAATGGCGATTCAATTACTGATCACATCTTCTTGTGCAGCGGAAAAACCTTAGACCTTCCTCAACCTAACCGACTCTGATACCAGTTTGTTAGAGCAGACTCTATGTAGAAGATAGAAAACAAGCTACACTCACACAACACACATATATACCTGGTTCACCAACTTGATTACGTCTACGGGCAGAGGGAGAGAATATTATTATCAATGAAAATTACAGAATACAATCTATAATCTATCATATGAATTCTTAGGCACAAGAATTCATGTTTGTACAAACCCTAGACATATAGAAACAGATGAGCAAAAGAACAAAATAAATATGATTAGGGGATAAAGGGTATTTATATTGCCCTATTCCTAACCCTACATGAATTTACTATTCCTGCATTGAAATCCGGCGGCCCATGCCCAAAATTAGTCGGGCACGGTCGTGTCCTTTGGGGCGCACGGCCGTGCCATATCTTCTGGCCTTGGGAGCGGCCGCTCCCCCCTTGTGGGTGCGCGCTCTCCCCTTTTTCAGTAACTCTGCTTCAGAAATCCAATAATTGGTACGGGCGTGCCAACCACAACGCACGGCCATGCCATACAAAAATGTCACATAAATTATACCATTGCTTGTTTAATTCTTTAACTTAGGTGTCCCCAAACTTAGATGACATTAACCCAACAAACGTTATGTTTGTTTTTCAGATCGAAAAGGGTGTATTGACGTGCTAAGTTGATTTATTGGTCAATTAGACACATAGTTAATCCATGAAGAACAAAACTTAGGGTGCAAACTAAACATATTGATAACTTCAGGGGTGCTAAGTGTATGTTTACCCGTATTTCTTATGCTACGGTTGAACGGGACCTGGCCCCTGGGCAAAGTTGGTACGGTAAAGGATAGCAGAACGTCCTTGCAAATTCGCGAATCGGGACCTGTGATCGTCAGGACACCAATGGCTAATCAACCGCTGACGAAGAAACGTAACCCTAAACCTGGCGTTACGTTAAGCACACCGGAGGGGGAGACGAAGAAGAAGAACGATCAATTCGAGTTCTGCAAAGTTTGCAAACTCAATCACAATCTAGGTCGCCGCCATAATTACTTCCCCAACCACGTCAAATCCCTATCCGCTTTTCTATCTAGATTCCAATCCAAGCTCTCCGACGTGAGATTCTTCCTCAGAAACCCTAGCCTTCTCCGGCCAGAGCACGCCTCTCGCAACCGACTCTGGTGCGTCTTTTGCGATGTTGACATTGATGAGGTCGGCAGCTCTTTCGCCTGGTGAGTAAATTCCCTATGTTCGTGCTCTCTTCAGTCGTGTTCTAATACTGTTTTTAGTTATTAACTTACGCCTTATATACTATGACGTTTACACCTTTTTGATTACTGAGAATATAAGAATTTGGTTCTAGTGAAGCATTACATTGAGGAATTGCCTGTATCATTCAATTTTGGAGTGAATGCTATGCAATTGTTTTGCTTAGGGGAGGCAAGTTTTGCTTTATTCTAATTTCAACCATGGACTATTTTGTCAGTGATAATGCCATTAATCACCTCGCAAGTGTGGATCATTTACGTAATGTGAAAAGTTTTATGTGGAAGTATGGCGGTGGAATGGATCGAGTTGAATCTTTCCGAGTTCCTGAGGCAGATTTGGCTAAGGTATAGAACTTGAAAGAAGCTTGCACTTGCTTTGTTTGTATCATAAAGTTATACTTTTGTTTGTTTCACTAGGATATTCGAGGTTTACTACTTCTTCTTCCGATGTCCCTTTCCATACAAGAGGTCAGGAGTTCAAATTAAAACCCCACCAAATGCAATTTCTAGCACTTTCAAGTGCCACTCTTATAATAGATTAAAATTCATTAATAAAAAATACCCATTTTTTAAAAAGAATTGTATTGTGTTTCAGAATCTCCTTTTTACGTTTGAACCTTGGTACCTCTTATTTAGTCTCAGTTCGTCATATCATTTCAATTTTGGATTCAATTTGATTATATGTACAGTTTTCTTCCTTGCTCACTTGACTATGCATTGAAGTTTATTTTATTTCTCATTTGTAGCATTTTGGTGGTATTTACTACTTCTATCTGTGTGCAGTATCAAAAGAATTGCATATCGTTGAAAAGTGAAGTTGCAGCTGAACAATCTAGCGGACCTGTAATTGGACCTTCAAATGATATCCACAATAAAGTGAATCTTGAATATACTAATTTTGACCCCAATAGTATCATCTCTTTTAACTCCATTTTTCCAAAAGGTGTTTTGCCTTTACAAAATTATACAAATGAGAAAATTCAGGTATCTAGTTCAGAACTTCCAACAGTCACAGCGGTTGGAACTTGTCTACTTGATGATAAATCATATATGCATGCGAATACGAGTACAAGGGCTTCAAACAATATAACAGGTAGAGAAAGTTCTTTGATTGGAAAATTATTGTTTACTTTAGGAAATTGGACTGGAGGATCACTTCAACAATAAAATTTATTTCTGATCTTTTTCATTGTAATTCTACTCAGGTTATGTTGATAGCCAACTTTCTACCGCTTCAGATTTCTGGAAATCTTCAGCCGATGGTTTCTCCAAAAATGGACAGGTAAGTTTAGCCATTGACAGGATTCGTTGTTTTCGCATAGGTAATAATTAACCCCAAAATTATCGATCTTCTTTGTCCTTCTATTTGGTTTTAGCTTTAATAGCTGAGAACAGGAACTTTAAGGTCTTTGAGTAAAGCTATTGCATGCTAGACTTGTAATGCAACTTTTGGAGTTTTAGTTAATCGGGCATTGTTTATGGAAGTGATATGAGCTTTAGATGTTCACTAAGAAGATTTTGTGAAAGATAGCAATGGGAAAAGGGTGAACCCATTGATTTGGTGGTTTATTCTCCCCAAGAAATTGATGTTATACATGTTGTCCATGAATGACTACTGTTCTTAGGACCATTTCATCTCTTGCTGTATCCTAGGAATAGGAATTTCTTTTGGTTGGGAACCCATTGATTCGGTGTTTTTTTTCTTCAAGAAATTGATGTTTTAGATGAAGAAGTAACATTTAGTATGGCTTACACTTGGTAGACTTGATAAAAAATGACGGCCTTTCTTTCAAAGGTTTACTTATCCCTCACGATCAAATCAAATGGCATAGATGCCCTTTTCCTGTCTCTTTTGAGTTTATCATCTTTTCATGATGTTCATATTGGAACTTTGAGATATATGATTAGTTGTGCATTTGCATGTGCATGTTAAGGTTGGAAGAAATGGCTAGAACAAAGTTCAGTTTCCATATGTACCAAGAAATGTCAATGGAGATATGCAGTGTTTGACCCTGGTATTGTGTTGATTTTGGTCATGAGATACAACTACATGAACTTCAGAATGCACTATAGATTGATAAAATGAATTTGTGCATTTGATTGACTTTCATTAGTTCCTTGGACATGCAGATGGATGATTGAAGAAGATTTTGTTGTTTAAAAATTTATAGTTCCAGTTAGATCCTCACAAATGTGTAGAATAGGGGTACATTCTCCATGGTTAGATAAGTACATCAAGCCTGGATAAGGAAGCTTTTTCTTTATGCAAGTCATATAAAGGTGAACCATACGACTAAGATAATAAAGAGGTTAAGTGGTGCAGCACTTTAATATATTTTTGAGAAAGAGCTATCAGACACAAATCTCCACTGCTTCTCATGTCCATCATATTTGAATATTTTAACTCGAAGATTAAGAATCTTTTCTTGCTAATAAGAGGATATACTTTCTCGTAAAAATCCTTATCTGTAACTTCTTTGCAAGGGTAGATAGCTAAGGTATTGAATGAATTCAGAGTGATCTTTGAACTAATATGGCATGACCTTTTGGGGGATCTCTAAGTACAAGATTAATAAGACTTGGGACTTTGACCTTGTAAGTCCGGAACATCGTACTTTCAATGAGATTTCATTCCACAGCTCAGTACCAGTGTTTTTATTTTTTTTAAGTTTGCCATGCTACATGAAGATACATCATGGGTTTATTTTTAGTAATTATAATTATCTTGCGCGGGGGGTGGGTGGTGGTTCTTTTTTATGCATTTTCTGTCAGTTTTTTTTTTTTTTGGCGTACATGTGACATGGTTGATGTAGGTGCAACAGGTATATAGTGATGAAAGAACAGCTGGAGAGAGCAGTTCAGTGGGTACACACCTCTGACTTTCCACTGCTTGTTTTTTTACTCAGTTCTTATAATATCTTTAATGATTTGAGTAGTTGTGTAAGAAGCTGATGTTGCATACAGATGGTACCAACATCCCCTTATGATTAGAATTCTGGAAACTGAATTCTGCTGCTTCTGCTAAAGCCAATAATGATTTCTGGGGCCTTGGTGCAGTAGATTTGATATGAATTTCACCATCCGTAATTCAACAATTCCTCTTTTCTCCTCAGGTTTGCCAACACTCACACAGATCTCGTCATCTGCTCGAGATGAGGATGCAGGAAATGTGCATTCTGGAGCACCTCCTCCTTGGTTGGATTCAGCTGTAGGAGATGTTCTTGGTGGTAGAACGAAACTTTCTGTTACTCAATCTAGAAAGTCCAAACTAAACCCAAAACGTGTTGGAGCTGCTTGGGCAGAGATGAGAAAGATAGAGATGGAGATGGAGAAGAGAGGAGAGTTACCCCCTAATAGTTATAGTCCTAACTGGCTTCCCAATTTTGGTGGAGTGTGGCAATCAGGTAGCCGCAAAGAGTCATGGAAAGAATTTGAGGTTGAAGGCAAAAGACCCTTTCAGGAAGAAAGTCAACCTGAAATTCCGGTGCATATTCAGCCTTACATCAGTAAAAGAATGGTACGTTCTGTATTGTTGTGATCTCTCTCTCTCCCTCTCTCCCTCCCTCACCTCCCATCCTATTAAATGAGCTTATATAGGATACAACCTTAAAAGTTATAATTAGTAGAATTTTGCTAATCACCATTGCTTAATCTGCTGGTTTTAATCTTATATTCGGAGTTTGAACGTTCTAGGTTATCCATGCTATTCCTGTTTGTGAGCAGGGTTGCATTGATTCTGAACCTGCTCAATAATCTTCAAACCTCTTATCATTACAAATAGCTCCGTCATGCCGACCATAACTAGTTACAAATAGCTTATATAGGATGCAACCTTTTAAGTTATAACTAGTACTCCCTCTGTCCCTAAATGAATGTCATTTTTTTTTTCAAATTTGCTCTTGATCAAGAGCATTTTTTTTTAAAAAAAATCGACACTCATTTAGGGACAGGGGGAGTAGAATTTTGCTAATCACCATTGGTTTTCTGTTAGCGGCTTTAACACTGACCCAAGCTGAGCAAAATACGCCTTATTTGAAATGGTATAGAGGGTTATTTATTAAGGTGAGCAAAATACATCTTACATTCCTCATTTGTTCTAGAGAAATACGTCACATATATCCAGTGTTCTAAAAGTCCCTCGCCTTCGGCGCTACGCGGCCATAAAACACCCGACTAACTCCTAATCCGCCTAGAAACGCGTTTAGTCAAAAAATCGTTGCCTAAACACCCTACGAGCAGACTAGTTGGGCGGCGCCTACCGCCAAGATCCGACTTACTATTATTTTTATTAAATATTTGGTTCTCAAACTAAAACGTCGTTTCGTATTGGTATAAATTCCAAAAAGTCCTTGCCGAATACTCAAGTCGTGAATTGATTCATTGAAATCACAAATCTCAAGTTATTTATTATAATTCATGTCTAAATTCTTAGGCCCCGTCTAAATCCAGCCTAGGCGCTAGTCCCAATTCTGACGTCTAGCGGGCGCCTAACGATTTTCAGAATCTTGCATATATCATAATAGATTTGTCTGTAATTGATTGAAAATTTGAATACTAGCTTCTATCACTGTATTGTTATTGTAACATTGTCCCCATTTGTTTAGACAATCCAGCGCGGGAGAGGCAAAGAGCCTACATCCCCCAATAGTTACTTAACATAGTACTCCCTTCGTCCCGGAATGACTTCCCACATTTTTTGTTGTTCATACGAATGTACTTTGAGTAGTAATTTTAGGTTGATATAATTATTCTAATTATAATTTAGAACTTGATATCAATACACCATTATAAATACTATTAATAAAAAATTGTAGATGTTAATTCAGATGACATTGGTCTGATCATGGTCCTAAATTTATATATAACCGAAGTATTGGTCTGATCTTGGTTTTCTGAAATTTTGACAAAACCCGGACCAATCCAGACCGTGAACATCCCTACCTACCTCTCCCAATAGTTATTTAATATAGTTATCCCTCCGTCTAGGAATGATCTTCCCACATTTTTGTTAACACGAAAGTACTTTGAGCAATAATTTAGATTGATTTAATTATTCTAATTATAATTTAAAACTTGATATCAATAAACCATTATAAATACTATCAATAAAAATTGTAGATGTTAATTCAGATGACTAAATCAACCTAAAATTATTGCTCAAAGTACCTTCGTGTTAACGACAAAAAAGTAGATCATTTCGGGACGGAGGGAGTATATAGCTCTTTGGGTAGGAGGCCTTCATAATGTGTTAACGACAAAAAAGTAGATCATTTCGGGACGGAGGGAGTATATAGCTCTTTGGGTAGGAGGCCTTCATAATAGTTTCTCTCTTTGTCGGAAATTGTTTCCTTATACTAACATTTACAATTTCCAATTTTTGTAGCGCCGAGATACAGTGAATGATGCAGGGCTGCAAAATGGCCTCGGTTAATCAGTCTTTACTACTGTATTCTAACGTATCTGCACGCTGACTACTGGAATCAAATCTTGTGTTCTCTGTGACAAGTAGGTTGGGTATTCATCTTTCATTTTTGGTTTCCGTTATCACTTGTTTTTCATCAGGAAACATTCATCCTCCAACTAATCCCCCCACCCCACTCCAGCCGATTCCAAAAAAAGAAAATTGCACTTGTACCTTACCAAAATGAAACCTCAAAAGAAGACCTATTTAGCTGTATAAATGGCAGCCCAGAATTAACTGATGCGACATGATTTGGAATAAGATTAGTCCTAAAACACAACCCAAATATGTCCTTTATACGTCATCTGTTATTGAATCTTCTTCAAAGTATTGTTTCAGCAGTTAACATTTTCTTTCCGACTGATGTGCTTAAGGTGAGCCGAAAGCATTTATGTATGTATGTATGTAGTTAATGAGTTTTGAATAGTTAACGATCATTTTAAACTGTAAACAGTTTTACTCCGTTTCAGAATGATTGTTCATTCCTGAGTTTGAACGACATTGTGAAAAAGTTTGTTTTTAAAGAAATTTTAATGAACATTAGATGTTGCAGTCACCACATTATTAAAGCAGTCTTTTGAAACCAAATGGTAGTTAAAGTGGATAATAGAAGTTAGCTTACCTAGATACAGACAAGTAGAACAATTAACCTAAATTTATTATTCAAAGTACCTTCTTCGTAGTGACAACAAAAAAAGTGGAAATATCGTTCTGGGGCAGAGGGAGTAATGCTCTTCAAGCCCAAAAATAGGGTTGCAGGGAGCTCCTTGGAAAATGATGTCAGAGAAATTGCAGTTCCTTTTCTGTAAGTAGACTTGGTCTTGGAGAATCACTGGGTTGACTCGGAGAGGAGCCTCGGTGTGTTGACAATTAATTGATGGTTACGTAGGAGTAATTCTCTATCAAGATGGAGTGGAGTTTTCTTCACTTTCTGCCAATAGTAAGTATGCTGATTTGGTCAGAACTCCAAATCTTGCTAAACTGACAGGTAAACTTGCTTTCAGATTCTCTTTTTTATTTGCTCCCCAAAAAATGACCTGTTCTAAAAATTAAATTGTTTAAAATGTACTAATTGTAACATGGTACAAGCAAGTGAAGCATGCTCCGTAAAATAATTGATTTGTCAAATAGAACAATTAGCACGATGGCATGAAGTCCATTATTATTCATCATTTAGGAGCTACCATCAAAATACCAAACAGGTTATAAATATTCATACAGTGCCAAATTTCTCACTAGCCAATAAACACTTGTGAGATGCGATGCAGTTTATTCTCCACTCTGTTCTATGTTCTATAATGAATGTTCATTTTTTTTATTTAAAAAAATTAGTAAAGAGCAAAATTTAAAAAGTTTTTGAATGACCAATTTTGTCCCAAAAATTAGTTTAGTATTGCCTATATTCCATTCCAAATTGAATGACCAATTTTGTCCTAAAATGAATGATCTTTTGAAAATTTTTCATTAAAAAACTCTCTAAATAAAAAAAAAAAAAAATCAACTTTTTTTTTCATAGTTCATTGTAGTTTTTGCAAAACTAAAATTTTGAAAGTGAAAACTTCCTCCTGTTCAAAATAAATGTCATTTTGAAAGTAAAATTTTGATTCAAAATACTTGTTATTCCTATTCCTGGATCTAAAGCCTTTAAAATCTCAAATTTATCTTTACATTGAAACTTGTTTCAATGCATTGATTGTACTTTTTTAATGGAGTAATGCATGAGATAAGATAGAAACAATTACCAAGGACAATTTTGGTATTTACTTTACAAATTACAAATTGTAATAATAATTTCATTTCTTAAAACATGTAAATATCTTAAAAACGACATCTAATTTGAACAAGATGGAGTAGCAAGAATGTCTTTTTCAATTAAAAATCAACATTTTCAATATAATCATTGATTTTAGGATGGAGTACAGTTGAAGAACAAGCAAGGAAATCATAACCTCAAAAACGAGACTTGAACGGAATAATTTGTGATGGGCAAGCCCAAACCATTCCCTCACAAAACGGGCTCAACAGAGGCCCACTAAGGGATCAAGCCCAAAGGATCGACGCAAGAGTTGGGTCGTAGCCCGTCTAACAATGGATGGCCGTCGTCGCCATTGAGCGACCAAGCCCATCCAATAACGAGGCATCTCACCCATGCACTCGCTCGTCGATTCATCCATTAAGTGACGACCATACTGGACATACAGCTCTAGGTCGTCGATTCACATAGCTTGCTCAACAAGCCCTCCTTTGCCATTTGACTTAAGTCAAGTCTGCCACTGGCCCACTCTGCATATGTTCCCACCTAACTAGCCGTGGCGCCGAATTGTGCAGGCGAAACTTTCCATTATAGGCAATCCACTATCTGTGACAGTTACAACAGTATCCTTGCTCGTACGAAGCAATCACAGGACGACACGTGGACATATGGGGACAAAACCAATCCAACGGTTGGCACGATCAATCCAACGATCGAGATGGAAACCCTAGCTCCCCTCATCCACTGTAAATACATGAACAGTGTCCTGGGCTAAGGTAATGCTCTCTCTACTATTCACACATACACACACCCACAAACTCTCTCCATAGTTTACCACCTTTTCCAGCCCAAACACTTACGCTCACACCGGAGGGCCTTGCCGGACAAGCCCCAGTCATAGCTCACTAAGTTATTTTCTTGTGGTGTGCGGAGTCTCCAAAGTCGGCCCATATCTTTCTTTGGACCTCAATAAATTTGCCGATCCAGACGATTTCCTGCATCATCAGAGTGGTTCCATTGCCGGGAATCGTTCGTCAGAGACTTCAACCAAGCCTAGAAAACAGCCGGAAAAAACCTGGAGATGGTGTCGGAAGGACACACAGCAAGCTTGTCTGCCGAAAGAGAATGTCGAACACCTCCACCGGAGCAAGGCCGCCGAGAAATCCCCAGGCCTCCATCACCTCAACCTCGGAACCCTAATCTAAGGGTTACCAGGTCACATGGTGCTGTGGATGACACTGGACTCCCAGACATAAGAAGAAAAGACAAAGGGCCTGCTCAGGATCACCTGGCACGACGACCCCCCACCGGAAGGAGGACGGAAAGAGCTACTGTACAAAATGTGTGAGGCCCGTCCAACCCACATCTAGACAGAACCGCTCTTCTCATCGAAAGAGCAAACACCCTCCAAGGCCTCCTGCAGATCCAAAATGAATTGATTCAAATGGCCGAGGACCGACCTGCTCAGGCGTCCCATAACACAGTTACATCAAGGAGACCAAGAAACAAAAGAGGGGCCGATGGTCGTCGTCAATAAGCTGCTGCCGGGAACGATCGTCAAGTACTGCCACAAGACCTCAGAGAACACCTGAACCGTCTTCGCGGTAAAGGAAACTCGTCTCAACAACGACGAGAAGAGGCGGACAGAGAGCTTCGGAGGTCGCCTCCTGTAAATGACGACCATGAGCAAAACCCAAGCCATGGTAATCGAGGTCGTCAAATGTCCCCCTCAATGAATAATGAACGAGCTCCGAGATACAGAGAAAGGACCCGTACTCCCTCTCAACCTCGCGGACGGGAACAATCCAGGTCTTACAGGCCCATCCACTCCTAGAGGAAACAGAAGAGAGAGAACGGTTTTCCGACGACCTGCAGTCACTGAAAGACAACGATCGAACACGGTCTCCCAAAGGCATCTTCAAGATAGGGCTCCCTCCGCCGACCGAGCAGAAGGTATTGACATGCGTGAGGTGCTCAAACTCAAGCGTAAGGTTGAGGAGTTGGAAGCAAGAAGGAATGCTGATGATAATGACTCAGAGGATGATAATTGCACATTGAAACCTTTGGCACCATGGATGGTTGAATTGGGACCACCAGAGCCAGGATTTAAACTACCTAACTTACAGAAATATGACGGCTCAACAAGTGCCTTGGACCATATGCATCATCTTGAGGCTCAGATGATACTAGTGTCAAGGTACGACGATGTAATGTGTAAAGCTCTCACTAGTACTTTGACTGAAGCAGCTCTGAGATGGTTTAGAAGCCTTCCAAAGGGAAGCGTCGATTCATGAAAGTACATGCGCAAGAAGTTTTTGGGTAGGTTCGCGACTGCTGGAGATCGTCGCAAGACAGTGAACGACTTAAGCAATATCACCCAGGGAGGAAATGAAAGTTCAATGAATTATTTCAAAAGGTTAAAGAAGTTGGTCGACCAGATCGACGAGGACTTAACAGACCGTGAAATTATCAATTGTTTTAGGCATGGGATCGCCTCTTCGACCTTGGACTACGAGCTTCAAGTCCATCCGGCCAAGTCAAGAAAGGACCTCTACGCCAAGGCCTATGCAGTGGCCGAAGCTGAAGAGAGCAAAATGCAACGTGATGGAAAGGCCGTCGTCAACGACGAGCCAATGAAATCTAAGAAAGACAAGGCTGGAGACAAGGGAAAAAACAAGTCGGAGAAAGCTGAGAAGGACACAGAGTCGTACACTCCATTAGCAGTATCTCGTGCAGAAATTCTTAGCAATGTTGACTTTGGCCCAGCACCAAAGATGAACCCCAATGCAAAGGGGAAGAAAAATATGAACAAATACTGTGAGTACCACCGGGACAGGGGGCATGATACAGAAGAGTGTTTTAGCTTGAAAAAGATCATACAACGGTGGATCGACGACGGTCGCCTCGACCAGTATATAAAGAGGGATCGTCCAGCAGCCAATGACCGAGCCGCTAACGACGACCCACCTGTAAGGCAGCCAAGATTGGTCTTAGTTATTTCGGAAGAATCAAGCAAAAACCAAATCAAAAGTGCCATATACCACTTGAAGAAGGCCCCCCATGTCCCTCCAAAAACCAATGTTCCAAATGATATAATCAGTTTCTACCCATATGAATTGTCAACCAATGCAATCGCTCGTCAATAGACTTTGATCGTCCTAGGCTTCATTGATAACTGCGAATCAAAAAGGATCCTCATTGATACAGGGGCAGCAAAGGACATTTTGTTCTACAGCGTCTACCAAAAATGGGTCTACATGATAGTCGACTAAGCCTACTTAGGCCGTCTCGAGGGATTCACCAACCACAGAGTAGACGCAAAAGGACAAATTGACTTGCCCGTCGACATTGGGGACCATCCGTTGAGAACAATTCAGACAGTAACTTTCATTGTGATCGATGTTGTGAGTGATTACCACGCCATACTTGGCCAACCTGGACAGGCTGCTCTAGGGATCGTTGCTTCAGTTCCTCACTAGAGAATCAAATTCCCAACACGCTCGGGAATAGGATGTGTATTGCGGACGGCCCCAGAATTCCTTGAACATGTGTTGAAGAGCAGAAAGACCATCGAAATTGACGGCCCTGAGCAAATTGTGAAGTTTTCAAAGTCGATAAAGCAAACCACCTTCTGTTCCAACGTCTCGAAGATCAAATGCATTAACGAGCCAGTGGTCAGTATGGACGATCCTGAGAATTATATGGACGGGCCATTCCTGGACGACCAAACAACAGTTACGCAGCTTTTGGTCAACCAGGACTCGGGGGCAGAGCTGGATAAGCTAATTGAGGATGAAGTACCTGACCTCACTCCGGAAGCCAAGAAGAAAATCAAGGAAGTTATAATTGAATCTATGGATTTTCGTGACGAGGCACCTGAGCCTGCCGACGAGCTAATTAAAATAGACATCCACCCGGATTACCCTGAGCAAAAGATTAAACTGGGGTCTCAGCTAACAACTGAGGAGAGGGATGAGATAATCACCCTACTCAAACATAACCTCGATATTTTTGCTTAGAGGGTCGAAGACATGAAGGGGATAAGGGAGGATGTTGCTGTTCATAGACTTGGGGTGAATCCAACAATGAAATTCAAAGAACAGAAGTTGAGACTTTTTTCCACAGAAAAGGAGGTAGCAATAAAGCAAGAGATTGACAAGTTGCTTAGTGCAGAAATCATTGTGGAGGCTGGGTTTACGACGTGGTTGGAAAATGTTGTGCTCGTCAAAAAGCCTAACGGAAAGTGGAGGTTGTGTGTTGATTTCACGGATCTTAACCTGGCGTGCCCTAAAGATAGTTACCCCTACCCCGAATTGACAAGCTCGTCGATTCAGTGGCTGGGCATACGACCCTCAGCTTCTTGGATGCATATTCTGGCTATCATCAAATCAAGATAGCCGAGGAAGACATTCCGAAGACAGCCTTCCAAGCTGCTGGTGGCACTTATTGTTATACAAAGATGCCTTTTGGGTTGAAGAACGCCGGGGCAACCTATCAGAGAATGATTAACAAAGTTTTCAAGGGACAGTTGGGTGACAATCTCGAGGCTTACATAGATGATATGGTCGTCAAGTCACGAAAAAGGAAACATGTCGACGACCTGCAACAGACCATCACCAACCTCCGAGCCAACAACATGGTGCTCAATCCAGCAAAATGTGTATTTGGTGTTGTAGCTGGCAAATTTTTAGGGTTCATGCTTTCTCAGAGAGGGATTGAGGCTAACCCTGAGAAAATTAAGGCATTGGTGGATATGGCCGAGCCAACATGTGTCAAGGAGGTCCAACGATTGAATGGACGAGTGGCGGCCCTGGGTGGCTTTATTTCAAAATCGGCAGAAAGATCTTTGCCTTTCTTCAAGGCCCTTCGAGGCGCTAAGGATTTTGAATGGACGGAAGAATGTTCTCAATCGTTCAACCAGCTCAAGGAGTACCTCGGCTCTCCACCTCTCCTCAGTAGCCCCGTAGCCGGGGAGGACTTGTATGTTTATCTCTCGGCGGGAGACAAGGCCGTCGCCGCCGTAATGGTTAGAGAGAAGGGTGGAATACAGAAGCCAGTATACTATATGAGCAAGGCACTGTCTGATGTCGAGACCCGCTACTTTAATGCAGAAAAAATCGCTTATGCTCTCGTCATTGCAGCACGAAAGCTACGAGCATATTTCTCGGCCCACTCAATCGTTGTTTACACCAATGCCCCACTAAGGAAGATCCTACATCGACCTAAAAGCTCTGGTCGTCTGCTGAACTGGAGCATTGAATTGACAGAGTTTGACATACAATACCGGGCACGAAAGACTTTGCAGGCCCAAGCCCTGGCAAATTTCTTGATCGAGACATCGTTCAGCTTTGACGGCGATCAAAGAGTGCCACCCCAGAAAGCTAGCAAGGGCAAGCAAGTCGACGACCAACCAGAGCAACTGACTTTGCCCGTTGGGTGCTGGAAAATTTTCTCAGATGGGTCGGCAACTAGAGAGCTCAGTGGGGCCGGAATTGTGTTGGTAGAACCAGAAAGTGAAACGGTTTTTGAGGAAGTTTTGAGATTCAAGTTTCAAGCCTCCAACAACCAGGCAGAATACGAGGCACTCATTGCAGCAATAGAATATGCCAAGTGTTTTGGAGCAACAAAGATTGTGGCCTATTGTGATGCCCAGTTGATCGTCAACCAAATCCGGGGAGATTAAGCGGCCGTCGATTCAACTTTGCATAAATATCACTCACTAGTCGACGAGATGACCCAAGGGTTAGAATTTTGGGCCATTCAAAGAATTGCAAGAGAAGACAATGAGCATGCAGACCTGCTCTCAAAGCTGGCCACCGATCAACTCCCTAAGGACGAGCATAGCCACCACTTGGCCTACCTCGAGCAACCCGCCTATGAAAGAGTGAAGATGATGTGTGTTGGGGACGGCCCCAGGTGTTGGATTGATGAGATGAAGGCTTTTATTGAAAACGACGAGTTACCGGCTGACGAGATCCTAGCTCGTCAAATCAAAAAGAAATCTCCAAGGTTCTCGGTCGTCAACGGCGAACTCTATCGACGATCCATCACCAGGCCTTTGCTGAAATGTGTGCACCCAGATAAGGTTGTGAATCTACTATATGAAGTCCACCAAGGAGAATGTGGGGGCCACCCATGAGCTCGTACATTGGCAGACAAGTTGATTACTATGGGGTACTACTGGCCTCACCTTCGAGAGGATTCAAAAGAATTTGTGAAGAAGTGTGACACCTGCCAACGATTTGCCGACCTCCCAAAACTCCCTACCACCGAGCAAACCCCTGTGATGGCAGCCAGGCCGTTTGATATGTGGGGTGTTGATCTAATTGGGCCTTTTCCCAAGGCCAAGGCGGGAGTGAAGTATGTGCTTGTGGCAGTGGATTACTTCCCCAAATGGGTTGAGGCTAAGGCTTTGAACAAGATCACAGAGAAGAATGCCCTAAGTTTTATCCAAAACTCAATTTGGTGCCGATTTGGGATCCCAAGGGTAATCGTTTCTGACAATGGCCTTTAGTTCTCGAAGAAGTTTGAACAAGAGTTGAACAGGATGGGAGTTTTACACTCGAAGTCATCGGTCGCCTATCCACAAGGCAACGGGCAAGCTGAAGCAGCAAATAAGCTAGTATTGTCAGCCATATGCAAGAATCTTAGTGGACGAGCTGGGAGATGGTTGGACGAACTCCCGTCGGCTCTTTGGGCAATCCGGACAACCACCCGGGGGCCTACTGGGGAAACCCCATTTGCTCTAGCCCACGGTTCTGAGGCCATGGCTCCCGCCGAGCTACAGCTCCCAACCGACCGTGTTGCCCTATATGTTGTTGAGAAGAACATTCATAATATGCAGGTCGACCTTGACCTCCTCGACGAGCGACGATTGAATGCCCAGCTAAGGATGGCTAACTACAAGAACCGAACCAAGGCATACCATGATAAAAAGGTCAAGAAAAGACTTTTCAAAGTGGTAGACTACGTTCTAAAAAAAATTGAAGTGACGGGCCTCAAAGCTCGTCAGAACAAGCTCTCCCCCAACTGGGAAGATCCTTATATCGTTACCAACGTCGTCAGAGAAGGGACATACAGGCTTGCCAGGCCAAACGGTAGGCTCAAGCATCCTTGGCATGCTAATCACCTCATCAAATATTACTACTGAGCTCGTCGATCGGCATCAGCGCCCTCAGGGCACCTATCTTTTGTGGTTCTTTATTTCCTTTTTTCAAGTATGAAGTTTGTAAGGGATATTTATAAATCCCAGAAGTTTGTAAGTGATTAGGAGTTATCAATGGAAGTTCTTTGTTTTGTTGATTTTCTACTCTACAAATTCTAGCACTTTGATCAAGTATAAAGATCGGTCGAAGCCAGACTTCGACCTTTACACGTACTTTAGCCAAGTATAAAGGCTAGATGAAGCCAGACTTCGTCGATAGCTATAACGGAATAGACAACTCGTCCAAACAATCTAGCCTCCGAGCAACGGTCGATGGGCCTTTGTACTATACCTACGAGCAATTTGAAAAGTAAAAGCACAAGCATGAACAAGGGTCGGTCTTACAAGAGACGACTTATGTTCTGGTCATCATTAACGATGACCATACACACTTGTCTTCACACTTTCACATTCACTAGTTATCACATGCTATCTACGTTAACATACAGATTAACATACAGAAAACATAAGCATTGAATAACAAAACATTGTACGACCTCCTCTAAACGACGAGGAACAGGTCAACTACACAACAAATTACAAATTATTTTTAACACCTCCCATAAAACAATTGGGCCGGTGTGATACGACAAACAGAGAATAAAAATTGTTTAATCACCCCCCACAAACCGGGCCAGGGTGAGGTTACAGAACCAAATGAAACATTGTTTGAAATTACAACAAAGTAAAATTGTTCACAAAAAGCTTCTCAAATCAACAAATCACTGCTGTTGACCGTCGTCATGGCGGGACTCTCGATCGTCCCGAGTTGATGGGAGCTCGTTGGGGTTGGGGCCTTTGTCATTAAAAAAGTCAAGATAAGCATCGAAGTTTTTTGGATCAACTATCGGGACGGGCCACACCTCCGCCCCATCCTTCTCATCATCATCCTTAATGATGGCTAGATCGTTGTCGTCGGAAGGAACGAGGCGCGGTCGAGGGCATTCATGTCATACATGTCCTCAAAGAAATAGATCCACAAATTTTTCAACCGAAATCAAATCCTTAGTCTCCGGTCCACGAGAGCTCATCGCGTCAAATGATTGGCTCCAACTTGGAAAAGCGATGGCCTTATTAGTGATCGTCAGATTCATCACTCTGTGAATTCCTCGACACCTCCATCCCGCTCGTTTAATGGCAACATCGTGATCGGTTTTCATCTTATCATTTGGGCACTCCTGGACATGGAGGCCGCGGCAGCTTGCTTTCTCCTTTATCTCAGAGCTTAGCATGTCTCCAAATGGCCAATCCGGCGCAGAGCCTCGCTTCTTCGGCATCGTGTCTCGTAGCACTAGTCAACGAGCCAACGTTCCTTCAACAAGTTTTTTCTCCGCATTCTCCTTCGCTGCAATCGATCAACGAGATCAAGGCTATCCCCGTATCATCGACTGACACCTATAAGGACAAGGTTAGCACAAGTAGATGGATGAAAAGACTTAGTGAAAATAGATGGAGTACTGCTGTATCACCAAGACGCGTGATGGGTCTCTCGGGAAAGCTTGGTCGAGATCACCATCCACGGCGGCCAGCCCATCTTCAAGTAAGGAATCCTCGAGGAGCCAAGGCATACCGAGCAGCCTAAGTCTCTCCTTAGTCAAAACTCAAGACGAGGCGGGAGTCGGTCCTTTAGTTCGAAGGTTGCTTTTTGGCTCTCTCTCTCTCTCTCCTCGCAGCCTGACGCTCTTCCTTTCATCGCCATACCTCCATTGGAGTCGAACTTCCAATAGTTTCAACTTCAATCTCTCCACATTCACCACCACGACTAACACGACGATCAACATACTAAGTGCCCACATTAGCAAAGACCCGCTTCAACATTCTCAACATTTTCGCTCGTCTATTAATTCCCGACGACCTCCAACATTTCTTCAACGTTTCCTTCTCAATCACCGGGATGGCACGGAACTAACTTTCTGGGAGAGCATCGTCCCTCGTCGTCATGTTCTCTTGACGATTGTAAATAGCATTGGAAGAGGCCCTATTCTTCCTGGCGACTCTCCTATCCTGAGCTCTGATCTGATTGTTCATGATCTTTCCCTCAATCCGATCAAGGTCTTGCTTAGAGATGACTGCAAAAGAAACGAAAAGGGAAACGGTTAATTTGTTATCGACATGACAAAAAGAGAAGCTCGTATATAACGAGGAGACTCAAAGGTTATCAAGACTTAACCCCCCATTATCTCTAAGTTAGCACAATGCTCCTGGGGACGGCTGGCATGTGCCCCTATGCAATTGACACAATTTTCCTCCCAAACCGTGGGACGACCCATATTGGATAGTGATAGTCAAGGTAAATTGGAACGAGAGGTGGAGGGCCAATCGACGGGCCAGACATCATCCCCGTCTTTATATATCTCCAATGAGAGGCCTCAATATCCTTGTAGCTCACCCATCCTATTTTCAGCAGAGCATTTATCTTTGAAGGTCGTTCATAGATCTAAAGGGAACAACCCTTGGGTCATCCTCTCCAAAATCACCAAGAACATCACCAGTTGGGAACTCCAAACCCTCATTTTCGAAATCAAACTTTACAGAAATCGAACAACTTTCACTCAAAGAAATCTCTCTCCAAAGACCCCTAACACTCTTATAGACTCTCTGGTTAGGCCCAAAACCGAACCGTGCCCAACGCTCAAAACTAATAGACCTAGGGGCCATTAATGGAGTTTCTAAACCCTCAAAACCCAGAAAATTGAAGAACAGAGAAAGAGATTACCTGTTGAAGGAGAAGATGGAGAATTCGAAGGCAAATTGAAGAAGTCTCTAATCCAATCCCTCACTTTACGCAGAGACGGAGAAGCCAGAACCTTTTTTGTCGCCTGAGTTAGGGTTTGATGGCCGGAATCGCTTTTTTGCTCCGTGCTCTTGAATGTCTTAGAAATGTAAAAGAAAGTATTTATACCCACTAATCTTAGAAGGGGAAGGGTTTATCTAGGAACCCGCACAAAAACCCGGCGCAATTATAAGAGGCATTAAATTCGAATTGAGGTTTCCAAGGGGAATGTCCCGTCATGGGACGCGTGTCATTTAATGAGGGAATAAAGCCGGCGCATTTAAATCCTAGCCGCCCACGCCATCAATTGTCAAATCGCCTCATCATTCAAGGGTTAACTGACGGCCGCTCAATTTGCACCACTCATTTCCTAACCTTAAAAACACAAGGTCAAACTCCAACTCGAACCCCGGAGTTATTCACTAAGAATTAATTGAAAGCCTCAAATTGTTTCTACTAGACCAACATATTTTCCCGTAGAACCGGTCGAGACGACCCACGAGTTGGGGGGCCACTGAACGGAATAATTTGTGATGGACCAAGCCCAAACCATTCCCTCGCAAAACGGGCTCAACAGGCCCACTAAGGGATCAAGCCCAAAGGATCGACGCAAGAGTTGGGTCGTAGCCCGTTTAACAATGGATGACCGTCGTCGCCATTGAGTGACCAAGCCCATCCAATAACGAGACATCTTACCGGTGCACTCGCTCATCGATTCATCCATTAAGTGACGACCATACTGGACATGCAGCTCCAGGTCGTCGATTCACATAGCTTGCTCAACAAGCCCTCCTTTGCCATTTGACTTAAGTCAAGCCTGCCACTGGCCCACTCTGCATATGTTCCCACCTAACTAGCCGTGGCGCCGAATTGTGCAGGCGAAACTTTCCATTATAGGCAATCCACTATCTCGTGGAGTCTACATAAAGATCCTTGCTCGTGCACGGGCAATCACGCGACGACACGTGGACATATGGGGACAAAACCAATCCAACGGTTGGCACGATCAATCCAACGGTCGAGATGAAACCCTAGCTCCCCTCATCCACTATAAATACATGAACAGTGTCTTGGGCTAAGGTAATGCTCTTTCTACTATTCGCACAAACACACACCCACAAATTCTCTCCATAGTTTACCACCTTTTTCAGCCCAAACACTTACTCTCACTCGAAGGGCCTTGCCGGACAAGCCCCGACGCAGTTCACGGTTATTTTCTTGTGGTGAGCAGATCTCCAAAGTCGGCCCATATCTTTGCTGGACCTCAATAGCTGATCCGGACGATTTCCTGCATCATCAAGACTCTTTTTCTTTCTTTGTGAAGGAGGGAGTGGTTAAAGAAAATCTTTGGCTCAAAAGGCTTGTTATAGGTGTTTTGGATATGGGAATTACCAAGGAACAAAACAAGAAATGTACAAAAATACAAGGGGGGCAATGATTTAAGATATCACCAAAGAGTTTAGTGGTAATCAACTTGTATGTTGTAATTAAGACAAATTTGTGGTCCAATTACACAAAGAATTTCACTTAAAACAACGTTACTGACAATGGTGTTCCCTCATGTGTTACCTAAGACGATAATCACATCTGAGAAAACAAGGAAAATACTATTGGAAAAAATAAGAAAACCAAATTGGCAAATCATCAACTTAAAGTAGAAGCATACCAGAAAAGATGCATAGTGGGTCCAGAATAATCACCATCCGTAAAAAGCAAGCAGCAGCATGGAGGAGCAGCATTTATATGAAGAGAGCCGTTTTTCTTCTGTAAAAAATATGACTGCAGTTGTAAATTTAATGGGGCTGACGTACGTTGAGATGGTCTATTTAGCTGCGTACAAATTAAGATGGCCTGTATGCAAGTGCATCTACCAGCAAGAGAGCACATTATTATTTCTGAGATGAGCTTTGAGGAAAGTTCATAAACAAGACTATATTATAGGGGGACAATTGTTTATAAACTAATGTTATTGAATCAAATGATACTCCTTCCATCCGATAATAAATGTCGCATTTGATTTGACATATCAACGTTTTTAAGAGATGTGGTATACATCATTCGTGTGCATTGGTAGAATTGAACTAAGATTATTTCCTTATTTGGAAACGTGATTATTTGGAAACGTGATATTTATTTTGAGACGGACTAAAAAAGAAAGTGCGACATTTATTATGGGACGGAGGGAGTATTAAACAAGACTTATATTATAGGGGACAATTGTATATAAGCTAATGTTATTCAATCTGATGACATAATACTATGATATATTTAAGTAACCAACATCCAAAAATCAACTTTTTGGGTTAGGTAACGGGTTGCGTGGGATGACATGATCTCAATCAAGCAGAAAGTCTTAATTTTAAAATGCAAGTGGTGTGCAATAAAGAAAGGGGATGCTATTGCTGGTGTTACGGCAGCCAGGTTGTTTCAGTTAGCATTGTCCAATCATTTCTTCAAATATCCACACACACACAGAGAGAGAGAGAGAGAGAGAGAGAGAGAGAGAGAGAGAGAGAGAGAGAGAGAGAGAGAGAGACATTCTGGTCTTTTTGACCTAGTCCATATGTACTTTCTTCATTCAGGAATCTCTAATCGGCATATCTCTCTCTCTCTCTAGCATTGTTTGTATCGAAGTGAAAGTGAACAATGAGAGACATCTACTGCAAGAATATTAAGGGAGGATAGATGCAGAAATAATTAAAATTTCCAGCTAAAAGTCCAGTCCATATCTCACGGAGATCAATTTTTTTATTTTTTTATTTTTTTGATTACCCGGGTTCCCGGCTTAGCGGATCACTCACTGGACCACAGTGCGCCCCCTAAGTATCTTTGGCGGAGGTAAATCGCGGGATATGTCCTATGCAGCCAGCCAGGGTGGCAGCACCCCTTATACTCCTGGCCCCAAGGGAGCCCTCCTACAAGGCATTCACACTCTTACAACACCAAATGGCTGCTCCAGCTGCTCCTGTCGAGGCAATTACATCACTCTCACAACACCAAATGGCTGCTCCAATACTCCTGCCAAGATTTGAACTCCCTACACTGAGGTTGCAAGCTCAACAGTGCTGCTTCCTTAACTGCACGGATGTGCCCCGAGGGACTCCTAAGGACCCTGAAACCCAAGGTAGGAATTAAACCACAATGATTCCCCTTGGGGGGAATCGAACCGGTAACCTCCCCTTCGAAAAGCCACCATGATACCACAAGGCCAAGGCCCATTAGGTGGATATCAATTTATTTTACCCTTTCAGCTTTGAACTCTCCAAAATGGGCATAAATGAACCAATTTACTATTTTAACTTATATCCAATGTGTTTCAGATTGTTCACCATAGCTTTTCATTTCGTTTTTCCTTTTTATTCCGCAAATAATATGTCAAGAAAACCAACATATTCCATCCGATAATATTACTTAATCTCTGAAGTTGTCCTTCCCTAATGCATATGTACACTTACACTCCGTATCTTTTATGTGCATATGTACATTTAATATTTAATGGCAGCCCTAATCGACCCTTCATTTTTTATTTTTCGAGAAAGATCTAAACCCTACTCAGCTCCCCTCTCCCCCTGATTTACATTTTCTTTCTCACAAATAAAAAATATTAGGGGCCCAGCGTGCTCTATTGCGTTGTCTTTCATAAATCACTTTCAGTCTTAACATTTTTAATTCAATAAGTGACGTTTAATCTTAAATTGAATACAATTGATGCTTTGTTTACTGTTTCAAAAAAGAGAAACTTATTGCAGAATTCTCCAATCAGATTTGTGGAGAAGTGTGACCTTAACCCATATAGCTAGTCAAGGCCGAGTCCAACTCCCAACTCAGCTAAAAAAATCCTGACTCGTTCACGAGTCAGTAGCCAATAGAACACTTGTCAACGTCTGATTGTTGCCACATCATTATGCTATACCTAGTCAAAAAATTAACTCGGTGGCTCACTAAGCTCAATGAAAGTCTATCTAAACCGAGGTTAACTTATATTAATGAAATATATTATTTCATGATTCTAAGTTCCAAGAGATTGCCATTGTCTTGTCAGTGCACCTCCTTTTCTTCCTTGACATAGAGTACTTCCTGTCTCTTTAAATATATATCCTAAGACAGCAAAAAGAAATACATGAGAAGTTTGGCTTGGTCTTGCTTTCATTTCTATACCCGTTTTTCTCAGCAACTTCCTTATAGAATATCCTTTTATACCTGAACAACTCAAACCTAAATTCTACAAAACAGAGTGGAGGGAGCTACTAAGTCTCTCTATCTCTCTTCATTTTTCCTGCAAATCCACGTAATTTCTTGGACAGTGAATACTGACATTTTCGGAGACAGGGTTTTATTCATTGGACAGAAGGCCTCAACATTTTGAGAGAGAGAGAGACTATAGGGGGGCTATGGGAAGGAATATTGAAGAATCTATGAGCATACCAACTAGATCTAAGGTAATTACTACTGACAAGATTTTTTTATTTTTTCTAATTTCATGGTTTTAACATGTAGTTCTAAACATGATTGTATCAATTTGTCATAATTAAGGTTACCACAAATCGAGCAACAACAGAGCGAGACATGAGAAAATCACTCCTAACACCAGGCACCAAATCAGCACTTGAAAATGGGAGACCGAGCAGTATGGTTTTTAAGGTAATTCCATTAATATGTCACTACGATTATCTCCATTCATGAATATATTATTATCCTGTGAAAGATTTTTTCTAATCCAACCCTATGACTTTTTGTATGAAACAGAAAGCGCACACAGTAATTCCAGCACATATAATAGCAGAAGCCATATCAACACTCCATGGAATTGATCTCAGATGGTCGGGACCCATCACTCCCACAGAGATGCAATATGTTGAACAGTATGTTCTTGCAAAGTATCCAGAGTATTCCAATGCATTGGTTGAAGGAAAAGACAAAACTGACCTCTATGATCTTTGCATCAAAGAAACGCCTTTAGAGCCTTCAGCTGATGACAAGCGAAAATCACCAAGAGGCACTTTTAGGGAGTCAATCGGAAGCAACCATCCTGACATAGAAAAAACACAGTTAGAGCCATCAAGATTGCTTGATATTCTCACAAAGAAATCCTCATTCCAAGGAGGTTTTATTTCAATCCCAGAAATTCAAGCTCGAAATAAAGTTTTAAAAGATTGTGGACTGCCCGATGATGAGTACCTTGTTCTCTTCACATCGACCTATAGGGATGCCATGATGTTGGTCGGAGAAAGCTATCCGTTCTTTAGAGGAAATTTCTACATGACAATTATCAAGCAAGAAAATGATTACATAAAAGAATTTGCGAGTTATAAGGAATCAAAAGTAATCCAAGCACCTGAGACTTGGTTGGATTTAAGGATCAAAGGATCGCAACTCAGCCAGTATTTCAGAAGGAAAAGCAAGCATAGCCCAAAAGGCCTATTTTCTTATCCAGCAGTTGTGAATGGGGTCCACTACTCGATGCATTGGGCCTCGGAAGCCCATAGGAATTCATGGCATGTTCTGCTTGATGCAACCGGCATGATTGTGGGAGAGGATCGATTGAATCTGGCACTTCATAGGCCTGACTTTGTGCTGTGTAGTCCTGACAATAAAAAAGCTCATCCTTCAGGAATCACCTGCCTACTGGTAAGGAGGAAATCTTTTGATACAACATCTTTGCCTCAAGTATAGAAGGAAGGTATTTCTGAATATGTAAAATGTTTGATAACTAAAAAGAGATTGCACTACAAACTTAAAGAGTAACCAGAGTTGCCATTCCTTGATAATAGTGTATCCATATTTTTCTTTTCTGCACTGCATTTCGAACATGTAAGTTGACCTATTATATAAGCTGTATAATAAAGTAGCAGGAAATTATAGGCCCTTTTGGAACAGCTATCTTAATCCCTATTTCTTTTTCATGTTCTTTATTTTCTCTGGGCGGCTTATTCTAGCACTTGAGTAAAAGGGTTCACAGAGGAGAAGTGAATAAGAAAGCTATGCCAAAGGCCTCATAAAACTGCTGCTAATTACTTATTTCAGTAGTTGATAGATTTTCTTTCCGAATGCATCAAATCTAATTATTTTCTGCCGTTAACAATTGAGTTTTCTTATGGAAGTATACTTTTGTCCAAGAAAGATCTAAAGGCAATACCTTGTAAACTTCCAGAAGCCCACAAAACTAGTAGAAGCCTAGGAATAAAGATTGCTTACTTGCTATACCACAGTACTATTTGTCTTCACCAAGAGCTGCTTCTTCAGAGACCAGCCAGTTAGTAGCTACTGGCTCACAGAGAAACAAATAGATACGAAGTTGGGATCTTCAGTTAATTCATCCAAACAATATATACTTGAGTTGATCTGCCATGAATCATGAAGAAGTGCAGTAAGTTCCAACTTGAAATTTATCACAAGCACATCAATTGAGGCAAACAAGTTATCAAGAGACTTGAACATCTAATGCCAGTTAGATTTGTACAATTCATGTAACGCCTCAAGCTTAGAGGCTGTTGCAGAAATTATGTGATCCAACTGTGGCCCAATGTCAAAGATAAAGAACGGAAAATAAGCAAGATAGTTCCGCAAGGATCATAATCATTTATTCAATACTGAAGATGCTGGTTGACAACTCCCAAAATTAACAAATGAAATTCAGGCGGAAAGATTTTTTGTGTTATCATACTATATTTCCAGTTAAATCATATCAACAACCACATTGTTGGGCCGGCTAAACCAATTGAATCAAGTAAACCACAGTTAGTTCAGCTTCTTCTGGGAGTTACAGAGAATCACAGGGTGCTCTAAAGATGGCAGACTGCTATTGGGTTTTACAATGCATATTTCCACCTCTCGGAACAATCTCCCTATCACCTTCAATTCTTACCACATCAAAAACATCAGAAATTAACTTTTTTCAACAATGCTAAGAAATTATAAATATATGAAATGACTCAGAGGTTGTGCCTCCCAGCGTGCAAGCATGCAACGTGGATAGATTTGAAATTACAACTCGTAACATGCACACAATTCAAGAACATAATCAAATGGCCCTTTTTACTACTGCTCTATCTGGTTCACAGTTCATTAACTTAAAACTCAGTTTTGATAACCACAATGGACTTAGCCAAGGTCTACTAGAACAAAGATCAGTTGAGTACAATAGTTATTGTATTCTACCATAATATTGGCAAATGATACTATAGCACCCTTCATGATGGCAGATTTAACCACATGCAACAGAACAGACCTCTTTCAACTTGGTTAATTGACAGAAAAAACTGATAGCTCACAGGTAATTCCTTCTCTTAGGCCGTTGTTAACTTAACATGCTCAGCTAAGCTTGTTTAAATTAATCTTGTGAATAAAATACTAACTTGAACACAAACATAAGCATTTGTTTAAGGCTTTTATTATATACTCCCTCCGTCCCACTAGAAGTGTAGTGTTGTGAGTATGAAAAGTGAGGTAAAAGAGAGAAGGTGGGGTAGGGAATAGTAAGTGGATAGTTGTTATGAGTATGCAAGTGTGTCCCATTGAATAAAAAAATATTTTAAGATCTCCATTTTGGGAAGTGTAATTTTTAGTGGGACAAATTTGTGGGTAATAAGTGTAACTTTTAATTGGACGAAGGGAGTGTTAACTTATGGAGTACTATATTTTAGATGTTTACTTTCTATGTAACATATAATGCAAGTCTTTTTCAGTTTAAGATACATAAATTTTCTTTGATTTTTAGGCATAAAATTATTTACTAATTACGAAGTAACATTTGTGGTAGTTAACTAGTTACTACAATAATTAAGCAAGTTTTATTACATGCAGTAAAACCTGAAAGAAATTACTCAAGACAATGACAGATTTGAACATTAAGATCGAAATCAGATCAAAGTAAAGAGGGAAGAAGAGATTACCATAGCAGCAGAGCAGCCAATGAAGATTTGCATGTGGAAGTCGATAGATGCAGGTACAGCTACTACACATTTCAACTGCTTCTTTTATTTTCGTTCTTGTTGTTATTGCCTTTGCTTTAGTAGTGCCCACCAATAGCTGCTTCTAGATAGACCATTCAGTTGATGGTAACTGGCTCATGGAGAAACAAACAATGTACTAGTTGATCTTCCATGCTAAAGTGTGGTAAGACTTGAAGGTGGTTTGGCTGCCTGCCACCCTCTCGATCAGACTCCACAATGCACTCGAGCTTTAGGAGCTAAATCAATTTATGTGGATGAGCAATTATTTTATCGAAAAACTTCAAAGCCGTTTTTTACGATGTTCAGAACACAAGGAATCACATTATTTCCACAAACGGCTAAGTTATCCCAAGATGGAATATAGAGAAATAATCAATTTCCATAGTCTGATGAAAAAAAAATACCACCCAACAATATAGATAGAAGTCTTGACTAACAGAATAATAGTATGCAGCAAAGCTTGAAAGAATATCAAAATCAATCTAAGCAAACTGACAAATACCTCCAATTACGACAAACATAATACAATGAAACAATTAGCCATACAACTTCAATAGCACAAATAAATAAAAACATAAAACAACTAACTTGCCTCCAATTTCACACCGGACACACCTTTTTATTAAACTCAATATAAAGATCTCCCATCACCCTCGGTAATCACATCCTTGAAAGCCCCCCCACTTGGAATCATAGGCAAAACATGTTCCTGATGCGGAACAATAACATCCAACAAGTAGGGCCCAGGTGTATCAAGCATCTTCTGAATGGCAGCCCTCAGTTCTCCCTTATTTGTCACTCGTGCAGCTGGTATATCACAAGCTTCTGCAAACTTCAACATGTCAGGGAATATCTCTGACTCCTTTGAAGGGTTACCCAAATAAGTATGAGCCCGATTTGCCTTGTAGAAACGATCCTCCCACTGAACCACCATACCCAGGTGTTGATTATTCAACAGCATTATTTTGACAGGAAGATTTTCAACACGAATAGTAGCAAGCTCTTGAACATTCATTATAAAGCTTCCATCACCATCAATATCCACAACAACTGCATCGGGTTTTGCAACAGCAGCTCCAATAGCAGCAGGAAGTCCAAAACCCATAGCCCCAAGTCCACTAGAGGTCAGCCACTGTCTAGGTCTATTGTACTTGTAATGTTGGGCGGCCCACATCTGATGTTGCCCTACCCCAGTACTGATGATTGCATTCCCATTTGTCAGCTCATCAAGAACCTGAATCGCATATTGAGGAGGAATAGCTTCTCCAAAAGTCTTAAAGCCCAAAGGAAAACTATTTTTTTGTTCCTTCAATTCCTGCCTCCAATCCGAGAAATCAAGCTTACTGCTAACCCCTTTCTTCTCCAATATTTTGTTCAAACCTTCTAATGCAGGCTTCAAATCCCCACAAACAGAAACATGTGGCTGCTTATTCTTCCCTATTTCAGCAGAATCAATATCAATGTGAACAATTTTGGCCCTACTAGCAAAAGCTTCAAGCTTTCCAGTAACACGATCATCAAACCTAACACCAAACGCCAGCAATAGATCACTCTGATCAATGGCATAATTAGCATACACTGTACCATGCATTCCTAGCATATGAAGGGACAACTCATCAGAACCAGGGTAAGCCCCAAGACCCATCAAAGTACTTGCCACAGGGATTCCAGTAAGCTCAACAAATTGTCTTAATTCCTCACTCGAATTCAAACACCCGCCCCCAACATACAAAACTGGTTTCTTGGACTCTGATATTAATCTAATTATCTGTTCCAACTGGGAAACATTAGGTGGTTTAGGTAACCTAGACATGTAACCAGGTAATTTCATTGGTTGATCCCATTTGGGTATCACTAGCTGCTGTTGGATATCCTTTGGAACATCTATCAGAACCGGACCAGGTCGACCCGAAGAGGCCAGAAAGAAAGCTTCACGAACCACACGCGGGATGTCTTCTACATCTAAAACTAGATAATTATGCTTAGTAATTGAGCGCGTTACCTCCACGATTGGGGTCTCTTGGAAGGCGTCGGTCCCAATCATACGACGGGGGACCTGACCGGTAATGGCGACAAGAGGAATGCTATCGAGGAGGGCGTCAGCGAGACCACTCACCAAATTTGTTGCGCCTGGGCCTGATGTGGCTATACAGACGCCGGGCAGGCCAGATGCACGTGCGTATCCCTCGGCAGCAAATACACCGCCCTGTTCGTGGCGCGGGAGAACGTTGCGGATGGTGGTGGAACGGGTGAGGGCTTGATGGATCTCCATTGATGCGCCACCTGGGTAAGCGAAGACATTTGTAACCCCTTCACGCTCAAGGGCTTCCACGAGGACGTCGCTGCCTTTTCTAGGTTCATCATCGGCAAATCGAGAAACATATGTTTCTTTTGGCTCGCTGCCGGTAGTGGCGGTGGTGGTGGTTGGCTTGGGGGTGGAGAGAACGTTGGTGATGTGGAGAGGTTGACGGTGGCGGAGGGAAGCGGGTTTGCGGGGATTTGATGGAATGGGGAGGTTGAATCTTGGAATGAGTTTGGAAGGTTTGGAAGAAGAGAAAATGGGGATATTGGAGATGGCAGGGGAATTTGCGCCGGCGGTTGCCATTGTTGACGAGGGATATGATAGGGTTTCTGGCGAGAGTGAATGGTGGAGGTGAGTTTATTAAGCGCCAAAATAAATAAATTGACTAAAATACCCCTTATATTTTTAATGGTCCAATTGTCAGTCTGATGCACAGAGAGTTCACAACCAAACAAAAGTAAAAGATCTCACTCGTTATTTTGACTTATCCCGAATATGTATATTAAGGGAGTAATTCGTCGAGATTCGACGAGCATATTAAGGCTTATTATTACTTATTGCTATAATCTGTAATTTTATTTAAATAAATGAAAATAATATGTTAGGTTTATATCCAACAATAAAATAGTGAGACAATCATTTTGAAATAGAGGGAGTATCTTGTACACAGAGAAAATTACATTACTACATTCAAACTAACTCCATTTAGTTTATATGTGTTGGGATGGTCAAATATATTTTGGTCACAGAAATTTATTTTTATTATAAAAATAAAAATTTGTGTACACTTGATCATCGATTTTTTAAGAGATGAAGAATATATAATTTACACAAACTCGCGTAATGATTTGAGCTTATAAAATTTACACAAACTTGCTCACAAAATTATCTTTGACAAACAGTAGTTTGGTAGGCTATTTTGTCTGTCAATTATATAGTCATTTATTAAATGAATCAAATTTTAATCAATTTACAGTAGGATAACAATTCAATTATCAAATTATTCTTAGTCAAGAGCATATTTGAAATGAATGTCCAAAAAGTTTTGAAATTTACTTTTGATCAAGAGCAAATTTGAAATTTTTTTGAACATTCCATTATGGGACGGAGGGAGTATTTTCCATTATTGTATGCATAAATTTTATTTGTCAGGAAAGCGAAACATTGTTTAGCAAATCAAGTACGCATTCAAATGCATAAACTTAATGTATAATGAATTTATTGTCGTTAATAATATGATTCTTTTTATTTCAAAAAAAAAAAAAACCCAACCCATCAAACCCAACCCACTTCTTCCTCTCCCTCTTTCAAACTACCTATTTATACTACATTTATTTTTTAGAATATTGACATGCACTTCAAAGAAGAAGATTTTTTTTGTCCGAATAAAATGAAAGTAATATCTATTTTTAGAATAATTTTTTTAATGATTTTAGGTGGGAAAAAATAATTTATAATAAAATATTTGATGTTGATTTCAATGTCTAATATCTACATTTATGCCATGAACGTAAATGACTAAAATACCCTTGATAGATTTCCAAATTTAACCACTTGATTTATATAGAAAATAATTGACCAATGGGTGAATCACATAATGCCATGTCATAATAGTGACATGGCTTAATGTGATGGCATAAAATGTGTCTCTTTTTATATATTATATAGATAGATAGAATATTGACATGCACTTCAAAGAAAATGAATTCTTTTTTGTGCCCAAATCGAATGAAAGTAGTCTCTATTTTTGGAAGAATTTTTTAAATGATTTTTGGTGAAAAAAAAATTAAAAAAAAAATATTATAAAATATTTGATTTATATTCAAAAAAGAGAATTTTTTTTAAATAAATATCATATTTGTTTACATTAACTCATCATGAACAAAATTATAATATTCTTTTTCAATTTAACTTATTTAATTTTGATAAGAAAAATCAAAATCCAAAAATAACTAACAATGTGATAAATGAGTTTTTTTTTTCCCAAACACTACACTCCCTCATTAAACCCAACCCACTTCTTCCTCTCCCTCTTTCAAACTATCTATTTATACTACATTTATTTTTTAGAATATTGACATGCACTTCAAAGAAGATGATTTTTTTTTTGTCCGAATAAAATGAAAGTAATATCTATTTTTGGAAGAATTTTTTTAATTATTTTAGGTGGAAAAAAAATAATTTATAATAAAATATTTGATTTATATTCAAGAAAGAGGAATTTTTTCTGTGTCCGAATCAAATGAAATTATAGTAACTCATCATGAACAAAATTATAATATTCTTTTTCAATTTAACTTATTTAATTTTGAGAAGAAAAATCAAAATCAAAATCCAAAAATAACTAACAATGTGTTAAATGAGTTTTTTTTTTCCAAACACTACACTCCCTCATCAAACCCAACCCACTTCTTCCTATCCCTCTTTCAAACTACCTATTTATACTACATTTATTTTTTAAAATATTGACATGCACTTCAAAAAAGAGGATTTTTTTTTGTCCAAATAAAATGAAAGTAATATCTATTTTTGGAGGAAATTTTTTAATGATTTTATGTGGAAAAAAATTAAAAAAAAAAAATTATAAAATATTTGATTTATATTCAAGAAAGAGGATTTTTTTTTCTGTGTCCGAATCAAATGAAATTAGTCTCTATTTATAGAGGAAAAAAACTATGAATTTTGGTGTAAACAAATTTTTTTAAATTAATTTATTATAAAATAATTGAGGTCAAAGAATTTGGGGGAATTTTTTTTTCGTAAATTAAGGCATCCAATCAAAAGCACTTGATGTTGATTTCAATGTCTAATATCTACATTTATGCTATGAACGTAAATAACTAAAATACTCTTGATAGATTTTCAAATTTAACCACTTGATTTATATATAAAATAATTGGTCAATGGGTGAATTACATAATGCCATGTCATAATAGTGACATGGCTTAATGTGATGGCATGAAATGTTTCTCTTTTTATATATTATATAGATTGCATATTGTTGATTTTTATAGATTTTTTTCTTATGTAATTCTTTTTTTTTTAATATTTATTTAAATGATAACTCTTGACAAATATTTATAAAAATGACCAACATCGGTGAAATTCGTTACTGATAATAGCGAGTTTACCCTTTTTCTTATTAAAATCGCTAATGCTAGTAGCGAGTTCCACTAAACTTGATTATTTTGGCAAATATTTTTCAAGCCTTATCATTTAGAAAAAAAATTTTTAAAAAGGAATCAAATGAGAAAAAATTGATTTTTTACTAGCTTATATTTTGAAAAAAAAAGTTATTAAAATATGTTTATAAAACTTAAATATATTATTGATAGTATTTTTATTAGCATAAATATCAATTTTTAGAATTTTATAGAACTTGGAGAATTAGATTTTCATCTAAAATTCACTTAGGTTGACTAAAAACATTAAAATAGAATATTTATTTTGGGATGGTGAAAATCCTAATAAAACTTTGAGAATGTTATTAGTAATGTTTTTATTGGTAGATTAAAAGTTTTTTATTTTTTATTAAAATAATTAATATCACATAAACTATTAACTAAAATTTAATTGAATTAATTAATATAATAATCTATATAATATATTAAAACAGAAGAAAATTGAATGCAAACAGCCTGCCACGTGGAATTATGTCGTGGAATTTCACTTGGCGCCTTTTCATTCGTCAACCATGCTATTGATTCAAATGTAAGCCTAATTTGATAAGATTTAATGTAAGCCTAATTGAAACTGAAATTCAAATGTAAGCCTAATTTGATAAGATTTAATTTGAATAATGATTTGTCAAAATTTAATCACATATTTAAAATATCGCAGAATCATAAAATTATTTGACAATTTAAAATTTGAAATTAGAATTCAATATTTCTAATTCACGTATGTAATAGGTGATGTCCATAAATTAATTTTCCATGACTCATGCAATTACCTTTGATAAGATTTGATATTAATAAAGCAAATTTAAATCACATATACATAATTATTTATAGTAAGCCTAATTTAAAACTGAAATTCAAATGAAAGCCTTATTTGATAAGATTTAATTTGAATACTGATTTGTATTCTAATTTAATCACATATTTATAATTATTTGAAATTTAAATTCAATCTCATTTCTAAATCGATTGATTAGTCGGTTATTGAATCCAATTTGATTTCCACAGAATAATTATCTTTTACTAACATCAAACATTTGATTTCTACAGAATTTGAATACCAAAATAATCGGCTGCATAAATGATTTTTACACACGCATAGTTCACAAAACTACTTCAAATATATATAATATATTAAAACAAAAGAAAATTGAATGCATACATCTTGCCACGTGGAATTATGATGTGAAATTCCACGTGGGGCCTTCTCATTCGTCAGCCATGCTATTGATTCAAATATGAGCCTAATTTGATAAGATTTAATGTAAGCCTAATTTGAAACTGAAATTCAATGTATGCCTAATTTGATAAGATTTAATTTGAATATGGATTTGTATTCTAATTTAATCACATATTTCTAATTATTTGAAATTGAAATTCAATCTCATTTCTAAATTGATTGATTAGTCGATTATGAAATCCAATTTGACTTTCACAGAATAATTACCTTAACCTAACATCAATATTTGATTTCTACAGAATTTGAACTAAAATAACTGACTGCATAAATGATTTTTACACAAGCATAATTCACAAAACTACTTCAAATCTATATAATATATTAAAACAGAAGAAAATCAAATGCACACACCCTGCCACGTGGAATTATGACGTGGAATTCCACGTGGCACCTTCTCATTCATCAACCATGCTATTAATTCAAATGTAAGCCTAATTTGATAAGATTTAATGTAAGCCTAATTTGAAACTGAAATTCAAATGTAAGCCTAATTTGATAAGATTTAATTTGAATATTGATTTGTTCAAATTTAATCACATATTTAAAATATCGCAGAATCATAAAATTATTTGACAATTTAAAATTTGAAATTAGAATTCAATATTTCTGATTCACATATGTAATAGTTAATGTCCATAAATTAATTTCTCATGACTCATCCAATTACCTTTGATTATATTTGATATTAATAAAGCAAATTTAAATCACATATACATAATTATTTATTGTAAGCCTAATTTAAAACCAAATTCAAATGTATGCCTAATTTGATAAGATTTAATTTGAATACGGATTTGTATTCTAATTTAATCACATATTTATTATTATTTGAAATTTAAATTCAATCTCATTTCTAAATCAATTGATTAATCGGTTATTGAATCCAATTTGATTTCCACAGAATAATTATCTTTTACTAACATCAAATATTTGATTTCTACAGAATTTGAATCCCAAAATAATCGGCTGCATAAATGATATTTAAACACGCATAGTTCACAAAACAACTTCAAATATATATAATATATTAAAACAAAAAAAAATTGAATGCATACATCCTGCCACGTGGAATTATGACGTGAAATTCCACGTGGGGCATTATCATTCGTCAGCCATGCTATTGATTCAAATATGAGCCTAATTTGATAAGATTTAATGTAAGCTTAATTTGAAATTGAAATTCAATGTATGCCTAATTTGATAAGATTTAATTTGAATATTGATTTGTATTCTAATTTAATCACATATTTCTAATTATTTGAAATTGAAATTCAATCTCATTTCTAAATTGATTGACTAGTCGGTTATGAAATCCAATTTGACTTTCACAGAATAATTACCTTTACCTAACATCAAATATTTGATTTCTACAGAATTTGAATCATAAAATAACCGACTACATAAATGATTTTTACACACACATAATTCACAAAACTACTTCAAATCTTTATAATATATTAAAACAGAAGAAAATCAAATGCACACACCCTGCCACGTAGAATTATGACATGAAATTCCATGTGGCGCCTTATCATTCATCAACCATGCTATTGATTCAAATGTAAGCCTAATTTGATAAGATTTAATGTAAGCCTAATTTGAAACTGAAATTCAAATGTAAGCGTAATTTGATAAGATTTAATTTGAATATTGATTTGTCCAAATTTAATCACATATTTAAAATATCGCAGAATCATAAAATTATTTGACAATTTAAAATTTGAAATTAGAATTCAATATTTCTAATTCACGTATGTAATAGTTGATGTCCAAAAATTAATTTCCCATGACTCATGCAATTATCTTTGATAAGATTTGATATTAATAAAGCAAATTTAAATCACATATACATAATTATTTATTGTAAGCCTAATTTAAAACTAAAATTCAAATGTAAGCCTAATTTGTTAAGATTTAATTTGAATAATGATTTGTATTCTAATTTAATCACATATTTATAGTTATTTGAAATTTAAATTCAATCTCATTTTTAAATCGATTTATTAATCGGTTATTGAATCCAATTTGATTTCCACATAATTAATATCTTTTACTAACATCAAATATTTGATTTCTACAGAATTTGAATCCTAAAATAATCGGCTGCATAAATGATTTTTACACACGCATAATTCACAAAACTACTTCAAATATATATAATATATTAAAACAAAAGAAAATCGAATGCATACTTCCCGCCATGTGGAATTATGATATGAAATTCCACGTGGGACCTTCTCATTCGTCAGACATGCTACTGATTCAAATATGAGCCTAATTTGATAAGTTTTAATGTAAGCCTAATTAGAAACTGAAATTAAATGTATGCCTAATTTGATAAGATTTAAATTGAATATTGATTTGTAATCTAATTTAATCAGATATTTCTAATTATTTGAAATTGAAATTCAATCTCATTTGTAAATTGATTGATTAGTCGGTTATGAAATCCAATTTGATTTCCACAGAATAATTATCTTTACCTAACATCAAATATTTGATTTCTACAGAATTTGAATCCTAAAATAACTGACTGCATAAATGATTTTTATACACACATAATTCACAAAACTATTTCAAATCTATATAATATATTAAAACAGAAGAAAATCAAATGCACACACCCTGCCACATGGAATTATGACGTGGAATTTCATGTGGCGCCTTCTCATTCATCAACCATGCTATTGATTCAAATGTAAACCTAATTTGATAAGATTTAATGTAAGCCTAATTTGAAACTGAAATTCAAATGTAAGCCTAATTTGATAAGATTTAATTTGAATATTGAGTTGTCCAAATTTAATCACATATTTAAAATATCGCAGAATCATAAAATTATTTGACAATTTAAAATTTGAAATTAGAATTGAATATTTCTAATTCACGTATGTAATAGATGTTGTCCATAAATGAATCTGAATATTGATCTGTATTCTAATTTAATAAAAAAATTTAAATCACATATATGTAATTATTTAATGTAAGCCTAATTTGAAACTTAAATTCAAGTATAAGTCAAATTTGATAAGATTTAATTTGAATATTGATCTGTATTCTAATTTAATCACATATTTATAATTATTTGAAATTGAAATTCAATCTCATTTCTAAATTGATTAATTAGTCAGTTATGGAATCCAATTTGATTTCTACAGAATAATTATCTTTTACTAACATAAAATATTTGATTTCTACTAAAATAATTTGAATCCAAAAATAACCGGCTGCATAAATGATTTTTACACACGCATAATTCACAAAACTACTTCAAATCTTCAATATAAGATATTAAAAGAGAAGAAAATCGAAAGCACACAGCTTGCCACGTGGAATTATGATGTGAAATTCCACGTGGCGCCTTCTCATTCGTCAACCATGCTATTGATTCAAATGTAAGCCTAATTTAATAAGATTTAATGTAAGCCTAATTTGAAACTTAAATTCAAATGTAAGCCTAATTTGATAAGATTTAATTTGAATATTGATTTATCCAAATTTAATCACATATTTAAAATATCGAGAATCATAAAATTAATGTACAATTTAAAATTGGAAATTAGAATTCAATATTTCTAATTCACTTATGTTATCGATGATGTCCATAAATTAATTCCCCATGACTCATGCAATTACCTTTGATAAGATTTGGTATTAATAAAGCAAATTTCAATCACATATAAGTAATTATTTAATGTAATCCTAAGTTGAATCTGAATTTCAAATGTAAGCCTAATTTGATAAGATTTAATTTGAATATTGATTTATATTCTAATTTAATCACATATTTTTAATTATTTGAAATTGAAATTCAATCACATTTCTAAATTGATTGATTAGTCGGTTATGAAATCCAATTTGATTTTCACAGAATAATTATCTTTTACTAACATCAAATATTTGATTTCTACAGAATTTGAATCCCAAAATAACCGACTGCATAAATGATTTTTACACACGCATAATTCACAAAACTACATTAAATCTATATAATATATTAAAACAGAAGAAAATTGGATGCACACAGCCTACCACGTGGAATTATGTCGTGGAATTCCACTTGGCGCCTTCTCATTCGTCAACCATGCTATTGATTCAAATGTAAGCCTAATTTGATATGATTTAATGTAAGGCTAATTTGAAACTGAAATTCAAATTTAAGCCTAATTTGATAAGATTTAATTTGAATATTGATTTGTCCAAATTTAATCACATATTTAAAATATCGCAGAATCATAAAATTATTTGACAATTTAAAATTTGAAATTAGAATTCAATATTTCTAATTCACGTATGTAATAGTTGATATCCATAAATTAATTCCCCGCGACTCATGCAATTACCTTTGATAAGATTTGATATTAATAAAGCAAATTTAAATCACATATACATAATTATTTATTGTAAGCCTAATTTAAAACTGGAATTCAAATGTAAGCCTAATTTGATAAGATTTAATTTGAATACTGATTTGAATTCTAATTTAATCACATATTTATAATTATTTGAAATTTAAATTCAATCTCATTTCTAAATCGAATGATTAATCGGTTATTGAATCCAATTTGATTTCCAAAGAATAATTATCTTTTTCTAATATCAAATATTTGATTTCTACAGAATTCGAATCCCAAAATAATCAGCTGCATAAATGATTTTTACACACGCATAATTCACAAAACTACCTCAAGTATATATAATATATTAAATCAAAAGAAAATCAAATGCATACATCCTGCCATGTGGAATTATGATGTGAAATTCCATGTGGGACCTTCTCATTCGTCAGCCATGCTATTGATTCAAATATGAGCCTAATTTGATAAGTTTTAATGTAAGACTAATTAGAACCTGAAATTAAATGTATGCCTAATTTGATAAGATTTAAATTGAATATTGATTTGCATTAAAATTTAATCAGATATTTCTAATTATTTGAAATTGAAATTCAATCTCATTTCTAAATTGATTGATTCGTCGGTTATGAAATCCAATTTGATTTCCACATAATAATTATCTTTACCTAATATCAAATATTTAATTTCTAGAGAATTTGAATCCTAAAATAACCGACTGCATAAATGTTTTTTATACACACATAATTCACAAAACTACTTCAAATCTATATAATATATTAAAACAGAAGAAAATCAAATGCACACACCCTGCCACGTGGAATTATGACATGGAATTCCACGTGGCGCCTTCTCATTCACCAACCATGCTGTTGATTCAATTGTAAGCCTAATTTGATAAGATTTAATGTAAGCCTAATTTGAAATTGAAATTCAAATGTAAGCCTAATTTGTTAAGATTTAATTTGAATATTGAGTTGTCCAAATTTAATCACATATTTAAAATATCGCAGAATCATAAAATTATTTGACAATTTAAAATTTGAAATTAGAATTAAATATTTCTAATTCACGTATGTAATAGATGTTGTCCATAAATTAATCTCCCATGACTTATGCAATTACCTTTGATAAGATTTGATATTAATAAAATAAATTTAAATCACATATACGTAATTATTTAATGTAAGCCTAATTTGAAACTTAAATTCAAATGTAAGCCTAATTTGATAAGATTTAATTTGAATGTTGATTTGTATTCTAATTTAATCACATATTTATAATTATTTGAAATTGAAATTCAATCTCATTTCTAAATTGATTGATTAGTCGGTTATAGAATCCAATTTAATTTCTACAGAATAATTATCTTTTACTAACATCAAATATTTGATTTCTACAGAAAAAATTTGAATCCAAAAATAACCGGCAGCATAAACGATTTTTACGCACGCATAATTCACAAAACTACTTCAAATCTTCTATATAATATATTAAAACAGGAGAAAATCGAATGCACATAGCCTTCCACGTGGAATTATGATGTGGAATTCCACGTGGCGCCTTCTCATTCGTCAACCATGCTATTGATTCAAATGTAAGCCTAATTTCATAAGATTTAATGTAAGCCTAATTTGAAACTTAAATTCAAATGTAAGCCTAATTTGATAAGATTAAATTTGAATATTGATTTGTCCAAATTTAATCACATATTTAAAATATCACAAAATCATAAAATTATTGTACAATTTAAAATTTGAAATTAGATTTCAATATTTCTAATTCTCGTATGTAATAGATGATGTCCATAAATTAATTCCCCATGACTCTTGTAATTACCTTTGATAAGATTTGGTATTAATAAAGCAAATTTAAATCACATATAAATAATTATTTAAAGTAATCCTAATTTGAAACTGAAATTCAAATATAAGCCTAATTTGATAAGATTTAATTTGAATATTGATTTATATTCTAATTTAATCACATAGTTATATTTATAATTATTTGAAATTGAAATTCAATCACATTTCTAAATTGATTGATTAGTCGGTTAAGGAATCCAATTTGATTTTCACAGAATAATTATCTTTTACGAACATCAAATATTTGATTTCTACAGAATTTGAATCCCAAAATAATCGGCTGCATAAATGATTTTTACACTCGCATAGTTCACAAAACTACTTCAAATATATATAATATATTAAACAAAAGAAAATCGAATGCATACATCCTACCCTGTGGAATTATGATGTGAAACTCCACGTGGGGACTTCTCATTCGTCAGCTATGCTATTGATTAAAATATGAGTCTAATTTGATAAGATTTAATGTAAGCCTAATTTGAAATTGAAATTCAATGTATGCCTAATTTGATAAGATTTAATTTGATTATTGAGTTGTCCCAATAGAATCGCATATTTAAAATATCGCAGAATCATAAAATTATTTGATAATTTAAAATTTGAAATTAGAATTCAATAATTCTAATTCACATATGTAATAGATGTTGTCCATAAATTAATTCCCCATGACTCATGCAATTACCTATGATAAGATTTGATATTAATAAAACAAATTTAAATCACATATACGTAATTATTTAATCTAAGCCTAATTTGAAACTGAAATTCAAATGTAAGCCTACTTTGATAAAATTTTATTTGAATATTTATTTGTATTCTAATTTAATCACATATTTATAATTATTTGAAATTGAAATTCATTATACTTTATATATTGATTGATTAGTCGTTTATGGAATCCAATTTGATTTCTACGGAATAATTACCTTTTACTAACATCAAGCATTTGATTTCTACATAATTTGAATCCCAAAATAATCGGCTGCATAAATGATTTTTACACACGCATAATTCACAAAACTAATTCAAATCTATATAATATATTAAAACAGAAGAAAATCGAATGCACACAGCCTGGCACGTGGAATTATGATGTGAAATTCAACGTGGCGCCTTCTCATTCGTCAACCATGCTATTGATTTAAAAGTAAGCCTAATTTGATAAGATTTAATGTAAGCCTAATTTGAAACTTAAATTCAAAGGTAAGCCTAATTTGATAAGATTTAATTTGAATATTGATTTGTCCAAATTTAATCACATATTTAAAATATAGCAGAATCATAAAATTATTGTACAATTTACAATTTGCAATTAGAATTCAATATTTCTAATTCACGTATGTAATAGATGATGTCCATAAATTAATTCCCCATGAATCATGCAATTACCTTTGATAAGATTTGGTATTAATAAAACAAATTTAAATCACATATAAGTAATTATTTAATGTAATCCTAATTTGAAACTGAAATTCAAATGTAAGCCTAATTTGATAAGATTTAATTTGAATATTGATTTGTATTCTAATTTAATCACACATTTATAATTTTTGAAATTGATATTCAATCACATTTCTAAATTTATTGATTAGTCGGTTATGGAATCCAATTTGATTTTCACAGAATAATTCTCTTTTTCTAACATCAAATATTTGATTTATACAGAATTTGAATCCCAAAATAACCGACTGCATAAATGATTTTTACACACGCATAATTCACAAAACGACATTAAATCTATATAATATATTAAAACAGAAGAAAATTGAATGCAGACAGCCTGCCACATGGAATTATGACGTGAAATTCCACGTGACGCCTTCTCATTCGTCAACCATGTTATTGATTCAAATGTAAGTCTAATTTGATAAGATTTACTATAAGCCTAATTTGAAACTGAAATTCAAATGTAAGCCTAATTTGATAAGATTTAATTAGAATATTGATTTGTCCAAAAATAATAACATATTTTAAATATCGCAGAATTAAAAATTATTTGACAATTTAAAATTTGAAATTTGAATTCAATATTTCTAATTCACGTATATAATAGATGATGTCCATAAATTAATTCCCCATGACTCATGCAATTACCTTTGATAAGATTTGGTATCAATAAAGCAAATTTAAATCACATATACGTAATTATTTAATGTATGCCTAATTTGAAACTGAAATTCAAATGTAAGCCCAATTTGATAAGATTTAATTTGAATATTGATTTGTATTCTAATTTAATCACATATTTCTAATTATTTGAAATTGAAATTCAATCTCATTTCTAAATTGATTGATTAGTCAGTTATGAAATTCAATTTGATTTCCACAGAATAATTATCTTTACCTAACATCAAATATTTGATTTCTACCGAATATGAATCCTAAAATAACCGACTGAATAAATGATTTTTACACAAGCATAATTCACAAAACAACTTCAAATCTATATAATATATTAAAACAGAAGAAAATCAAATGCACACACCCTGCCACGTGGAATTATGACATGGAATTCCACGTGGCGCCTTCTCATTCATCAACCATACTATTGATTCAATTGTAAGTCTAAATTGATAAGATTTAATGTAAGCCTAATTTGAAACTGAAATTCAAATGTAAGCCTAATTTGATAAGATTCAATTTGAATATTGAGTTGTCCAAATTTAATCACATATTTAAAATATCGCAAAATCATAAAATTATTTGACAATTTAAAATTTGAAATTAGAATTGAATATTTCTAATTCCCGTATGTAATAGATGTTTTCCATAAATTAATTTTCCATGATTCATGCAATTACCTTTGATTAGATTTGATATTAATAAAACAAATTTAAATCTCATATACGTAATTATTTAATGTAAGCCTAATTTGAACATGAAATTCAAATGTAAGCCTAATTTGATAAGATTTAATTTGAATGCTGATTTGTATTCTAATTTAATCATATATTTATAATTATTTGAAATTGAAATTCAATCTCAATTCTAAATTTATTGATTAGTCGGTTATGGAATCCAATTTGATTTCATCAGAATAATTATCTTTTACTAACATCAAATATTTGATTTTTACAGAAAAATTTGAATCCCAAAATAACCGGCTGCATAAATGATTTTTACACACGCATAATTCACAAAACTACTTTGAATCTTTTATATAATATATTAAAATAGAATAAAATCGAATGCACACAGCCTGGCACGTGAAATTATGATGTGGAATTCCACGTGGCGCCTTCTCATTCGTCAACCATGCTATTGACTCAAATGTAAGCCTAATTTGATAAAATTTAATGTAAGCCTAATTTGAAACTTAAATTCAAATGTAAGCCTAATTTGATAAGATTTAATTTTAATATTTATTTGTCTAAATTTAATCACATATTTAAAATATCGCAGAATCATAAAAATATTGTACAATTAAAATTTGAAATTAGAATTCAATATTTCTAATTCACGTACGTAATAGATGATGTCCATAAATTAATTCCCCATGACTCATGCAATTACCTTTGATAAGATTTGGTATTAATAAAGCAAATTTAAATCACATATAAGTAATTATTTAATGTAATCCTAATTTGAAACTGAAATTCAAATGTAAGCCTAATTTGATAGATTTAATTTGAATATTGATATATATTCTAATTTAATCACATATTTATAATTTTTTTGAAATTGAAATTCAATCACATTTCTAAATTTATTGATAAATCAGTTATGGAATCCAATTTGATTTTCACAGAATAATTATCTTTTACTAACATCAAATATTTGATTTCTACAGAATTTGAATCCCAAAATAACCGACTGCATAAATGATTTTTACACATGCATAATTCACAAAACTACATTAAATCTATATAATATATTAAAAGAAAAGAAAATTGAATGTACACAGCCTCCCACATGGAATTATGATGTGGAATTTCACGTGGCGCCTTTTCATCCGTCAACCATGCTATTGATTCAAATGTAAGCCTAATTTGATAAGATTTAATATAAGCCTAATTTGAAACTGAAATTCAAATGTAAGCCTAATTTGATAAGATTTAATTAGAATATTGATTTGTCCAAAATTAATAACATATTTAAAAAATAGCAGAATTATAAAATTATTTGACAATTTAAAATTTGAAATTAGAATTCAATATTTCTAATTCACGTATGTAATAGAAGATGTCCATAAATTAATTCCCCATGACTCATGTAATTACCTTTGATAAGATTTGGTATAAATAAAGCAAATTTAAATCACATATACGTAATTAATTAATGTAAGCGTAATTTGAGACTGAAATTCAAATGTAAGCCGAATTTGATAAGATTTAATTTGAATATTGATTTGTATTCTAATTTAATCACATATTTCTAATTATTTGAAATTGAAATTCAATCTCATTTCTAAATTGATTGATTAGTCGGTTATGAAATCCAATTTGATTTCCACAGAATAATTATCTTTACCTAACATCAAATTTTTGATTTCTACAGAATTTGAATCCTAAAATAACCGACTGAATAAATGATTTTTCCACACGCATAATTCACAAAACAACTTCAAATCTATATAATATATTAAAACAAAAGAAAATCAAATGCACACACCCAGCCACGTGGAATTATGACGTGGAATTCCACGTGACGCATTCTCATTCATCAACCATGCTATTGATTCAAATGTAAGCCTAATTTGATAAGATTTAATGTAAGCCTAATTTGAAACTGAAATTCAAATGTAAGCCTAATTTGATAAGATTTAATTTGAATATTAAGTTGTCCAAATTTAATCACATATTTAAAATATCGCAGAATAATAAAATTATTTGACAATTTAAAATTTTAAATTAGAATTAAATATTTCTAATTCACGCATGTAATAGATGTTGTCCATAAATTCATTTCCCATGACTCATGCAATTACCTATGATAAGATTTGATATTAATAAAACAAATTTAAATCACATATACGTAATTATTTAATCTAAGACTAATTTGAAACTGAAATTCAAATGTAAGCCTACTTTGATAATTTTATTTGAATATTTATTTGTATTCTAATTTAATCACATATTTATAATTATTTGAAATTGAAATTCATTATACTTTCTATATTGATTGATTAGTCGGTTATGGAATCCAATTTGATTTCTACAGAATGATTATCTTTTACTAACATCAAATATTTGATTTCTACAGAAAAATTTAAATTCCAAAATAACCGGCTGCATAAATGATTTTTACACACGCATAATTCACAAAACTACATCTAATCTTCTATATCTATACTATACTAAAAACACATGACATCCCAAATATGGCAGTTTGGCGCTCAAAAACATCACTATCAACCACACCAATTATGGAAACCTTAAACTACGTCATTTTGATTTATTAAAAAAAAAAAGCAAAAAAATTCAAACTTTAGTAACTGCTTTTATCATATGACTACACGTGTACGTTTGTCTGCTCCTTTGGACACATGTCAAAATGCATGGAAGCACTTTAGCTTTTTTGAAAAATGTTTGACAAATGTTGTAAGTATATTTTGACACACTTTCCCATCCCTTCTTTTGTTCACAGTTTAAAACTCAAATACCAACATTAATCTCACCCCACCATCTTCTCTTCCTCTAACCCACTATGAAACCCAATTCTATTCCTGACTCTCATCCATGTGACAGGCATCCGCCGTATTCTTGGTCCTCGACTGTGTTGGTTGCAAGTAATTCAACGACGTATGTCTCAGATCTGGCCGGAATTTATGGTATATAATGGACGGCTTTGGTGATTTCAAACTTAAGAAGAGAAGCAAAATGAAAATTCGAGATGAAATAAATGCATAGATAAAGAGAGAGAGAGAGAGATGGAGAAAGACAGAAGCGTACAAGAAAGAGAGAAAGAAAACCTTTGAAAAACACGGCGACGATGGACTAGGAAAGAGAACGGCGGTGTGTGGTAGGTCGTGGTGGCGCATAGAGAAGGGGAAGTGGGTGTGGGTGTGGGGGTGGGTGGGGGAGATGAAAGAAGAAGAAGAACCGGAAGAGTTAGAGAGAGAAAGAAAGAGAGAGTATGGGTTATCTACAATTTAATTTCAGTTTTTGGTTTCTTTTTATTAAAAAAATTTGAAAAGGAGGTAGTAATTTCGATTTTGGCTTACTGGTTAAGGCCAAATTGACCGAAACTTTAGGCTTAATTGTCGCTAATTTCCATTTCTTTTGGAAAATTAAGTAATTACTTTTTTTAATACTAGCAACATAAATAGAATGGAAGTATTAGTTACAAGTAAACACCAAAAATTGAAAAAGATCCCGTCAGTACTACTGAAAATGTGAAAGGTGAATTTTTGTTCAAACAAAAATAGCTTATTTGAAAAGTAAGTATTAGTTACAAAAAAAGGAAAGTTAATTTTCTAAGATTATAAATACAATATATGAAAGTTATTATTAAATACAATATACTCCCTTTGTTCCAAAATGTTTTTTCCATTTGATTTTTTTTTTGAATTTTGATCACAAATTTATGAGAGATTAATCATGTTTATAAAATTTTAAAAATTGTTGTTGATAATATTATTAATGGTTAATCAATAGGAATTTTTAGAATTTCATTAACATAATTAAATTGTCATATATTTGTGATCAAAGTTCAACAAAAAAATCAAATGGGATAAATATTTTGGAACGGAGGGAGTATATGGAATGGAAGGGTAATTGCTCAAATAGAAAAGATATTTGGAAAGTTAATCACTAGAAATTCTCAAATGTGCGAAAATGATGGGAAATCAATTTATGAAAACGGAAACATATAATGTGCGAAAAGTTAATTATGTAATTATCAATGCAATTTCGGAAATGTTTCTACCTAAGTTTACTTCACATTCACTCCTTGAAATTGCTAATGTTGTATTTATGGACATGTTTCAAAATATATGAATGTGCGTTTATCGTTAAAGTATTAATGTGAGAAGATTGTGTATGTAATATTCGACAAGGTAGTCCCTTAGAATAGCTGATTATGAAGGCGAAACCGCCTACGGCAAACCGCATTGAACTCAAACTGCATATGTAGCAAAACCGCTTTGTCAAAAAATCCTCCACTCAACCCAATTCGTCCATCCAAAAGGTATTATTTTAATTTTTAAATATATTTTATGGGAAATATATTTATGACAATTATCATGTGGACTTACTGTTTGACGTATCTTTGAAAATTGAAAGGTTGATATAGTTTTGAAATTTGAATAATATAATAATTGGTACCATAAATGATTTTTTTTCTAAAATTATTTCATTTTAAAAAAATAAATCCCAAAATAACAACTCTTTCAAATTATTGAACAAAATAACCCATTTTTTTAAAATAGTTGTGAGCAGTCATTTCGAATGGAGAAGTAATTTTTTTGTTTTTCCAAAAACAATAGTTTAATTTAAAATAAAAAATAATTTTAGCATAAAAACAGACTTGAGAGAAATAACTTATTTCAAATTTAAAGATATTGTATTTCAAAAGTAGAAAAATTAAAAACTCAATATTTGTAATTCATGTTGTTCCATAAAAACGATGTACTCTGTAATTTTAGCAATCTTTTACATGAACTCTTTTTTTTTTATGGACCTTGTTAGGACCTAACTTTGATCAATGTCTTAGTTAGTTGGTTTTGATAAAGGAATATATATATAGAACAGGGTTTATATCAAAAGATGTTATCTGTCATAATTCTTCTCTTTGACAGCTATGAGTCTGACAACTATGATTCTTCCTTATACAATGTTTACAATCAATCAAAAACATGAATCATAGTCACTCTCTAAGTCATCAAGATCATCAAGTGCATCTCAGTCCTTATTAGAGATCCTCTCTGATAGCTAAGCATTGCCATGATCGACGGCTATGACTTCAGTCCTCGAGACAGCCATCTCCTCGTCTCACACCATGTTACCACAAACTCAACCATGTTAGATCCTGCATCTTCACAGCTATCAAGTCCATCAATGAAGACCAATGAAGACCACTGAAGACCTTCTAGAAGCTCTCAGTTCAAGCTCACACCAAGACAGCTCATGAAGACCTGCATGTGGACAAGTGGGACAAAGACCAGTCAAAGCTCATTAATGTAGCTGCAACAGTCATATTCCAACGGCTACATTGAAGGGTATAAATAGAGGATCTCTTCCTCTAACAAAACCACTGAAAAATACTCATTTTCCCACCAAAACCCTCTCCAAACACCCACACACACCTCCTGTAATCCACACACACACACACCAATCCTTACCTTTAAAACCCTGTTCCAAACCAAAACCTTCACCCCTAAAACCTCTTCACCAACAAAAACAACCCCAGTGTGTTAATCCACAAACCCTAACCACCTAAGACTGTACTTTAGGTGTAGAATCAGTTTGTAATCACTCAAGACTGTACTTTGAGTGTATTAGTTATTTTGTAAAATCTTGAGACTGTACTTCAAGTTGTAAAAGCACTTAAGACCTGTACTTTAAGTGTATCCCTAGTTGGTCGTACTAATTAGGAAGAGGAAGTTCAAGGAACTTGCCTGAATCAATCATTTGTAATTTTTGTTGATTAAAGATTATAATAAAATTGATCTCACTTGTCAAGTTTGACGGTGGGGTGGATGTAGGAGGAGTGAACTCGAACCACTTTAAATTCTCTGTGTTAGTACATTTTTGCAATCACATTCACACACTTGCATTATTTCTTTGTGTTTGTTGTCCTACTATTATTTCAAACATCTTTTATTCCGCTGCACAATTCAAACTATCATCTGACAGCTAAGCCAATATCATAGCCGTCGATCATCTCGCATACCAAGCAAGGGCCTTTCAATTGGTATCAGAGCCTGTCTTCACACTCAAAAGTCTAACAACTTGTGAAGGATTCTCTTCAAACCCACCATGCCTCAACCAAGAAGAAATAATGAGAAAGACATCCCACACATTGATGACTGTGGATCCTTTGAGATCTATGCATCAAAGATAAAAACTTATCTTGATGCAAACAGCATTTAGGAACTGGTATGTTCTAGAAAATGAAGTGTCATACCCAACTCAAATCAGACCGATGGAGGACCAAGTAAGATCAAATCCCCGTAAACTTGGTCTCAAGCCGAAAAGCAATTGGTAAGTGCAAACTTGAAAGTCAAGAACATTCTTCAAAAGAGTGTAAATGACTCTCTAGCCCAAGAAATTGCTAAGGAACCAAATGCCGTAAGCTGCATGGGCTCTTATTCAAACCAAGTTCACTAAACACTCCGGTGTTAGGACACAAAACTTGTACAACTTGCTTAGGCAATTAGACAACTTTAAGTTCTACCCTGGAGAAAAGGTGAGTCTTTGCTCGGCCAAGGTTTGAGAACCTTGTTAGATCAATTACCGATCATGGAAAAACATTTGAACAACAAGATCTCGCCTCAAGATTTACTCAAATCTCCCTCAAGAATATGAGAAGGTAGCATTACCTATTAGAGAAGGATCTGAATGGAGCACCATGACGGTTGAGCAATATTTTGGAAAGCTTGAAGCCTATGAACCGGAAGGTATGATAAAAATTCCATCAGTCCCTCCATTTCACAAACCTTAGCTTTAACCGCACAAGAACACATCAACAAGCCAATCACTCACCATGACATTGAGACCATTGTCAACAATGCTCTTCAAAAGATAAACATCGGCTCCAAATCGTCGGCAAACGGATCTCCCAAGAAGACATTCCAAGCCTCATTTCCATGGTCATCGAAATGCCATGAAATTTCAAAAGAAATCTTTTGACAAGAAATTCAATCCCTCCACCTCTAATGCCCAACAAGACAGCTACAAGAAGACAATTGATTGCTTCAATTGTGGAAAGCAAGGACATTACTCATCGATTGCCTGAACCAAGGAAACCTAGGGACAATCGGACGGCTAAGAAGATGACCTACTCAAAAGAGATCATTCACGGCTCTAAGTGCAACCGCTACAATTGCTCCAAAATAAACATGACAAAAACAAAGAGCAAGTCATGATTGCCTGACTCATCAAAATTCGGTGATGAAGAGTATATGTCAAGTGATGACTCGAAATTGAAGGAGAAGAAGCCATGATATGCCTTATGGGTGAAGATGATGAAGAATCTGACAATGAGGAAGAGATGGAAGCACTTGCTGCTGGTGATGAACTAAAAGAGGTACATGATTTTAACTCTTTAAATATTGATGGTTTTAAACAATTAGTTTGCACTCTTTTAATTCAAACCAAAAAACAAAAAACTAGCTTTGCTTCATTGGTCAATGAGAACCTCTCCCAATCCTCAACCATTGACAACCTCACAAAACCATTTCGAGCTTGAAAAAGCATGCCAAGGGCTAAGAGATCAATGCATCATGCTTGAAAAACAAAACATGGATCGGCATTTGAGACATCTAATAATCATGAAAATTGTCAAAAACTTCATTAATCTTGAGAAAGAAAATGATGCTCTTAAAAAGAGAATAGATTCATGGAACTGTTCAAGCAAAGCATTATCCCTATTCACCTACTCTCAACAACGTCCTAATGACAAAACAGGGATTGGTGCTACAGCAAAAGGGTACACTCCTCCCACTGGTGAAAGGGCCATTGAAAAAATGGTTCTAGAAAACCTGAGCTCTGGCAGCTATCAAACTCAAACCTATCCCATTCAAACCAAAGGAAAAGAAAAGGAAATCTTGGGTGGCCCTAGTCAATCAAAGGAAGGACCAAATAAAATTCAAGGAAGCAAGTTTATTTGGGTTCAAAAAGGGGCCAATATAAAGGAAGAAGTCAAGCTGCAAAAAGGTGCTAGTCAGTCAAGCCCTGTCAGACAGCCAAGGGTTGACAGACAGCCAAGGCATGACAGACAGCCAAGTTCCTCTAAACAACAAAGAACCCCAAGGCAACAAAGATTCTACAACAAGCATAAATACACCAAAAAACAAAAACCTCAATGGCAGTATTCAAATGGAAGAAGCCATGCACATCAAAATGACTCTCCAAGGCCATCCCATTCAAATAATTTTCAGTTTCAACCCCATTACAGCAACCCAAACCACTACTTCAATCCTTCCCCATCCACTGTCCTTACACCTTACATGATGCAAATCATGTCATATTACCATACCCTAAACCAGTTCTTCAATAAGGGATCAATGAACAATGCTAGGGCTCCAAAGAAAAACTAATCCTTTGGACCCAAAAGAATAAAAAGGGTACCATAAATCTTATTTTGTGGTTTTGCAGGTATCCAGGAAAGGTCTCTGGTATTTAGATAGTGGTTGTAGTAGACATATGACCTTCAATAAAGATTGGCTGCAACAATATTCCCCTAAAAATGGTCCAAATGTAACCTTTGGTGACAATTCCCAAGCTAAGGTCAAAGGATCAGGAAATCTTGTTACAAAAGATATCATTTTTACAAATGTATCCTATGTAGAAGGTCTCAAACACAATTTGATCAGCATTAGTCAAATCTGTGATAAGGGATATCATGTTGTTTGTACTAAAGACAAATGCACTGTTAAAGATAAAAACAATAAAGTAATCCTAACTGGATCAAGAAAAGGAAATCTCTATTGCTTGAACTTAGAGATTGTGGAAACTTCAAATGCTCACTGCCTTCTGTCTTTCAATCAATCTGATATGTCATGGCTATGGCACAAGAGATTGGCTCACCTCAATCACAAAACCATTTCCAAGCTTGCAAATTCCAATCTTGTCGAGGTCTACCAAAGATCCCATTCAAAAAGGATAAAGCGTGCAAAGCATGCCAATGTGGGAAGCAAAAGAAATCCTCATTCAAACCCAAGACCAAGTTGGACACCTCAAGACCTATTGAATGCTTCATATGGATCTTTTTGGACCCATAAGAACTAGATCTTTAGGAGGAAAAAGATACTCCCTAGTTGTTGTTGATGATTTCACAAGATTCACTTGGATCATTCTTCTTGAATCCAAAAGTGACACCCTCACCAGTCTGATAAAGCTATTCAACAAAATTCAAAATCAAAAGGGACATCCATCATCAAGATCAGATCTGACCATGGGAAGGAATTTGAGAACACTGGAGTGGAAGAATATTGTGATTCAAAAGGCATAGATCACAACTTTTCAGCCCCAAGAACTCCACAAAAAATGGTGTTGCGAAAGGAAAAACAGAACAATCGTGAGGCGGCAAGAACAATGCTTTGTCGAACATAACCTCCCAAAATATTTTTGGGGTGAAGGCATTACCCTGCTTTGTGTATGTTCAAAACAAAACCCGATCAACAAATTTCACAAGAAGACTCCATATGAATTATGGAACAACAAAGTCCCTACCATTTCCTACTTTCACGGCTTTGGAAGTAGATGCTTCATTCACAACAATGGCAAGAACAATTTGGACAAATTTGACTCCAAAAGTGATGAAGGAATTTTTCTTGGATACTCTAACACAAGCAAAGCTTATAGAGTGTACAACAAAAGAAGACTTGTTGTGGAAGAATCTATTCATGTTGACTTTGATGAAAACAATGATCAAAGTATAACCGAATTATGTGATTTTGATGAAGGTTTGGGAAATCTAGATAATCTCCTGAATCATCTCCCATTCTTGATTCAACTATTCTCGATCATGAACAAGATTCATCAAACCTTCCATACATGGTTCCAAGAAATTCATCGACGGCCATCCTATGCCGGACGGCCATCAACCATCCCACTCTCATCAACAACCAATCAAGCCAACAAAGTCAACAAAGAATCTCTCCCACCTTCAATCCAATGGATGAGGAAGAAAATATTCAAATAAATAGTCATCCCTTGGCGATCTTCCTCAAAATCCTCACTTAGCCGACACCCAACCCTTAGCCGACGACCATCCCAATTCCTCATCTAATCCATCTTCTAACCTCCTTCCATCTTCATCCAATAATCCTCCTTCTCCTCTCAAAACCAATGATGAAACCACAATTACCCATATCATTCCACCCAATAAAGATCTTTACATCGGCCTTCAAATTGATAAAACCCCGAGTTCAGACAACATTCCTTTTCTCATGAGTGCATTCATATCCCAAGTGGAACCAAAGAAGATAAATGAAGCACTCCAAGATCTTTGGCGGATTGAAGCCATGGAAGAAGAAGCTGGAGCAGATTTGAAAGAAACAAAGTATGGCAACTTGTTCCTAAACCAAGAAATCAAAGCGTGATTGGAACAAGATGGGTTTTTAGAAACAAGATGAATGAAGAAGGTGTTGTAATTAGAAACAAGGCCGGGCCCAGGTTGCTCAAGGTTATAGACAAGAAGAAGGCATTGACTATGATGAGACCTTTGCACTGTTGCAAGACTTGAAGCTATAAGGCTATTTCTTGCCTATGCTTCATTCAAGAAGATGAAAGTTTTTCGAGATGGATGTCAAGAGTGCATTTCTAAATGGAGTTTTAAATGAAAAAGTGTTTGTATCTCAACCCCTGGTTTTGAGCATCCAAAATTCCACGATCATGTATTCAAACTGAACAAAGCATTGTATGGGCTTAAACAAGCACCTAGAGCTTGGTATGACACCCTATCTAGATATCTTCTTGGAAAAGGATTCACCAAAGGACATATTGATAACACCTTGTTTATCAAAAAATATGGAGATGATCGAGTTGCTCATCCAAGTCTATGTTGATGACATAATCTTTGGCTCATCAAATGAGAACTTGTGCACCGAATTTGGAGATATCATGAAGGATCGGTTGAGATGAGCATGATTGGTGAGCTCACATTCTTCCTAGGCCTTCAAGTCAAGCAAATGAAGGAAGGAATCTTCATCAACCAAGCCAAATACTCAAGGGATATGATCAAAAAGTTTGACATGCAAACTGCATCCCCTGCTAAAACTCCCTTGTCAACCACAACCAAGCTTCATGCTGATTAAGATGGTCAAAGTGTAAATCCAACACTTTACGTAAGCTACATAGGATCTCTCCTATATCGACGGCTTCAAGACCGGACATAATGTTTAGTGTATGTCTATGTGCTAGGTTTCAAGCTAATCCCCAAAGAATCTCATCTCTCGGTGTCAAGAGAATTTTGAGATATATCAAAGGAACCCCGATTTTGGCCTATGGTATCCCACTGAATCCCCATTCTCCCTAGTTGGATTCAGCGACTCGACTATGCGGGGTGCAATCTAGACAGAAAATCCACTAGTGGTGGATGCCGGTTTGTTGGATCAAGGATTATCTCATGGTCAAGCAAAAAGCAAACCTCGGTTGCAACCTCAACCGCCTAGGCCGAGTACATTGCTTTGCAGGCTTGTGTTGTTCACAAATTCTCTACCTTAAAAGTCCACTTCAAGACTTTGGAATTGAATTATCAAACATTCCCATCTTCTGTGACAACTCAAGTACCATTGCTATGACAGAAAATCCTGTCCAACATTCAAAAACCAAGCACATTGAAATTAGGCATCATTTCATCAGAGATCATGTTGAAAAAGGGAATATCAACCTTGCAAAAGTTTGCACCGAGAACAATGTCTACGATATTCTCACAAAAGCCATGGATGAAAAAAGATTTGAACTATTAAGAGCCATGCTTGGGATGATTAATATGCCAAAATAAAAGGGGTGTTCTCCTTAAACAAAAAGAATTACAAACAGAGTAATGCTATCACAATGTTGCACGATAGCTATTACCTCATACACATTCCTAACAAGCCATCCACTGACAGCTATCAATCCAAAAGCCTTGAAAACCAAAAACAACAAAAACTTACAACAAAAACATACAAACAACCCATCAAATTCTTCTCTCTCATCTCAACTTACCCAACAAAAACTTCTTCCAAACTAAACAAATCTCAGATCCACTCTTTCCTCTTCAAGCCTTCTCCTCTGCTGTCAGACATTCTTTGGAAATGTCACAGTCTCCCCAGACCCTCCACCAGCACTCATTCCTTCATTTCTAGCCTCCTGAGTTGATTGCAAGGTTTGTTGGTACCTCTGCAACCACACTGGATGCCTCTCCAAGAAAGGATCAATGGAAGTGACTGAATATTGGAGAGAAGGACTTGCTCTTCTAGGCCACCACTCTTCAACTGGATCATATGGCTGAAGCAATCCCTCCATTGGAGTAACAAAGCTAAATTCTCCTGAAAAAGAACCATTCCCTGTGATTGCAAATGGTTGACCAACATTTGACTCCACCCTCTCCACAGTAGGTGCTCTTGCGGGGCGAAGCAACCTACAACCTAGTTGAACAGGTATGAGATGGTTGAAGAAGGAGATATATGCACTCCTGGAAAGTTATCTCCTCTACCTTCCAACAAACCAACTCCTGGAGAAAGAGAATCCTGCTCACAGTGTATAAAGCTTATCTTGCTCAACCTTCTTTCGACGGCTAAGCTTCTCTCCTTAGCCGTCTGAGCTCTGTCTGCTTTACCAACTCCCCGGTGTGTATACCCTTTCTACCTTACTCCTTCCCTTACTTGACTCTCCTTGATCAACTTTGATTGTCTTCCCAAGCAGTCTTATTCCTTCTCCCTCCTTCTTTGTCAATCTTTTCCCCGGCTACCTCCTTCATTTCTATATCTTCATCAACTCTCACTCTCTTTTTCTTTCCCTTATCATTCACTCTCTCTGAACTTTCAACAATGTTGAAAGCCTCTCTATCTATCTCCATCTCATCACTCATCAAATCATCCTCACCATTTTTCCCAAAGACCAATTGTTTAGCTGTTTGAGCCATAACCTTTGGATTAAACTTTGAAGAAAATCTTCCCATTTTTGTTTGTAAATCAATCTGAATAATTTTCCTCTGAAGTTTTCATTGTTTTATAGGCAAATTTTCACCTAGCTATCTCGAGACAGCAATCATCATTCAAACTAGCTTAAGCTGTCGGAGATTTCTTTCAAGACTAGGTTAAAGCATACTTTAAGTGATTTGATCGAGTTAATTGCTCACAATTGTCACTTCCTTCGCCGCCTCTTCCACTGCAAATCTCCTTGAAAAAGAAAATGTTCTTCTTGTGTTTTGTGGGAATAAATGTCTCAACATGGGGAAGGGTAAAAACCACTGTTCACATGAACAGTTACTTAACTTTGTAACCCCCAATGCTCATTAAAACCCACGTACCACTCATCATTTATCTCTCTCTCTCTTTCGCAATCACCAAAATTCCTATTTCCTTAAACCCTCAGTTTAAATTTCTTCTCTTTCCCTCTCCAATCTACCATCGTATTTCTCCAACCCTAATTCTGTTTCACTCATCAAATGGCAGACCCAAAAGCAATGTACCCAGATGCTCATGGTTACTTCATCAAACCCAACTTCTATGACTCTGAAGTTGGAATCCTCATCAAAGAACTGCTTGAGGTAAATGAATTACTTGATTTTATGGGAGCTAAACCCCCAATTTATGAAGAACTCTGCAGAGAAATTTATTTGGTAGGAAGAAGAAACAATGAAGATAATTCAATAACTGCCACCATAGAAAATGTAGAGATAACTATCACTCAAGATATGGTTAGTGATGTCTATGGAATCCCAAATAAAGAAGATGCTGTGAAAAATATATGGGATAGAGGATCAGAAAGATTAAAGACTGTATATGAAAAATTTCTTGGTCTTAAAGTAACTGACTTCAAAGTTGTTCAAGACAAAGCTATGGTGAAGAACAAAGATGATTTCTTCAAGTCAACATTGATGGATGTGGTCAACAAAGCCATTGATGGCAAACAGTCCTCATTTGATCAAATGGGATCAAATGAGTGGAAACAGATGCTCAGTCTAATGACCAAGGATACAAATTGGTGCATTGTCCTTCTCCATAATTTCCAACTTGCTGTCTCATCCTCTACTCTCAAATTCAAGAAGCAAGGAGGAAGGATGAACAACTTCAGATTCATGAGTGGAATCCTTGAAGTTCTAATTCCAAAGCTCAAACCTGCTCTATCCAAGAAATGGTGAAGACAGTAAAGTCATCGAAACAAGATGTTTCAATGAAAGAACCTTTTCATTGAAACAAAAGAAGGGAATTGTTATGAAGGCTGGGGATATGAGCCTTGAAAGTTTCAAAGAAGCCCAAGAGAAAATGCTTGAAGAAACAAGAATAAAGCTTAATCATTGGAAAGATTTGATAGCTTTGGCTACTAGTAGGAGAATGAAAAGAGGAGTAAAAACCAATGTCAAGAAAACTGGAGTGCTCAAGAGAACTGTGGTATCTCCCAGCAAAAAGAGCAAAAGCAAGGATGATCGATAGGCGACGGTGAAGGAACCATCTCTGACAGCCATGCTATGAATGTTGAAGAAAGAGGAGATGTTGATAGCCATGAGGTTGACACTATGGATCAAGATGATGCTGGTGATGCTAACATAGATACTCAAGAGCTTCAGGCAGCTCTTGCCCTATCCAAAACCCTTCACAAAGGAAAGCAATCTCAGACAGCTATCCCCTCCAGTCAGACAGCTACCAGATCAAAGGTACAATCTTCCTTAACCATTCCTTCTAAATCATTACCAAAGAAAAGAAAACTTGAAAAGAAAGCCCCCAAATCAAAGAAAACCAAAATATCTACCCCTTCCATTTCCCCAAAATCCACACCCAGCTCAGGTCATCAGTCAGCCATTGAAGCTATTCTCAATCTCAAAGAACCCTTAGACAAGCAACCTTTAAGGGGGAACACTGATGAGAATATCCCCTCTACCCAACCTCAACAGTTAGCTAAAATCCTGAGAGCAATTGAGGCTATTGAGTTGGATGGGAACCCTGATACTGAAAAGGCTGTTCTTTTGTATCTTAAGGACTTTATGAGTGAGGAAGAATCTGTAGTGGCCCTAGATGAACTCAGACTTAGGTTAATGCGAAAAGAAGTGGACCGGGTGAGTCATCTAGAAACCCCAAGGTGACAGCTATGAATGTAGATAGCTATCCCTTCCCTTCCATTCCCGAGACCGAACTCGTGAATGATCCCGCCCAACCGTTGAAACCGAAAGGGGAATCCTGATGATACTTCTAAGGTCATTCAAAATCTCAAGAAGGTTGGAGTTGAGATTAATCCCATTCTGGTATCAAAAGGAGACTCAATTGTGAATGCTTGCAAAGGTCTTGAGCTTGATGGAACTCAGGAAAATGAGGAAGCTATGATAGCTATCCTTGAGAAAAGGTTGGCAAAAAGTGAAGTAAGGGCAGCCTTGAATCTCCTTAAATCTCAATTCACTTCCAGGTTTCTTAATCAAAGTCTTGGCCAAACCTCTGAGCCAATCCCAACTATTTCAACCCAATCCTCTGCACCTTCCAAGCCACCTTCTCCAATTCCTGAAAATGAACCCTTTGAAGCCTCTCCACAAAGTCCAATACTGGCTGGACCAGGTCAAGACATATCGGACAGTGATCCCATTCCTAACAGTCCTCACAGCTTCCCAAGTCATTCTATTCCTCCAAATCCAAATCAATCCTTCCTTCCCAAAAGGGAACCTTGGATGCTTAGGCTGTGGAATTGATTTCTCTATGTCTTCCATCAAAGCAAAGAAGGACAAGGTTACCCCATGTAACTCACATCCCGAAATAGCAAATCCCTTCACCTATCCAAAATTCTGGGAACTGTCAAGGAATGGCTTGATTGTTGTAGCAAGAAACCTTGCGGGGTTAGTGTTCTTTGCATATGAAAAATGGCAACCGTCAAGAACCTCATCCACCTCCAACTTTGTTCATCAAATCCCATCCTTCCCAAAGTTCATCACTCCCAATACTCTTCTTGATTGGGAAATTCTTTTCACCAACTCATCTCTCCATCACTCAATTCTTGCTTGTATATGCCAAAGGGTTTAGTCTTCACCTGTGCATTGACCTTGCAAAAACACTTTTCCTTTCACTGTTTGAACAAAAGTGTGCCATTATGCTTTTATTAAGCAAAACTGTCAACATCTTTTCCCCAACTCTTAATCCAGAATTGAGCCATACCTCTCACCCTTCATCACCGTAGATCCTATTAACTTCACCTCACCCAATGAAAAATCTCATTTCAAAAACTTGGTCTCTATTCCCGAGATCAAAGAATTCGATCTTCCATTGCCGTCGCCAAAGCAGAGCGTAACCGTTATTGATCTTTCCTCGACTCGACAGCCTATGATAATGATAGTGATAATGATGCTCCCTCAAGCCCTGATCAAGACTCTCCAACAATATTTCCATCCCCTACAGCTTCCAATCCTCCTCAAGAATTCACTCAGTCCTTCACCGTTGCTCAAGTATCGCCCGCCACAACCGCATCAATCAAGTGTGCCCATGCAGAGCAAGAAAACCAGGAACAAGAAGAAACATTTGTGGGGCACAATGAGAATCGAAATGATCAAATACCCCTTAGAAGATCTCAACTCGAAGTCAAAGGAAGACAAATTCTTCAAGTATGATGAAAGGATGTCCTGGGAATGGAACAATGAGTTCTTCTACGTAGGAGTTGAGCCCGAAATGAGAAGAGAGCTAGAGGATGAAAGAAATCAGATTCTATCAGCCAGACAAGAAAGAGATGAATTCTATGATCAATTGGCTGATGAATGATTGTATTTGTTATGGAACATTTTTTGGTTAAAAACAATATGTTTTGTTTGCCTCAGTTTGTATGACAGTATTTTGTGAACTCTTCTCATCCTGAGATTAATTCCATGTATTCAATCTCGCTTGATTACCTCGCCCGATATGATTCCTTGGATTACTTCTTTTATTATTTCTCTTATCAAATCGTGAAAACTTGTTCTAAATAAATCTTCCTTTACCAAAAAGGGGGAAATTGTTAGGACCTAACTTTGATCAATGTCTTAGTTAGTTGGTTTTGATAAAGGAATATATATATAGAACAGGGTTTATATCAAAAGATGTTATCTGTCATAATTCTTCTCTTTGACAGCTATGAGTCTGACAGCTATGATTCTTCCTTATACAATGTTTACAATCAATCAAAAACATGAATCATAGTCACTCTCTAAGTCATCAAGATCATCAAGTGCATCTCGGTCCTTATTAGAGATCCTCTCGATAGCTAAGCATTGCCATGATCGACAGCTATGACTTCAGTCCTCGACAGTCATCTCCTGTCTCACACCATGTTACCACAAACTCAACCATGTTAGATCCCGCATCTTCACAAACTATCAAGTCCATCAATGAAGACCAATGAAGACCACTGAAAACCTTCTAGAAGCTCTCAGTTCAAGCTCACACCAAGACAGCCTCATGAAGACCTCGCATGTGGACAAGTGGGACAAAGACCAGTCAAAGCTCATTAATGTAGCCGCAATGTCATATTCCAACGGCTACATTGAAGGGTATAAATAGAGGATCTCTTCCTCTAACAAAACCACCGAAAAATACTCATTTTCCCGATCAAAAACCCTCTCCAAACACCCACACACACCTCCCGTAATCCACACACACACACACCAATCCTTACCTTTAAAACCCTGTTCCAAACCAAAACCTTCACCCCTAAAACCTCTTCACCAACAAAAACAACCCCAGTGTGTTAATCCACAAACCCTAACCACCTAAGACTGTACTTTAGGTGTAGAATCAGTTTGTAATCACTCAAGACTGTACTTTGAGTGTATTAGTTATTTTGTAAAATCTTGAGACTGTACTTCAAGTTGTAAAAGCACTTAAGACCGTACTTTAAGTGTATCCCTAGTTGATTTGTACTAATTAGGAAGAGGAAGTTCAAGGAACTTGCCTGAATCAATCATTTGTAATTTTTGTTGATTAAAGATTATAATAAAATTGATCTCACTTGTCAAGTTTGACAGTGGGGGTGGGATGTAGGAGGAGTGAACTCTGAACCACTTTAAATTCTCTGTGTTAGTACATTTTTGCAATCACATTCACACACTTGCATTATTTCTTTGTGTTTGTTGTCCTACTATTATTTCAAACATCTTTTATTCCGCTGCACAATTCAAACTATCATCTGACAGCTAAGCCAATATCATAGCTGTCTGATCATCTGCATACCAAGCAAGGGCCTTTCAGACCTTTTTTTTTGGCATGTTATTCTGGAGGTGGAAACGGATGAGAAATACTTTGACGGATGTAGAATACTTTTTTTTGTTTTATTCCTTTCTTTTATCTTTTATCTTTTATATTTCTGTAGTGTAAATTAAGTTATTTTTTCCTTACTTTTTGTTCACGTTTGCTGTCATAACTACAGGAAATTTCAATGTTTTTGTAAATTGATTTATTATCATATTTAGGGGGAGATTTTGGCTTTACCAATAAGCCACTGAAAGTACATTGTAGGGTTAACTGAATGGATGATTTAAAGCCTTACAAAAAAAAAGGGAATGTACAAGTGGAAAAAAAATTCATGGTGGGGTTAATTTTATGACTCATGGCCAAATTTATTTTTTATGTTAGTCACTTAGTTGGGTGAGGGTTTTTTTTTTTCTTCCAAAGGAACCACGACACGGATAATTAGCGTGTTTGCACATGATATATTTAATAATTCTTGATGCTGCAGGAAATGTGCTTATCAATCTTCCTCCACGTGGCAGACCGATCACCCGGCTTCTTGACTAAACAGAACCCACGACTAGCCGGATGTGTCTCCGGCGAAGACGCTCGGGCGTGAGAGTAAGATCACAGTTGTAGATAGCACAAAATGTATTGAATAATGAACTTCAGAATACAAAATGGCAGTTACCTTTGCACCGTTGGTAGTGACGAAGTATTTATAGGCAAGAGTAATGTATTCTTGGTGAGGAGAAATGTCCTCCGAGATTATAGCAGCGGTTATTCAGTCATGTGAACGTGTTAGTAACTGTCCCTGATTTGTAGGGATGTGGTTACGTGAATGGTTCAACTAAATAAGCCAGCGAGTGTCAAGTCGCTACTTGTAGGTTAGGTCGAGGTCGCCACTTGTAATATGGTCGACCTGACTGTCGGGTAGAGCATGGTTCGTACCCGAATTGTAACATGGATCACGAGGTCGGACTAAGTTAGGTCGGGACCTAGTAGGTCGGACCATGGGCTTAGTCGACTGATACGCGTAGATAAGGGTTACTTTAATTCGGTCCTTCTTCCTTATCCATTTTGTATTCAATGTCCATTGAGCCTGCTTCAAGCTATAAGCTATGCTTTGAGACTTTCAAATTAATATTTTCACGGGTCTATCCTTTTCCAATTACCATCAAAATTAAAAATCAAAACAACACTTATTTAGGGATAATATTAAAGTTATAACAATATGTCACAAAATTTAATTTATAAAATAATGAGTTATAATTGTGTGGGGCCCATCAATAAACTTGTTCAATATCGTATAATCTCTGTCGCATATATTCAGAAGAAAAAGAGAGAGAAGCACATGGGATTTGGCCTGCTGGCTAGAGCTCATGGCTTCCAACCTAGAGGTCATGAGTTCGATCCTCCCAGAAGTTAGAGAGAAGGCTTTCTCTCCCTATAATTTATCTCCCAGGCGCTTCTGTGCGTGCATGTGTGTTTGTGTGAGTAGTGAAAAAAAAAAAAGAAGAAAAAGAGATGATAAAATGTCTACACCAACCAAATGTCTGGTTTGCCTTATATTAGTTGAATTGGTGTATGGTATTCGTGCATGTGTGTGTATGTGAGTAGTGAAAAAAAAAAAAAAAAAAAGAGATGATAAAATGTCTACACCAACCAAATGTCTGGTTTGCCTTATATTAGTTGAATTGGTGTATGGTATTCTTGAATTAGACAATGATGGGAGGCTTTTGGGTTTGCCTTAGACGTTTCAACCTGATCGTGGAGAAACTGAACCACCCTTTTACAAGTATAAGAGAAACAGCAAGTTGGCGGAGCAAGGATGTTGGGCCAGAAGAAGAAAGAAATGAGTGGATAAGGTTGAAGGTTTATTCATGCATCAGTTCAAGCTCCCTTGTCTTATCCGCATTGTGTTTCTACCCTTTAATCTGGCCTATGCCCACACATGTCAAAACAAACTCCTCCTAATTTATTAGTTATATGTATTAGGAACGAATACAAATCAAAACGTGGAAGGGTTTGAGTTGCGCGGAAGAAGCAGAGTAGAAGTAAATTTGACAATTTCCTAATTGATTTCGTTTTCCTTTGGCAACGTAATTATTTTATTGAACAGGAAGCAGATTACTTTATATTTATATATAAGGTTGAAAGTTGGAAGGCTTATTCATGCATCATTTCAATTCAAGCTTCCTTGCCTTATCCGCTTTGTGTGTTTAGGCCATTTAATCTGGTCTATGCCCACCCATGTCAAAACAAACTGCTCCTAAGCACGCGGGGTCTTAGCCTGATGGTTAGAGTTTATGGCTTCCAACCTGGAGGTCATGGTTTCGATTTCCCCACCAGTGGTTAGAGGGAATGACATTGCCCTCCCTAAGATAGCCCAGCGCCCCGTGAAGTGCATCGGAGCGGTGAAATGTCGATCCCCTTTAAAAAAAAAAAAAAAAAAAAAAAAAAAAAACTGCTCCTAATTACTCATTAGTCATAAGGACCACTTTAAAGCCCTATAAAATGATTTAAATACTTCATTTTCTTGATTAATTTGATTATCGGATAGTATACCAAAATGCTCTATCTTAAACATGATCATATACATCTTTCTATATGAAAAAATCAATGATTTAATCCCTACAAACTACAGATTTCACTTTTCAATTATCACTATTATAATATATTAAATTATTAATTAATAAAAAAATAAATCTACTCACTTCGTTCCATTCAAAAAGTCACAAAAGTTGCATTACACGAAAATTAAGAAATGTGTATAGTGGAGTAATTGTTTTGAGTATGAAAAGTGAGATAAAAGAGAGAGTGAGAGTGGGGTAGATAATAATAAGTGGATAGTTATTGTGAGTATGACAAGTGAGTTTCATGAATAAAAATTATTTAAAAATTTTCATTTTGGGAATTTGCCTTTTTAAATGAGACTTCAAAATAGAAATTTATACTTTCTCGATTGGAACGGAGGGAGTATATTTTAAAGTCCTAAAAATCTCATATTTATTTTTTCTTTCTATAAAACTTGCTCTTCATTATTAATTCAAGTAGCCAAGTTCCAAGTTGTAAGCATCTTTAGAATTTATAGAACTAGAAGAGGACAAAACATGGCTTTTAGAGAATTAATTAATCTAAGTCTTTGGTGAGTACGTTAACAAATAGACACAAGTTGCTAAGGTTAGCGTTTCCTCCATCGTTAATGGCCATAAATACATACTAGTGTTTCACCCGTGCGATGCACGGCAAGATATAAAATTTGTTAGTTAATAATGAAAATGAACACTAAATATATTGTCGAAGGTAAAAAACGAAATTTAAAATGAAGTTGAGGCGTACAAACTAAACATTTTGGAAAACCTCCTTGAATACAACGTTCGTGGTACATTTGTCGGAGGAACTTTCTTCTGCGGGATCGCATATCCAGATATGAAGACCATTTGGATGGGTGACTCTGGACAAAGCAACATACAGTTGGCCGTGGCTGAAAACTGGTTTCTTCAAGATAAGACCGACGGTGGAAAGAGATTGTCCCTGACTTTTGTTTATAGACATGGCGTAAGAGACCATCAAAGGGAACTGACGGCGCTCAAATTTGAAAGGGATCCTAGAGTCCGATGGAGTGAGTGACATTCGAGGAATCAATACTTTTTTCCCATTTGATGAATTAGATGATAAAAGCTCACCCTCTAATATGTGGTTCCCCAATCAAGTAATAAGCAACCTAGTTCCGTTACAGAGTCCCTGGCTCGGATCGATATTTCGCAGCAGCATAACGGGAACACCGACTTTCAACGACAATATATGCTCAGGTAGCCCAGATGCGGAAATACTGTTCAAGAACTCTGTGGTGTGAAGATCATTCATAAAACCACTACCTTGATCTGAGCGGCTACCGGTATCTGAGCTGAAATAAGTCCTCCCTTCTGTGTTGGAAAGTGAGACCATATAATTATTTACCAACTGAACTACTTCCAAAGTCGGAGCCAGGATAGCCCTACCCTCGTAGTAGGACTTGTCGAACGTACAGGAATGAAGATCTGGATATACCTTACGAACCATTGCTGCAATAGGATCATTACCTCCATCAACTAAAAAAGTATCTGGAATATCGATGGACACAACACCATCATTAGGTTCATTCACCGTTCCATCTCCTATATTCGCAATCCACCCCGCGTACTCGTGTAGTAAAGTGGAATCAGCCGCAAGAGTTGAGGCCTTGAGACGCATATTCGTTGTCAAGCGTAAAACGGTGCAATGAGACCACAAATGAGATGAGTTAATTGTCGCGTGTACAATATCTTGCCTACTGCCTTTCGGGATTACAGGTAAGATTTGACGAAAATCCCCACCGAGAACCACTGTTTTGCCCCCAAATGGTATTTCACTTCTACTCAAATCAACTCCCTTCAAAATATCTTTCATGCTTCTATCCAAAGCTTCGAAGCAATGTCTATGCATCATTGGTGCCTCATCCCAAATGATAAGCTTGCATCTCAAGATCAATTCCGCAATTGCACTTCCTTGCTTTATATTGCACACGGAGCTTTCATCTATATTAAAAGGTATTGAAAATCTAGAGTGTGCTGTTCTCCCACCCGGTAACAACAGGGATGCAATGCCACTCGATGCAACATTCAACACTATATGTCCCTTGGATCTAAGAGCAGCTGAAATAGTACGCCACACATAAGTCTTTCCTGTGCCTCCGTAACCGTAAACGAAGAATACATTCCCAATTTCAGATAAGGAGGATTCAAGTATTTTTTCATATGCGTTCATTTGCTCCGAATTTAATTTTGAAAGAAGCTCATCATGCTCTTTTCTTAGAAGCTCCCGATCATAATTTAGTTCATCGAAGATAAGTCTATTACTCGTGTCCTGAAAGTATTCATGCGAGGGATATGGCAAAGTATTAAATTCCTTCAAACTCCGTGCATGTGTCCTCAATAAACGTTCAATTTCGGCCAAAGTGAAACTCTTTATTTGTTCCTCGGTTAGTACCAACTCTGAAATTATGGAAATATAATAAGTAAATAAACTAAGTGGTAAAAATAACTTGTAGTTGTAAACGTGAGTACTATAAGCGTAAATAAATGAAACTTATGTACCAGGATGATTAAGATAAATCCGTTGCCTGTAGAGGATATCTTCAGAAAGGAGTTTCCAACATGAACTCCAAACAACTTCTGGTCTACTTATGGAAGAAGATACCAGGAGAGTAACAAACAAACTCCTCAATGAGTGTCCACTCGCGAAATAGCTTGCCTCAGTAATCCCATCGATATACTCCTTATCATCATTGAGTAAACCCAAATCGTAACAGGCGTCGCGGTAAGAATTGTACTGTTTTCCATTTACATTACGCAAATCCGCATAACTGGTGGCGCCACGAACGATATTGAGAAGACATCGCATGTGGAAAAGATCACCACTACCAGGAGGAACGTAAAACAATCGTCCGATAGCAAATCCTCTTTTCCTTGGCATCCATTCCCGGGTAGCCGATTTCCATACAAATCTCGTCGGATATTCACCGTACGTCAACTCTTGTCCTTCAGGATATTTTTTATTCGCATCCATCCATCCGAGGAACATGCTTTGGCCCACAGTTTCTCTACTCATCAACGACGGGATATTATCCGTGTCGGAGAAAACAACATTTTGCTCATCCGGGAGATGGAAACTCAATCGTTCAACGGGGGGGTCCTTATACTGAATTTCGAAACCAAAAATCCTCCACACTGCTTCGCACAATGAAATATATCGACAATCGTAGTACAAATTTACCTCATCTATATTTCTCTCCACTCCATCCTCCGTGGAAGACTGATAGAATGTAGCAGTTACACGATCATTTCCCTTGTTAACGTACTTGAATAAGTACTTGATTGCACGGGATTGATTACACCACTCAACATTCAAATGAGCACCATATTTGATGAGTAAATATCGATTATGAGGTACCACGTACCTATTGTCCAATAAAATTCCGTTCTTAGAAACAGTTCTCCCATTATCTCGTCTCCGATAAACAGCATATCCATCTTCGTCAATCGTGGTTTCGTTGCAGAATTTTTTTGGAAAATGTTTCGAACAACTACAATTACTCATGCAAGGAGAATCTTTTTCGTAATTCCCACATGGACCATGAATCATCATATCTCTCACAGCGGAGTAATATTCAGGGTCTTCATTTTCGTCGGGAATCTCTGCTGAGATGATACTATCTATTTCTTCCGGACTGCGACATTTGAACTCACTTGAAAGGAATAACAAAATATGACCGTGTGGCAATCCTCTTTTCTGAAACTCTATTGTGTATACAACTACAAAAGTTGGGAACAGATAAGTTAGAACAATTTTACTATTAAAAAAAAAATCAATTACTGACAATTGTAAAATATAACGTAAAGAGTGAGTATGAAGTCGAGAAATTTAAATCTATAGTCTAAGACTTTCGAAATAGAAGGATACGTAAATGAAATAAAGTAACTATAAATGAATATATTTAGACATATGTACATCTGCATATGTATAAAAAAATATGTTACCTCCTTTGATCTCTCCAAACACCTTGTTCTTCCTAAGATCCTTTATCAATGCTTCAATTTTTAATTTGAAAATTCTGCAAAGTATATCCGGTCTGTCTTCGGACTTTAGTCCTACTTCGTCCAGGAAGAGAACGATTTCTGGCCATTTATGCAGACGAACAGTCTCTCTTAGGTTCAGACGCCTCCAAATAGTCACACTCAGGTTTGGACGCCTTCAAAACAGTCTCAACCAGGACGAACTCCTCCTAATCTTTCCCTAAAAATAATTTTAGCATAAAAACAGACTTGAGAGAAATAACTTATTTCAAATTTAAAGATATTGTATTTCAAAAGTAGAAAAATTAAAAACTCAATGTTTGTAATTCATGTTGTTCCATAAAAACGATGTACTCTGTAATTTTAGCAATCTTTTACATGAACTCTTTTTTTTTTATGGACCTTGTTAGGACCTAACTTTGATCAATGTCTTAGTTAGTTGGTTTTGATAAAGGAATATATATATAGAACAGGGTTTATATCAAAAGATGTTATCTGTCATAATTCTTCTCTTTGACAGCTATGAGTCTGACAGCTATGATTCTTCCTTATACAATGTTTACAATCAATCAAAAACATGAATCATAGTCACTCTCTAAGTCATCAAGATCATCAAGTGCATCTCAGTCCTTATTAGAGATCCTCTCTGATAGCTAAGCATTGCCATGATCTGACAGCTATGACTTCAGTCCTCAGACAGTCATCTCCCTGTCTCACACCATGTTACCACAAACTCAACCATGTTAGATCCTGCATCTTCACAGCTATCAAGTCCATCAATGAAGACCAATGAAGACCACTGAAGACCTTCTAGAAGCTCTCAGTTCAAGCTCACAGCTCAAGACAGCTCATGAAGACCTGCATGTGGACAAGTGGGACAAAGACCAGTCAAAGCTCATTAATGTAGTTGCAACAGTCATATTCCAACGGCTACATTGAAGGGTATAAATAGAGGATCTCTTCCTCTAACAAAACCACTGAAAAATACTCATTTTCCCAGTCAAAAACCCTCTCCAAACACCCACACACACCTCCTGTAATCCACACACACACACACCAATCCTTACCTTTAAAACCCTGTTCCAAACCAAAACCTTCACCCCTAAAACCTCTTCACCAACAAAAACAACCCCAGTGTGTTAATCCACAAACCCTAACCACCTAAGACTGTACTTTAGGTGTAGAATCAGTTTGTAATCACTCAAGACTGTACTTTGAGTGTATTAGTTATTTTGTAAAATCTTGAGACTGTACTTCAAGTTGTAAAAGCACTTAAGACTGTACTTTAAGTGTATCCCTAGTTGACTGTACTAATTAGGAAGAGGAAGTTCAAGGAACTTGCCTGAATCAATCATTTGTAATTTTTGTTGATTAAAGATTATAATAAAATTGATCTCACTTGTCAAGTTTGACAGTGGGGGTGGATGTAGGAGGAGTGAACTCTGAACCACTTTAAATTCTCTGTGTTAGTACATTTTTGCAATCACATTCACACACTTGCATTATTTCTTTGTGTTTGTTGTCCTACTATTATTTCAAACATCTTTTATTCCGCTGCACAATTCAAACTATCATCTGACAGCTAAGCCAATATCATAGCTGTCTGATCATCTGCATACCAAGCAAGGGCCTTTCAATTGGTATCAGAGCCTGTCTTCACACTCAAAAGTCTAACAACTTGTGAAGGATTCTCTTCAAACCCACCATGCCTCAACCAAGAAGAAATAATGAGAAAGACATCCCACACATTGATGACTGTGGATCCTTTGAGATCTATGCATCAAAGATAAAAACTTATCTTGATGCAAACAGCATTTGGAACTGGTATGTTCTAGAAAATGAAGTGTCATACCCAACTCAAATCTGTACTGATGGAGGACCAAGTAAGATCAAATCCCCAGAAACTTGGTCTGAAGCTGAAAAGCAATTGGTAAGTGCAAACTTGAAAGTCAAGAACATTCTTCAAAAGAGTGTAAATGACTCTCTAGCCCAAGAAATTGCTAAGGAACCAAATGCCAGAACTGCATGGGCTCTTATTCAAACCAAGTTCACTAAACACTCCAGTGTTAGGACACAAAACTTGTACAACTTGCTTAGGCAATTAGACAACTTTAAGTTCTACCCTGGAGAAAAGGTAAGTCTTTGCTCGGCCCAAGGTTTGAGAACCTTGTTAGATCAATTACCTGATCATGGAAAAACATTTGAACAACAAGATCTCTGCCTCAAGATTTACTCAAATCTCCCTCAAGAATATGAGAAGGTAGCATTACCTATTAGAGAAGGATCTGAATGGAGCACCATGACAGTTGAGCAATATTTTGGAAAGCTTGAAGCCTATGAACTGGAAGGTATGATAAAAATTCCATCAGTCCCCTCCATTTCACAAACCTTAGCTTTAACTGCACAAGAACCTGTCAACAAGCCAATCACTCACCATGACATTGAGACCATTGTCAACAATGCTCTTCAAAAGATAAACATCAGCTCCAAATCTGCACAGAAACAGATCTCCCAAGAAGACATTCCAAGCCTCATTTCCATGGCTGTCAGAAATGCCATGAAATTTCAAAAGAAATCTTTTGACAAGAAATTCAATCCCTCCACCTCTAATGCCCAACAAGACAGCTACAAGAAGACAATTGATTGCTTCAATTGTGGAAAGCAAGGACATTACTCATCTGATTGCCCTGAACCAAGGAAACCTAGGGACAATCAGACAGCTAAGAAGATGACCTACTCAAAAGAGATCATTCACAGCTCTAAGTGCAACTGCTACAATTGCTCCAAAAATAAACATGACAAAAACAAAGAGCAAGTCATGATTGCTGACTCATCAAAATTCAGTGATGAAGAGTATATGTCAAGTGATGACTCTGAAATTGAAGGAGAAGAAGCCATGATATGCCTTATGGCTGAAGATGATGAAGAATCTGACAATGAGGAAGAGATGGAAGCACTTGCTGCTGCTGATGAACTAAAAGAGGTACATGATTTTAACTCTTTAAATATTGATGGTTTTAAACAATTAGTTTGCACTCTTTTAATTCAAACCAAAAAACAAAAAACTAGCTTTGCTTCATTGGTCAATGAGAACCTTTCCCAATCCTCAACCATTGACAACCTCACAAAAACCATTTCTGAGCTTGAAAAAGCATGCCAAGGGCTAAGAGATCAATGCATCATGCTTGAAAAACAAAACATGGATCTAACAGCTGAGACATCTAATAATCATGAAAATTGTCAAAAACTCAGTAATCTTGAAAAAGAAAATGATGCTCTTAAAAAGAAAATAGATTCATGGAACTGTTCAAGCAAAGCATTATCCCTATTCACCTACTCTCAACAACGTCCTAATGACAAAACAGGGATTGGTGCTACAGCAAAAGGGTACACTCCTCCCACTGGTGAAAGGGCCATTGAAAAAATGGTTCTAGAAAACCTGAGCTCTGGCAGCTATCAAACTCAAACCTATCCCATTCAAACCAAAGGAAAAGAAAAGGAAATCTTGGGTGGCCCTAGTCAATCAAAGGAAGGACCAAATAAAATTCAAGGAAGCAAGTTTATTTGGGTTCAAAAAGGGGCCAATATAAAGGAAGAAGTCAAGCTGCAAAAAGGTGCTAGTCAGTCAAGCCCTGTCAGACAGCCAAGGCATGACAGACAGCCAAGTTCCTCCAAACAACAAAGAACCCCAAGGCAACAAAGATTCTACAACAAGCATAAATACACCAAAAAACAAAAACCTCAATGGCAGTATTCAAATGGAAGAAGCCATGCACATCAAAATGACTCTCCAAGGTCATCCCATTCAAATAATTTTCAGTTTCAACCCCATTACAGCAACCCAAACCACTACTTCAATCCTTCCCCATCCACTGTCCTTACACCTTACATGATGCAAATCATGTCATATTACCATACCCTAAACCAGTTCTTCAATAAGGGATCAATGAACAATGCTAGGGCTCCAAAGAAAAACTAATCCTTTGGACCCAAAAGAATAAAAAGGGTACCATAAATCTTATTTTTTGTTTTGCAGGTATCCAGGAAAGGTCTCTGGTATTTAGATAGTGGTTGTAGTAGACATATGACCTTCAATAAAGATTGGCTGCAACAATATTCCCCTAAAAATGGTCCAAATGTAACCTTTGGTGACAATTCCCAAGCTAAGGTCAAAGGATCAGGAAATCTTGTTACAAAAGATATCATTTTTACAAATGTATCCTATGTAGAAGGTCTCAAACACAATTTGATCAGCATTAGTCAAATCTGTGATAAGGGATATCATGTTGTTTGTACTAAAGACAAATGCACTGTTAAAGATAAAAACAATAAAGTAATCCTAACTGGATCAAGAAAAGGAAATCTCTATTGCTTGAACTTAGAGATTGTGGAAACTTCAAATGCTCACTGCCTTCTGTCTTTCAATCAATCTGATATGTCATGGCTATGGCACAAGAGATTGGCTCACCTCAATCACAAAACCATTTCCAAGCTTGCAAATTCCAATCTTGTCAGAGGTCTACCAAAGATCCCATTCAAAAAGGATAAACTGTGCAAAGCATGCCAATGTGGGAAGCAAAAGAAATCCTCATTCAAACCCAAGACCAAGTTGGACACCTCAAGACCTATTGAACTGCTTCATATGGATCTTTTTGGACCCATAAGAACTAGATCTTTAGGAGGAAAAAGATACTCCCTAGTTGTTGTTGATGATTTCACAAGATTCACTTGGATCATTCTTCTTGAATCCAAAAGTGACACCCTTAGCTGTCTGATAAAGCTATTCAACAAAATTCAAAATCAAAAAGGGACATCCATCATCAAGATCAGATCTGATCATGGGAAGGAATTTGAGAACACTGGAGTGGAAGAATATTGTGATTCAAAAGGCATAGATCACAATTTTTCAGCCCCAAGAACTCCACAGCAAAATGGTGTTGCAGAAAGGAAAAACAGAACAATCTGTGAGGCAGCAAGAACAATGCTGTCAGAACATAATCTCCCAAAATATTTTTGGGGTGAAATTACCGTGCTGTATGTTCAAAACAAAACCCTGATCAACAAATTTCACAAGAAGACTCCATATGAATTATGGAACAACAAAGTCCCTACCATTTCCTACTTTCACAGCTTTGGAAGTAGATGCTTCATTCACAACAATGGCAAGAACAATTTGGACAAATTTGACTCCAAAAGTGATGAAGGAATTTTTCTTGGATACTCTAACACAAGCAAAGCTTATAGAGTGTACAACAAAAGAAGACTTGTTGTGGAAGAATCTATTCATGTTGACTTTGATGAAAACAATGATCAAAGTATAACTGAATTATGTGATTTTGATGAAGGATTGGGAAATCTAGATAATCTCCCTGAATCATCCCCCATTCTTGATTCAACTATTCTCAGTCATGAACAAGATTCATCAAACCTTCCATACATGGTTCCAAGAAATTCATCTGACAGCCATCCTATGCCAGACAGCCATCAACCATCCCACTCTCATCAACAACCAATCAAGCCAACAAAGTCAACAGCAATCTCTCCCACCTTCAATCCAATGGATGAGGAAGAAAATATTCAAATAAATAGTCATCCCTTGACTGATCTTCCTCAAAATCCTCACTTAGCTGACAGCCAACCCTTAGCTGACAGCCATCCCAATTCCTCATCTAATCCATCTTCTAACCTCCTTCCATCTTCATCCAATAATCCTCCTTCTCCTCTCAAAACCAATGATGAAACCACAATTACCCATATCATTCCACCCAATAAAGATCTTTACATCAGCCTTCAAATTGATAAAACCCCAGTTCCAGACAACATTCCTTTTCTCATGAGTGCATTCATATCCCAAGTGGAACCAAAGAAGATAAATGAAGCACTCCAAGATGCTGACTGGATTGAAGCCATGGAAGAAGAACTGGAGCAGTTTGAAAGAAACAAAGTATGGCAACTTGTTCCTAAACCAAGAAATCAAACTGTGATTGGAACAAGATGGGTTTTTAGAAACAAGATGAATGAAGAAGGTGTTGTAATTAGAAACAAGGCCAGACTGGTTGCTCAAGGTTATAGACAAGAAGAAGGCATTGACTATGATGAGACCTTTGCACCTGTTGCAAGACTTGAAGCTATAAGGCTATTTCTTGCCTATGCTTCATTCAAGAAGATGAAAGTTTTTCAGATGGATGTCAAGAGTGCATTTCTAAATGGAGTTTTAAATGAAAAAGTGTTTGTATCTCAACCCCCTGGTTTTGAGCATCCAAAATTCCCTGATCATGTATTCAAACTGAACAAAGCATTGTATGGGCTTAAACAAGCACCTAGAGCTTGGTATGACACCCTATCTAGATATCTTCTTGGAAAAGGATTCACCAAAGGACATATTGATAACACCTTGTTTATCAAAAAATATGGAGATGATCAGTTGCTCATCCAAGTCTATGTTGATGACATAATCTTTGGCTCATCAAATGAGAACTTGTGCACTGAATTTGGAGATATCATGAAGGATCAGTTTGAGATGAGCATGATTGGTGAGCTCACATTCTTCCTAGGCCTTCAAGTCAAGCAAATGAAGGAAGGAATCTTCATCAACCAAGCCAAATACTCAAGGGATATGATCAAAAAGTTTGACATGCAAACTGCATCCCCTGCTAAAACTCCCTTGTCAACCACAACCAAGCTTCATGCTGATCAAGATGGTCAAAGTGTAAATCCAACACTTTACAGAAGCTACATAGGATCTCTCCTATATCTGACAGCTTCAAGACCAGACATAATGTTTAGTGTATGTCTATGTGCTAGGTTTCAAGCTAATCCCAAAGAATCTCATCTCTCAGCTGTCAAGAGAATTTTGAGATATATCAAAGGAACCCCTGATTTTGGCCTATGGTATCCCACTGAATCCCCATTCTCCCTAGTTGGATTCACTGACTCTGACTATGCAGGGTGCAATCTAGACAGAAAATCCACTAGTGGTGGATGCCAGTTTGTTGGATCAAGGATTATCTCATGGTCAAGCAAAAAGCAAACCTCAGTTGCAACCTCAACTGCTGAGGCTGAGTACATTGCTGCAGGCTTGTGTTGTTCACAAATTCTCTACCTTAAAAGTCAACTTCAAGACTTTGGAATTGAATTATCAAACATTCCCATCTTCTGTGACAACTCAAGTACCATTGCTATGACAGAAAATCCTGTCCAACATTCAAAAACCAAGCACATTGAAATTAGGCATCATTTCATCAGAGATCATGTTGAAAAAGGGAATATCAACCTTGCAAAAGTTTGCACTGAGAACAATGTCTCTGATATTCTCACAAAAGCCATGGATGAAAAAAGATTTGAACTATTAAGAGCCATGCTTGGGATGATTAATATGCCAAAATAAAAGGGGTGTTCTCCTTAAACAAAAAAGAATTACAAACAGAGTAATGCTATCACAATGTTGCCTGATAGCTATTACCTCATACACATTCCTAACAAGCCATCCACTGACAGCTATCAATTCAAAAGCCTTGAAAACCAAAAACAACAAAAACTTACAACAAAAACATACAAACAACCCATCAAATTCTTCTCTCTCATCTCAACTTACCCAACAAAAACTTCTTCCAAACTAAACAAATCTCAGATCCACTCTTTCCTCTTCAAGCCTTCTCCTCTGCTGTCAGACATTCTTTGGAAATGTCACAGTCTCCCCAGACCCTCCACCAGCACTCATTCCTTCATTTCTAGCCTCCTGAGTTGATTGCAAGGTTTGTTGGTACCTCTGCAACCACACTGGATGCCTCTCCAAGAAAGGATCAATGGAAGTGACTGAATATTGGAGAGAAGGACTTGCTCTTCTAGGCCACCACTCTTCAACTGGATCATATGGCTGAAGCAATCCCTCCATTGGAGTAACAAAGCTAAATTCTCCTGAAAAAGAACCATTCCCTGTGATTGCAAATGGTTGACCAACATTTGACTCCACCCTCTCCACAGTAGGTGCTCTTGCAGGACTGAAGCAACCTACAACCTGGTTGAACAGGTATGAGATGGTTGAAGAAGGAGATATATGCACTCCTGCAAAGTTATCTCCTCTACCTTCCAACAAACCAACTCCTGGAGAAAGAGAATCCCTGCTCACAGGTGTATAAAGCTTATCTTGCTCAACCTTCTTTCTGACAGCTAAGCTTCTCTCCTTAGCTGTCTGAGCTCTGTCCTGCTTTACCAACTCCCCCAGTGTGTATACCCTTTCTACCTTACTCCTTCCCTTACTTGACTCTCCTTGATCAACTTTGATTGTCTTCCCAAACAGTCTTATTCCTTCTCCCTCCTTGCTGTCAATCTTTTCCCTGACAGCTACCTCCTTCATTTCTATATCTTCATCAACTCTCACTCTCTTTTTCTTTCCCTTATCATTCACTCTCTCTGAACTTTCAACAATGTTGAAAGCCTCTCTATCTATCTCCATCTCATCACTCATCAAATCATCCTCACCATTTTTCCCAAAGACCAATTGTTTAGCTGTTTGAGCCATAACCTTTGGATTAAACTTTGAAGAAAATCTTCCCATTTTTGTTTGTAAATCAATCTGAATAATTTTCCTCTGAAGTTTTCATTGTTTTATAGGCAAATTTTCACCTAGCTATCTCAGACAGCAATCATCATTCAAACTAGCTTAACTGTCAGAGATTTCTTTCAACAGCTAGGTTAAAGCATACTTTAAGTGATTTGATCGAGTTAATTGCTCACAATTGTCACTTCCTTCGCCGCCTCTTCCACTGCAAATCTCCTTGAAAAAGAAAATGTTCTTCTTGTGTTTTGTGGGAATAAATGTCTCAACATGGGGAAGGGTAAAAACCACTGTTCACATGAACAGTTACTTAACTTTGTAACCCCCAATGCTCATTAAAACCCACGTACCACTCATCATTTATCTCTCTCTCTCTTTCGCAATCACCAAAATTCCTATTTCCTTAAACCCTCAGTTTAAATTTCTTCTCTTTCCCTCTCCAATCTACCATCGTATTTCTCCAACCCTAATTCTGTTTCACTCATCAAATGGCAGACCCAAAAGCAATGTACCCAGATGCTCATGGTTACTTCATCAAACCCAACTTCTATGACTCTGAAGTTGGAATCCTCATCAAAGAACTGCTTGAGGTAAATGAATTACTTGATTTTATGGGAGCTAAACCCCCAATTTATGAAGAACTCTGCAGAGAAATTTATTTGGTAGGAAGAAGAAACAATGAAGATAATTCAATAACTGCCACCATAGAAAATGTAGAGATAACTATCACTCAAGATATGGTTAGTGATGTCTATGGAATCCCAAATAAAGAAGATGCTGTGAAAAATATATGGGATAGAGGATCAGAAAGATTAAAGACTGTATATGAAAAATTTCTTGGTCTTAAAGTAACTGACTTCAAAGCTGTTCAAGACAAAGCTATGGTGAAGAACAAAGATGATATCTTCAAGTCAACATTGATGGATGTGGTCAACAAAGCCATTGATGGCAAACAGTCCTCATTTGATCAAATGGGATCAAATGAGTGGAAACAGATGCTCAGTCTAATGACCAAGGATACAAATTGGTGCATTGTCCTTCTCCATAATTTCCAACTTGCTGTCTCATCCTCTACTCTCAAATTCAAGAAGCAAGGAGGAAGGATGAACAACTTCAGATTCATGAGTGGAATCCTTGAAGTTCTAATTCCAAAGCTCAAACCTGCTCTATCCAAGAAATGGCTGAAGACAGTAAAGCTGTCAGAAACAAGATGTTTCAATGAAAGAACCTTTTCATTGAAACAAAAGAAGGGAATTGTTATGAAGGCTGGGGATATGAGCCTTGAAAGTTTCAAAGAAGCCCAAGAGAAAATGCTTGAAGAAACAAGAATAAAGCTTAATCATTGGAAAGATTTGATAGCTTTGGCTACTAGTAGGAGAATGAAAAGAGGAGTAAAAACCAATGTCAAGAAAACTGGAGTGCTCAAGAGAACTGTGGTATCTCCCAGCAAAAAGAGCAAAAGCAAGGATGATCTGATAGCTGACAGTGAAGGAACCATCTCTGACAGCCATGCTATGAATGTTGAAGAAAGAGGAGATGTTGATAGCCATGAGGTTGACACTATGGATCAAGATGATGCTGGTGATGCTAACATAGATACTCAAGAGCTTCAGGCAGCTCTTGCCCTATCCAAAACCCTTCACAAAGGAAAGCAATCTCGGGCAGCTATCCCTCCGGTCAGGCAGCTACCAGATCAAAGGTACAATCTTCCTTAACCATTCCTTCTAAATCATTACCAAAGAAAAGAAAACTTGAAAAGAAAGCCCCCAAATCAAAGAAAACCAAAATATCTACCCCTTCCATTTCCCCAAAATCCACACCCAGCTCAGGTCATCAGTCAGCCATTGAAGCTATTCTCAATCTCAAAGAACCCTTAGACAAGCAACCTTTAAGGGGGAACACTGATGAGAATATCCCCTCTACCCAACCTCAACAGTTAGCTAAAATCCTGAGAGCAATTGAGGCTATTGAGTTGGATGGGAACCCTGATACTGAAAAGGCTGTTCTTTTGTATCTTAAGGACTTTCTGAGTGAGGAAGAATCTGTAGTGGCCCTAGATGAACTCAGACTTAGGTTAATGCAGAAAAGAAGTGGACCAGGTGAGTCATCTAGAAACCCCAAGGTGACAGCTATGAATGTAGATAGCCATCCCTTCCCTTCCATTCCTGAGACTGAACCTGTGAATGATCCTGCCCCAACTGTTGAAACTGAAAGGGGGAATCCTGATGATACTTCTAAGGTCATTCAAAATCTCAAGAAGGTTGGAGTTGAGATTAATCCCATTCTGGTATCAAAAGGAGACTCAATTGTGAATGCTTGCAAAGGTCTTGAGCTTGATGGAACTCAGGAAAATGAGGAAGCTATGATAGCTATCCTTGAGAAAAGGTTGGCAAAAAGTGAAGTAAGGGCAGCCTTGAATCTCCTTAAATCTCAATTCACTTCCAGGTCTCTTAATCAAAGTCTTGGCCAAACCTCTGAGCCAATCCCAACTATTTCAACCCAATCCTCTGCACCTTCCAAGCCACCTTCTCCAATTCCTGAAAATGAACCCTTTGAAGCCTCTCCACAAAGTCCAATACTGGCTGGACAAGGTCAAGACATATCTGACAGTGATCCCATTCCTAACAGTCCTCACAGTTCCCCAAGTCATTCTATTCCTCCAAATCCAAATCAATCCTTCCTTCCCAAAAGGGAACCTTGGATGCTTAGCTGTGGAATTGATTTCTCTATGTCTTCCATCAAAGCAGCAAGGACAAGGTTACCCCATGTAACTCACATCCCAGAAATAGCAAATCCCTTCACCTATCCAAAATTAAGGAACTGTCAAGGAATGGCTTGATTGTTGTAGCAAGAAACCTTGCAGGGGTTAGTGTTCTTTGCATATGAAAAATGGCAAAGGTCAAGAACCTCATCCACCTCCAACTTTGTTCATCAAATCCCATCCTTCCCAAAGTTCATCACTCCCAATACTCTTCTTGATTGGGAAATTCTTTTCAGCCAACTCATCTCTCCATCACTCAATTCTTGCTTGTATATGCCAAAGGGTTTAGTCTTCACCCCGCATTGACCTTGCAAAAACACTTTTCCTTTCACTGTTTGAACAAAAGTGTGCCATTATGCTTTTATTAAGCAAAACTGTCAACATCTTTTCCCCAACTCTTAATCCAGGAATTGAGCCATACCTCTCACCTTTCATCACTGTAGATCCTATTAACTTCACCTCACCCAATGAAAACTCTCATTTCAAAAACTTGGTCTCTATTCCCGAGATCAAAGAATTCAGAATCTTCCATTGCTTTGTCGGTCAAAAGCAGAGCTAGCTGTTATTGATCTTTCCTCGGACTCGACGGCTATGATAATGATAGTGATAATGATGCTCCCTCAAGCCACGATCAAGACTCTCCAACAATATTTCCATCCCCTACAGTTTCCAATCCTCCTCCGCAATTCACTCAGTCCTTCACTGTTGCTCAAGTATCGGTTCGCCACAACCAGATCAATCAAGTGTGCCCATGCGAGCAAGAAAACCAGAACAAGAAGAAACATTTGTGGGGCACAATGAGAATCGAAATGATCAAATACCCCTTAGAAGATCTCAATCAAGTCAAAGGAAGACAAATTCTTCAAGTATGATGAAAGGATGTCCTGGGAATGGAACAATGAGTTCTTCTACGAGGAGTTGAGCCTGAAATGAGAAGAGAGCTAGAGGATGAAAGAAATCAGATTCTATCAGCCAGACAAGAAAGAGATGAATTCTATGATCAATTGGCTGATGAATGATTGTATTTGTTATGGAACATTTTTTGGTTAAAGACAATATGTTTTGTTTGCCTCGGTTGTATGACAAAGTATTTTGTGAACTCTTCTCATCCTGAGATTAATTCCATGTATTCAATCTCAGTTTGATTACCTCTGCCTGATATGATTCCTTGGATTACTTCTTTTATTATTTCTCTTATCAAACTGTGAAAACTTGTTCTAAATAAATCTTCCTTTACCAAAAAGGGGGAAATTGTTAGGACCTAACTTTGATCAATGTCTTAGTTAGTTGGTTTTGATAAAGGAATATATATATAGAACAGGTTTATATCAAAAGATGTTATCTCGTCATAATTCTTCTCTTTGACAGCTATGAGTCTGACAGCTATGATTCTTCCTTATACAATGTTTACAATCAATCAAAAACATGAATCATAGTCACTCTCTAAGTCATCAAGATCATCAAGTGCATCTCAGTCCTTATTAGAGATCCTCTCTGATAGCTAAGCATTGCCATGATCTGACAGCTATGACTTCAGTCCTCGAACGCCATCTCCCTGTCTCACCCCATGTTACCACAAACTCAACCATGTTAGATCCTGCATCTTCACAGCTATCAAGTCAATCAATGAAGACCAATGAAGACCACTGAAGACCTTCTAGAAGCTCTCGGTTCAAGCTCACACTCAAGACAAACTCTCATGAAGACCTGCATGTGGACAAGTGGGACAAAGACCAGTCAAAGCTCATTAATGTAGCTGCAACAGTCATATTCCAACGGCTACATTGAAGGGTATAAATAGAGGATCTCTTCCTCTAACAAAACCACTGAAAAATACTCATTTTCCCAGTCAAAAACCCTCTCCAAACACCCACACACACCTCCTGTAATCCACACACACACACACCAATCCTTACCTTTAAAACCCTGTTCCAAACCAAAACCTTCACCCCTAAAACCTCTTCACCAACAAAAACAACCCCAGTGTGTTAATCCACAAACCCTAACCACCTAAGACTGTACTTTAGGTGTAGAATCAGTTTGTAATCACTCAAGACTGTACTTTGAGTGTATTAGTTATTTTGTAAAATCTTGAGACTGTACTTCAAGTTGTAAAAGCACTTAAGACTGTACTTTAAGTGTATCCCTAGTTGACTGTACTAATTAGGAAGAGGAAGTTCAAGGAACTTGCCTGAATCAATCATTTGTAATTTTTGTTGATTAAAGATTATAATAAAATTGATCTCACTTGTCAAGTTTGACAGTGGGGGTGGATGTAGGAGGAGTGAACTCTGAACCACTTTAAATTCTCTGTGTTAGTACATTTTTGCAATCACATTCACACACTTGCATTATTTCTTTGTGTTTGTTGTCCTACTATTATTTCAAACATCTTTTATTCCGCTGCACAATTCAAACTATCATCTGACAGCTAAGCCAATATCATAGCTGTCTGATCATCTGCATACCAAGCAAGGGCCTTTCAGACCTTTTTTTTTGGCATGTTATTCTGGAGGTGGAAACGGATGAGAAATACTTTGACGGATGTAGAATACTTTTTTTTGTTTTATTCCTTTCTTTTATCTTTTATCTTTTATATTTCTGTAGTGTAAATTAAGTTATTTTTTCCTTACTTTTTGTTCACGTTTGCTGTCATAACTACAGGAAATTTCAATGTTTTTGTAAATTGATTTATTATCATATTTAGGGGGAGATTTTGGCTTTACCAATAAGCCACTGAAAGTACATTGTAGGGTTAACTGAATGGATGATTTAAAGCCTTACAAAAAAAAAGGGAATGTACAAGTGGAAAAAAAATTCATGGTGGGGTTAATTTTATGACTCATGGCCAAATTTATTTTTTATGTTAGTCACTTAGTTGGGTGAGGGTTTTTTTTTTTCTTCCAAAGGAACCACGACACGGATAATTAGCGTGTTTGCACATGATATATTTAATAATTCTTGATGCTGCAGGAAATGTGCTTATCAATCTTCCTCCACGTGGCAGGACTGATCACCTGGCTTCTTGACCTGAAAACAGAACCCACGACTAGCCGGATGTGTCTCCGGCGAAGACGCTCGGGCGTGAGAGTAAGATCACAGTTGTAGATAGCACAAAATGTATTGAATAATGAACTTCAGAATACAAAATGGCAGTTACCTTTGCACCGTTGGTAGTGACGAAGTATTTATAGGCAAGAGTAATGTATTCTTGGTGAGGAGAAATGTCCTCCGAGATTATAGCAGCGGTTATTCAGTCATGTGAACGTGTTAGTAACTGTCCCTGATTTGTAGGGATGTGGTTACGTGAATGGTTCAACTAAATAAGCCAGCGAGTGTCAAGTCGCTACTTGTAGGTTAGGTCGAGGTCGCCACTTGTAATATGGTCGACCTGACTGTCGGGTAGAGCATGGTTCGTACCCGAATTGTAACATGGATCACGAGGTCGGACTAAGTTAGGTCGGGACCTAGTAGGTCGGACCATGGGCTTAGTCGACTGATACTTGAGATGGGCTCTGGGCCTTGTCCTGATTGGGCCAGCCTTATTAAGAATGTGGGGACCAAGGCTGTCTATAATTGGACTTTACTCGTTTGGCCCAACTCGACACTTTTGGTATGTTCAGTGGCCCCCAACTTTCGAGTTGACTTTGTCGACTAGGAAGTTAAGGAAATCTTGTTGGAAATTTGTTGTTACTCGCAGGTCGTTACTCGTTTGGAGGTTTAGTCGACCAAGATGACGTGGCACAATCCAGAACGTTGATGATGAACGGTTACAGATGAAGGAGCGCCATTTCGGCTGTAATGATTACACTTTTGTCGTTTGAGAGTCCGCCTAGGGAACTGTTTCCACCATTAATTAGGAAAATTAATTTCAAATTTCATAATGCCCTTTCCAATTCAGGAAGCTATAAAATCAATAATCCTTCCCCATTTACAACTTTTGTCTTCCCTGGACTCTGTGCGTGATTCCGGCGGTGATAAGGGACATTGATTCTTGCTATAAATCGGTGTTTTTGCTCTCCGTTGTTCCGTTTCTCCCCGCTGCTAAAGGTATTCTCCTTATCCTTTAGAGTTAGGGTTTTAATTTCTGCAATCTCTTTGATTTCGCCATGGCTAGGACCTTTAGTTGTGAGGTCGGAGCTGGGTATGGCTCTTGTGTTGTCAATCATAGAGTTTACAAACATTTGAGTGGAGAGTGGAGGGAGATAACGGTAGAGGAGTGTTCTACAATTTAGACACATTGGGGACTGCGTTTCAATGAACTGAGTTTGCCTGTAGGGGATGAACTAGGTGTCTTAGGAACGGATGACCCAAGGGTTGTGTCTTTTCACCTTTTTCATGAGCTTCTCGACCATATAGCTGTGTTTTATGTTAAAGATGCTGTTAAGCCCTCCTTCATTAGAAATAGGATAGGATTTCCGGGGGAATCTAGGTCGCCCCTTAGTGCGTCTATTAGGGCTCCTGAGACATCATGTAGAACTGATTCCCCTGTTTCCCCTTCTTCTTGTACAGATATGGAGACTCAAGGTGGAGCCAATGCTTCGACCTCATCAAGCCCACGCATTGTGGATGCCTTTGAACCGACTGTAAATCCAGCGGGAATGAGAGGGGATATGTACCAGAACCGCCGCTTAGGGGGAAACAGAACTTTGCCTCTAGAGTGTCCACCCTTTATGACTTCTGCGAGGTGAATAGGGATGACTTTGAGGTCGCTCTTTACAGCAAGACCGACTTCTTCAAAAAGTTTGGAAAGACTTACAAAACTGATGCCACCAGGGTGGCCTTCTACTATGGCCAGTTTACTGCCGGACTTAGATTGCCATTAGACCCCTTCATCAACAAATTTTTAGAGTGTGCCAATGCCTTACCTCTCCAACTGGGAGCCAACACATGTAGGGTCTTGGTTTGCTTTATTATGGTGTGTCGCTTCTTGGGGTATGAGCCTTGTATGAGAGTTTTCGGGGAGTTTTTCTTTGTGAAGTTTGATAAACATGGTGGCATAAGCACTCCCTCCAAGGCCAATTCTCCCAAATTATTCATTAACCTCGCCTAGCAAAGTGGAGAGGCTGGAATTCCCATGTAGCAGTGGTGGAGAGTAGGTTAGGATGGGAGTTCCCTCTACCAAACAAGGAGACCAAGGTGGTGAAGGATGAAGATCAGTGGGAACCTCATTGGCACGGGGACTTGCGTAGAAAGTTGGTGGAGTTGGTTGCTGATAATCCCATCAGTTGGAAGGTCTTGGGAACCACTAAGAACAATTATATCAATGCTGGATTGATGGTAGGAGATGATGATGTAGTACCTCTGGTTCCTGTAGTGAGATGCATGAGATATCCAGACTGGGTGACCCATGCTCATGCCAAGTTTGAGAGAATGTGTTCCTTTTGTCAGAAAGTTGAGAATTACTGCAGGAATAATGGAGAACATTGTGGTGGTAAGGGTTTACTCGTCCTCGTTCATTAGCTCGTCCACTGTTATCTTGCATAAGTGATTTTTCTTTTATAGGCATATAGGATTGCTTTGATCTGCACACTTAAATCTCAGCTAGTCACTTGCTTGCTCGCATATATAATCAGTCAACTCGTACGTAGAACTGCTTGTAATCGTATCTCTGCATTTATCAAATTACCAGCTCGTATGTAGAATTAATTCGTACATAGAACTGCTTTGAATTGTATCAATTAGCTCGATAGTTGTTTTGCTCGTACGTAGAACTATTTAGCTCGTACATAGAACCTATACTTTTGATGACGAGCTAACACTTTACCTTTTGTCCGGTGCGCTTTAACCCCGCTCGTAGCTAATATGGGGAGAGTCCTTGACATTAGGAAGGCCAAGAAGAGCTGTGGAAGAGCTAATGCCAAGGAGAACCGTGAGATCAAGCCGCCAAAAGGAATGATATGCCGAAAATGGTAGAAGAGGATACCACAAAGTTTATTCCCGCCGAGGAGAACTTGGAAGAGCAAGCCGATGCCGGTGAAAATGAGAATGCCGCCGTGCCGAGGACCAAGGCTCAAGAGGTCCATGCCGTTGATGAGGAGGAGGCCGAGCCGAATATAGAGCCGAGAGGGAGGTCGCTCAAACCAGACCCGAGCTCAAGCTAAGTCCAAAGCCAAGACCAAAACTAAAGCCGCTTCCAAAAGAAAATCTCATGTCATTTCTTTGGATGAGGATGAAGATGAAGATGATGGAGCTCCCATCAAGAAGGTGATTAAAATTGGCCCCTCAAGAGTGAGCTCGGCGTCTGAGCAAGGTGTTGATGCTAGCGAGCCAAAGGAGATCGAAACCAGAAATCCACCAGCCTTCTCCCATTCGTGTCTCATATGACGAGCCGATTCGTAATAGAGTTGCCGAGCCGAGCAATGTGACTCCTTTGACAAGGGTAAACAAATGGCCGTGGAGTATCCTGAGCCGGAGTATGGTCAAGTGATTGTCCGTAGGGGGCCGATCAGACCCGATTAGGGAGTTTACCAACAAGCCACCGACTCCGTGCTTGCCGGGCTAGGTTGGACTAGCTTCTTCGAGGTAACCCATGTGTTTTTAATGTTCCTATTTTTCCTTTCCTTTTTTATATCTTTGTCTCTTTCTTATGCTTGATCTAACCTCCTCCCCTTTCCTGATAATATAGTCTCTTGCTATGATCGACTTGGCCACCACTTATTGGAAGGCTGCTGAGGAGCAGGAGAAGCTAGCCAAGTCCATGCTGGCAAAAAAGAATGACGAGCTGTTGAAGCTTGAGAAGGAAGTGGCCAAGATAGGGGAATTGCAGGAGGACAAGAAGAAGTTGCGGCGAGCTTGAGAAGGCAAAGGAGGAGCATTCTGATTTGGATAGCTCTTATGAGGCCTTGAAGCTGGTGAAAGATAATGAGATCAAGGCCAAAGAAGAAGCCTGGGGCCTGTTGGGTGAGGCTAATAAAGAGCTCGCTGCTCTCAAAGAGGAGAAAAAAGCCATGGCTGCAGATCTTGAAGTGGCGACTCAAATAGCTTGGAAGAATGGCCAGTCACCTTGGCCAAGAAGCAGGAAGAGCTTGAAGCAGCTAGACTTAACTGGGAGGTTGAACTCGCCAATGCCGTGAAGAGTGCCAAGGAGGAGGCTGTTAAGGCTTACAAAGACAGCGACGAGCTCCACCAATATATTACTGAAGAAGCCAGGGGGTTCTACGAGGTGGGTCTGAGACATATGGCTCGGCGAATCATAGTGGACCCTTCTGTTGATATTTCCATCGAGCAGTTAGCCACATGGGCCTCTGAAGATCAATATAACACTGCAGCCCGACAAGGTCATTCTTTGGTGCCATTCAACGACAACGACCTGGAGCTCATAAAGAAAGATGATGAAGCTGCAGAGGCATCACCTTGGGACCCCCCTGCTATTGAAAAGGTTAATTTCAACACTATCTTGGCTGAGCTTGATGAATATGAGGATTCGGCTTTTGACGAGGAGACCCCAAAGTTCACAATCGCTGACTCACTAAGGTGGTTTATCGATCGAAAATGTTCTTGGTGAGCCATCTACCGTGGGTGATCGACCGAGGTCGATCCAACGTCCGTCGCCGGTCCAATAAGGCATTTCTTCTGAGTAGACTTTGATTTTAATGGTTATTGTCATCGAACAAGTTCCAAACAATTTTTGCCTTTTTTGATCTAACATTATCTGAATGCCTTGGCCCAGTTTTTGGGAGGCATAGAAACAAGTTATCATATTTTAAGTCTTAGCCCGCTTTAGGGAGACTTGTTCATATTTAATCGTAGCCAACCTTTCTTGATTGCATGTCAGATGCTTGTCGAGGTAAGTGTCGAGCTAGATATAGATAGGGTAAATGAGTCAACTTGAGCCTAGAGGCGACCTAATCTTGTTGATTTAGTCGACCTCAGACTTGGTTAACTTTTTCCTGTGAACAAGATTGACCATGAGTCGAACCTGTTCTTATTATTGTAGCTGACCTAGGGTCGAGCTAAATCTAAAAAACTGACCAAGGATCGAGTCTGTTAGAACGAAGTCGACCAAGAGTCGGACTTGTTAGATAAACAAAGCTGATTAAGAATCGAGCTTGTTAGAACGACGCTGACTAAGAGTCAAGCTCGTTAGAACGAAGTCGACTAAGAGTCGGACTTGTTTAAATAAACAAAGCTGATTAAGAATCGAGCTTGTTAGAACGACGCTGACTAAGAGTCGAGCTCGTTATAACGAAGTCGACTAAGAGTCGGACTTGTTTAAATAAACAAAGCTGATTAAGAATCGAGCTTGTTAAAACGAAGCTGACTAAGAGTCGAGCTTGTTGACGTTAATGTAACAGTATGTTTGATCGAATAAACTGCGTTTTTCATTGAAGTAGGAAACATGCTTACATCAACTTGAAACTAGGACTAACACAAGCTTGAACCTGAAAACTAAAGGCTAGAAGTAGTATTTGATGAGATGAGTAGCATGCCAAGGGTGTTTCAACTCGTCACCTCCGGGATGAGCTATCATGTAAGTTCCTTCCTTGATGACTCGAGTGACTACATAGGGACCTTCCCAGTTAGGAGATAGCTTGTTCTGCTGGGTCCTTCTACCCGTTGCTTCAATCTTTCTCAACACATAATCTCCAACTTGGAACGACCTTGCCTTGACCTTCTTGTCGTGGTAACTCTTAGTTCGCTGTTTGTAATTGACCATTCGGAGGTAGGCTGTTTCTCGCTTCTCGTCGATCAGGTCCAAGTCGATCAACCTGTTGGTGTCATTCTGCTCTTGATCAAAGAAGGTCACTCTAGCCGTAGGGAATCTCGAGCTCGCAGTGCCATGGCCCTCGACCCATATGTGAGAGCAAAAGGGGTTTCCCCGTAGCCCCGAGTGGTTGTACGAACCGCCCAAAGAGCAAGGGGGAGTTCGTCCAACCAATTGTTTCGTCGACCTACGAGCCCGTCTTGAGCGAAGATAGAACAAGTTTATTTGCCGCTTCACTTGCCCATTTCCTTGAGGATAGGCGACAGAGGATTTCCAATGTTTGATTCCCACTCGCTTCATCTCTCGTTTCGAAAGTCTCGGGAGAACCGTAACCCATTGTCGACACTATAGCTCGGGAAAACCAAACCGACACCAAATGAAGTCGTGTATGAAGTTGATAGCATTCTCCTCTCGTGATGCGAGCTAATGGTTTGGCCTCAACCCATTTGGTGAAGTAATCTATGGCCACTATCACATACTGCAGCTTCCTCAAGTGAGGGAAGGGTCCAATCAAGTCGACGCCCCACATATCAAACGGCCAAGCCGCGATCACGTGAGTCTCGCTTGTAGGCACGTGAGGAAGGTTGGCAAACCTTTGGCATTGATCACATTGCCGAACAAAGTTGTGAGTGTCGCCTCTCATGTGTGGCCGTAGTATCCCAACGTGATTAACTTGTCGCCAGAGTCCTGCCCCCGGTGTCCACCACAAATTCCACTATGCACTTCGTGTATCAATAGGGCGACCTCTTGGGGATGGATGCACTTTAGCAATGGCCGAGTATAAGATCTTCCGAACAGATCACCTCCTTGAATGACATATCTTGGAGCTTTCTTTTGATAGCTCGAGCCTTCTTCTCGTCATCCGGCGCTCGCCACTTCCAATGTATGCCTTCATTTCCTCGATCCAACACTTCCCCGAGTCCAATTTCTTGTGGGATCATCTATGCATTGAATTTTCACTCTTTCATAGGCCGGATTCTCGAGGAAGGAGATGGGCTCCTCATGTGGCTCATCCGAAGTAGCTAGTTTCGAGAGGAGGTCGGCGCCTCGTTATCTTCTCTTCCAATCCTTTGAATCTCCTGCATTCTAAGTCCTTTATCGCTCTTTCACCAGTCGCAGATTTGATCAGAGTAGAACTAAGCACCTCATACTCGCCCGACCTCGGCCGACTATCAATTGCGAGTCACAAGTAAGCCAAGATCTTAGTCGCTCCAAAACACTTGGCATACTCGATAGCCGCAATCAAGGCCTCATATTCACTTGGTTGTTGGAAGCGTCAAATTTGAACCTTAGCGATTCCTCGTAAACAGCCCCGCACTGCTCGACCAAGACAATTCCAAAGCTCCACCGACATTTTTGGTTGCCGACCCGTCCGAATAGACCTTCCAACAATCGACTGGCAGAGTGACGGCGACTTGTGACTCGGCTCTTTCCCTTTGCCCTTTCTTTGGAGCTCGCCGCTCGTCATCTTCCCTTGGCGAACGTAAGCTCGACCAAGAAGTCGCCCGTAGCTTGAGCCTTCAACGCCTTTCGAGGTCGATACTCAATGTCAAATTCAGTGAGGGCAATTGACCAACCGAGTAGTCGACCCGAACTCTCCTGGGCCAGGCAAGATTTTTCTTAAAGGAGCATTGGTAAAAACCACGATTGACGAGCCGTAAAATAAGCTCGTAACTTTCTTGAAGCTACGACTAGAGCATAAGCGACTTTCTCGCCGTTGTAATACCCGCTTTCCACATCTCGATAAAGCTTTGCGATATAGTACACAAGCTTCAAGCCCTTCATCCTCTCTAATCAATACCGCAAAGAATCGACTTGTCTCCTACGTATAGATACACAAATAAAGTCTCACCGCCGTCTGCTACCGAGCAGAGGTGGAGTAGCAAGATAATCCTTCAATTGTTGGAACGACGAATGACATTCGGTCGTCCATTCAAAGCTTTTCGTCCCCTCAACGCTTTGAAGAAGGGGAGAGATCTCTCTCGCCGATTTAGATATGAAGCGACCAAGAGCCGCTACCCTTCCGTTAAGTCGCCGCATCTCTTTGACACCGGTAGGAGCCTTCATGTCGACTAAAGCCTTTATCTTCTCTCGGATTAGCTTCTATGCCTCTTTGAGATACCATGAATCCCAAGAACTTGCCACAGCCACTCCAAACACACATTTGCCGGGATTGAAGCTTCATGTCGTTTGCTCGTAAATTGGCGAATGTCTCCTTTAGGTCGACTACGTGACTCCCGGCCTTGGTTTTAATGACCATGTCGTCAACGTAAGCCTCCATATTTCGACCAATTTGTGAGGCAAAGACTTTATTCACCATTCTCTCGATAAGTTGCACCCGCATTCTTCAAACCAAATGGCATCATATTGTAGCAAGAGATGCCCCCACCGCTTGAAATGCCGTTTTGACTATATCATCCTCGTGCATCTTAATCCGGGTGGTAGCCTCGAGTAAGCGTCGAGGAAACCGAGGGTGGAGTGACCAGCAATAGAATCAACTAGCTTGTCGATCCTCGGGAAGGGGATAACCGTCCTTCGGGGCAAGCTAGATTAAGAGTAGTGAAGTCGACACACATCCGCCATTTGCCATTTGATTTCTTCACCATGACCACGTTGGCCAACCACGTTGTATGAGTGGCCTCTTTGATTATCCCCGCACTCAAAAGTTTTTGTACCTCGCTTATAGCTTCCTCCTTGTCGCGAGCAAAGCTTCTCAATTTCTCGGGGTCTAGGCTTAATGGTCGGGTTGACTTCGAGCCGATGAACAGCGACCTCCTCCTTGATTCCCTCATGTCCTCTACTCTCCATGCGAAGACATCATCGCTTTCTTTGAGTAGCTTGATAATTTCGCTCGCTCCTCAACCGATAACCGTTTCCAATTTGAATTTTTTGGTCGTGGTAGGAAGAGTTGGTAATGACTCGACTCCAAATTTCATCTACAGCCTTCTAACTCGGTCCATCTCTCGAACCGTAGTGTCTCCACTATGATTTCCCCGACCTTTTGCCTTTCTTCGCCTCCCAAATGCGGAGCTTCCTCGCTATCATATCATCGAGCTTGTCTCGCAACCTCGCCGATGGTGGCCCCCGAGTTATTGTCGATCCGGAGGCATAGGTCTCCTATGACGACTTGATCGACCATAACTACATCTCGAGTCGACCTCGCAGTGTTAGAGTGACGTGTCGACTCAAGCATGACCTCGTCATTTGAGCGATAGGTCGACTCTTCCACGACCTCGGTGATTGTTGATAGTCGAGTAGTTTTGGTGATCGATCGAGACAGCCTTCAAGTAACCATCGCTAGCCTCAATCTCTAGCTCCCTTTTCTTTCTTTCTCTTAGAACATGATCCGTATAAGCACGAGCCGTGCTCAGACGCAACCCACTCCAAAGAAAGTGGGGAACTTTACTCGCCGGTGAGGAATTGATGCTACCATTCCAAGAGCGACTCTGTCCAGAATTCCAAGTATGGCGGCATAGTCACTATTTACATCAATTACGATAAATTGTACCTTCGAGACAATCCCGAGGGGGTGCTGCCTAGGTCGACGTCGAGCATTATCTCGGCCTTTAGCATCAACTCGGTGGTTGGTGAAGCCCTCCAACCTCGCCATCATATCTCTCCACTGCTCATCATTAAGACCCATTTCCTTGAAAGTTTTGTAAAACAAAATATCCTTGCAGCCCCCGTGTCGACTAGGAGTCTCGCTCGTCGTACATCCATCAATGAGACCTCGGGATGACGAGAACTTGCTCCCTAGCCGCCATATTAGTTGCCAATTCGTGGGGGTAGAAGTTGATCGCCTCATCTCTTACTTCTCTCCTCGAGGCACACGGGGCCTTATTGAGCCGGGAATATCTTATGCTTGATGGCCGTGTTGCTCGCTTGTTCAAGATGACCCCTGTGTTCCGCCTAGGTTGCCTAGGTCCTTGTTGCCCACCCGCCGGCCGCTCACCTCCCCACTTGAGGTCTCTTCACATAAGCTTCGAGTCTCCCCGGTCGACCATTCTCTCGGATGATACGCTTTAATCCCAAGCAATCCTCTCGTGAGATGACCAAAGTGTCTTTGTGGTAGTCGCAGCATTTGCCGTTGTCCCTCCTAAACTTGTTGCCTGGATTCATTGGGACTGGAGGAGCCAGCTCAACAAAGATTCAAAATCTCCGTTCGACTCACCGTGAGGAGCGAAAGCTTCGGGCACCTTCTCTCGTCGCCCTAGTTCTCGTTCTTTCCATTTTTATTGTTCCCCCATTCTTGTTGGAGTCCTTTTTATCGTGACTTCAACCTGGGGCTCTTACCATTCTTTCTTTTCTTTCCTTTCCTCAAGAAGAGCGACGTTATACACCTTTTCAAACAACTCCCGTCGAGTTGTGACCGCTCGGACCGTGAGCTCGTAGTCCATGTCTTCCGAGGAAATACCACTTCTAAGCAATTTATTACCTCTCTCGTCTCGTGAGGTCTTCCTCTATCTTATCAACCATCTCTTTGAACTTGGTGAAATAGCTCATCGAGCTTTCATTCTTACCCCGCACCAAGTTATTCGTATCGCTGACGGTTATCTTCCGAGCTCCCGCAATGAGAAGCGGTCTAAGAATTTTGTTCTCAAGCATGCCCAAGTGGTGATACTACCAGCAGCCCAAACCATTCAACCAAGTTAAGGCCGCCCCAGAAGTGTGCTTAGGAGAGCTTTGCACATGTTGTCGTCCTCATTGGCGACAAAACACATAGTGGCTTCCAGATGTGATATGTGGCTCCCGGCATTTGTCGACCCGCAGTACTTCTCCGTAAGAGGCAACCCGAAAGTAGGAGGAGGTCGACTATCTCGATTTCTTTGGAAAAAGGTCGAAGAGCAAAGTCAATTCGTTCAACCTTTCCCGTCTCTTTTTCTTCTCCTCTTCCCATTGTTCGAATTTCTTCTTCATCAATAGCCATTCTCTAGCATCGGGTCTTTCATCTCCCGGGAGGGGGAGCAAGATTGACCTCTCGGCCCTCACTTCGGGGAGTCACCCGCCTACTCCTTCGGTCCCCGTGAGAATTGGTCCTTTCTCGATCTTATTGGAGATCTATGTCTGTTACTTCTTTGAGGCGACCCGCGCCTCTCGCAGCCAGACGGCGACCTCGCGCCTCGTTATCTCCATGTGGCGACTCGCGCCTTTCCTCTCACAGCGACCTACGCCCATTCCTCGTCTCTTTGAGACCCCGATCTCGTGTTCTTGCCTGGGAAACATGTCTCGTTTCTATTGGCCGTTAACCGAGTCCTCAAACCGATTGAGCCTCCGCTCTCGTTTCGCTGAGGCTAGCCCTTAAATCGTTACTCGGCACATGAACTATAGTAGGAGCTCGACGTACTATTCTCGTCCTCGCCGTTCGTCCCACACCTTCGTTTGGCCTAGCACTCCCGGCTCGCCGCCCGTTGGAGACTTGGGAGGGAGCAATCCTTTCGAACGTACGTCGGCCTCGCTTCCGCCTCCTCCATGGCTATCAAGTCGCCCAAAATTTGAGCTCGCTCTAACATCATTTCCTTCTTGCTCATGGGGTTGGTGGAGGGACCCGCCCCGTTTCCAACATTCGCCCGAGCATTTGGACGCTTTGGGAGGAGGTGGAACTTCTTGCCCATCCATATGTCTTTTCCCTCTCCTCGTGTCGTGCAATCCCCGCCGTCAACGACACTAGTAGAGCGTGTGGCTCGCCATGAGGACGATTTGGTGGGGGAGGAGGCAAGTTCAAGTTTTCAGCATTGACATTGAGATTTCCTGCGTTTGTATTGGGGTTGTTGTTCACCTCAATGAATTCTTCAGAAGCATCTTCAACATGCCCGTCTGGGGTTACCATGGTTGTAGGTTGACGAACTTTTCGAGGTCAAGCTTAAGCACGTTTCCCGGCAATGGAACCAAACTGATGCTGCAGGAAATGTGCTTATCAATCTTCCTCCACGTGGCAGGACTGATCACCTGGCTTCTTGACTCAAAACAACCCACGACTAGCCGGATGTGTCTCCGGCGAAGACGCTCGGGCGTGAGAGTAAGATCACAGTTGTAGATAGCACAAAATGTATTGAATAATGAACTTCAGAATACAAAATGGCAGTTACCTTTGCACCGTTGGTAGTGACGAAGTATTTATAGGCAAGAGTAATGTATTTTTGGTGAGGAGACATGTCCTCCGAGATTATAGCAAATGTTATTCAAATGTGAACGTGTTAGTAACTGTCCCTGATTTGTAGGGATGTGGTTACGTGAATGGTTCAACTAAATAAGCCAGCGAGTGTCAAGTCGCTACTTGTAGGTTAGGTCGAGGTCGCCACTTGTAATATGGTCGACCTGACTGTCGGGTAGAGCATGGTTCGTACCCGAATTGTAACATGGATCACGAGGTCGGACTAAGTTAGGTCGGGACCTAGTAGGTCGGACCATGGGCTTAGTCGACTGATACTTGAGATGGGCTCTGGGCCTTGTCCTGATTGGGCCAGCCTTATTAAGAATGTGGGGACCAAGGCTGTCTATAATTGGACTTTACTCGTTTGGCCCAACTCGACACTTTTGGTATGTTCAATTCTAATTGTATAAGAACCCAATCCATCTTGGCCCAAAGTCGCACCAAAGCCAAACCTCACTTGTCCCAAACCTCAAATCAAAACCGCCTAAGCCAAACCGCACCCCAAACCGCATCCATGCCAAACTGGCTGATCCAAACCGCCTGAGCCAAAACCGCACCAAAGAAACCTCACTTGACAAACCGCCTGAGCCAAACCTCTTGAGACAACCCGCACTAAAAACTGCATCCTTGCCAAACCGCCTACAACAAACTGTATTGAACCCAAACCGCACATGAAACAAAACTGCTTTGTCCAAAAATCCTCCAGTCAACCCAATCCTTCCATCCAAAGGTATTATTTTAATTTTTAAATATATTTTATGGGAAATATATTTATGTCAATTATCATGTGGACTTACTTTTTGACGTATCTTTGAAAATTGAAAGGTTGTTACAGTTTTGAAATTTGATAATATAATAATAGGTATTACTATAAATGATTTTTTTTTCTAAAATTATTTCATTTTAAAAAAATAAATCCCAAAATAACAACTATTTCAAATTATTGAACAAAATAACCCATTTTTTAAAATAGTTGTGAGTAGTCATTTCGAGACGGAGAAGTAATTTTTTTTGTTTTTCCAAAAACAATAGTTTAATTTGAAATAAAAAATAATTTTAGCATAAAAACGAACTTGAGAGAAATAACTGATTTCAAATTTAAAGATATTATATTTCAGAAGTAGGAAAATTAAAAACTCAATGTTTGTAATTCATGTTGTTCCATAAAAACGATGTACTCTGTAATTTTACCATTCTTTTACATGAACTCATTTTTTCTATTGGACCTTTTTTTTGGCATGTTATTCTGGAGGTGGAGACGGATGAGAAATACTTTGACGGATGTAGAGTACTTTTTTTTTGTTTTATTCCTTTCTTTTATCTTTTATATTTCTGTAGTGTAAATTAAGTTATTTTTTCCTTATATTTCGTTCACGTTTGCTGACATAACTATAGGAAATTTCAACGTTTTTGTAAATTGGTTTATTATCATATTTAGGGGGAGATTTTGGCTTTACCAATAAGCCACTGAAAGTACATTATAGGGTTAACTGAATGGATGATTTAAAGCCTTACAAAAATAGGAAATATACAAGTGGAAAAAAAAATCATGGTGGGGTGAATTTTATGACTCATAGCCAAATTTTATTTTTTATGTTAGTTGGGCGACGGTTTTTATTCTTCCAAAGGAACCTGACACAGATAATTAGCGTGTTTGCACAAGATATATTCAGTAATTCTAATTGTATAAGAACCCAATCCGTCTTGGCCCAAAGCCGCACCAAAGTCAAACCTCACTTGACCCAAACCTTGGATCAAAACAGCCTAAGCCAAACCGCACCCCAAACCCCATCTGTGCCAACCGGCTGATCCAACCCGATCAAGCCAAAACCGCACCAAAGAAACCTCATTTGAGAAACTGCCTCAGTCAAACCTCTTGAGACAACCCGCACCAAAAACCGCATCCGTGCCAAACCGCCTGATCCAAACCGCCAAAGCCAAACCGCATTGAGCCTAAACCGCACATGGAGTAAAACCGCACAGCCAAAACATCCTCAACTCAACCCAATCCGTCCATCCAAACCGCCATGGGAGCGGAAGCTCCAAAGCTTAGGGAGCGGACAAAGTTTAACATCGATGAGTATGAAATCGTTCCTTAATTTCTTTTATTTTGATATCAGTATTCAAAACAAGATTAAAATGGAAAATTTAATGAAGATTTTATTTTAATTATACTTTCTAAAGAAAAAATAAATAATAATGTATGAGTAAAAAACTAAGTATGGGTATTTTTATTTTAGTTTTTGGAAATACAAAAAAGGAGTATACAATGTCCATGATATGAAAAGTTGATAGCTTTTAAATGTCAAAAACAAAATCTTCTGTTTTGCTATATAAAAAAATAAACAAGTTTTATCTCCAAAAAAATACAATAAAATTTTGACATGTTTGTCAAATACCTAATTCAATAAAATTTGACAATATTTTTTTGAGATTATATTATTGACAACTTGAAAATGGTCAATAATACAACTAACAAAATTTACTTTTGTCTTCTCTAATGAACTTAATTTACAGGTTACTTAGTGGTAATTTTTTTTTCTTTTTCACAATTCCTTCATTGTTTAAAGAATATTGAGTGCAATAAATGTTTTTGGCTTCCAACTGATAAATTTACATGTCGCTTCCTCTGGCTGAATTGTCTATAAGTGAAGGCTAACCTTCAATGAAAATGAATGTTCAGAAAGTCATTCTAATAGTAGTGTGTATTTTTAAATGAGACGATTTTTTAATAATAATATAGTTTTAAATGAGACAAACAAGTAATTTATTCAACATAAGGCATGAAAATTTGAAACTAATATAACAATCTAATATTAATGGTGGAGTATGTAGAGTATAGTAGTGAACATATTAATAAGGGAAGAAAACAATTGAGATGGAGTAGTATGTCCCAATAATAAATATGACTTAACAAGAGTCAATGCCGATTTTTATCAAGCTTATTTATTGGAGCTCATTTATTGGTGAGAAGAACTTAATCCTTGAATATTTGAACGTCGTCAATTTTCTTTGATTGATTCTTATGTCATGTCTATAAACAAAAATCATGGGCAATCTTTATACAATTGAAATTCTTTTAAGGAAACGTGTTTTCGGTCGTGGTCAACTTTATGTTGCTTTCTCTAGAAGCTCCATTCGTGTTGCTCTTCATATTTGAAAATCCAATTCTGCAGAAGATAGTTCATCCGACAAATATACTATGACGGTAGTGTTTTTGGAGGTTTTCCAAAATTTGTAATACATATCTCTTATCCCTACTTACTATTAATTGTTTTCTTAATATATGTATATATGAATTTGTAGTTGTATGTGTTGTCTTCATGAATATCAATACTATTAAATTTTGTATGTTTTGTTTACAGATGTATATGAAACATGTTAATTTGTAATGTTCTTTTTGTGTTTAATTATCATTTTTTACTTTTTATAAATAGAAAATTTTATATCTTGCCGTGCATCGCACGGGTGATGCACTAGTAATATATTAAAACAGAAGAAAATCAAATGCACACAGCCTGCCACGTGGAATTATGATGTGGAATTCCACGTGACGCCTTCTCATTCGCCAACCATGCTATTGATTCAAATGTAAGCCTAATTTGATAAGATTTAATGTAAGCCTAATTTGAAACTTAAATTCAAATGTAAGCCTAATTTGATAAGATTTAATTTGAATATTGATTTGTCTAAATTTAATCACATATTTAAAATATCGCAGAATCATAAAATTATTGCACAATTAAAATTTGAAATTAGAATTCAATATTTCTAATTCAGGTATGTAATAGATGATGTCCATAAATTAATTCCCCATGACTCATGCAATTACCTTTGATAAGATTTGATATTAATAAAGCAAATTTAAATCACATATACGTAATTATTTAATGTAAGCCTAATTTGAAACTGAAATTCAAATGTAAGCCTAATTTGATAAGATTTAATTTGAATATTGATTTGTATTCAAATTTAATAACATATTTATAATTATTTGAATTTGAAATTCAATCTCATTTCTAAATTAATTGGTCGGTTATGGAATCCAGTTTGATTTCCACATAATATTTATCTTTTTCTAACATCAAATATTTGATTTCTACAAATATGAATCTCAAAATAACCGGCTGCATAAATGATTTTTACACACGCATAATTCACAAAACTACTTCAAATCTATATAATATATTAAAATAGAAGAAAATCGAATGCACACAGCCTGCCACGTGGAATTATGATGTAGAATTCCACGTGGCGCCTTCTCATTCGTCAACCATGCTATTGATTCAAATGTAAGCCTAATTTAATAAGATTTAATATAAGCCTTATTTGAAACTGAAATTTAAATGTAAGCCTAATTCAATAAGATTTAATTATAATATTGATTTGTACAAAATTAATAATATATTTAAAATGTCGCAAAATTATAAAATTATTTGACAATTTAAAATTTGAAATTAGAATTCAATATTTCTTATTCACGTATGTAATAGATGATGTCCATAAATTAATTCCCCATGACTCATGCAATTACCTTTGATAAGATTTGGTATAAATAAAGCAAATTTAAATCACATATACGTAATTATTTAATGTAAGTCCAATTTGAAACTGAAATTCAAATGTAAGCCTAATTTGATAAAATTTAATTTGAATATTGATTTGTATTCTAATTTAATCACATATTTCTAATTATTTGAAATTGAAATTCAATCTCATTTCTAAATTGATTGATTAGTCGGTTATGAAATCCAATTTGATTTCCACAGAATTATTATCTTTACCTAACATCATATATTTGATTTCTAAGGAATTTGAATCCTAAAATAACCGACTGAATAAATGATTTTTACACACGCACAATTCACAAAAAAAACTTCAAATCTATATAATAAATTAAAACAGAAGAAAATCAAATGCACACACCCTGCCACGTGGAATTATGACGTGGAATTCCACGTGGCGCCTTCTCATTCATCAACCATGCTATTGATTTAAATGTAAGCCTAATTTGATAAGATTTAATCTAAGTATAATTTGAAACTGAAATTCAAATGTAAGCCTAATTTGATAAGATTAAATTTGAATATTTCGTTGTCAAAATTTAATCACATATTTAAAATATCGCAGAATCATAAAATTATTTGACAATTTAAAATTTGAAATTAGAATTGAATATTTCTAATTCACGTATGTTATAGATGTTGTCCATAAATTATTTTCCCATGACTCATGCAATTACCTTTGATAAGATTTGATATTAATAAAACAAATTTAAATCACATATACGTAATTATTTAATGTAAGCCTAATTTGAAATTGAAATTCAAATGTAAGCCTAATTTGATAAGATTTAATTTGAATGCTTATTTGTATTCTAATTTAATCACATATTTATAATTATTTGAAATTGAAATTCAATCTCAATTCTAAATTGATTGATTAGTCGGTTATGGAATCCAATTTGATTTCTACAGAATAATTATCCTTTACTAACATCAAATATTTGATTTCTACAGAAAAAATTTGAATCCCAAAATAACCGGCTGCATAAATGATTTTTACACACGCATAATACACAAAACTACTTCAAATCATCAATATAATATATTAAAACAGAGGAAAATCGAATGCACACAGCCTGGTATGTGGAATTCCACGTGGCGCCTTCTCATTCGTCAACCATGCTATTGATTCAAATGTAAGCCTAATTTGATAAGATTTAATGTAAGCCTAATTTGAAACTTAAATTCAAATGTAAGCCTAATTTGATAAGATTTAATTTGAATATTGATTTGTCTAAATTTAATCACATAATTAAAATATTGCAGAATCATAAAATTATTGTACAATTAAAATTTGAAATTAGAATTCAATATTTCTAATTCACGTATGTAATAGATGATGTCCATAAATTAATTCCCCATGACTCATGCAATTACCTTTGATAAGATTTGGTATTAATAAAGCAAATTTAAATCACATATAAGTAATTATTTAATGTAATCCTAATTTGAAACTGAAATTCAAATGTAAGCCTAATTTGATAAGATTTAATTTGAATATCGATTTATATTCTAATTTAATCACATATTTATAATTTTTTGAAATTTAAATTCAATCACATTTCTAAATTTATTGATTAGTCGGTTATGAAATCTAATTTGATTTTCACATAATAATTATCTTTTACTAACATCAAATATTTGATTTCTACAGAATTTGAATCCCAAAATAACCGACTGCTAAATGATTTTTACACACGCATAATTCACAAAACTACATTAAATCTATATAATATATTAAAACAAAAGAAAATTGAATGCACACAGCCTGCCACATGGAATTACGATGTGGAATTCCACGTGGCGCCTTCTCATCTGTCAACCATGCTATTGATTCAAATGTAAGCCTAATTTGATAAGATTTAATATAAGCCTAATTTTAAACTGAAATTCAAATGTAAGCCTAATTTGATAAGATTTAATTAGAATATTGATTTGTCCAAAAGTAATAACATATTTAAAATATCGCAGAATTATAAAATTATTTGACAATTTAAAATTTGAAATTAGAATTCAATATTTCTAATTCACGTATGAAATAGATGATGTCCATAAATTAATTCCCCGTGACTCATGCAATTACCTTTGATAAGATTTGGTATAAATAAAGCAAATTTAAATCACATATACGTAATTATTTAATGTAAGCCTAATTTGAAACTGAAATTCAAATGTAAGCTTAATTTGATAAGATTTAATTTGAATATTGATTTGTATTCTAATTTAATCAAATATTTCTAATTATTTGAAATTGAAATTCAATCTCATTTCTAAATTGATTGATTAGTCGGTTATGAAATCCAATTTGATTTCCACAGAATAATTATCTTTACCTAACATCAAATATTTGATTTCTACAGAATTTGAATCCTAAAATAACCGACTGAATAAATGATTTTTCCACACGCATAATTCACAAAACAACTTCAAATCTATATAATATATTAAAACATATGAAAATTAAATGCACACACCCTGCCACGTGGAATTATGACTTGGAATTCCACCTGACTCCTTCTCATTCATCAACCATGCTATTGATTCAAATGTTTGCCTAATTTGATAAGATTTAATGTAAGCCTAATTTGAAACTGAAATTCAAATGTAAGCCTAATTTGATAAGATTTAATTTGAATATTGAGTTGTCCAAATTTCATCACATATTTAAAATATCGCAGAATCATAAAATTATTTGACAATTTAAAATTTGAAATTAGAATTGAATATTTCTAATTCACGTATGTTATAGATGTTGTCCATAAATTAATTTTTCCATGACTCATGCAATTACCTTTGATAAGATTTGATATTAATAAAACAAATTTAAATCACATATACGTAATTATTTAATGTAAGCCTAATTGAATTTGAAATTCAAATATAAGCCTAATTTGATAAGATTTAATTTGAATGCTTATTTGTATTCTCATTTAATCACATATTTATAATTATTTGAAATTGAAATTCAAACTCAATTCTAAATTGATTGATTAGTCTGTTATGGAATCCAATTTGATTTCTACAAAATAATTATCCTTTACTAACATCAAATATTTGATTTCTACAGAAAAATTTGAATCCCAAAATAACCGGCTGCATAAATGATTTTTACACACGCATAATTCACAAAACTACTTCAAATCATCTATATAATATATTAAAACAGAGGAAAATCGAATGCACACAGCCTGGCATGTGGAATTATGATGTGGAATTCCACATGGCGCCTTCTCATTCGTCAACCATGCTATTGATTCAAATGTAAGCCTAATTTGACAAGATTTAATGTAAGCCTCATTTGAAACTTAAATTCAAATGTAAGCCTAATTTGATAAGATTTAATTTGAATATTGATTTGTCTAAATTTAATCAAATATTTAAAATATTACAGAATCATAAAATTATTGTACAATTAAAATTTGAAATTAGAATTCAATATTTCTAATTCACGTATGTAATAGATGATGTCCATAAATTAATTTCCCATGACTCATGAAATTACCTTTGATAAGATTTGGTATTAATAAAGCAAATTTAAATCTCATATAAGTAATTATTTTATGTAATCCTAATTTGAAACTGAAATTCAAATGTAAGCCTAATTTGATAAAATTTAATTTGAATATCGATTTATATTCTAATTTAATCACATATTAATAATTTTTTGAAATTAAAATTCAATCACATTTCTAAATTTATTGATTAGTCGGTTATGGAATCCAATTTGATTTTCACAGAATAATTATCTTTTATTAATATCAAATATTTGATTTCTACAGAATTTGAATCCCAAAATAACCGACTGCATAAATGATATTTACACACGCATAATTCACAAAACTAAATTAAATCTATATAATATATTAAAACAAAAGAAAATTGAATGCACACAGCCTGCCACATGGAATTACGATGTGGAATTCCACGTGGCGCCTTTTCATCCGTCAACCATGCTATTGATTCAAATGTAAGCCTAATTTGATAAGATTTAATATAAGCCTAATTTGAAACTGAAATTCAAATGTAAGCCTAATTTGATAATATTTAATTAGAATATTGATTTGTTCAAAAGTAATAACATATTTAAAATATAGCAGAATTATAAAATTATTTGACAATTTAAAATTTGAAATTAGAATTAAATATTTCTAATTCACGTATGAAATAGATGATGTCCATAAATTAATTCCCCATGACTCATGCAATTACCTTTGATAAGATTTGGTATAAATAAAGCAAATTTAAATCACATATACGTAATTATTTAATGTAAGCCTGATTTGAAACTGAAATTCAAATGTAAGCCTAATTTGATAAGATTTAATTTGAATATTGATTTGTATTATTATTTAATCAAATATTTCTAATTATTTGAAATTGAAATTCAATCTCATTTCTAAATTGATTGATTAGTCGGTTATGGAATTCAATTTGATTTCTACAGAATAATTATCTTTTACTAACATCAAATATTTGATTTCTACAGAATTTGAATCCCAAAATAACCGGCTACATAAATGATTTTTACACAAGCATAATTCACAAAACTACATTAAATCTATATAATATATTAAAACAGAAGAAAATTGAATGCACACAGCCTGCCATGTGGAATTATGATGTGGAATTCCACGTGGCGCCTTCTCATTCGTCAACCATGCTATTGATTCAAATGTAAGCCTAATTTGATAAGATTTAATGTAAGCCTAATTTGAAACTTAAATTCAAATGTAAGCCTAATTTGATAAGATTTAATTGGAATATTGATTTGTCTAATTTAATCACATATTTAAAATATCGCAGAATCATAAAATTATTTGACAATTTAAATTTTGAAATTAGAATTCAATATTTCTAATTCACGTTTGTAACAGATGATGTCCATAAATTAATTTCCCATGACTCAAGCAATTACCTTTGATAAGATTTGGTATTAATAAAGCAAATTTAAATCACATATAAGTAATTATTTAACGTAATTCTAATTTGAAACTGAAATTCAAATGTAAGCCTAATATGATAAGATTTAATTTGAATATTGACTTGTATTCTAATTTAATCACTTATTTATAATTATTTGAAATTGAAATTCAATCACATTTCTAAATTGATTGATTAGTCGATTATGGAATCCAATTTGATTTTCACAGAATAATTAACTTTTACTAACATCTAATATTTGATTTCTACAGAATTTGAATCCCAAAATAACCGACTGCATAAATGATTTTTACACGTGCATAATTCACAAAACTACATTAAATCTATATAATATATTAAAACAGTAGAAAATTGAATGCACACAACCTGCCACGTGAAATTATGTGGTGGAATTCCACGTGGCGCCTTCTCATTCGTAAACCATGTTATTGATTCAAATGTAAGCCTAATTTGATAAGATTTAATGTAAGCCTAATTTGAAACTTAAATTCAAATGTAAGCCTAATTTGATAAGATTTAATTGGAATATAGATTTGTATAAATTTAATCACATATTTAAAATATCGTAGAATCATAAATTATTGTACAATTTAAAATTTGAAATTAGAACTCAATATTTCTAATTCACGTATGTAATAGATGATGTCAATAAATTAATTCCCCATAACTCATGCAATTAGCTTTGATAAGATTTGATATTAATAAAGCAAATTTAAATCACATAAAAGTAATTATTTAATGTAATCCTAATTTGAAACTGAAATTCAAATGTAAGCCTAATTTGATAAGATTTAATTTGAATATTGATTTGTATTTTAATTTAATCACATATTTATAATTATTTGAAATTGAAATTCAATCTCAATTCTAAATTGATTGATTATTCGGTTATGGAATTCAATTTGATTTCTACAGAATAATTATCTTTTACTAACATCAAATATTTGATTTCTACAGAATTTGAATCCCAAAATAACCGGCTACATAAATGATTTTTACACACGCATAATTCACAAAACTACATTAAATCTATATAATATATTAAAACAGAAGAATATTGAATGCACACAGCCTGCCATGTGGAATTATGATGTGGAATTCCACGTGGCGCCTTCTCATTCGTCAACCATGTTATTGATTCAAATGTAAGCCTAATTTGATAAGATTTAATGTAAGCCTAATTTGAAACTTAAATTCAAATGTAAGCCTAATTTGATAAGATTTAATTTGAATATTGATTTGTCTAAGTTTAATAACATATATAAAATAACGCAGAATCGTAAAATTATTGTACAATTTAAAATTTGAAATTAGAATTCAATATTTCTAATTGACGTATGTAATAGATGATGTCAATAAATTAATCCCCCATGACTCATGCAATTACCTTTGATAAAATTTGGTATTAATAAAGCAAATTTAAATCACATATAAGTAATTATTTAATGTAATCCTAATTTGAAACTGAAATTCAAATGTAAGCCTAATTTGATAAGATTTAATTTGAATATTGACTTGTATTCTAATTTAATCACATATTTATAATTAATTGAAATTGAAATTGAAATTCAATCACATTTCTAAATTGATTGATTAGTCGATTATGGAATCCAATTTGATTTTCACAGAATAATTAACTTTTACTAACATCAAATATTTAATTTCTACAGAATTTGAATCCCAAAATAACCGACTACATAAATGATTTTTACACGTGCATAATTCACAAAACTACATTAAATCTATATAATATATTAAAACAGTAGAAAATTGAATGCACACAACCTGCCACGTGGAATTATGTGGTGGAATTCCTTGTGGCGCCTTCTCATTCGTCAACCATGTTATTGATTCAAATGTAAGCCTAATTTGATAAGATTTAATATAAGCCTAATTTGAAACTGAAATTCAAATGTAAGCCTAATTTGATAAGATTTAATTTGAATATTGATTTGTCCAAATTTAATCACATATTTAAAATATCGCAGAATCATAAAATTATTTCACAATTTAAAATTTAAAATTAGAATTCAATATTTCTAATTCACGTATGTAATAGTTGATGTCCATAAATTAATTCCCCATGACTCATGCAATTACCTTTTATAAGATTTGATATTAATAAAGCAAATTTAAATAACATATACATAATTATTTATTTTAAGCCTAATTAAAAACTGAAATTCAAATGTATGTCTAATTTGATAAGATTTAATTTGAATAGTGATTTGTATTCTAATTTAATCACATATTTATAATTATTTGAAATTTAAATTCAATCTCATTTCTAAATCGATTGATTAATCGATTATTGAATCTAATTTGATTTCCACAGAATAATTATCTTTTACTAACATTAAATATTTGATTTCTACAGAATTTGAATCCTAAAATAATCGGCTACATAAATGATTTTTACACGCGCATAGTTCATAAAATTACTTCAAATATATATAATATATTAAAACAAAAGAAAATCGAATGCATACATCCTGCCACGTGGAATTATGATATGAAATTTCACGTGGGGCCTTCTCATTCGTCAGCAACGCAGTTGATTCAAATATGAGCCTAATTTGATAAGATTTAATGTAATCCTAATTTGAAACCGAAATTCAATGTATGCCTAATTTGATAAGATTTAATTTTAATATTGATTTATATTCTAATTTAATCACATATTTCTAATATTTGAAATTGAAATTCAATCTCATTTCTAAATTGATTTATTAGTCGGTTATGAAATCCAATTTGATTTTCACAGAATAATTATCTTTACCTAACATCAAACATTTGATTTCTACAGAATTTGAATCCTAAAATAACCGACTGTATAAATTATTTTTACACGCGCATAATTCACAAAACAACTTCAATTCTATATAATATATTAAAATAAAAGAAAATCAAATGCACACACCCTGCCACGTGGAATTATGACGTGGAATTCCATGTGGCGCCTTCTCATTCATCAACCATGCTATTGATTCAAATGTAAGCCTAATTTGATAAGATTTAATGTAAGCCTAATTTGAAACTGAAATTCAAATGTAAGCCTAATTTGATAAGATTTAATTTGAATATTGAGTTGTCCAAATTTAATCACATATTTAAAATATCGGAGAATCATAAAATTATTTGATAATTTAAAATTTGAAATTAGAATTGGATATTTCTAATTACCATGACTCATGTAATTACCCTTGATAAGATTTGATATTAATAAAACAAATTTAAATCACATATACGTAATTATTTAATCTAAGCCTAATTTGAAACTGAAATTCAAATGTAAGCCTAATTTGATAAGATTTAATTTGAATATTGATTTGTATTCTAATTTAATCACATATTTATAATTATTTGAAATTGAAATTCATTCTCATTTCTATATTGATTGATTAACCGGTTTGGAATCCAATTTGATTTCTACAAAATTTGAATCCCAAAATAACCGGCTGCATAAATGATTTTTACACATACATAATTCACAAAACTACTTCAAATCTATATAATATATTAAAACATAAGAAAATCGAATGCACACAACCTGCCACGTGGAATTATGACGTTGAATTCCACGTGATGCCTTCTCATTCGTCAACCATGCTATTGATTCGAATGTAAGCCTAATTTGATAAGATTTAATGTAAGCCTAATTTGAAACTGAAATTAAAATGTAAGCCTAATTTATAAGATTTAATTTGAATATTGATTTGTCCAAATTTAATTACATATTTAAAATATAGCAGAATCATAAAATTATCTGACAATTTAAAATTTGAAATTAGAATTCAATATTTCTAATTCACGTATGAAAAAGATGATGTCCATAAATTAATTCCCCATGACTCATGCAATTACCTTTGATAAGATTTGGTATTAATAAAGCAAATTTAAATCACATATACGTAATTATTTAATGTAAACCTAATTTGATAAGATTTAATTTGAATATTGATTTTTATTCAAATTTAATAACATATTTATAATTATTTGAAATTGAAATTCAATCTCATTCTAAATTAATTGGTCGGTTATGGAATCCAGTTTTATTTCCTCATAATATTTATCTTTTTCTAACATCAAATATTTGATTTATACAAATATGAATCCCAAAATAACCGGCTGCATAAATGATTTTTACACACGCATAATTCACAAAACTACTTCAAATCTATATAATATATTAAAATAGTAGAAAATCGAATGCACACAGCCTGTCACGTGGAATTATGATGTGGAATTCCACGTGGCGCCTTCTCATTCGTCAACCATGCTATTGATTTAAATGTAAGCCTAATTTGATAAGATTTAATATAAGCCTAATTTGAAACTGAAATTCAAATGTAAGCCCAATTTGATAAGATATAATTTGAATATTGATTTGTCCAAAATTAATAACATATTTAAAATATCGCAGAATTATAAAATTATTTGACAATTTAAAATTTGAAATTAGAATTCAATATTTTCGATTCACGTATGTAATAGATGATGTCCATAAATTAATTTCCCATGACTCATGCAATTACTTTTGATAAGATTTGATATTAATAAAGCAAATTTAAATCACATATACATAATTATTTAATCTAAGCCTAATTTGAATCTGAAATTGAAATGTAAGCCTATTTTGTAATTGAAATTCAAATGTAAGCCTAATTTGATAAGATTTAGTTTGAATATTGATTTGTATTCTAATTTAATCACATATTTATAATTATTTGAAATTGAAGTTTAATCTCATCTCTAAATTGATTGATTAGTCAGTTATAGAATCCAATTTGATTTCCACAGAATAATTATCTTTTACTAACATCAATGATTTGATTTCTACAAATTTGAATCCCAAAATAACCGGCTGCATAAATTATTTTTACACACGCATAATTCACAAAACTACATTAAATCTATATAATATATTAAAACAGTAGAAAATTGAATGCACACTGTGACGATGTTGAAATTCCAATTTCGCGGGAAAATTCGATTTTGCGTTTCTTTGAAAATCAAATAAAACCGGAAAAAGACGGAGTCGCCACGCCGTTTTTGTTTTAAGGTCCAAAACTTTGAAAAATGCCCGAGATTAGAGATTTGGGTTCGGAGGTCACGTTACATGCCGGGAAGGACGTTAGTGTGCACCCGGAATGCCTCGTAAAACGAGTCTTCCAAGCTAAAAATCATTTGTGTGTGTGTGTGTGTGTGTGCGTGTGTTTTGGCCAAAATAAGTTGAAAATCAGAAAAGAAAAAATTGGGAATTCTTTATTAGACTTTGGAAAGATCCCATGATTTTTGGTGTGATTTTTGGGTTGAGTTTTGGTACTCAAAAGATTTTTGGAAGTTGGAAACCACTTCTGCCAGAATGAAAAAGGCAGTGGACACTTGACTTTGAAATTGATTTAAGGGCTTCAAAACTTCATAATCTGAGAAAACTCAGAGAATGAAAGTTGTTCCATACACCTCAAATAAGATTTCTGTGAAATAATTTTTCATTTTGGAGAAGATTTGAGGACAAAAAACCTTCTGTAAATCTCAGATATGAGATCTGGACTCCCAGAGACTGGTGATCTGTCCTTCAAAAGAAAATTTGAAAAAGGGAGTTTTACTCACGAAAAAAATAAAGTAAAAATATTTCTGGAAATCTCTGGATGTTGGCTACAAAAAGTGTTTTGTAGTCAACACCAAATTCCAAGTTTATCTGTGTCCAAAAAATTAGACCATGGACTGGGGTCTTAGAAAATTGCTACTGGACAGCAACTTCTCAAGAAGGAAAACATGATTTTAAAGGGGGTTTTGCATCCATGCTTGTCCCCATTTCCCTAGTTTTGATTAGTGATCACTTGACATTTTAGTGGTGAATCAACTATATCAAACCATCCTTGGGGTACATTAGGACTAAGCACTTCATTTGCTTGGGAAGGGGAATTTTATCCTTGAAAATGAAGATTTGATGTATGAAAAATGATTTTTAGGGTTTTGAAAATGTGTTTTCTTTGCAAGAAAGTAAGAACACTTTGAAAATGATGTTGATCCTTGTAGAAGATCAACCATGCATGGAGATGAACTTCCATGGTGATCTTCTTGGATCTAGGGCAAGAAGATGAACAAACTACATTTTGTAGTTTGGAAATGCATGCATGGATGAGAGATTTAGGATGAGGAGAGGGAGGTTATACCTATCTTCCTTGTATTGGTGTATGAGGCTTGAATATGAGAGTGTTTTAGTGAGTGTGATTTTGTTTGAATAGTTGAGAAAAAGGTGACAATTCTATGGAATTCTCACTGTTTTCTCCCTATTTTCGCCAAAATGCAGTTGAGAAATATGTTTTTCCTTTTCTATTTCTGAGACTGAAGGCCTCAATTTATAGCCCTCTGAAAATGACAAACTCATCCGCGCGGATAGGACCTTGAGCGTGCACTGTTCATTAAATGCTGCTTCAGGCTTTGGACAAGAGGAATATTTTTTTAAAAAAATCAAATTAACAGCCAGTTTTTGTTCCAGCAGTTTCTATTTTTGGTTTTCTTTAATTTCTTTTGCTTTTTAGGATTCCTTTCTTGGTTTATCCTTAAATAACAATGCCCACTTTGCCCTTGCTTGGTTAGAAATGTTAGGAATGTTAGGAATTGTTAGAAATGTTATAACTTTCGTTAATTTTCTAACGAAAATACTAACAAGCTCAAATTGGAGCACTTACAGTAGCCCCTCGGCGACGGCGCTTTCGAAGGAAGCGGGGTCGTCGATAAGAGTAAGGCTTCATATTTGGCAGGATGATCAAGTGATCGAGTGGCTGAACCTAATTAATAGGCTACCTATGTATCCTTAAGAGGAATCAAGCCAGTCGTAGTTCGGGTCTTTGACCCTGGAGATGATGGCGTTTTAGGTGCCTCGAACCTGATGAGCGAGTTCTGCAGTCGGTTGCTGGAAAGAAACTCTGCTGGGGATAAGAGATGACCATTTTCGATCGGATGGCTGAAATTGTATATCCGCTCTGCTGGGGATAGGAATGACCATTTTGGTCGGATGGCTGAACCTAATGATAGGCTACCTACGTATCCTTAAGAGGAATCAAGCCAGTCGTAGTTCGGGTCTTTGACCCTGGAGATGATGGCGTTTTAGGTGTCTCGAACCTTGATGATGGCGTTTTAGGTGCCTCGAACCTTGAAGATGGCATTTTAGGTGCCTCGAACCTTGATGATGGTGTTTTAGGTGCCTCGAACCTTGAAGATGGCGTTTTAGGTGCCTCGAACCTTGATGATGGCGTTTTAGGTGCCTCAAACCTTGATGATGGCATTTTAGGTGTCTCGAACCTTGATGTGAAATGGCCTTTCGGTGGACTTTTGTCTGCTGCCGAAGGAGAGGGTGACCGTTTTGGTCGAGGGGCTGGACCTAATGATAGGCTACCTACGTATCCCTAGTGGGAATCAAGCCCTTTCGTAGTTCGAGATCTGCTCGAGATTCCGTTGGCTTTTTGGGATTCCGTTAACTTTGCTGGGGATTTTGTTAGCCTTTGCTGGGGAAAAATCAGACGTATTCGTCGGGGAAATCGGTCTTACGTTTTACTGCCGGGGAATAATTTTGATGAAAGATGCGGGATCCCGTTTCTTTCTCGGGGAGATCGGTCTTACGTTTGACTGCCGTTGATGAATTTGATGAAAGAGATGGGATTCCGTTATCTTTCTCGGGGAAATCGGACTTACGTTTGACTGCCGTCGAATGATTTTGATGAAAGAAACGGGATTCCGTTAACTTTCTCAGAGAGATCGGACTTACGTTTTACTGCCGTGGAATGATTTTGATGAAAGAAACGGGATTCCGTTATCTTTCTCGGAGAAATCAGACTTACGTTTGACTGCCGTCGAATGATTTTGATGAAAGAGACGGGATTCCGTTATCTTTCTCGGAGAAATCGGACTTAAGTTTTACTGCCGTTGACGATTTTGATGAAAGAAACGGGATTCCGTTAACTTTCTCGGGGAAATTGGACTTACGTTTTACTGCCGTTGGTGATTTTGATGAGAGAAACGGGATTCCGTTATCTTTCTCGGAGAAATCGGTCTTATGTTTGACTGCCGTTGGTGATTTTGATGAAAGAAACGGGATTCCGTTATCTTTCTCGGAGAAATCGGACTTACGTTTAACTGCCGTTGATGATTTTGATGAAAGATACGGGATTCCGTTATCTTTCTCGGGGAAATCGGACTTACGTTTGACTGCCGTTGATGATTTTGATGAAAGATACGGGATTTCGTTATCTTTCTCGGGGAAATCGGACTTACGTTTGACTGCCGTTGATGATTTTTGATGAAAGATACGGGATTCCGTTATCTTTCTCGGGGAAATCGGACTTACGTTTGACTGCCGTTGATGATTTTTGATGAAAGATACGGGATTCCGTTATCTTTCTCGGGGAAATCGGACTTACGTTTGACTGCCGTGGAATGATTTTGATGAAAGATACGGGATCCCGTTATCTTTCTCGGGGAAATCGGTCTTACGTTTTACTGCCGTGGAATGATTTTGATGAAAGAAACGGGATTCCGTTATCTTTCTCGGGAAAATCGGTCTTACGTTTGACTGCCGTCGAATGATTTTGATGAAAGATACGGGATCCCGTTATCTTTCTCGGGGAGATCGGTCTTACATTTTACTGCCGTGGAATGATTTTGATGAAAGAAACGGGATTCCGTTATCTTTCTCGGGAAAATCGGACTTACGTTTGACTGCCGTTGATGATTTTGATGAAAGAAACGGGATTCCGTTATCTTTCTCGGAGAAATCGGTCTTACGTTTGACTGCCGTTGATGATTTTGATGAAAGATACGAGATTCCGTTATCTTTCTCGGGGAAATCGGACTTACGTTTGACTGCCGTTGGTGATTTTTGATGAAAGAAACGGGATTCCGTTAACTTTCTCGGGAAAATCGGACTTACGTTTGACTGCCGTGGAATGATTTTGATGAAAGAAACGGGATTCCGTTATCTTTCTCGGGAAAATCGGACTTACGTTTGACTGTCGTTGATGATTTTGATGAAAGAAACGGGATTCCGTTATCTTTCTCGGAGAAATCGGTCTTACGTTTGACTGCCGTTGATGATTTTGATGAAAGAAACGGGATTCCGTTATCTTTCTCGGGGAGATCGGTCTTACGTTTGACTGCCGTTGATGATTTTGATGAAAGATACGGGATCCCGTTATCTTCCTCGGGGAGATCGGTCTTACGTTTGACTGCCGTTGGTGATTTCCTTGAGAGGGGGTTGACTTGCGACGCCTATTATCTGGGGGAGAGGGTGACGTGCCAGCATGGCGTGAATTCGCCTTTGATGACACCGGTGGAGCCTCCCGCCGACATGATGCACCCGAGTGATAGATCTGCGACCTGGGATGATTACCGAGCCGGCCAGCACTTCTCGGCATTTGTGGCGATTGAGCCGTATCCAGTATTTGTCTTGAGGAGGCTGAGGACGCCCCAGATTCTTGATAGAGAGGGGTTAGGGGTCCCGCCGTACCCTCGGACGGATTTTTCATATGTCCAGGATGGGGTCCGATTGAGGGTGCAGATCCCTCAGCCTGAGCGGCTTCCACGAGCTTTCCGGCCTCGTCCGGGTATGAAGGTATGGCTTCTCCTTCCCACCTTTTTTTTTTGCACACTCCCTTTATTTTTGGAATGTAATAATTTGGGATTTTATTTTATGAATGCAATGCAGTATGAATGCAATGTTGCATGAGCCTTGGTTTTTTGGCAAGGGTGTTAGTGTTTGGTATATGGACTGGTTTGGGGAGGTTTTTGCACAGGTTTCGAGCAATCGGGACGAAATATTCCTCTTTTGGTGCGAGCGGTTTGGGTACATTGCAGATTTTTCTGATGAAAGACAATCGTGTCCGCGCGGACAAGGACTGCATCTGACATTGTCCTTTAATTTTGCTTCAGATCTGGTTTTCCTTTATTTCAAATTCAAATATCTTCTTCAACCACCATTCCAAACAATCATTTTCGGGGAGAAACTGAGAAAATCCATGGAAATCCTTAGAAAAACTCCATCAAAATTGTCCCAAGAATCCCAAATGTCATTCTTTAACCAATTCAAGGATTGGTCCCGGGAGATTATGCATGAGAGGAGGTCATTCTTTGAAGAAAGGTACAAGGTGAAGTGCTTGTGGTCTCTCAAGGAATTGATTCCGGATTATGATCTTTTGAGGGCTTCCTCCTCATTTTGGGACACTAGAAGGCATGTCTTTTGCCTTTCTTACAATGAAATGGTCCCGACCGTCGAAGAATTTCGGGCTTTGCTTGGTGGCCCGGAGGTGGAGGAGATAGCGGTTCCTTTGCCTGGAGGGGCCTCTTTTGTTGATAGATTGTGCAACCTCCTTCATCTTTCCCCGGAGGAAGCACAAGGTATGATCTGTGGTCCCGATCATTTTGATATTTTCGGTCTCCCTGATAGATTTAGGGGCTTAGGCTTGCTTGACTATGCCTATTGGGATGCCTTTGCACTTTGCATGTTTGAGACCTTGTTCATGGTCTATTCTTTTGAGATCTGTCATCGGTCTCTGCTGGATGCAGTCGTTCATTGTCGCTTGGGCAGAGATGTTGTACCTTTAATTTTGGGGGAGACTTTCCATGCTCTCGATAGGCTGGCTACCGGGAGACGGTATATGCACGGGGGCAGCCCGTTCCTCTTGACTCTGTGGGCCGATGGAGCGCTTAGGGATTCTTCGGGAAACTCCCGATATGATCGAAGCCTTGGACATTCGCCAGAGAGGGTTCTTTGTAGATTTTGATGATCGGGGCTCATGGGAGCGTTGGATGGCTGGTCGCCGGACGTAAGATATTAGATGGTCGGTGCCTTGTTGGCGGTGGAGACTCGGAGGGTACTTCGGGGACGGATCTCCCGTGGTTATGCTTCCGGGGCTTTCTCAGTCCAGCTTCTATATTCCGTCCTTGGTTCTGAGACAGTTCGGTTTAGAGCAGGTTCCTTTGGAGGACTTTGATGATATAGCCACCAGGGTGGTGGCTCCTGTTTCTATGGATGATCCTTCGGTGTTTTCCTTTCTTTCCCGAGCATGGAGGTATGACGTCTTTCCTCCTCGGGTTATCCTCAGGCGTCCGAGACCTGTGTTCTTGACCACTTGGTACCTGGATTGGTACGAGAGGCATTTTGGAGAGACTCAGATGGCTATTTTGAGGCGGCGTGAGGCCATTGTGGGTGCGGAGGACCTGACAGTTTCTGAGAGGAGGAGGGCCGAGGCGAGGGCCAACCCTCATGACAGGAGCGGAGATGTGGTGACCGATTATGAAGCTTATGTCAAGAGGCAGGAGAGGAGGACTCCTATGCTACCAACTAGGCTACAGGAGATGAAAGATGATGCTAGGGCCACTAAGGCCCTGACAGAGGCTGGTTTGATAGATCCTGTTCCTATACCAGAGCTTGGTAGGAGGAAGACCAACATTTTTCCTGTTCAGAAGAAAAAGACTCGAAGGGGGAAGAAGAGGGGAGAGGCCAGTACGAGTGGCTTGGAGTGACCTTGAGGTTTCCGAGTATCCCCTTCTTGTCGTAGCAGACACATTAGTTTGATTATGTATCTTAGTTTCTTTTAGCAGGTTGCCAGTTGTAGGAATGAACCGGACTTAGACTCATCAAAAAGTTTTTAACTTGTAATGAATATGTGAATTGCTTCAGAGTTTTCCGAGACGCTTTCATGGTCTGATCAATGTATTGATGTCAGAGTATGACTTTTATTTGTGCTTTAGACCGAACCGTTTTCGGCTGCCTACGTTCCCCTCATTTTGAGGAGCTCAGGTCTTCGTAGTTCAACCTGGTCGATTTTGTTGTTTTTTTTTTTTTTTGTTTTTGTTGTTTTTTTTGGTTCTTTTTTTTTTTTTTTGTTTGTTTTTTTTTTGTTTGTTTTTTTTTTGGTGCAACCCTGTTTTTTACCTAGGCCGCCCTTTTTGGGTTTTCAACCTAGTTGGGTATTACTCTTGTAACGACCCTAACCCTAGGCACTAATTTAACATCATATTGTGTGCTTTTAATATTATCGTTATTATTGTGTGTTCATTTTATATCTTAGGTTACTTATATTAGGATGAGATAATTGAGAAAAATTAATAAAGTCTATGGAAAAAGTATAATAATTGACAATAAATAAAATGTGAGTAGTTAGGCTTTAGTTTGTGTAGGGGGAAAGAAATAATGTTGAAAGCCTAAATTATTGGTATGGGGGGACCATACCTTTCTCTTACTTTCCCATACCCTTCCCCATACTCCCTCCTTGAACCGGCCCCCCCTCTCCCTTTATCCATTTTATACTCCACCTTCCTTTTTCTCCTCCTTGATTTTCTCTCTCAAATCCTTGGAACTCCATTGATGAAGCTTCACCTTCCAAGACTCTTACCAAGATCAATCCTTCACCATTTTTTAGATCCGAGAGTACTTTTGTAATCGGGAGACCAAGAGGAGTTCATCAAGCTAAGAAAGTCCTAAATCCATCTCCTATTTCAATGTGAGTTATTATGACCCTTCTCTTCTTTAAATGTTCATGAGCTATGAAATATTGTGATTGTTGTTAAAATGGTTATTTGATACTTTGGGGAAACCTTCTTGGATTTGAGGATTTGGTTAGTGTTATAGAAATTGGTGTTGTTCTTGGAAGTGTGAAGAATGGAAGAAATGGGTGGAGTTAGATTTATAAAATGAAAGCATGAAATGGGTGGGAAGTTAATTGGTAAATAATCTAGGCCTATATGATCTTGGATTTAGATGATTTAAGTTGAAGTATGTAAGGTTAAACAATCCCTTTTAGTGTTCATGAGATTAAGAAAGATTAAAGAGGAAATATACTATGTAAAAAGTTGGGAAATTCGAATGTGCTGAAAAGGGCCATGGGCGGTCGCCCATGGGGGCTGAGCGGCCGCCCATGTAGGCAGAGTCTTGGAGTGCTTTGAAACCCATCTTGGGCGGTCGCCCAAGTGGCATGGGCGGTCGCCCATGTCACCAGACTTTCCCGATTTTCTCTTTTCTTTGAATTTTACTAATAACCTCGTGGAATGATCTCTAACCATTATAAATTAATAGAACCTAATCCAATTTGGATATGAATCAATCCCTTTCAACTTAGATTAAAGTAGAACTTGGGACACTTAAGCATTGTGACCACAACTTGATAAATTTAGCGTGAATCCCTATAGAGACCTTGTAATACAGAATATGGTTCGGAAATTGGTTATTAAGCTTGATTTGTACTTCACCAATGTAGTTCGAACTTGGGAGATAGATCATGAACTCTTATTGAGGTTATCCGAAGTTATGTAATGACTACGTAGGAATTGTTTATGATATGTTGTTATATTGCTTATCCCCTTTTGTGGATTATTTAGCATGTTATTATATTATCCCAAGTGTGGATTTATATTGCAAGTTTATGATATGTGCTGGACTTTGGTATACCGGTTGTTGGAGGGTTAGTTCTGGTGAATATTGCTTTAAGCAGTTCACAGGAGATGAGTTATGACAATAACTATCTCGGTTGTTAGGGGGTTGTTTCTGGTGAATATTGCCTAAGCAGTTCACAGGAGATGAGTTATGACAATAACTATCTCGGTTGTTCGGGGGTTGTTTATGAATATTGCCTAAGCAGTTCATAAGAGATGAGTTATGACGATAACTATCTCAGTTGTATGATTTGTTTGTGAATAATGCCTAAGCAGTTCACAGGAGATGAGTTATAATCATAACTATCTCGATTTTATGATATTGATTCTGGTGGATATGCATTCACAGAATAAGTGGAGTATTTACTTCCACAATGGTACGACTCATGATTCAGACGGGAAAAGGTAAACCAAGGTAATGGAAGGTGTTTACAGCTTTTCCAATGTGTGTATGCAATTTGTTATGTGTTGCATCTTATATGGCATATTGCTGCATTCATAATAGCTTGCTGAGATTTATTCTCACCCCTCTCCCTTTACTGTTTTTAGATTCCGAGACAGATGGACCGGCCAAGTAAGGGCGGTGAGGAGTTTGGAAGTTATATTTTGGGAATTGTCGGGGTATGATTAGGTTGGTATAGAAAGTGTACTTTGGTATAAGTCATTTACGGAATTGTATTATTAAATCTTCATTTTATGTTATAATCGATGCCTTTTTGTAACTAAAATAGTTTCTTACTTTCTAAGTTAGTCAACTATTTCTCCATGGTGAAAAGGTGTAGAATTATTTTGAAATGGTTATAACAATTGTAATTAGTTTTGAAAGTTAAATAAAGGTTTTAAAAGTTATTGAAATTTGGGTTAGTTTGAGGACGCTCCAGCCTGGGACACGTGTAGGTTTCGGGTCGGGGTCCTCACAGTTGGTATCAGAGCCTGGTTAGAATTCTCGGGGTAGAGTCTAGCTGAGTGAGAGTGTGTGATAACTGACGTCGAGAGTATTATGCAGGAATTTGTTCAATGACAGAAAATGATATTGACCAACCAAGGAATCAAGGAAAGGTGAGTTATGGAGAGATAGATTCCTCCACAATTATTTGAGGTATATTACCTGTCTCCGGAGTTAGGGTTCATACTTTTCTAAATTCCGTTCATTTCGTTCTCATGTGGCATTACATTTCATCCTTATTTGCATAATTGGCCTAAAAGTTGCCTTATGTGCTGAAGGTTCTACTCCGATGGGGTCGTACCTCGAATCATCCTTAATTATCTTGGTAGTTGTGATTAAGCGGGCATGGATTGCCGGTGGATATGGTAGATATACCCATCCGTGAATTATTGTTATATTGACCTGAATTGATTGAGTAGTTGTTGTGTTTGGGGAGGACTGTCGCAAGAAGCGAGTCTCCTTATCTACGTTTGATTTACCTCCGTGTGTAATTGAGGCGGATAAATTATTAATTGCTATTATGCTATATATGCGTAAATGTCGAAAGTATGATCTAAAGAATGTGAAGGTTATTTGAGTTATGTGTTGTATTTGAGTAAAGGACACTTGAGTTATCTCATGTACAGTGGTAAATGAATTTGTGAACTCTTAGTTGAGGTTAGGTATATGGCCTAATTAAGAGTGATTTATGGTTGTGTAACTTGCGTGAGTATTTATACATTGGTGTCTCGTGGGGAGACTAGATATATGAGACTAGTATTGAAAGTGATAGTCTAAGTGGGATTATATGAGTTATAAAATATCGCGAATAAGGGATCTTATGGAATTAATATATCTTTGCCTTATGTGCTATAAGTTATTCTTTAAGGAGAGATTGATTGAATTCTTGCTACTAATTTGAATAGGAAATCTAATATTCTTGTAAGTGATATCACCCTATAAGTTGACTAAGTGGCGTTTTTCAAGTGAGTTTCAAAATGGGTTTTCATCAGGTATCATACCAGGATATTGGAGCTTTGAGTTGATATAAGGTACTATTTTAGTATTCGGGTTCCTAGATAGAGGACACTAATGTGGATGACTGAATTGATGATTCATTTTGGGAAATTATTTGATAAGGAGGATAATGAGCTTAGTGAATCTCCATAAGGGTAAATTGTTACTATATTTAGAAAAGATGATACTTGGTGGTTATTTATAGATTATAGAGATCTCAAATTGGTAACTGTAAGAAATACGTATTCGTTATCAATTGTTGACGATTTGCATGACTGATTCTAGAAACTAGTAGGATACTCAATGGTTATTAGTTGAATTTCGGGTGTTACAATTTCCGTGAAAAATTTGTTCTAAGGATATACTTAGGACAACATTTGTATTTAATTTGACCATTTTGAATTGTGATTGTGTATTAGTTATGAAGGGGTAAATAGGGTAAATGTGAAGACGTATAATAGATGTAGTTATTGGTGACTTATAGGAGCAACTTAAAGAATTGGTAAAATATGTATATGGTTGTTTTGAGAGATGATACCATTAGCCGAGAAAATAAAATGAGGATGAATCTTATTGGAAGACAGGATACTTTAGGATGATTATACCCTGTAGGTCGACTTAGTTGCATGACTAAAATAAGAGATTGGTGTGATGCTTATGAGAGACTGGCGTTATGCGGATTTTTAGTTGTTGACGGTTATCGAGAGGTAAGTTAGTTTATACCGTTAATGTTTAATCACAATTGGGGATGATTGATCTATGAGAGTTCTAATTATATTTTCTTATTAGGAAATCATGATAATTGACCGAAAACTGGAGGTATGCATTACATTGTTACTAAGTACAATACCAATATTAAAGGTAGGGAATAGATGACTCAAATTAAGTAAAAGTGTTGAATATACAACTTGAGAAATTATTGAATTGAGGATGATTTACCTAATTATAATCTTAATGATTGTTTTAGTGTTATTTATCGGAGATAGTAATAGTATTGCGAGATTGTGTTTTCTTATAAGAGAATTTAATTAAGTATAAATATTACGAATGGTGGCTATACTATAAATAGAGGTCAAACAAGAATATCATGTTGGAATTGTTTAATTGTGTTTTAACAATTGAAAGTGTGTGTTGAACTTCGGTGTGAGCATTTGTACCCTTCGGGGATAATTGATTTAATAAGGTCAGTGAACCGTTTTTGTGTACATTAAAATCTGTGAGTAATTTAACTATCTACAACTGGTATGGGACGGTTGTAGATAATTAAATCACTCGAGTTATTTTTGTTAGCTTATCAATCTTTTGAAAATTTCTTAAAAGTGTGAGTGGTTTAGTTAATTAAAACTGGTATGGGACAGTTTTAAATAAATAAACCATTCGAGTCTCATTTGATCTCATTTTATCTATCCTTGGAATTTTGAAAGATGTTGTAAATTTTAGAAAGTCATGTTATTTTAAAGGTATAGTTCGTACAAAAGCAAGTAAAAAGGCAACCTAGTTTCCCTATATTGATTAAGTATATTGAAGTTTTTGATCCGAGAAATGAATTGATAAATTGTGGGGTTATTAATGTGGAGGTCGCAGTAGACTCGGTTTTTGTTTTGGAGTTGGACTGGCTCCGTTGTGGGCGGCCAACCATTTGATTGAATATTGATCTGTCACTGGACCTGGGCATAATTAGAGCATTGAGTTGTGATATATAGTCGACTAGTATTCCATTTATGGGAATCAGGGTCTTATTAGCATGTTTTCATTTATTATTTCATAGGCAGTTATTTAATATTTGTATCATGAGAGATGAGGATGAGATAATTGAAATAACTCGTTTTAAGCGAGTCAAGACATAAGGGGTTTGGTCATAAGGGTGAAAATAGGATATTGACGTTAGAAGACCTATTAAAATATTTAGAGTTCTAGATTGAACTTAAGAGTATTAACACGATGGGTTTTGTGATTGGGTTACCTTGGAAGTAAAAAGGAGTATGTTGTTTTGTTTATAGAAAGTTGATTGTATTTTCTTCTCATTGTATATGTTTATGGTGATGCAATTATTTGATCAAGTCCTCATATATGTTAGGGGATCGTTTAGTTGTATAAACCCATAGTATTAAATGGATTGGATAGACATCGTTTGGGAAGGTCCTTTTGGAATGTAGGAATGCTATCGAGTTTAACTTTGTGAAAATTTAGGAATCATTACGTATTGTTAAGGATATGCTACGGGCATGTACAATGGATTTTAGTAGTCGATGGGTCGTATGATTACCAATGGTTGGGTGCGTATAATAGCAGTTATCATTCTAACATTGAGATAAAACCGTATGAGGCCTAGTTTGGAAATAAAATATCGATCTCTAATTTGTTGGGGTGAGTTTAGTGAAGCAAGGCCTAAGGTAAATTGGCGCCAAAGTTTGTTAGTCCATTTGAAGTTTTAGAAAAGGTTGGTGATTTGACTTATAAACTGGCTTGGAGCAGCTTATAGAGTATTCGAAGTTTTAGATGTCATATCGTAATGTATTTGGTGACCTAAGTTGAAATACTTTTATTTATTTATATTTTCATTGAGATCGTGAAAATTCGTGTTAGTGATATTTGTATAGTATGCTTGGATCATTAAGTGGTAATATCATATTATTAATGGAATTAGAAATTTTTTTTTGGGGAAGAATCACAATATTGAAGAGACTAATTGGGGATTGAAGTCTGAGGTATACATGTAACCGAGGCGGGATGATCAGTTAGGTAGGTGACAGTCAAATTCGGGACGAATTTTCTTTAAGGAGGAGTGAGTGTAACGACCCTAACCCTAGGCACTAATTTAACATCATATTGTGTGCTTTTAATATTATCGTTATTATTGTGTGTTCATTTTATATCTTAGGTTACTTATATTAGGATGAGATAATTGAGAAAAATTAATAAAGTCTATGGAAAAAGTATAATAATTGACAATAAATAAAATGTGAGTAGTTAGGCTTTAGTTTGTGTAGGGGGAAAGAAATAATGTTGAAAGCCTAAATTATTGGTATGGGGGGACCATACCTTTCTCTTACTTTCCCATACCCTTTCCCATACTCCCTCCTTGATCCGGCCCCCCCTCTCCCTTTATCCATTTTATACTCCACCTTCCTTTTTCTCCTCCTTGATTTTCTCTCTCAAATCCTTGGAACTCCATTGATGAAGCTTCACCTTCCAAGACTCTTACCAAGATCAATCCTTCACCATTTTTTAGATCCGAGAGTACTTTTGTAATCGGGAGACCAAGAGGAGTTCATCAAGCTAAGAAAGTCCTAAATCCATCTCCTATTTCAATGTGAGTTATTATGACCCTTCTCTTCTTTAAATGTTCATGAGCTATGAAATATTGTGATTGTTGTTAAAATGGTTATTTGATACTTTGGGGAAACCTTCTTGGATTTGAGGATTTGGTTAGTGTTATAGAAATTGGTGTTGTTCTTGGAAGTGTGAAGAATGGAAGAAATGGGTGGAGTTAGATTTATAAAATGAAAACATGAAATGGGTGGGAAGTTAATTGGTAAATAATCTAGGCCTATATGATCTTGGATTTAGATGATTTAAGTTGAAGTATGTAAGGTTAAACAATCCCTTTTAGTGTTCATGAGATTAAGAAAGATTAAAGAGGAAATATACTATGTAAAAAGTTGGGAAATTCGAATGTGCTGAAAAGGGCCATGGGCGGTCGCCCATGGGGGCTGAGCGGCCGCCCATGTAGGCAGAGTCTTGGAGTGCTTTGAAACCCATCTTGGGCGGTCGCCCAAGTGGCATGGGCGGTCGCCCATGTCACCAGACTTTCCCCAGTTTTCTCTTTTGCTGAATTTTACTAATAACCTCGTGGAATGATCTCTAACCATTATAAATTAATAGAACCTAATCCAATTTGGATATGAATCAATCCCTTTCAACTTAGATTAAAGTAGAACTTGGGACACTTAAGCATTGTGACCACAACTTGATAAATTTAGCGTGAATCCCTATAGAGACCTTGTAATACAGAATATGGTTCGGAAATTGGTTATTAAGCTTGATTTGTACTTCACCAATGTAGTTCGAACTTGGGAGATAGATCATGAACTCTTATTGAGGTTATCCGAAGTTGTGTAATGACTACGTAGGAATTGTTTATGATATGTTGTTATATTGCTTATCCCCTTTTGTGGATTATTTAGCATGTTATTATATTATCCCAAGTGTGGATTTATATTGCAAGTTTATGATATGTGCTGGACTTTGGTATACCGGTTGTTGGAGGGTTAGTTCTGGTGAATATTGCTTTAAGCAGTTCACAGGAGATGAGTTATGACAATAACTATCTCGGTTGTTAGGGGGTTGTTTCTGGTGAATATTGCCTAAGCAGTTCACAGGAGATGAGTTATGACAATAACTATCTCGGTTGTTCGGGGGTTGTTTATGAATATTGCCTAAGCAGTTCATAAGAGATGAGTTATGACGATAACTATCTCAGTTGTATGATTTGTTTGTGAATAATGCCTAAGCAGTTCACAGGAGATGAGTTATAATCATAACTATCTCGATTTTATGATATTGATTCTGGTGGATATGCATTCACAGAATAAGTGGAGTATTTACTTCCACAATGGTACGACTCATGATTCAGACGGGAAAAGGTAAACCAAGGTAATGGAAGGTGTTTACAGCTTTTCCAATGTGTGTATGCAATTTGTTATGTGTTGCATCTTATATGGCATATTGCTGCATTCATAATAGCTTGCTGAGATTTATTCTCACCCCTCTCCCTTTACTGTTTTTAGATTCCGAGACAGATGGACCGGCCAAGTAAGGGCGGTGAGGAGTTTGGAAGTTATATTTTGGGAATTGTCGGGGTATGATTAGGTTGGTATAGAAAGTGTACTTTGGTATAAGTCATTTACGGAATTGTATTATTAAATCTTCATTTTATGTTATAATCGATGCCTTTTTGTAACTAAAATAGTTTCTTACTTTCTAAGTTAGTCAACTATTTCTCCATGGTGAAAAGGTGTAGAATTATTTTGAAATGGTTATAACAATTGTAATTAGTTTTGAAAGTTAAATAAAGGTTTTAAAAGTTATTGAAATTTGGGTTAGTTTGAGGACGCTCCAGCCTGGGACACGTGTAGGTTCTGGGTCGGGGTCCTCACAACTCTTTTAGCACTCTTTTTTTTTGTTTCTTTTTTTTTTTGGAATCAGTGTTTTTACGCGTAGTATCTGCGCAGCTTGTCACCATTCACTGGGTGTACAAAGGGATTTCCGTCGAGGTCTGCAAGTTGCATGGCTCCTCCGGAGAAGATTTTCTGAACGACGTATGGTCCGACCCAGACAGGCTCCCATTTGCTAAGTGGGTTGGTGCGGACTGGGGGCTTCTCTTTCAAGACGAGATCACCTTCTCGGATCTCCCAATGCTTTACTTTCTTGTCGAAGGCTCTGGCCATTCTCCTTTGGTAGGCTCGGATGTGTTCCATGGCCTTCAGTCGGCGCTCATCTAGTAGAGTCAATTCATCATGGCGACTTTGGAGCCATTCGACCTCGTTGATCTGGATTTCCAATAGCACACGGAGCGAGGGGATTTCTAGCTCGATTGGGAGCACGGCTTCCATCCCGTAGGTGAGAGCAAATGGTGTCTCTCCCGTTGCCGTCCTGACGGATGTTCTGTAGCCCCAGAGTGCCAGGTGTAGCTTCTCGGGCCAATCTCGACCTTGGACAGCCATTTTCAGGATGATGTTTTCCAGAGTCTTGTTTGCTGCCTCGAAGGCTCCGTTGGTTTGGGGCCTGTAAGGAGATGACTTGTGACGGGTTATTCGGAATTCTGCCAGCAGCCTATCGCATTCCCCTTCGAAGTGGGATCCATTATCTGAGATGATTTCGGCTGGCAACCTGTATCTACATATGATGTTCTCTTTGATGAAGAGGGCAACTTTCTTTGAGCTGAGGATCTTGTAGGATTTTGTAAGGCATCCTTTCCAGTTCCTTCGAAGAAATCACCAATCTGCGTCTCTTTAGGCTCTTCCGCAGTTCCCAGATTCACACTCGTCAAAATCTCTTCGGCAGCTTGGGCTCGATTTTCCTCTTTCCGAACAACCTGCTTAAAGATTTTTGGTTTTTTTTTATTTAATGTGTCTGCTTCTTTATCTAATGAATTATTATTAAATGTTTTTTTTATTAATTAATTCATCATTAGTTAAAGTGGCAATCAAGGGATACTCAGAAAGGTTTGTCATTTCATTAGGAACGAAAGGAAATACAGCATTTGCTACAGACTCGTAGTCTTTAGGCGTAAGGCCGTCGGACGACTCGAGAGACTCGATCTTAACCATGAGAGACTCAGAGGACCTGTCCTAGATTGACACAAAGGGACGGGGGACCAATCCTGGCTTGGTGATCATTTGTTGTTTGGTCGCGGACGGGCCTGAGAGAGTTTCCCGATTCTTTAATGGCATCACTGTCAGTGACCTCCCGACTCGGGAATTATACTGTGCTCCTTCCTCAAGCATTGCTATCATTTCTTTGACTGAGCTGAAATCAATCAGGTCTGGCACCTGGATCTCTTCCCCGAATAACTGTTGCATAATCGGACCATCCCAATCATCTGAAAAGACTTCTGTGGCTTTGGCTTTCGGCACGGTCAATTCAAACTCAGGTTTCGGACCTTCCTGGGCAGTAGGAGTTGTGGTTGTGAGCTTCTCGAACTGTTCCACTAGGCTTGGCACGCCTTTGAAAGTGTACTCACTCTTCATGGTAGTGGTAGCCCCGGGTATCTTAGGTAGGTCCAGGAACATTCTGCGGACCGGGTTAGTTTTGGCTCCCTTGAACTTGTTGAGGCTATCCTGTAGCTTCAGCCACCCTTCTGTAGGAGTGGGCTCTGTGATGTTACCCGGTTGTGTGGGACCCTTTACAAAGTAGTCAGCCAAATTAGGACTGAAGGGGAGAGATTTAGGGTCGTCGACCGGGACCCTTCCTGTGGCAGCTTCAAATCTTTTTCCTTTTGCAGTGTCCACTGAGGAGGCCTCATATCCCAGGCAGTGGCGAGTTTTCTGTCCTTTCACCTTGATGAGTCTGTGAGTTCCTTGTTGGTGCTTTCCCAGATCGAGGCCAGGTAGATAGCTCATCTTTCTCATCATTTTCAAGACTGGAGGGATTTTATCCCGAGTGACCGTCAGATCTATGTTGCACACTTGGGCTTTGGGAGGCTCGACCGTGAAGCCCGTTAGCATGAGACCTTCCTCATCATGTTTGATTTCCAGAATAGGTATTCCACCTGTATCTGTGCCCTCTAAGGTGACTAAATCCCCGTAAATGGTTGTCAGGTCCCCATTCGAGACGAATTTCACGCACTGGTGGAGGCTTGAGGCAACCCCCTTGACCTGATGCAGCCAAGGTCTTCCCAATAAGGCATTAAAAGTGATCGGGATGTCAATAACCTGGAATTCCACAGGTATCAATTTCTGGCCAAACCAAAGGTCCAAAGTAGCAACTCCAAGGACTGCTCGAGATGTCGAGTCGTAAGCTTTGACTGTGAGGGAGGAAGGCTTTAAGTCCGTGGACTTGATGTCAAGTAGGCTCATGATCTTTGCCGGAAGAATGTTCATTCCGGACCCATTATCAACCAGGATCCGAGGGAGGCGCCGTTCATCCAATTGGACTGTGATGAAGAGAGGCTCGTTATGATCAGCCCCAAATTGAGGGAGGTCGAGATCTGTGAAAGTGATTATGTTCCCGTAGTGGATGTTTCCAATCAGTTGTACCACATCATCGGGAGTAGCATCGATAGGGACCAAGGTGCGGGCTAAGCTTTCTTCCAGCTTTAGCTTGTGGGGATAGGATGAGGTGAGCAGGGACCATAGAGAGATGTTGGCCTATGTTTGCTTCAACTGGGTGAGCACGGGATCCTCCTTTCCGAGGTCAGGAGCTTCGGCTGTCTTAGCATAGGGGCGGCGGTTCTCCCCGGGTGCTTGATCTGTGGCCTTCTTATCTGTTTTAGGATTCCCTTGGAAGATCTGCCCGGATCGAGTCAACAGGTTAACTTCCTCATCAGTCGCTTCTTGACTGGATTTCTTCAACGCTGCTAAGGTCAACGGGGGAGCCTTCTTGGCTATCGGCCATTGGTTCTGACGGAGTCTAGCAACGGTGAGGGGTTGAGCTGTACTGGCCCCTTCCTGGGCAGCTCTTATGACTGTTTCCCAAGTCACAGGCCTTTGAGTCTGGGGTTGTGTTGTTGCCCCTTGGATGGCCCACAGAGCTAGGGCATCCTCAGATTCGTTCCCATAGCCTGCCTTGCTCATAGTTATCATACAACAAGAGTCGCTATTGTCGGGGCTCGGTGGCTTTTCGATTTCATCCCCGGTATAGTGCAGCCATTCTGGTTCCTTTCTGTAATACTCAGAGTTGGAGATGATTATAGCATTCTGTGTGGGAGGTGCATCCTGTATCATGCCAGTTTCTAGGACTTCTCTGAAAGCTGACATGCATTCGGGGAAGGTGACCTCTTCTTGGGTAACTCTGACAAGGAGTGTTACTTTGTTCTGGGGTGGATTTGATCTAACCATGGTTATTTTCTCATTTGGGCGGATGGGAGTTAGTTTCCCTCTCTCGACCAGATCTTCGACTATCAGCCTGGATCGGACGCCTGAAAATCCTTTCCCCAAAGCGTGGTAGGCAGTGTTGAATTCTAAGACATCCACGTGCTCAGACCCAGGAAACTTCATGGCCTTCATATCCCCGGTTTCATATTCGTCTTCCGAAGTTTCTTCGTCGTCGCTTGCTGACAACCAACCATTGTGTCTGGTTCCCATGGGCTCATTTCTGGCGTGATTGTTCCAGATTGATTCCGGATCTGGGGCCTCAGTTGACTCTTCGCTCTCGTCATCATCATCGTCACCGCTGTCATCGGAATCATCTTCCCATACTACCGGGATTTCGGCTGAGAGGGAACGCCGATCAAACCCATTAGGGGTATATGGGTGCGTGCAGCCGCAGAAATTGTCATATGCTCCCATTCCCGGAAGTGGTAGTTGTGACTCAGCTTCTCCTCCCAGAAACTGCGGGGGAAGAGTGAGAGGGGGAGGCAGGTATTTGACACCAGGTAGAATGTAGAAGGATTCTTCCTCCTCCGATTCTTCAGTTTCACTGCCTTCGGGATCGTATTCGACTTCTCCAATAGCCAATTTGCAGAAGTGTACTAGCTCCAGATGTTCTTCGGCTTCTTTGCTGATAAGCCCCAGTACAGGCGCCCGCCGAAAGCTTTCTTGTTCGATTCTTCTCGATTGTTCTAACTATCTTGTGTAAATGGTTTTCTCATGTTTTGACCGGAACAACCCCAGTTCTTCAGTATCAGCTATCCCTTCCTCTGAGAAGTAGCGAGTTTCATATTCTTGCAGGAAATCTTTGACATGAGACCAAGATGGGTTGATTCGTTCGATATCCTCAAGGCTGAGGGGGAATCCGAATTCAGGATCCTCGACAAGGTTGGCCATGGGTATTTGGGAAGCTTCATCGGCATCTTCCTGGGCATGCGAAGGTTCTCCACATTCAATCATATTCACCTGATTATGGTTCCTTGGCAGAGGATTTTTGACTGTATTAGGCCCCTCGGGGCCTTCCAACTTTCCTTGCTCTATTAGTCCCTGGATTGCCTTTTTCAGAGTAAAGCAGTTATCTGTTAGATGTCCATGGGCTTGATGAAAAGTGCAATACTTTGAAGTATCCACGGGAGCATTCGGATTCCTGGGTTGGAAATTCTCCAAAGGCCGCAGCAAACCTTCCTTCACCAGTCCCCTAAAGATGTCGTTCAGGGGCATTCCAAAGTTTTCGAGGTTCATGACCCGTGGTGCAGGATCTGGTTTTACGGGAGAAAAAGGAGTTGTGTTATTACATTCTGTCCCGCATAGTTAATCATCTCTTTGCCTTTAGCGGGAGCGAGGCGGTGTTGGAAGGAGGAGCCCGATATCTCGTAAGCGGTGTGCGGCGGCCTTGCGATTGTAAGCCTTTTCAAACTTAGCTGCGGAGTTAACCATGGCCCGTAAGTCTGAGTACGGGAAGTGACTGAGGGAGGCTCTCAGATGTGGTTTCAGGCATGACTGGAAGATGTCTAGTTGTTCCTCTTCGGAAGGAGGGATGGCCATTTCACTGAGTTTCAGATTCCACCGCTTGTAGAAGTCCCCAACATTCTCATCGGGATGCTGCACTGTTGTTTGTAGGTCAACCCTATTTATTTCCCACTCCAAGTTAGCCTTGTACTTTTCTGTGAAGGCATTGGTAATATGGTCCCATGTAGCCCTGGCTTCAGGTTTCAAACGGAAGAACCATTTTAAGGCACTGGACTTCAAAGATAGGCTGAAATAGTCAGCCAACTGCTGATTGGTACATCCTTTGGCCTTCATTGCCAAGGTATACGTGTCCAGATGAGTTTTTGGGCATGCAGTCCCATCAAAGAGATCCAAGTTAGGCATCACGAATTTGTGGGGCAGAGGAACAATGGAGTCCGGGTCTGTAGGCCGGAAAGCAGACTTCTTGGCAGTCAACTCAGCAATTTGCGCCTTCATTTCCTTGTGTTGTTCCATGAACCAGGCCAGATGAGGGTCTTGTGGCGGAGCCATTGCGTTCAAACTAGTGGCTGAGCTAGAGAAAGGAGCTACTACTGGCGGCAGACTGGTGGAGGGAATGGCCGGCCCGGGGACGTAGGTGAAAACCTGTCCTTGGGCTGAGTTTACCCTGGGGAGCCTGAGTAGGAGCTTGGGCAAAGGGATAGAACCTTGCGGCCTGCTGTTGATTTTCAACTGGCAAAGTAGGTGGAGGCAGCCCCGATGTAGCTGGATAGCTTGGATTTCCGGAGTGAGGCCCATAAGTAGGCTTAGGTGCAGGCTTGTCACGATTGTTGAATTGCATGGCCGAGGCGATGGTGTATAACCGTTGAATCTGCGGTCTGGTGATTACGATGGCCCAGGATGGAGGTTTGGTAACCCATCGAACCCTGAGTGAGAAATGGGTTTGTGAAAAGCTGGGAGGAGCGGTTGAGCTAACATCATTTTGAGGAGGGGCTCCTGACGGCCTTGAGGCATGCCGAACTGTTGTTGTGGCCCTTTGAGCTATTCTTTGCGAAGGCCGGATTGATCGGTTCCAAGCGAGGCGGGATCCCAATTAGTTGTGGCATTCCGAGATAGCCCCAACCATGAGAAGACATTCCGTCTTGGCTTTGTCCCACCGAGGGTGTGTGAATTGATTCGTGTTGTCGAGGCTGCGTGGATCCGGTGGTGCGTGGTTGGGGAGGCTGGTGACCCGAAGACCGAGGAGCATGGATTCGGGTAGTGGTACCATAGGAGGTGGGTGGTGGCATCCTGGAGTAATCAGGGCGACTGAGAGTGGGATTGGCATCCTCGTCTTCTTCCACGGTGAAGGTGCCATCGGGATTGAGGCTGGCGGCCAAACCATGGCTTTTGATAGCCTCCATAAGGCTATTCAGCTGTGCTTCCTGTCGTAACCTCATACGTTACGCTAACCTGATTCCACTTTGTTGTTACTGCGAGGGGTCCGGGAGGCGGAGTGACTTTGTCCCCATCATTACCGGCTGATGCAGACATTCTGAAACCCGGAGTCGGAACAAACGGCGAAGCTGATGACGCGCTTGACTCTTCCCAACTAATCAAACGGTGACCCGGTGTCCGGAACAAACCTTTGTGAGGAGCTACGGGGGACAAGGTACGAGGGTTCAGATATGTGGAAATTGAAGGAGGGTAAGTGTTTGGACTTTGGGCTCATGCAACATGCAGTTATTTGTTCACGTTTACTTAAAACATGTTTTATTAACCTAATCGGTTGGAAAAGATTTCTCTTCTTTTTCGCAAACTACTCTGGATCCTGGATCAGTGGGCCCTGTCACTACGTCTATAAGCCCCTCGTATTCCACCTGTATTTCGACCTCCCAGGGTGGACAGCCCCGGGCGAGGGTCCTATAGGGCAAGCGGGTCCCACCGACCGAAAGAAAAACGATCCTAAAAGTCTGGCGGGTAATCGAGTCTTAACGAGCATTCGATGTAAATTACGGACAAAGCTGACGTCATAGTCAAGATCATGTCCGAGGGCTCGACAAAAAGTCAGCATGATTTGGACTGATAAATGTCCACGATTGATCTTGACTTGTCGTCAATTGGGCCGTAATTAGGCATGAAATAATCATTAATCCTTGATGACTCAGTGTCATGCTGGGAGTCAGTGTATAATTTGTGCCAGTCAGAGCCGAAGTCAAGGCGCCGGTCAATATCTTGGTCAAAGTCTGCGGCGGAAAACCGGCATAACTTCGACTGATTAGGGTCCCCGAAAGATATTGAGTCGGTATGCCGACAAAGGCTTGAAAGGAAAGGTCTATACACGGACAGGGCATGACACAGACAAGACTAAAAACCAACCGGGTCTCGGACAAAGTGTGTCACGGACAAGTGCATGGTCGACACGAGGCTCCATGGGATGTTTGGGTAGTCCTGTGCTTGCACCGAGAGGCGTAATAAGACCAAACGTGCCGCGACAAGGATTTCCCCGGGTTAGGGACGTAGTGTGCAGTGTACGGTCAACGTGCGCGTAGTGTGCAAGCAGTCTATCTTCTTTTTCTGAGTAAAATAGAAATTTTTCATGTGTCTTAAAAATATGATGCATGATTTTTTTTTTGAAAATTTTCTTTTTTTTGAAATTTTTTTTTTTGAAATTTTTTTTTTTGAAATGAGCACATAAGCACATAAGCACAAAAATTCCAACAGTTAGGGACATGGTTCCAACAGTCAAAATTTTGACTTTTTCCGAGGCGGCCAAAACAACACGAAAATGTGCAAAAATCAACACACACAACAAATGATTTTTAAAGACGGGACGGAAGCTTGACCCTCAAAAGCTTTTTTTTTTTTTTTTGAAAACGATGATACCGGTACATGGGATTGTTAAACCACAATTTATCCCTGACTCGTGTTAGGAGGCGATAACGGGAAGTTTAATGGTTTCCACCAATATACCAAATATCATTTTTTTTAGAAAAAAGCTTATTTATCCCCAGCGGAGTCGCCACTGTGACGATGTTGAAATTCCAATTTCGCGGGGAAATTCGATTTTGCGTTTCTTTGAAAATCAAATAAAACCGGAAAAAGACGGAGTCGCCACGCCGTTTTTGTTTTAAGGGCCAAAACTTTGAAAAATTCCCGAGATTAGAGATTTGGGTTCGGAGGTCACGTTACATGCCGGGAAGGACGTTAGTGTGCACCCGGAATGCCTCGTAAAACGAGTCTTCCAAGCTAAAAATCATTTGTGTATGTGTGTGTGTGTGTGTGTTTTGGCCAAAATAAGTTGAAACTCAGAAAAGTAAAAATTGGAAATTCTTTATTAGACTTTGGACAGATCCCATGATTTTTGGTGTGATTTTTGGGTTGAGTTTTGGTACTCAAAAGATTTTTGGAAGTTGGAAACCACTTCTGCCAGAATGAAAAAGGCAGTGGACACTTGACTTTGAAATTGATTTAAGGGCTTCAAAACTTCATAATCTGAGAAAACTCAGAGAATGAAAGTTGTTCCAGACACCTCAAATAAGATTTCTGTGAAAGAATTTTTCATTTTGGAGAAGATTTGAGGACCCAAAACCTTCTGGAAATCTCAGATATGAGATCTGGACTCCCAGAGACTGGTGATCTGTCCTTCAAAAGAAAATTTGAAAAAGGGAGTTTTACTCACGCAAAAAATAAAGTAAAAATATGTATGGAAATATCTAGATGTTGGCTACAAAAAGTGTTTTGTAGTCAACACCAAATTCCAAGTTTATCTGTGTCCAAAAAATTAGACCATGGACTGGGGTCTTAGAAAATTGCTACTGGACAGCAACTTCTCAAGAAGGAAAACATGATTTTAAAGGGGGTTTTGCATCCATGCTTGTCCCCATTTCCCTAGTTTTGATTAGTGATCACTTGACATTTTAGTGGTGAATCAAATATTACAAACCATCCTTGGGGTACATTAGGACTAAGCACTTCATTTGCTTGGGAAGGGGAATTTTATCCTTGAAAATGAAGATTTGATGTATGAAAAATGATTTTTAGGGCTTTGAAAATGTGTTTTCTTTGCAAGAAAGTATGAACACTTTGAAAATGATGTTGATCCTTGTAGAAGATATATCAACCATGGAGATGAACTTTCATGGTGATCTTCTTGGATCTAGGGCAAGAAGATGAACAAACTACATTTTGTAGTTTGGAAATGCATGCATGGATGAGAGATTTAGGATGAGGAGAGGGAGGTTATACCTATCTTCCTTGTATTGGTGTATGAGGCTTGAATATGAGAGTGTTTTAGTGAGTGTGATTTTGTTTGAATAGTTGAGAAAAAGGTGACAATTCTATGGAATTCTCACTGTTTTCTCCCTATTTTCGCCAAGATGCAGTTGAGAAATATGTTTTTCCTTTTCTATTTCTGAGACTGAAGGCCTCAATTTATAGCCCTCTGAAAATGACAAACTCATCCGCGCGGATAGGACCTTGAGCGTGCACTGTTCATTAAATGCTGCTTCAGGCTTTGGACAAGAGGAATATTTTTCAAAAAAAATCAAATTAACAGCCAGTTTTTGTTCCAGCAGTTTCTATTTTTGGTTTTCTTTAATTTCTTTTGCTTTTTAGGATTCCTTTCTTGGTTTATCCTTAAATAACAATGCCCACTTTGCCCTTGCTTGGTTAGAAATGTTAGGAATGTTAGGAATTGTTAGAAATGTTATAACTTTCGTTAATTTTCTAACGAAAATACTAACAAGCTCAAATTGGAGCACTTACACACACAACCTGCCACGTGGAATTATGTGGTGGAATTCCACGTGGCGCCTTCTCATTCGTCAACCATGTTATTGATTCAAATGTAAGCCTAATTTGATAAGATTTAATATAAGCCTAATTTGAAACTGAAATTCAAATGTTAGCCTAATTTGATAAGATTTAATTTGAATATTTATTTGTCCAAATTTAATCACATATTTAAAATATCGCAGAATCATAAAATTATTTGACAATTTAAAATATGAAATTAGAATTCAATATTTCTAATTCACGTATGTAATAGTTGATGTCCATAAATTAATTCCCCCTGACTCATGCAATTACCTTTGATAAGATTTGATATTAATAAAGCAAATTTAAATCACATATACATAATTATTTATTTTAAGCCTAATTTAAAATTGAAATTCAAATGTAAGTATAATTTGATAAGATTTAATTTGAATACTGATTTGTATACTAATTTAATCACATATTTATAATTATTTGAAATTTAAATTCAATCTCATTTCTAAATCGATTGATTAATCGGTTATTGAATCTAATTTGATTTCCACAGAATAATTATCTTTTACTAACATCAAATATTTGATTTCTACAGAATTTGAATCCTAAAATAATCGGCTGCATAATTGATTGTTACATACGCATAGTTCACAAAACTACATCAAATATATATAATATATTAAAATAAAAGAAAATCGAATGCATACATCCTGCCACGTGGAATTATGATATGAAATTCCACGTGGGGCCTTCTCATTCGTCAGCCATGCAGTTGATTCAAATATGAGCCTAATTTGATAAGATTTAATGTAATCCTAATTTGAAACCGAAATTCAATGTATGCCTAATTTGATAAGATTTAATTTTAATATTGATTTATATTCTAATTTAATCACATATTTCTAATATTTGAAATTGAAATTCAATCTCATTTCTAAATTGATTTATTAGTCGGTTATGAAATCCGATTTGATTTTCACAGAATAATTATCTTTACCTAACATCAAACATTTGATTTCTACAGAATTTGAATCCTAAAATAACCGACTGTATAAATTATTTTTACACGCGCATAATTCACAAAACTACTTCAATTCTATATAATATATTAAAACAAAAGAAAATCAAATGCACACACCCTGCCACGTGGAATTATGACTTGGAATTCCATGTGGCGCCTTCTCATTCATCAACCATGCTATTGATTCAAATGTAAGCCTAATTTGATAAGATTTAATGTAAGCCTAATTTGAAACTGAAATTCAAATGTAAGCCTAATTTGATAAGATTTAATTTGAATATTGAGTTGTCCAAATTTAATCACATGTTTAAAATATCGCAGAATCATAAAATTATTTGATAATTTAAAATTTGAAATTAGAATTGAATATTTCTAATTCCCATGACTCATGCAATTACCCTTGATAAGATTTGATATTAATAAAACAAATTTAAATCACATATACGTAATTATTTAATCTAAGCCTAATTTGAAACTGAAATTCAAATGTAAGCCTAATTTGATAAGATTTAATTTGAATATTTATTTGTATTCTAATTTAATCACATATATATAATTATTTGAAATTGAAATTCATTCTCATTTCTATATTGATTGATTAATCGGTTTGGAATTCAATTTGATTTCTACAAAATTTGAATCCCAAAATAACCGGCTGCATAAATGATTTTTACACACGTATAATTCACAAAACTACTTCAAATCTATATAATATATTAAAACAGAAGAAAATCGAATGCACACAACCTGCCACGTGGAATTAATTCCACGTGATGCCTTCTCATTCGTCAACCATGCTATTGATTCGAATGTAAGCCTAATTTGATAAGATTTAATGTAAGCCTAATTTGAAACTGAAGTTAAAATGTAAGCCTAATTTGATAAGATTTAATTTGAATATTGATTTTTTCAAATTTAATTACATATTTAAAATATAGCAGAATCATCAAATTATCTGACAATTTAAAATTTGAAATTAGAATTCAATATTTCTAATTCACGTATGAAAAAGACGATGTCCATAAATTAATTCCCCATGACTCATGCAATTACCTTTGATAATATTTGGTATTAATAATGCAAATATAAATCACATATACGTAATTATTTAATGTAAACCTAATTTGAAACTGAAATTCAAATGTAAGCCTAATTTGATAAGATTTAATTTGAATATTGATTTTTATTCAAATTTAATAACATATTTATGATTATTTGAAATTGAAATTCAATCTCATTCTAAATTAATTGGTCGGTTATGGAATCCAGTTTTATTTCCACATAATATTTATCTTTTTCTAACATCAAATATTTGATTTCTACAAATATGAATCCCAAAATAACCGGCTGCATAAATGATTTTTACACACGCATAATTCACAAAACTACTTCAAATCTATATAATATATTAAAATAGAAGAAAATCGAATGCACACAGCCTGCCACGTGGAATTATGATGTGGAATTCCACGTGGCGCCTTCTCATTCGTCAACCATGCTATTGATTCAAATGTAAGCCTAATTTGATAAGATTTAATGAAAGCCTAATTTGAAACTTAAATTCAAATGTAAGCCTAATTTGATAAGATTTAGTTTGAATATTGATTTGTCTAAGTTTAATCACATATATAAAATAACACAGAATCATAAAATTATTGTACAATTTAAAATTTGAAATTAGAATTCAATATTTCTAATTGACGTATGTAATAGATGATGTCCATAAATTAATTCCCCATGACTCATGCAATTACCTTTGATAAAATTTGGTATTAATAAAGAAACTTTAAATCACATATAAGTAATTATTTAATGTAATCCTAATTTGAAACTGAAATTCAAATGTAAGCCTAATTTGATAAGATTTAATTTGAATATTGACTTGTATTCTAATTTAATCACATATTTATAATTAATTGAAATTGAAATTCAATCAAATTTCTAAATTGATTGATTAGTCGATTATGGAATCCAATTTGATTTTGACAGAATAATTAACTTTTACTAACATCAAATATTTGATTTCTACAATTTGAATCCCAAAATAACCGATCGCATAAATGATTTTTACTCGTGCATAATTCACAAAACTACATTAAATCTATATAATATATTAAAACAGTAGAAAATTGAATGCACACAACCTGCCACGTGGAATTATGTGGTGGAATTCCATGTGGCGCCTTCTCATTCGTCAACCATGTTATTGATTCAAATGTAAGCCTAATTTGATAAGATTTAATATAAGCCTAATTTGAAACCGAAATTCAAATGTAAGCCTAATTTGATAAGATTTAATTTGAATATTGATTTGTCCAAATTTAATCACATATTTAAAATATCACGAGTAATCATAAAATTATTTGACAATTTAAAATTTAAAATTAGAATTCAAAATTTCTAATTCACATATGTAATAGTTGATGTCCATAAATTAATTCCCATGACTCATGCAATTACCTTTGATAAGATTTGATATTAATAAAGCAAATTTAAATAACATATACATAATTATTTTTTTTAAGCCTAATTAAAAACTGAAATTCAAATGTAAGTCTAATTTGATAAGATTTAATTTGAATACTGATTTGTATTCTAATTTAATCACATATTTATAATTATTTGAAATTTAAATTCAATCTCATTTCTAAATCGATTGATTAATCGGTTATTGAATCTAATTTGATTTCCACAGAATAATTATCTTTTACTAACATCAAATATTTGATTTCTACAGAATTTGAATCCTAACATAATCGGCTGCATAAATGATTTTTAAACACGCATAGTTCACAAAACTACTTCAAATATATATAATATATTAAAACAAAAGAAAATCGAATGCATACATCCTGCCACGTGGAATTATGATATGAAATTCCACGTGGGGCCTTCTCATTCGTCAGCCATGCAGTTGATTAAATTATGAGCCTAATTTGATAAGATTTAATGTAATCCTAATTTGAAACCGAAATTCAATGTATGCCTAATTTGATAAGATTTAATTTTAATTTTGATTTATATTCTAATTTAATCACATATTTCTAATATTTGAAATTGAAATTCAATCTCATTTCTAAATTGATTTATTAGTCGGTTATGAAATCCGATTTGATTTTCACAGAATAATTATCTTTACCTAACATCAAACATTTGATTTCTACAGAATTTGAATCCTAAAATAACCGACTGTATAAATTATTTTTACACGCGCATAATTCACAAAACTACTTCAATTCTATATAATATATTAAAAGAAAAGAAAATCAAATGCACACACCCTGCCACGTGGAATTATGACGTGGAATTCCATGTGGCGCCTTCTCATTCATCAACCATGCTATTGATTCAAATGTAAGCCTAATTTGATAAGATTTAATGTAAGCCTAATTTGAAACTGAAATTCAAATGTAAGCCTAATTTGATAAGATTTAATTTGAATATTGAGTTGTCCAAATTTAATCACATATTTAAAATATCGCTGAATCATAAAATTGTTTGATAATTTAAAATTTGAAATTAGAATTGAATATTTCTAATTCCCATGGCTCATGCAATTACCCTTGATAAGATTTGATATTAATAAAACAAATTTAAATCACATATACGTAATTATTTAATCTAAGCCTAATTTGAAACTGAAATTCAAATATAAGCCTAATTTGATAAGATTTAATTTGAATATTTATTTGTATTCTAATTTAATCACATATTTATAATTATTTGAAATTGAAATTCATTCTCATTTCTATATTGATTGATTAATCGGTTTGGAATTCAATTTGATTTCTACAAAATTTGAATCCCAAAATAACCGGCTGCATAAATGATTTTTACACACGTATAATTCACAAAACTACTTCAAATCTATATAATATATTAAAACAGAAGAAAATCGAATGCACACAACCTGCCACGTGGAATTATGACGTGGAATTCCACGTGATGCCTTCTCATTCGTCAACCATGCTATTGATTCGAATGTAAACCTAATTTGATAAGATTTAATGTAAGCCTAATTTGAAACTGAAGTTAAAATGTAAGCCTAATTTGATAAGATTTAATTTGAATATTGATTTTTTCAAATTTAATTACATATTTAAAATATAGCAGAATCATAAAATTATCTGACAATTTAAAATTTGAAATTAGAATTCAATATTTCTAATTCACGTATGAAAAAGACGATGTCCATAAATTAATTCCCCATGACTCATGCACTTACATTTGATAATATTTGGTATTAATAAAGCAAATTTAAATCACATATACGTAATTATTTAATGTAAACCTAATTTGAAACTGAAATTCAAATGTAAGCCTAATTTGATAAGATTTAATTTGAATATTGATTTTTATTCAAATTTAATAACATATTTATGATTATTTGAAATTGAAATTCAATCTCATTCTAAATTAATTGGTCGGTTATGGAATCCAGTTTTATTTCCACATAATATTTATCTTTTTCTAACATCAAATATTTGATTTCTACAAATATGAATCCCAAAATAACCGGCTGCATAAATGATTTTTACACACGCATAATTCACAAAACTACTTCAAATCTATATAATATATTAAAATAGAAGAAAATCGAATGCACACAGCCTGCCACGTGGAATTATGATGTGGAATTCCACGTGGCGCCTTCTCATTCGTCAACCATGCTATTGATTCAAATGTAAGCCTAATTTGATAAGATTTAATGAAAGCCTAATTTGAAACTTAAATTCAAATGTAAGCCTAATTTGATAAGATTTAGTTTGAATATTGATTTGTCTAAGTTTAATCACATATATAAAATAACACAGAATCATAAAATTATTGTACAATTTAAAATTTGAAATTAGAATTCAATATTTCTAATTGACGTATGTAATAGATGATGTCCATAAATTAATTCCCCATGACTCATGCAATTACCTTTGATAAAATTTGGTATTAATAAAGAAACTTTAAATCACATATAAGTAATTATTTAATGTAATCCTAATTTGAAACTGAAATTCAAATGTAAGCCTAATTTGATAAGATTTAATTTGAATATTGACTTGTATTCTAATTTAATCACATATTTATAATTAATTGAAATTGAAATTCAATCAAATTTCTAAATTGATTGATTAGTCGATTATGGAATCCAATTTGATTTTGACAGAATAATTAACTTTTACTAACATCAAATATTTGATTTCTACAGAATTTGAATCCCAAAATAACCGACTGCATAAATGATTTTTACTCGTGCATAATTCACAAAACTACATTAAATCTATATAATATATTAAAACAGTAGAAAATTGAATGCACACAACCTGCCACGTGGAATTATGTGGTGGAATTCCATGTGGCGCCTTCTCATTCGTCAACCATGTTATTGATTCAAATGTAAGCCTAATTTGATAAGATTTAATATAAGCCTAATTTGAAACTGAAATTCAAATGTAAGCCTAATTTGATAAGATTTAATTTGAATATTGATTTGTCCAAATTTAATCACATATTTAAAATATCACAGAATCATAAAATTATTTGACAATTTAAAATTTAAAATTAGAATTCAAAATTTCTAATTCACATATGTAATAGTTGATGTCCATAAATTAATTCCCCATGACTCATGCAATTAACTTTGATAAGATTTGATATTAATAAAGCAAATTTAAATAACATATACATAATTATTTTTTTTAAGCCTAATTAAAAACTGAAATTCAAATGTAAGTCTAATTTGATAAGATTTAATTTGAATACTGATTTGTATTCTAATTTAATCACATATTTATAATTATTTGAAATTTAAATTCAATCTCATTTCTAAATCGATTGATTAATCGGTTATTGAATCTAATTTGATTTCCACAGAATAATTATCTTTTACTAACATCAAATATTTGATTTCTACAGAATTTGAATCCTAACATAATCGGCTGCATAAATGATTTTTAAACACGCATAGTTCACAAAACTACTTCAAATATATATAATATATTAAAACAAAAGAAAATCGAATGCATACATCCTGCCACGTGGAATTATGATATGAAATTCCACGTGGGGCCTTCTCATTCGTCAGCCATGCAGTTGATTAAAATATGAGCCTAATTTGATAAGATTTAATGTAATCCTAATTTGAAACCGAAATTCAATGTATGCCTAATTTGATAAGATTTAATTTTAATATTGATTTATATTCTAATTTAATCACATATTTCTAATATTTGAAATTGAAATTCAATCTCATTTCTAAATTGATTTATTAGTCGGTTATGAAATCCGATTTGATTTTCACAGAATAATTATCTTTACCTAACATCAAACATTTGATTTCTACAGAATTTGAATCCTAAAATAACCGACTGTATAAATTATTTTTACACGCGCATAATTCACAAAACTACTTCAATTCTATATAATATATTAAAACAAAAGAAAATCAAATGCACACACCCTGCCACGTGGAATTATGACGTGGAATTCCATGTGGCGCCTTCTCATTCATCAACCATGCTATTGATTCAAATGTAAGCCTAATTTGATAAGATTTAATGTAAGCCTAATTTGAAACTGAAATTCAAATGTAAGCCTAATTTGATAAGATTTAATTTGAATATTGAGTTGTCCAAATTTAATCACATATTTAAAATATCGCAGAATCATAAAATTATTTGATAATTTAAAATTTGAAATTAGAATTGAATATTTCTAATTCCCATGACTCATGCAATTACCCTTGATAAGATTTGATATTAATAAAACAAATTTAAATCACATATACGTAATTATTTAATCTAAGCCTAATTTGAAACTGAAATTCAAATATAAGCCTAATTTGATAAGATTTAATTTGAATATTTATTTGTATTCTAATTTAATCACATATTTATAATTATTTGAAATTGAAATTCATTCTCATTTCTATATTGATTGATTAATCGGTTTGGAATTCAATTTGATTTCTACAAAATTTGAATCCCAAAATAACCGGCTGCATAAATGATTTTTACACACGTATAATTCACAAAACTACTTCAAATCTATATAATATATTAAAACAGAAGAAAATCGAATGCACACAACCTACCACGTGGAATTATGACGTGGAATTCCACGTGATGCCTTCTCATTCGTCAACCATGCTATTGATTCGAATGTAAGCCTAATTTGATAAGATTTAATGTAAGCCTAATTTGAAACTGAAGTTAAAATGTAAGCCTAATTTGATAAGATTTAATTTGAATATTGATTTTTTCAAATTTAATTACATATTTAAAATATAGCTGAATCATAAAATTATCTGACAATTTAAAATTTGAAATTAGAATTCAATATTTCTAATTCACGTATGAAAAAGATGATGTCCATAAATTAATTCCCCATGACTCATGCAATTACCTTTGATAATATTTGGTATTAATAAAGCAAATATAAATCACATATACGTAATTATTTAATGTAAACCTAATTTGAAACTGAAATTCAAATGTAAGCCTAATTTGATAAGATTTAATTTGAATATTGATTTTTATTCAAATTTAATAACATATTTATAATTATTTGAAATTGAAATTCAATCTCATTCTAAATTAATTGGTCGGTTATGGAATCCAGTTTTATTTCCACATAATATTTATCTTTTTCTAACATCAAATATTTGATTGCTACAAATATGAATCCCAAAATAACCGGCTGCATAAATGATTTTTACACACGCATAATTCACAAAACTACTTCAAATCTATATAATATATTAAAATAGAAGAAAATCGAATGCACATACGGCGCCACGTGGAATTATGATGTGGAATTCCACGTGGCGCCTTCTCATTCGTCAACCATGCTATTGATTCAAATGTAAGCCTAATTTGATAAGATTTAATGAAAGCCTAATTTGAAACTTAAATTCAAATGTAAGCCTAATTTGATAAGATTTAGTTTGAATATTGATTTGTCTAAGTTTAATCACATATATAAAATAACGCAGAATCATAAAATTATTGTACAATTTAAAATTTGAAATTAGAATTCAATATTTCTAATTGACGTATGTAATAGATGATGTCCATAAATTAATTCCCCATGACTCATGCAATTACCTTTGATAAAATTTGGTATTAATAAAGCAAATTTAAATCACATATAAGTAATTATTTAATGTAATCCTAATTTGAAACTGAAATTCAAATGTAAGCCTAATTTGATAAGATTTAATTTGAATATTGACTTGTATTCTAATTTAATCACATATTTATAATTAATTGAAATTGAAATTCAATCACATTTCTAAATTGATTGATTAGTCGATTATGGAATCCAATTTGATTTTGACAGAATAATTAACTTTTACTAACATCAAATATTTGATTTCTACAGAATTTGAATCCCAAAATAACCGACTGCATAAATGATTTTTACACGTGCATAATTCACAAAACTACATTAAATCTATATAATATATTAAAACAGTAGAAAATTGAATGCACACAACCTGCCACGTGGAATTATGTGGTGGAATTCCATGTGGCGCCTTCTCATTCGTCAACCATGTTATTGATTCAAATGTAAGCCTAATTTGATAAGATTTAATATAAGCCTAATTTGAAACTGAAATTCAAATGTAAGCCTAATTTGATAAGATTTAATTTGAATATTGATTTGTCCAAATTTAATCACATATTTAAAATATCTCATAATCATAAAATTATTTGACAATTTAAAATTTAAAATTAGAATTCAGTATTTCTAATTCACGTATGTAATAGTTGATGTCCATAAATTAATTCCCCATGACTCATGTAATTACCTTTGATAAGATTTGATATTAATAAAGCAAATTTAAATAACATATACATAATTATTTATTTTAAGCCTAATTAAAAACTGAAATTCAGATGTAAGTCTAATTTGATAAGATTTAATTTGAATACTGATTTGTATTCTAATTTAATCACATATTTATAATTATTTGAAATTTAAATTCAATCTCATTTCTAAATCGATTGATTAATCGGTTATTGAATCTAATTTGATTTCCACAGAATAATTATCTTTTACTAACATCAAATATTTGATTTCTACATAATTTGAATCCTAACATAATCGGCTGCATAAATGATTTTTACACACGCATAGTTCACAAAACTACTTCAAATATATATAATATATTAAAACAAAAGAAAATCGAATGCATACATCCTGCCACGTGGAATTATGATATGAAATTCCACGTGGGGCCTTCTCATTCGTCAGCCATGCAGTTGATTAAAATATGAGCCTAATTTGATAAGATTTAATGTAATCCTAATTTGAAACTGAAATTCAATGTATGCCTAATTTGATAAGATTTAATTTTAATATTGATTTATATTCTAATTTAATCACATATTTCTAATATTTGAAATTGAAATTCAATCTCATTTCTAAATTGATTTATTAGTCGGTTATGAAATTTGATTTGATTTTCACAGAATAATTATCTTTACCTAACATCAAACATTTGATTTCTACAGAATTTGAATTCTAAAATAATCGACTGTATAAATTATTTTTACACGCGCATAATTCACAAAACTACTTCAATTCTATATAATATATTAAAACAAAAGAAAATCAAATGCACACACCCTGCCACGTGGAATTATGACGTGGAATTCCATGTGGCGCCTTCTCATTCATCAACCGTGCTATTGATTCAAATGTAAGCCTAATTTGATAAGATTTAATGTAAGCCTAATTTGAAACTGAAATTCAAATGTAAGCCTAATTTGATAAGATTTAATTTGAATATTGAGTTGTCCAAATTTAATCACATATTTAAAATATCGCAGAATCATAAAATTATTTGATAATTTAAAATTTGAAATTAGAATTGAATATTTCTAATTCCCATTACTCATGCAATTACCCTTGATAAGATTTGATATTAATAAAACAAATTTAAATCACATATACGTAATTATTTAATCTAAGCCTAATTTGAAACTGAAATTCAATTGTAAGCCTAATTTGATAAGATTTAATTTGAATATTTTTTTGTATTCTAATTTAATCACATATTTTTAATTATTTGAAATTGAAATTCATTCTCATTTCTATATTGATTGATTAATCGGTTTGGAATCCAATTTGATTTCTACAAAATTTGAATCCCAAAATAACCGGCTGCATAAATGATTTTTACACACGTATAATTCACAAAACTACTTCAAATCTATATAATATATTAAAACAGAAGAAAATCGAATGCACACAACCTGCCACGTGGAATTATGACGTGGAATTCCACGTGATGCCTTCTCATTCGTCAACCATGCTATTGATTCGAATGTAAGCCTAATTTGATAAGATTTAATGTAAGCCTAATTTGAAACTGAAATTAAAATGTAAGCCTAATTTTATAAGATTTAATTTGAATATTGATTTTTCCAAATTTAATTACATATTTAAAATATAGCAGAATCATAAAATTATCTGACAATTTAAATTTTGAAATTAGAATTCAATATTTCTAATTCACGTATGAAAAAGATGATGTCCATAAATTAATTCCCCATGACTCATGCAATTAGCTTTGATAATATTTGGTATTAATAAAGCAAATTTAAATCACATATACATAATTATTTAATGTAAACCTAATTTTAAACTGAAATTAAAATGTAAGCCTATTTTGATAAGATTTAATTTGAATATTGATTTTTATTCAAATTTAATAACATATTTATAATTATTTGAAATTGAAATTCAATCTCATTCTAAATTAATTGGTCGGTTATGGAATCCAGTTTTATTTCCACCTAATATTTATCTTTTTCTAACATCAAATATTTGATTTCTACAAATATGAATCCCAAAATAACCGGCTGCATAAATGATTTTTACACACGCATAATTCACAAAACTACTTCAAATCTATATAATATATTAAAATAGAAGAAAATCGAATGCACACAGCCTGCCACGTGGAATTATGATGTGGAATTCCACGTGGCGCCTTCTCATTCGTCAACCATGCTATTGATTCAAATGTAAGCCTAATTTGATAAGATTTAATGAAAGCCTAATTTGAAACTTAAATTCAAATGTAAGCCTAATTTGATAAGATTTAGTTTGAATATTGATTTGTATAAGTTTAATCACATATATAAAATAACGCAGAATCATAAAATTATTGTACAATTTAAAATTTGAAATTAGAATTCAATATTTCTAATTGACGTATGTAATAGATGATGTCCATAAATTAATTCCCCATGACTCATGCAATTACCTTTGATAAAATTTGGTATTAATAAAGCAAATTTAAATCACATATAAGTAATTATTTAATGTAATCCTAATTTGAAACTGAAATTCAAATGTAAGCCTAATTTGATAAGATTTAATTTGAATATTGACTTGTATTCTAATTTAATCACATATTTATAATTAATTGAAATTGAAATTCAATCACATTTCTAAATTGATTGATTAGTCGATTATGGAATCCGATTTGATTTTGACAGAATAATTAACTTTTACTAACATCAAATATTTGATTTCTACAGAATTTGAATCCCAAAATAACCGACTGCATAAATGATTTTTACACGTGTATAATTCACAAAACTACATTAAATCTATATAATATATTAAAACAGTAGAAAATTGAATGCACACAACCTGCCACGTGGAATTATGTGGTGGAATTCCATGTGGCGCCTTCTCATTCGTCAACCATGTTATTGATTCAAATGTAAGCCTAATTTGATAAGATTTAATATAAGCCTAATTTGAAACTGAAATTCAAATGTAAGTCTAATTTGATAAGATTTAATTTGAATACTGATTTGTATTCTAATTTAATCACATATTTATAATTATTTGAAATTTAAATTCAATCTCATTTCTAAATCAATTGATTAATCGATTATTGAATCTAATTTGATTTCCACAGAATAATTATCTTTTACTAACATCAAATATTTGATTTCTACAGAATTTGAATCCTAACATAATCGGCTGCATAAATGATTTTTACACACGCATAGTTCACAAAACTACTTCAAATATATATAATATATTAAAACAAAAGAAAATCGAATGCATACATCCTGCCACATGGAATTATGATATGAAATTCCACGTGGGGCCTTCTCATTCGTCAGCCATGCAGTTGATTCAAATATGAGCCTAATTTGATAAGATTTAATGTAATCCTAATTTGAAACCGAAATTCAATGTATGCCTAATTTGATAAGATTTAATTTTAATATTGATTTATATTCTAATTTAATCACATATTTCTAATATTTGAAATTGAAATTCAATCTCATTTCTAAATTGATTTATTAGTCGGTTATGAAATCCGATTTGATTTTCACAGAATAATTATCTTTACCTAACATCAAACATTTGATTTCTACAGAATTTGAATCCTAAAATAACTGACTGTATAAATTATTTTTACACGCGCATAATTCACAAAACTACTTCAATTCCATATAATATATTAAAACAAAAGAAAATCAAATGCACACACCCTGCCACGTGGAATTATGACGTGGAATTCCATGTGGCGCCTTCTCATTCATCAACCATGCTATTGATTCAAATGTAAGCCTAATTTGATAAGATTTAATGTAAGCCTAATTTGAAACTGAAATTCAAATGTAAGCCTAATTTGATAAGATTTAATTTGAATATTGAGTTGTCCAAATTTAATCACATATTTAAAATATCGCAGAATCATAAAATTATTTGATAATTTAAAATTTGAAATTAGAATTGAATATTTCTAATTCCCATGACTCATGCAATTGCCCTTGATAAGATTTGATATTAATAAAATAAATTTAAATCACATATACGTAATTATTTAATCTAAGCCTAATTTGAAACTGAAATTCAAATGTAAGCCTAATTTGATAAGATTTAATTTGAATATTGATTTGTATTCTAATTTAATCACATATTTATAATTATTTGAAATTGAAATTCATTCTCATTTCCATATTGATTGATTAATCGGTTTGGAATCCAATTTGATTTCTACAAAATTTGAATCCCAAAATAACCGGCTGCATAAATGATTTTTACACACGCATAATTCACAAAACTACTTCAAATCTATATAATATATTAAAACAGAAGAAAATCGAATGCACACAACCTGCCACGTGGAATTATGACGTGGAATTCCACGTGATGCCTTCTCATTCATCAACCATGCTATTGATTCGAATGTAAGCCTAATTTGATAAGATTTAATGTAAGCTTAATTTGAAACTGAAATTAAAATGTAAGCCTAATTTGATAAGATTTAATTTGAATATTGATTTGTCCAAATTTAATTACATATTTAAAATATAGCAGAATCATAAAATTATCTGACATTTTAAAATTTGAAATTAGAATTCAATATTTCTAATTCACGTATGAAAAAGATGATGTCCATAAATTAATTCCCCATGACTCATGCACTTACCTTTGATAAGATTTGGTATTAATAAAGCAAATTTAAATCACATATACGTAATTATTTAATGTAAACCTAATTTATAAGATTTAATTTGAATATTGATTTTTATTCAAATTTAATAACATATTTATAATTATTTGAAATTGAAATTCAATCTCATTCTAAATTAATTGGTCAGTTATGGAATCCAGTTTTATTTCCACATAATATTTATCTTTTTCTAACATCAAATATTTGATTTATACAAATATGAATCCCAAAATAATCGACTGCATAAATGATTTTTACACACGCATAATTCACAAAACTACTTCAAATCTATATAATATATTAAAATAGAAGAAAATCGAATGCACACAGCCTGTCACGTGGAATTATGATGTGGAATTCCACGTGGCGCCTTCTCATTCGTCAACCATGCTATTGATTTAAATGTAAGCCTAATTTGATAAGATTTAATATAAGCCTAATTTGAAACTGAAATTCAAATGTAAGCCCAATTTGATAAGATTTAATTTGAATATTGATTTGTCCAAAATTAATAACATATTTAAAATATTGCAGAATTATAAAATTATTTGACAATTTAAAATTTGAAATTAGAATTCAATATTTCCGATTCACGTATGTAGTAGATGATGTCCATAAATTAATTTCCCATGACTCATGCAATTACATTTGATAAGATTTGATATTAATAAAGCAAATTTATATCACATATACATAATTATTTAATCTAAGCCTAATTTGAATCTGAAATTGAAATGTAAGCCTATTTTGTAATTAAAATTCAAATGTAAGCCTAATTTGATAAGATTTAGTTTGAATATTGATTTGTATTCTAATTTAATCACATATTTATAATTATTTGAAATTGAAGTTTAATCTCATTTCTAAATTGATTGATTAGTCAGTTATAGAATCCAATTTGATTTCCACAGAATAATTATCTTTTACTAACATCAATGATTTGATTTCTACAAATTTGAATCCCAAAATAACCGGCTGCATAAATTATTTTTACACACGCATAATTCACAAAACTACATTAAATCTATATAATATATTAAAACAGTAGAAAATTGAATGCACACAACCTGCCACGTGGAATTATGTGGTGGAATTCCACGTGGCGCCTTCTCATTCGTCAACCATGTTATTGATTCAAATGTAAGCCTAATTTGATAAGATTTAATATAAGCCTAATTTGAAACTGAAATTCAAATGTAAGCCTAATTTGATAAGATTTAATTTGAATATTTATTTGTCCAAATTTAATCACATATTTAAAATATCGCAGAATCATAAAATTATTTGACAATTTAAAATTTGAAATTAGAATTCAATATTTCTAATTCACGTATGTAATAGTTGATGTCCATAAATTAATTCCCCATGACTCATGCAATTACCTTTGATAAGATTTGATATTAATAAAGCAAATTTAAATCACATATACATAATTATTTATTTTAAGACTAATTTAAAACTGAAATTCAAATGTAAGTATAATTTGATAAGATTTAATTTGAATACTGATTTGTATACTAATTTAATCACATATTTATAATTATTTGAAATTTAAATTCAATCTCATTTCTAAATCGATTGATTAATCGGTTATTGAATCTAATTTGATTTCCACAGAATAATTATCTTTTACTAACATCAAATATTTGATTTCTACAAAATTTTAATCCTAAAATAATCGGCTGCATAAATGATTTTTACACACGCATAGTTCACAAAACTACTTCAAATATATATAATATATTAAAACAAAAGAAAATCGAATGCATACATCCTGCCACGTGGAATTATGATATGAAATTTCACGTGGGGCCTTCTCATTCGTCAGCCAAGCAGTTGATTCAAATATGAGCCTAATTTGATAAGATTTAATGTAATCCTAATTTGAAACCGAAATTAAATGTATGCCTAATTTGATAAGATTTAATTTTAATATTGATTTATATTCTAATTTAATCACATATTTCTAATATTTGAAATTGAAATTCAATCTCATTTCTAAATTGATTTATTAGTCGGTTATGAAATCCGATTTGATTTTCACAGAATAATTATCATTACCTAACATCAAATATTTGATTTCTACAGAATTTGAATCCTAAAATAACCGACTGTATAAATTATTTTTACACGCGTATAATTCACAAAACTACTTCAAATCTATATAATTTATTAAAACAGAAGAAAATCAAATGCACACACCCTGCCACGTGGAATTATGACGTGGAATTTCATGTGGCGCCTTCTCATTCATCAACCATGCTATTGATTCAAATGTAAGCCTAATTTGATAAGATTTAATGTAAGCCTAATTTGAAACTGAAATTCAAATGTAAGCCTAATTTGATAAGATTTAATTTGAATATTGAGTTGTCCAAATTTAATCACATATTTAAAATATCGCAGAATCATAAAATTATTTGATAATTTAAAATTTGAAATTATAATTGAATATTTCTAATTCCCATGACTCATACAATTACCCTTGATAAGATTTGATATTAATAAAACAAATTTAAATCACATATACGTAATTATTTAATCTAAGCCTAATTTGAAACTGAAATTCAAATGTAAGCCTAATTTGATAAGATTTAATTTGAATATTTATTTGTATTCTAATTTAATCACATATTTATAATTATTTGAAATTGAAATTCATTCTCATTTCTATATTGATTGATTAATCGGTTTGGAATCCAATTTGATTTCTACAAAATTTGAATCCCAAAATAACCGGCTGCATAAATGATTTTTACACACGTATAATTCACAAAACTACTTCAAATCTATATAATATATTAAAATAGACGAAAATCGAATGCACACAACCTGCCACGTGGAATTATGACGTGGAATTCCACGTGATGCCTTCTCATTCGTCAACCATGCTATTGATTCAAATGTAAGCTTAATTTGATAAGATTTAATGTAAGCCTAATTTGAAACTGAAATTAAAATGTAAGCCTAATTTGATAAGATTTAATTTGAATATTGATTTTTCCAAATTTAATTACATATTTAAAATATAGCAGAATCATAAAATTATCTGACAATTTAAAATTTGAAATTAGAATTCAATATTTCTAATTCACGTATGAAAAAGATGATGTCCATAAATTAATTCCCCATGACTCATGCAATTACCTTTGATAAGATTTGGTATTAATAAAGCAAATTTAAATCACATATACGTAATTATTTAATGTAAACCTAATTAGAAACTGAAATTCAAATGTAAGCCTAATTTCATAAGATTTAATTTGAATATTGATTTTTATTCAAATTTAATAACATATTTATAATTATTTGAAATTGAAATTCAATCTCATTCTAAATTAATTGGTCGGTTATGGAATTCAGTTTTATTTCCACATAATATTTATCTTTTTCTAACATCAAATATTTGATTTCTACAAATATGAATCCCAAAATAACCGGCTGCATAAATGATTTTTACACACGCATAATTCACAAAACTACTTCAAATCTATATAATATATTAAAATAGAAGAAAATCGAATGCACACAGCCTGCCACGTGGAATTATGATGTGGAATTCCACGTGGCGCCTTCTCATTCGTCAACCATGCTATTGATTTAAATGTAAGCCTAATTTGATAAGATTTAATATAAGCCTATTTTGAAACTGAAATTCAAATGTAAGCTCAATTTGATAAGATTTAATTTGAATATTGATTTGTCCAAAATTAATATCATATTTAAAATATCGCAGAATTATAAATTTATTTGACAATTTAAAATTTGAAATTAGAATTCAATATTTCCGATTCACGTATGTAATAGATGATGTCCATAAATTAATTCCCCATGACTCATGCAATTACATTTGATAAGATTTGATATTAATAAAGCAAATTTAAATCACATATACATAATTATTTAATCTAAGCCTAATTTGAATCTGAAATTGAAATGTAAGCCTATTTTGTAACTGAAATTCAAATGTAAGCCTAATTTGATAAGATTTAGTTTGAATATTGATTTGTATTCTAATTTAATCACATATTTATAATTATTTGAAATTGAAATTTAATCTCATTTCTAAATTTATTGATTAGTCAGTTATAGAATCCAATTCTATTTCCACAGAATAATTATCTTTTACTAACATCAATGATTTGATTTCTACAAATTTGAATCCCAAAATAACCGGCTGCATAAATTATTTTTACACACGCATAATTCACAAAACTACTTCAAATCTATATAATATATTAACACAGAAGAAAATCGAATGCACACAGCCTGCCACATGGAATTATGATGTGAAATTGCATGTGGCGCCTTCTTATTCGTCAGTCATGCTATTGATTCAATTGTAAGCTTAATTTGATAAGATTTAATGTAAGCCTAATTTGAAACTGAAATTCAAATGTAAGCCTAATTTGATAAAATTTAATTTGATTATTGATTTGTCCAAATTTAATCAGATATTTAAAATATCGCAGAATCATAAAATTATTTGATCACATATTTAATTTGAATATAATTTTTTGCATTATGTTTGAAAGGCAATGTTTGTTCAAGGTTGAGGTCCACCAACGAACCATGGATTCTTCTGATCAGAAACGATCTTTCACGGTGAAGAAAATAACAGAGAATGCGGACACCATTACTCAATTTTTATCATTGGCAAATTCTTATGTAAGTGCAAACTATATTACAATGTCTATCAATATTATGTCATAAATAATATTTTTTTATTATTTTAAGCTGCAGGAGGTGGCTTCTAGACCAAATGTAGAAGTTCAAAATGTGTCCAACCTGAATGATAATGATGGGGTAGTTCATGTTCAACTTTACCTTTTCTTCTACTTCACTTTTTTTTTGTTATTTGCTTTTCATAAAAAATTAAGTGTACATGTTATTTATTATGCTTATTTTATTCAATGTAGGGTCATCCTATGGAATTTATGGGGGATAGTTGTTCAACATCAACATATGAGGACATAACTCCAAGGAAACGTTTGTTGGTGTGAGTACCCCGACCCGAACTCGTGTTTTGGGTCCGCTCTCCATAATTGGCATTATTTTTGAGCTCATATTATTTGCTAAAAAGCATTTTGAACCCAAAATAATCCATTCATTCCTTGATCCATTGAGCCTGCCTTCCTGCGGCCCAAGTTGTCACAAAGATGTACGCTGTCGTCCGACATAGGACGACCCCAAGGCGGTGGAAACTTTCTGTCGTCCGACATGGGATCTCCCATCAGCATGCCTATAAATAAAGGGCATGACTGATCATTTTAAGGGAGGAATTTTGGCAAGAAAGGAAACTCTGCTAAAATCAACACTCACTCTCTCTCTCTCATACACACACACTCACCTCCCTCCTCACACACACACACATCCAAGCCAAGATCCAAAAGAGATACTTCCTTTGTTGGTGTTTTGAAGGGTAAACACCATACTATTGGTGCCTTTACCTTGTGGACTACAATAGGTAGCCACTAAACCCTCTCTCTCTCTGATCAACTCTTGCATATTCATCTATATCATCTTGCATGCTTATATGTCTTGATATTATGTGAAATATTTGGGATTTTGTATGATAAAGGTGGTGGAGAGGTGAATCTTCCATATTCACTTCTCCCCACCTCAGATCTGAACATTTGGTGGCCTTAGCACCATTAAAGTTTGAATCTTGGTTGGCTTCCTTTGAGTTAGGAGGTGATGGCTACATGATAATGGCCATGGATATGTGATTCATCACATTTGGCCATTAAAGACATGTGATCCTCCCATAATACTCACGTAGTGTTACTATTTTACTGTTTCCAGTTGATAACATAGCTTAGTTTTGTAATGAGAACAAGGTGGAATCAATCTGGCTGAAGGGCACTGAAACAGGCCTCTGGTGTCGGACGACACAGGATCCCTTAAAGGATCTTGTGTCATACGACATACAGTTCCCAGAAAGCTGTCTGGCTTTCAAGGACTTCAGATCCACTCAGATCGGTTCCCTTTGTGACTCAAAGCTATGCTCAGATAGTAGTTTTAGTTCATCTAACGCTATTTGGGGAACCTAAGACCTTTGGGTGCAATCCGTTGATGGAGGCGGTTTTTCATATGACATGGACATCCTTGGGTGTCCTATGTCATATGACATCCATATCATTAAAAGTCAATCTTGACTTTGCTCACTCTAATCAACCCCAAACTGAGCTTAGACCCTGAATAGTGTCTTTTCTTAGTTAAAATAATCTTGTTCCAATTTCCAGAGCAGCTTTGGTGTTGTAAGAGGCAATCTGACCAGGAGGCTTCCTGTCGTCCGACATCCCTCTCTGAGGAAGTCTTGTGTCGGACGACATCCAAGCTTCCTGAACAGACTGTCTCAGCTCTTGCCTTGTAATGCAAGTCAACATTTGTAAAGGGTGTGGCCCCCTGTCATGGCTCACAAGTTGTATCCATTCTGAATTACCATCAGTGAAATCCCAGTTTGCATGCCCTGTTTATTGACACAAATTGCACACACTTTGAATGTTTATAATTGTCCAACGTTTGATTGAAAGTCTCGAAAGAGGCGTGTTGGGTGAACTCCCAAGTTCTTCCCAACACGTAACTTGACCCCCGAATCCAAATTCTCTTTAAAAAAGGTTTTTCAATGTTTTCCTTTAAAAACGGCGTGGCGACTCCCAAAAATTTCAAAATTCAAAAAGATAAACATTACTTTTCAGAGGCCGTTCATTCAGTGGCGACTCCGCTGGGGACGACATTGAAAAACCTTTGTTTTTGAAAAAAATGAAAACGATACTTGGTATATAGGTGGAAACCATTAACCTTCCTGTATCGCTCCCTAACCCGGGGCTTGGGATAAATTGTGGTCTAATAATCCCACGTAGCGGTATCATTCTTCTTTTTTGAAAAAGGAAAAGTTTTTCTTAAGAGGGTCAAACTTTCTTTAAAATCAACTTGGACAATTTCTTCATTCTCCTTGTGTGCAATTTGAGTCATTATGTGTGCTCTTATGTGCCTTACCATGATTTTGTGCCTATATGCTTTATATGCCTTGGTATGTGGCATTTTTGGGATGGGGGCTTCCCCCTTTGCAGTTTGCTTGGCCCTGTTAGTCAGCATCCCTATGTCGGACGACATCCCCTTCCTGGGAAGTCCTGTGTCAGACGACATAGGGATGCAGTGCAGAAGCAGGTTCAGCTGATCAGATGAACAGGGCAGGATGATTCTGGAATACAGCTGTTGGTGATCTTGACATTTGGGGCAGTCCCCTTTTGTCGTGCTTTGGGCTCATTCTCTTGTCTTTCCTTTTTTGCATATTGCATAAAAAAAAAACAATAAAAAATCTTTTTTACAACAAAAAACAAACAAAAAAAAAGCAAAAAATATATTTTCCTAGAAGATGCCTTCACACTACTCGCACGCTACCCACACATAGAGTTAGAACCCGGGAGTGTACGGACGGCATCGCAGACAGTGACGTGTTTCGCTTACGCTTGAGCGCCTAAAGTCCTCCTAGCCATTAGAGTAGGAGCCAACACTTGTCCGTGACACGCTTTCTACTGTGACCGGTTGGTTTTTGGCAAAATACTTTTCAAAACATTTTTCAAACTCGGTTTTCAAAATTTTCTCACAAAGTCCTAGTCATACTTCATCTCCAAAGTCTTGGCATACTCTCCTTCTTCATGACGAAATTATGACATAACTCAACGAGAGTACGTGTCAAAACTTTGACATATCTCAACGTGGGTACATGTCGATTTCTCGACTTGGCTTCGCAAGAGGTCATGACGCGTTTTCGACATGTGCTAACGCGAGATCATGTCGAATTCTTGACACGTACTAACGGGAGGCTATGCCGAAATTTCGCCATAAAGCGACGAGAGGCCATGCCAGATTTTTGACTCGAAGTGAGGAGAGGTCATGCCGAATTTTTTTCCAGGATTTTACCTGCGAAATGAGGTCTCGTACATTCAAACGTACTTTCGACCCTCTCTCCTCCCGAGTCTAGACGTTGACTTGGACTTGGTTTTGAAAATTTTGAGTTTGACTTGTTTTGACTTGTATGCCCATAAGTCCGTTCTCCCTTTTGATTGGTGGGTCCCACGTGCCCTATAGGACCTCTGCAGGGATTGTCCGTCCCGGAGGTGCAATACATGTGGAATACAGGGGGTCTATAGATGTAGTGATGGAACCCACTAATCCAGGAATAGAGTAGACTGCGAAAAAGAAGGTGTCCCCCTTTTCCAACCATTCCTAGGATTAATAAAAATCATTTTTATAAAAAAAATAATAACCAAAAAAAAACAAAAACAAAAAGAGCATATGCATGAGTCCGTCCTAAGCCTATCCTCTCCCCTACCTAAAACCGTTCTCTCCCCCTTTCAGTGAGCAAGTATTGGGTCAGAGTTCCGGGTGGTCGGTTAATCAGTTTCTCTCCGGTCAGGGATTCGTTTCCAGCAGTCTCAGAGATTGCAGATTCACAAGTTTCAGTGGGTTTGGGTCCGAATACGGGTGTTGATCCAGCTCAGAGTCAGAATGTCAGTCAAGGTGTAGGGCCAGATCAAGGTCAGAATGTGGGGCCAAACGTAGCTTTGAATGCCTCTCCTAGCAGTGGTTATGGCATGGGTCCTCATATGACACCCCCGGGAAGTCCATTTGTTAACCCTCACCCAGGTTTTAACTTCTCTCAGGAGGCTTCTCTCCGTGCTGCTCTCGAAGCTTCTCGTGCCGTGAGGATGCCGGTTGGGCCCGTTATGTCGAAGTAATGCGTATGCAAGGTGTTGTCGTAATCCGTCGCCCCGATGGGTCGTATGAAGAAATCAGGGAAGAGCCCGATGTTACTATCACCGACACTGGTTTTGTTCCCCCGTCCTCACCTAGGCAAGGCTTTCACAATGTGCCCCACCAATCTCCTATGGTGTGCCTAGCTCCTTTCTGATGCCAACTCATGGGAGTATGTCAAGACCCCCCCCGTCCCAGTGTCTACTTATGGCGGGCAATACGGGCTGAGAGGCGAATCAAGCTCCTTCCCGAAGGTCAGTGCTCAGGACCAGTTTGTGTTTTATCCCCAGAATCAGTTTGGGCAGAGTCAGCAGCCTAGTGGTGTCAACCAAGAGCAGTTTGGGTATGTTCAGAATCAGTTTGGGACTCAAGGTCAAAGTCCGTATAGCAGCGCGGGTCAGCCTTCCAACCCAGCCTTTGGTGGTCAGTTTGTTGCTCCTCATGATCGGTCCAATCAGCAGTAGAGCGGGTATCGTCTGTCAGGAAGCCAGATTTGCCAGGATCAGCTCCCGCAGTATCCACAGTCCCAATTCCAAAGCAACATCCCCCAGCCTGCAGTTTATTCTCCTCTCACCCAGCATCTGTATGGTTCCACCCCGTATTCAGCTCTGTACATCAGTATCAGGTCCCCTGCCCATGGTCAGGTTGGAAGTCAGTCAGTGCAGTTTGGGCTCCAGAATCCCGACGTTCAATTTAATGGTTACGACATGTACGGGAGCATAATCCCCAGCTCGGTTGGCTTAGTGGACAACAATGTTAGCATGCCCAAAACTTTTGGTCTTCCTCCGGCTGCCTTGCCTATCAGATCCACGCCAGAATTTTCAGTGCCATCCTCGACGGTAGCTTCAACTGTAGGGCAACCCCCATCTTCCGAGGTTTCAAGTTTGAAAGAAGAGCTGAAGTATGTGAAAGAACAATTGCACATGATGACTTTTGGGTCCAGCGTGGTCAATTTCGTAGAGCTCAAGGACTCTAAGGCCCTCCCTAAGAACTTCAAGATGCCCTCTATAACTAAGTTTGAAGGCTCCACATGCCCTAAAACTCACATGAATAGCTACATCATGTCTATGGGAGCCAAAGGGACTACCGAGGAGATGCTAGCCCTTTACTTTCACTTGTCCCTCGATGACTCTCCTTTGAGATGGTTTCTAGGCCTTAAACCGGAAGCGAGGGCTACGTGGTCCCAGATCAGTGATGCCTTTTTGGACAAATACAAGGGAAGTGTCGAGTGGTACACCACTCGTAGTGATTTGATCGGCACCATCTAGAGGCACGATGAGTCCGTAACAGATTTCTATAGGAGGTGGAACAAGAAGCTAAGTGAGTTGGTTCATCCAATTCCCCTATCCAATGAGAAGTCCATTTTCCTTTCATGTGTCAAGCCAGCTGTTAGGGAGGCCATTGGCTGTGGGTATTACCCGAAACTACGAGAAATGGTGAGTGCAGGAGCCGAAAGCGAGAATGCCACCTATTCCATTGTTCCAAACTCTACCCCCGTTGCTTCAAAGGGTAAGGAAGCTGCTGTCTCTAGCACCGTCAACTATATTCAAGGGGAGAAGGGTCAGTTATCCTGTCGTGGTGGAGGAAAGCCTCAGCGGTAGATATACGATGATTTGGGGATGCCAATTGAGGAGGCATTTAATGTTTTGGTAAAGACTGGGCTGATCAAGCCCCTGGATAATTACAACCCGGTTAAGGCAAATACCAATCTGGATACGAGCAAGTACTGCCAATACCATCAGTATCCTGGACATGCTTCCAATGACTACGTCCCTTTAAAGCTGCTCATCCAAAGGCTTATTGATGAGGGGAAGATCGAGAAGGCTCCTCGCCCCAATGTGGTTACCAATCTTCTTCCGTGATCTTTACCAGAACCCAGGGCCCTCCCATCCAATATTAATACAGTCAATCAGTCTTCGTAGGTTCTAGAATGTCCTTTATCGGACATGAGTCTGTCAAGTCCAAGATGGACCAGTCTTTTCTTTCTATGATAAAAATCTTTGTTTATCTTCTTGCTAGACTCGAGACATCACTTGCACACCCACATTACACTTAATTGAAATGGTCTTATCCTAGATGATCACTTGTGCTGCTCAACCACTAATGCTTTGAAATGACTCATGTTTAAATTAATCGAAGTGAGAAAATCAACTGATATCTTTCTCAAATTGGGGCTTACCAACCCCCCATCTTTCATCTCATATGCTCACATCTCTTTCATCATCCTCATCATCTCGTTGCTCGATGAATTTGCATGAATCTTTTCTCATTTAAAGCTTAAGCAAGCAATGAAGACTTAATTTCGTTTAGGTCATCCGGTAGTGATTGCGGTTGATGCCTTTCACCCTAGGGAAGCCATTACCTCCCCCTCACCAAATAATATCCGTTCATTTCAAGATCGGCGTGTTTTGAAACCCCGTCTAGCCATCATCTTTGCTAAGAGAAGTCCAAGCAACGCCAAATAAGTTAGCTTCGAGAGTCGGCAATGCATAAAATATTCAAGTCATGAAGGAAGGACATATATAATCCTCAGCTCCTCAGGAAGCCTTCCAAATTCTCAAAAGAAGGATTTTAAATCCTCACAATCTCAGATATAATCCTCAGCTCCTTAGGAAGCCTTCCAACTTCTCAAAAGAAGGATTTTAAATCCTTACAATTCAGCAAAAGTCTCCGACATCTCAAGAAGCTCTCCAATGATGTTCAAAAGGAGCCCGAATTCTCGCAAGATTCGCAAAATTTCTCGATAGCTTGGACTTTATCTCACCATTACCTTAACCAATCCTAAGCCATCCTCTCGATTATAGAGGATATTCCCATTTCCTTAACCCTTGCCTTTAGCCAAAGTTAAAATTCGACCTCTCATTCTTAGAGGCAATAAATCTTCCTCGCCGTAGATTTCCCAAACACGTCCCTGCAAGCCAACCTCTCATCTTTAGAGGTTCAGCCAGTAAAAGGCCCAGCCGACCTCTCATCTTAAGAGGTCACAATTTTCCAAATTACCCGATGGCCGATCGAAGCCTTGAAGCTCAGCCACAGTCCCTACCGGATAGTAATTTCATTCCAATATCCTCGAGATCTAAATCAAATTAATGCTTCATTGCTTGCTTAAATTGGAATCTAATCCGTCTTGGCTCAAAGTCATCAATCTAAGATTGTGCAAATTCAATCCATTCATTTGGCACTACATGTGAGCATATTTCGTTTCTCTTCCGCAAACACTTGCCGTGGATGTCCCATTGGGGCTTCACATCCGTGTCCTTCATCGACACTCCAAGAGGATATGTTTTTCAATCCTCCAAATCCTCATTCATTCTCTTTTCAATCGGGATAAGCCCGAACTACGGCGACCTGAGCTCCTCGTCAGGAGGGGAACGTAGGCAACCATAACTGGTCCGGTCGAAATCACAAACAAATCTCAAAAAATCTGGTCTCATCAAGGACCGTTCCCATACACTTTCCATCATTCCAAGCTTGATTCTCGATATCAGTTGGTTTTCTCTTCGTGATTAATCAAAATATTTGATTTAGTGGTTGAATAACCCGAACATCAATAAAGGGTTTTAAGCAGCCTTGTGATCATCACGAATAAGACAGGTTTTCAAATGTCTCGACAAGTCTTCTCTTTCTACATCTTAGGAAGATAGATCCAAACACTGTCTTTCTGTCAGCAGGGGCTTCCATAAACTTTTCCACACCTTATTGTGCTTATACTCTCTCAAAAGAGTCAAACCCTAAAGCGAGTGTGTCATACACCAATTCGGGATCCAATCCCATTCTTCGAAAAATGTGCCCCTGCACGTATATATTTCCGAGTCTATGACTGATTGACTAGGGTCTGAAAAAATGGGTGCCTCCTTGGTCGCGTGATGATTCTGCCTGTAACGGGACTGCATTGGACCTCTCTTCGTAACGTTTCATTTTGGGCCAAATATTGGATCTTGGGGCTGATGTCAAGGTTGAAGATGGATTTTAGGGATGCTGTGACTGCTGGAAGTCGCTTTTTGCGAATCTGTCCTTTTACAAATGTTGGGGCTGGTTTCCTAAGAAAGTCTGTTAACGTGACCATCCATCAGACGTCAGCGCTGGCCGCATCTGCAGCATTCAATCGGCGATCCGATACTTGCTCAAAATCTGTCCAAAGCAGCCCAAAACTGTATATATCCTTTCCCCTTACTCACCGGGCGCATGGGAGAGGATTTGACACACGTTACACCCAATAAATCCACAAATAACACCCAATACATTACCAACCCCCAACAAATGCCATTCTTTTTTGCCATTTCTTGGGACGGACTAATGCATATAAACAAATAAGTTTAGATGCTATCAAGAGAATGCATTAGTTGCAAAATACAAAAAAATTTTGTCTTACAAAGTGAGAAGCAATAGAATAGTGCATGCATTGTTTCTTCTCTCTCTCTAAGAGTCCTAAAGCATGGCAAAAGGGGACCACCGCAATCAATCCGGCTCTGAGTCGTCACCATGGTGCTCACCGCCCTCCTCAGAGCCACTCTGCTCCTGGCCATCGCTGCCGTCCTCTTGCTCCTCATGGATCTCGCCATCAGAGTCATCATCCTCCTCATCTAGGGCCCAAGGCTGGGGCTCGTCGTAATGTTCGTGCCACTGGGGCATTGCGGCAAGCGGGGGCTGGAAAGGATCATCCTCACCTTCATCGTCAAAGGCCCGTCTTGCAATGACAAATGAATCAAAAGTCCGTCTTGAAATGGCAAATCATCGTCAAAGGTCTGTCTTGCAATGGCAATGATCATCAATAGCCCGTCTCGCAACGACAAATCATCAGCAAAGTCCGTCTTGCAACGGTAATATTAACGGCAAAGTTCGCATTCTACCCGGCAAGTGCTTTCAAAGCCAGCCAATCATTTCAAGTGATCTTCATGTGCACAACCCTTGCAGGTAAGCACAGTACAGGTATGAAAGTATATCTCATTTCAACTGCAAATCGTCTTGCCTTGTGTTTGCTTTCTCGCAAAAGTCATTTCAAGTCTTGAAATTCATCTCGCGATACTTTTGAGTTAATCTCGATCCTCTTTAGGCTTGTTCCTATATCTCTCTAGGCTTGTTTCTATGCGTAGACTTGTTCGTACACCTCTATAGGCTTGTTCCTATGCGTAGGCTTATTCCTACACCTCTTTAGGCTTGTTCCTATATCTCGCTAGGCTTGTTCCTATGCGTAGGCTTGTTCCTACACCTCTTCAGGCTTGTTCCTATATCTCGCTAGGCATGTTCCTATGCGTAGGCTTGTTCCTACACCTCTTCAGGCTTGTTCCTATATCTCGCTAGGCTTGTTCCTATGCGTAGGCTTGTTCCTACACCTCTTCAGGCTTGTTCCTACACCTCTTCAGGCTTGTTCCTATATCTCGCTAGGCTTGTTCCTATGTGTAGGCTTGTTCCTACACCTCTTTAGGCTTGTTCCTATATCTCGCTAGGCTTGTCCCTATGCGTAGGCTTGTTCCTACACCTCTTCATGCTTGTTCCTATATCTCGCTAGGCTTGTTTCTATGCGTAGGCATGTTCCTACACCTCTTTAGGCTTGTTCCTATACTTCTTTAGGCTTGTTCCTATACCCTTTAGGCTTGTTCCTATACCCTTTTAGGCTTGTTCTTACACCCCTTTAGGCTCATTTTATGTCTCTGAACTATGTTGTGAGTATCTTTCATGTTATGCTTTTAGGATTATGCTTCTTGCGGGTGACTCCCAAAGAAAAAGTCAAAATCGCAGGTGACTCCCAAAGAAAAAGTCAAAATTGCGGGTGACTCCCAAAGAAAAAGTCAAAATTGCGGGTGACTCCCAAAGAAAAAGTCAAAATCGCGGGTGACTCCCAAGGAAAAATTCAAAATCGCGGGTGACTCCCAAACAAAAAGTCAAATTCACGGGTGACTCCCAAAGAAAAATTCAAATCGCGGGTGACTCCCAAAGAAAAAGTCAAATCGCGGGTGACTCCCAAAGAAAAAGTCAAATCGCGGGTGACTCCCAAAGAAAAAGTCAAAATCGCGGGGTGACTCCCCTTGGAATAGTCAATCTTCGGGGTGACTCCCCTTGGAACAGTCAATCTTTGGGGTGACTCCCCTTGGAACAGTCAATCTTTTGGGGTGACTCCCCTTGGAACAGTCAATTTTTTGGGGTGACTCCCCTTGGAACAGTCAATCTCCGGGGTGACTCCCCTTGGAACAGTCAATCTTCGGGGTTACTCCCCTTGGAACAGTCAATCTTTCGGGGTGACCCCCCTTGGAACAGTCACTCTTGGGTACGAAGCCCGTGGCCTCTCATTAGCGCCACCTCTTTGACGAACTACGATTCGGCTTGATTCCCCCACGGGATACATAGGAATCCTTTTCATAAAAGGTCCAGCCACATGACCACTATGGTCGCTTTCCCCCGGACACAAATGTCCATCTTGACGAACTACGATTCGGCTTGATTCCCCCACGGGATACGTAGGAATCCTTTTCATAAAAGGTCCAGCCACTTGACCATCTTGGTCACCTCTTTCCCCGCCGTTCGTGTCCGACCCGAGATTCTCATTTTATCGACGACCCCACTTCTTGCAGAAGTGACATCGCCGAGGGGCTCTGTGAGTACCCCGACCCGAAATCGTGTTTTAGGTCCGCTCTCCATGATTGGCATTATTTTTGGGCTCATATTATTTGCTAAAAAGCATTTTGAACCCAAAATAATCCATTCATTCCTTAATCCATTGGGCCTGTCTCCTGCGGCCCAAGTTGTCACAAAGATGTACGTTGTCGTTCGACATAGGACGACCCCAAGGCGATGGAAACTTTCTGTCGTCCGACATGGGATCTCCCATCAGCATGCCTATAAATAAAGGGCATGGCTGATCATTTTAAGGGAGGACTTTTGGCAAGAAAGGAAACTCTGATAAAATCAACACTCACTCTCTCTCTCTCTCATACACACACACACTCACCTCTCTCCTCACACACACACACATCCAAGCCAAGATCCAAAAGAGATACTTCCTTTGTTGGTGTTTTGAAGGGGTAAACACCATACTATTGGTGCCTTTACCTTGTGGACTACAATAGGTAGCAACTAAACCCTCTCTCTCTCTGATCAACTCTTGCATATTCATCTATATCATCTTGCATGCTTATATGTCTTGATATTATGTGAAATATTTGGGATTTTGCATGATAAAGGTGGTGAAGAGGTGAATCTTCCATATTCACTTCTCTCCACTTCAGATCTGAACATTTGGTGGCCTTAGCACCATTAAAGTTTGAATCTTGGTTGACTTCCTTTGAGTTAGGAGGTGATGGCTACATGATAATGGCCATAGATATGTGATTCATCACATTTGGCCATTAAAGCCATGTGATCCTCCCATAATACTCACGTAGTGTTACTATTTTTCTGTTTCCAGTTGATAACATAGCTTAGTTTTGCATTGAGAACAAGGTGGAATCAATCTGGCTGAAGGGCACTGAAACAGGCCTCTGGTGTCGGACGACATAGGATCCCTCAAAGGATCTTGTGTCATACGACATACAGTTCCCAGAAAGCTGTCTGGCTTTCAAGGACTTCAGATCCACTCAGATCGGTTCCCTTTGTGACTCAAAGCTATGCTCAGATAGTAGTTTTAGTTCATCTAACGCTATTTGGGGAACCTAAGACCTTTTGGGTGCAATCCGTTGATGGAGGCGGTTTGTCATATGACATGGACAGCCTTGGGTGTCCTATGTCATATGACATCCGTATCATTAAAAGTCAATCTTGACTTTGCTCACTCTAATCAACCCCAAACTGAGATTAGACCCTGAATAGTTCTTTTCTTAGTTAAAATAATCTTGTTCCAATTTCCAGAGCAGCTTTGGTGTTGTAAGAGGCAATCTGACCAGGAGGCTTCCTGTCGTCCGACATCCCTCTCTGAGGAAGTCCTGTGTCGGACGACATCCAAGCTTCCTGAGGAGACTGTCTCAGATCTTGCCTTGTAATGCAAGTCACCATTTGTAAAGGGTGTGGCCCCCTGTCATGGCTCACAAGTTGTATCCATTCTGAATTACCATCAATGAAATCCCAGTTTGCATGCCCTGTTTATTGACACAAATCGCACACACTTTGAATGTTTATAATTGTCCAACGTTTGATTGAAAGTCTCAAAAGAGGCGTGTTGGGTGAACTCCCAAGTTCTTCCCAACACGTAACCTGACCCCCGAATCCAAATTCTCTTTAAAAAAGGTTTTTCAATGTTTTCCTTTAAAAACGGCGTGGCGACTCCCAAAAATTTCAAAATTCAAAAAGATAAACACTACTTTTCAGAGACCGTTCATTCAGTTGGGCGCTGTTTCGAATAGTGAGGATGCCTAAATATCGATTACTAAAGCAATCAAACAAATCAAGCAGGAAAATAGATTCATTAGGTAAGTATGAAGAGTTTGTGTTTTATTTTTCTTAGCGTGGGGGATTGAACCAATATTTTTTTTTCATACTTTGTGATTTCTGATTAATTTTGAACCAATATTAGTACTTTGTGATTTCTAATTAGTTTTGAACCAATGAGTTTCCAAGCATTGACTTGGTTTTATTTATTTATACTATTTTTGAATGAGAGAGTATTATATAACTCTCTAATTGTTTCCCTGCCTTCTGATTTTCCTTAGTAAGTTAGATCATACACATGATCACTTTCTATGAATAATTCCATTCAGTTGTTGTACTTCCTGCTAATTTCTTAACCCGTAATTAGGAAACATTCGGTCCAACCTGTAATAAAGATCATATATATCTAAACCTTCTATTTAATAAGCATAAAGTATTTAGAATGGGTATCCACCCATAATGTTTCTAATAAAATCAAATTAGGACTTTTGATTTCTTTCAACCTTTCTAAGTTCTCACCAACCAGTAAACCTTTAGCATCCATCTTTATTTACGACCATAGGAAAAAAATGAGAGAGTGAAAGAAAAATAAAGCACACTTTGATGTGAGAAGAGGACATAATCTCTGCAAGAAACGCTTTGGCATCAGTAGAAAATGGAAGAACTTCAAATTGTTCAGCAACGTCCACTAGCAGATGGAATCAATCTATTCCATTGATAGAATTACCATTAACATCATGTGTCTGAATACATCTTTCACTAAGCATAGTTTGATTCACATTTGTTTGATTCATCATCATCAGATATATGGCTCAGATTGCCTCTGAACAAAAAATGAAAAATCACAATCCCAAATTGATAGAACCAAAAATCAAACAACTGCAGCATTTGCCCCCCCGCCCCCATCTCCCAAGTTTCGAGTATGAGACGGTCAGTAATGGCAATGTAGACGAACCCACCTTGATAATGCTGAAAGTCAAGTGATTAGCCCAACGATACCCACCTTGATACATAATGCTGAAAGTCATGCTTTGTCAAGGTATGTTTCCTTCTGTTGATCCAACTTACAATCTCCTACACAATGAACAAATCATTAATGAACAATTCTGGTGATATTTTTAACAATAAAATTAAGTCTAACAAAGGAAAACTACCTCAATCATTTCATGCAAGGGCTGATATGTCATTCCATCAATTTCGCATAGTTGCCTTAGTTTCGTTTGTAATTCTTCCATAAGTACAGAATGGATAGGAAATTAGAGACACGTCAACAAAATTAAAAGGGACGAGAAAGAGCAATATCAAACCTACGAATCAAAGCATCTTCTTCGACATCGACACTACCTCTCGAGCCATATCATCTATATTACTGGAAGGAATGGAAATGATTTGGATATGAAATAAAGGCTAATTAAGAAATAAAAAAGTAGGACATCAAACAATATTTCTAAAATATTATAGATAAATAACATTTGAAAAGAAAAATGGAAGAAGCAATTTTATAGTAGTTATATAATAGACTTAAATGTTAGGTAAAAGGGCGTAACTAATGAAATTGTTCCAACAGCAGTAAGAATCGAAATCCATAAAAATTGAAAGATGGTTTCCAATTTTGAAGACCAAAATTTATCAGGGTTCAAAATTTTGGGGATTTGAGATTAGAATGGAAAGGAGAAGCAATGAAGGGAGAGAGAGAGTTACATGATTTGAATCGGTTTCGGTGATTAATTGTTGGCTGGGAGCGTGGTGGCGAGCGGCGCCTCCTCCTCAGCAAATTGCCATCTGGACTCACGGCGTGAAGAGAGAGAAAGCAAGAGAAAAAATGTGCAAGGAGAGAGAAAAGGTTATTTTTTTGTTTATATATGTTGGATTGAAGTAAAACTTAAGGGGTCAAGTGAATTTTTTCAAGGGGTCAAAGTATAAAATTCAAAAATGATCAAGGGTGAACTTTAATTTCTGATTCATTAAATGTTTAACTGGGGTTAGCCACTTAAATAACAACAACTAACTATTTAATGGGTTTTACAAGTAAAGTGAATAAAATAGAAAGAAACAAAAAGAGAGGGAAAGAAAAATAAAACCATGAGCAGCTCCAAAACACCAGACGCACAAAAAAAAACCTAATCCTCCAAAACTCTAACAATCTCAAAATTCGTCCCACCCACAATTCCATCCCCATTTTACCTTTCTGTTCAATTAGTTTGAACCCCATTTTCGTCCAGTGCGATTATCCAGGGCTGTAATGGTTCTGGCTAATTTCAGTTAATCGTCAAGATCGAATAGGTTCAAGAGAGTTATTGAAAGGTAATAAGTTTGTTGGTATGTGCATCAAGTTAATGTTTGTGAACATGTCTGTATCAAATTTGGTGTTGATGTTGTACAATTTATGCATTTGAAACTAATCTGAGCTTTTAATTCTTTCTAACTTAAACTATTGATATCCATATGGTCGGTCCTAATCACATGATAATCCTTATTTGATGACAGCTTATGAATTTAATTTTTTAAAGTTGAATTCATAGAGTTTAAATATTGGTTTTCGTATGTTTATTTGTTGGATTGATGCTGAATTGATCACTTATCTTGACACATTGTATTAGTAATATATAAATGTATTGATGCATGACATACTAAACCTATAAAATTATATTTTATTAATTAATCACATGGATGTCTTATTTAGAGCGAGTGTTGTTGAACCTATTGTATGTGGTGATTATGTTATTCCTGAATAGATTTGGTGGCCATCTCAATAGTGTCTAACAGATGATTATGAGCTTTAATATCTATGATAATATGAACAATTCACACTATAAAAATATATCTTTTCCTTGTAAACTTGACATGTGACAATGTCTATCAGCAGGGGTTGCGGTGGAGCTACAAAGAATGCTGAATTTCTTGATGATGAAGAATATGCATACAGTTTTTGAAATGCAAAATTCATCCCAACACGGAAGGTGATTTATGTCAACTTTAGACCCGAACCCTTTAACTTCATATTAATGTTTTATCCTGCATTGATGTCCAAAACTAGGAGAGGGGGTAAGGTTAAGAATGCACTCTCTGCTGAAACGCTCTTCATGGTTCATAAGTAAAAAACTTATAGTACCTATTCTCCGCTTTTGGAAGTTATAACCGTTTGAAGTTTTATAAGCGCTTCTAACACTACACAAGTTGAATATGCAACTGATAGATGATCGATCCCAAGACAGAGAATGAGTATCTAAATAATCATAATCCCACTAAATAACAATAGGGGTGGGCATAAAATCACAATTTAATAATTAACTTTTTATTTTTTAATTAATTACTATTATTATGCCCCGTCGAGTATCGACGGGTTACTAACTAGTATATCTATATAGGAGAGTAAAATGCTATTCTCACATTAAGCCACATGAAATTCTACGTAATAATTACATGTGTTACAATCAGCTTAGTTGGAATCTAAAGTTGGTTTAGTTATAATTATTTTGATTAAAAAATTAGTTAAATATAGTTTTTATCATAAAATTATTTTGAAACTTAAATTAGTTACAACAAATCTCAATTCATTACCTCAGTACCTCAGGAACCATTTTGAATTGGCGTAATTGGTAAGGCATATACGAATTCAATTTTTCTCAAATCCATCTATCCAACAACCCACCTATAAATCAAACTTAATTATTAATCAAATATATATTTAATTTAATTAATCAATTTTTAATTCAATTACCTTGATAAATAAATATATATATATATATATATATATATATATATATATATATATATATATATATATATATATATATGTATATATATATATATATATATATATATATATGTATATATACATATATATATACATATATATATATATATATATATATATATATATATATATATATATATATATATATATATATATATACATATACATATATATATATATATATATATATATATGTATATATATATATATATATACATACATATATATATATACATACATATATATATACATATACATATATACATATATATATATATATATATATATATATATGTATATATATATATGTATATGTATATATATATACATATATATATATATATATATATATATATACATATACATATATATATATATATACATATATATATATATATATATGTATATATATATATATATATATATACATACATATATATATATATATACATATATATATACATATATATATATACATATATATATATATATATATATATATATATATATATATATATATATATGTATAATATATATATATGTATATATATATATGTATATATATATGTATATGTATATATATATATGTATATATATATGTATATGTATATATGTATATATATATATATATATATATATATATATATATATATATATATATATATGTAATATATACATATATATATATATATATGTAATAAATATATATATATACATATATATATATATACATATATATATATACATATATATATATATATATATATATATATATATATACATATATATATATACATATACATATATATATATATATATATATATATATATATATATATATATATATATATATATATATATATATATATATATATATATATATATTGATGTCGCAAGAAAAGTACTATATCAATCTCCATCCATCAATAAGACTGATCTCCTAGCTTTGATTGACCTGAAACAAAGAACCCACGACTAGCCGGAATGGTCTCCGGCAAAGACCCTCAGGCGTGAGAGTAAGTATGGTGTATGAGAGCTGATAAATTATAATGAACAAAAGTATTTAGAATAACAAATAGCAATTACCTCTAAACCGTTGAAGTTGTCATGTATTTATAGGCTTTGATAAGAGATATAATTGTAGTAGGATTGCATGAAATCCCTAGAATCGTGGATCAGTTTGTAGGAGATCATGTAAGTAAATTACTCCTGATTTGTAGGACTTCTGTTATGGAAATAGTTGTATATATGTTAAGACTCTGTAGGTTGATGTAAGCCTTATAGGTCGAGGTCGCCTGCCTGGAACAAGGTCGACCTGACTGATTGATATAGCCAGATGATACTTTGTATGAGATACGGATCGTATGTCGGACAATGAGCTAGGTTGACTGATCATTGATGGTGGGCCTTGGGCCTGGTAGTAATTGGGCCGACCCACTAAAGATGTGGTGGCGATAACGTTCGTAAAATTGGGCTTTATACGTTGGGCCTAGCCCGTCACTTTTATTCCGTTCAGTGGGCCCCAACTTTCTGGATGGACTTTGTCGACCAGGAAGTTATATAAGAATTTTGATGAGGATCCGATTAGGTCGCAGCTAGATGCTCGCACTACTGTTTGGTCGACCAATGATGACGTGGCTCAATCCTGATCGTAGATGGATTCAACGGCCAGATCTGTTGAGGCGCCACAAAGATGAGGAAAATACGGCGCTTTGGACAACTGCTTAGGAAACCGCGCCGGCATTAAATGGAAGGACTGAACCGTTTGAAATCCAAAACCCATCCAATTCAATTTAGGAAAGGGTATAAAAAGGGAAATCCTTATCCTTCTCAAACTTTTACAAGCTTCACATCTTTGAATATACCCAGCAAGAATCAGCAAGGAGAACGAAACTTCCAGTGTAATCCAGTCTTCGATTTATCGTCAGAATCCACTTTCATCGAATCAAACAAGGTACCCCTCTTTTTTCTTCACTTTAGGTTTAATTTCCGATTTTTCCTTCAATTTCGGCATGGCTAGAACCTTTAGTTGTAAACCAGAGGCTTGGTACGGGTACTGTAGTGTTAACCGTAGGGTATATAAGCTCGTAGGTGGGGTATGGAAGGAGATGACCCAGGAGGAGTGTGCTTCTATTTTGACCAGGTGGGGTTTAAAATTTAGCAAGCTAGAACTTCCTGTAGGAGAGAACTTAGGTGATTTGGAGGAAGGTGACCAAAAAATTGTTTGTTTCCATCTTTTCCACGAGCTACTGGACCATCTAGTCTTGTTTTATATTAGGGGGCCAAATAAACCTTCATTCCTTAGAAATAGACAAGGATTTCCAGGAAAATCTAGGTCGCCCCTAGGTAGGTCCCTCGAGTTTGTAACTAGGACTGATTCCCCTGTTTCTTCGCGTTCTACAGATATGTCAACCCAATCTGCAGCAAGCTCTTCCTCTGGGAGAATTGTGGATGCTTTCTGCTCGACTGTTGTTCCGGGTCGAAATGAAAGAGGATACGTAGCTCCAAAGCCAGCTGGGGGAAAGAACAATTCTCAGTCGAGGCTTGACATTTTGTATAATTTTTGTGAGATTAACAAGGATGAGTTCCGCCTCACTCATTTTACTACCAAAGAGAGGAAAGCCAAAGAGTGGGGATATTGGGCCCTGAGTCCTTCGAAAGTAGGATTTCTTTTACGGTCAGTTCAAGGTCGGGCTACGCCTTCCACTTGACCCTTTCATTTGTGAATTCTTGGAGTTCATGGATGCAGTTCCCATGCAATTATGAGCAAATACATTAGGGTCTTGGTTTGCTTCGCCATGGTATGCAGGTTCGTCGGGTACGAGCCTTGCATGAAGGTGTTTAGAGAGTTCTTCAAAATTGTTACAGATAAGAAAACCTTAGGTATTATCACCCCAGCTCGAGCTAAAGCCCCCAAATTATTCATCAACTTACCCGACAAAGTAACTGGCTGGAATTCGCACCTGATCTTGGTTGAAAGTAGAAATGGCTGGGAATTTCCGTTACCCACCGATGAATCAAGAGTACTGAATGAGGATGAGTATTGGGTCCCTGACTGAAATAGGGCTTTATACAAAAGATTGGTTATGATAGCTAATAGGAGCACTATCAACTGGTCGGCATTAGGCTCGAATAAAGACTATTTCATCCAAGCTGGGTGATGTTTGGGGGGAATGGACAGTTAGCTCCCTTGGTTCCCATAGTTCGCAGCCTTAGGTACCCTGACTGGGTCATCCATGAAGGAGATAGGTTTAGGTTTGAGAGTCAGTGTCACGATTGTAAGAGGACCAAGGATTTCTGTAAACTGAACAAAGACCATTTTGGTGGTAAGTGTCTACTTGCCTTTTCATGTAGCTCGTTAATCCTTACTTGAATGTTTCTTGCTCGCTTACTTCCTTGCCAGCATATCTGGGTATTAATTGTAAGAACATGGATTAATATAACATATAAATACTTAATAATATAATGATCAATATTATAATATATGGTATAAAGTATAGAACTCAACATAATATGTAGAATTCCATAATATAAGTATACCATTAAATGATGGGCATAATGATAATATCTTATATATTAATAGGTGTAGTCCCTAAATGAAGTGCCCCTTGGATTCCTATATAAAGGCCTATCCATCAAGCCTATGAATCTACTAGTTACATTATTCTCATTCAGTCCAAACTCTTCCTAAAGTAATTGAAGATTAAAGAGATTAAGGGCACTCATCATTTAGAAGATCTACTCCTCCCTAATTTGAAGTCTATCTTCTTACTTCATCCTCTTTACTCAAGAACAAGAACAAGACTAAGAACAAACATGGAATCACAAGGTACACGCTTCCGTCTTATTCTTCTTCTTCTCCTTCTCTTCTTAATCTAGTTATGAGACGGTTCATGTTTAATGGATCATTTTGTTTCTACAATTGGTATCAGAGCCTACTCATATACTAGATTGAGTTTGAAATTCTTATAAAGCCTTATGCTTTAATTCTTGTATGATTTCATTTAGTTTTTGTTCTTCATGATACTCATCTTGTCTAAGAGTATTATATTCATAAACTTCATTCTATTTCTGATTTTGGTTTACTCAAAAGACTTTCAATTCTTAATGTAAGATTATCCTATTTTGGACATAGCCACCATCATTTGATGCGTTGTGAGTTTGTTCAAATGTATAGCCACACATTTAAAAATGTGATATGAGTATAAGGATCTACTTACTTTGGTTGAATAATCATTCACCATTAAGTTAAGAATTAATAGTCTAAAGGGTATTTGATCTTGTTCTGCTGGGGTGTAAATTTAAATCAGAAATGAAATTTCACGAGAGAAAAGTTATCGCAATAGATAGGTTGACAAAAATGATTTGTAACCCTATGAATTATGATTATTCCGATTTTTGATAATTCTTGATTAGTCAATTAATTTTAGTATCCCTAATTTATGATTTTTCATTGATATGTGAAGAATCTGTTTGATGATTAACAAAGGCATGTCATTTAAGAGTTCCTTTGATGATCGAAAAGACCTATCGTAAAGTCTGCATGGTGACATGTTTCCTTGTTATTCAGTCGGGATTTGTGCTATTTTGCTTGATAAACTTGAATGAAATTTCGTATCTAGTGGCTTTTAATTGGTGCCTTTTAAATTGTTTTACTCCATATGTACCGTGGCTGTTCATAGTGGCTTTTAATTGGTGACTTTTAAATTGATTTACTCCATATGTACCGTGGCTGTTCATAATAAAAGGAGTATAATTGGTGACTTTTCGTTGCCCAAAATTTTGATAAATTTATTAATAAATTATAGTATCTGGACACCAGTCGCCCTTCGGTGGTTCTTAGAGTTATCAAACTTTAAGAATGGACGGGTAGAACAAAAGGATACTATATTTTAATAATACATTTCACTTGTTTGTTTACCTTTAAATTTTTAGAAATTACCTTAAAGTTTTAAGTGCCCTAAAGTATGATTAATTATATGCTTAAACAAATTTATTCATTGTTTAAATAATATTGTTGCCAAAGCGATTTACGTTATTTAAATATAAATTTGTTAAAGTGATGAATGTAAATATTAATATGTGATAACATGCTTGTTTCCCAAAGGAGACCTTGTTGTTGACTAAGTATTTACATTCATGGGTTAATAATTGAACTAAACTTTTGGTCATTTTAAATGCTGTGACCATCCCAAAGGAAGGCGGGTGTTTAAAGTGAATTGTTTATATTCTTTATTACCGGGGAACAAATACCTTAAACTTTAGGACACTTTTTGTACTTGATCCGGCCCAAAGGAAGGCAAGTATTTAAAGTGTGTTGTTTAAGCTATTTGTTTACCCTAAGATAAATCAAATTGTGAGTCAATTCGCAATCCAAAGATTAGTCTTGATGTCATATTGATTATCTTTTATTTTGATGGTATTCATTTTGATATAATTAATCATTGTGTAGTTTCTTATACATGTTTTGTTTCATTCTTTTGTTCTCTTCATTCAGATTTGATCAGTGCTTCATCTGTTACTACTGCCCTAAATTCAATTCCTTTGCTAACTGGGACAAACTTTAAAACTTGGAAAAACAAGATTATTATGGTCTTAGGCTGTTTGGACCTTGACCTCGCATTAAGAGAACAAGCTCCTGCCCCTCTAACTGATAAAAGCACTGCGGAAGACCGCTTAAGTTCAGAGAGGTGGAAGCGTTCTAATCGCGTCAGCCTAAGCATAATTAAGAATGCAGTCCCGGAGACATTTCTGAACAGTGTCTCCGAGGATGATGGTGCAAAAGGTTTCCTAGATGCCCTAGAACAACGCTTTGCAAAAAGCGATAAATCGGAAACAAGTGCTACCTTGAGGAAGCTTGTTTCCATGAGGTATAAGGGCACCGGAAACCTAAGGGAATACATAATGGAAATGTTTCATCTATCAACGAAATTAAAAGCACTCAAGTTGGACTTGTCGGAAGACTTGCTTGTGCATTTGGCTTTAATTTCTCTTCCTTCGCAATTTGGTCATTTTGAAACGACCTATAATTGTCAAAAGGACAAGTGGAATATTAATGAATTAATTTCACATGTCACGGAGGAAGAAGATAGGTTGAAACACACCAAACCCGAAAGTGCACATTATGCATCTACCTCTTCTCGTGGGATTAAGAGAAAAGGTAAGGAGATTGCGGTTGCATCAAAGAAGCGTAAGGGATCATCAAATGATCAAAAGGTGAAAAAGTGCTTCTTTTGCAAGGACCCCACTCACATGAAGCCCGACTGCCCTAAGTATCGCCAATGGCGAATTAAGAAAGGTATGTCATTTAGCTTTGTTTGTACTGAAGCTAATTTAGTTTCAATTCCTTCGTATACATGGTGGTTAGACTCCGGTGCAACTACTCACATAAGTTCATGTATGCAGGGTTGCCTGAACTACCGAACGCCCAATGAAGGTGAAAGATTCATCTACATGGGAGCTGGAAAGCCGGTAGCGGTGGAAGGCATAGGGACTTTTAGATTATCTCTTAGTACTGGATATTATTTAGTTTTGAATAATGTACTCCCTCCGTCCCGGCTCAATTGGTCCATTGGTTTATTTCACTGTTTTTAAGAAAAATGAATAAAGTGGGTAGAAATTAGAGGAGAGAGAACGTAAAAGTTAAATGTGTGGTAGGAAATAGGAGAGAGAATGTAAAAGTTAAAAATATTTAATAGGAGAGAGAATGAGTGGGAGGAATAGTAAGTTAATGATTGTTTTTTTTGTAAATATATTAACTTTATAAGGGTATAATGAATGGTTTTTTTGTAAATATATGGAGATGATAAGGGTATAAATATATGGAAAACTTTCCATTTAAGGAATGGATCAATTGAGGTGGGACGTCCCAAAAAGGAAAGTGGATCAATTGAGGTGAGACGGAGGTAGTATTTATTATTCCATCTTTTAGACGGAATTTAATTTCCGTCACTACATTAGATCGAGAAGGTTATTCTTGCATCTTCGGTAATAATAAATGCAATTTATATTTTGATTCAAAGCTTTTTGGTACTAGTTCTTTGTCTTATATTGATAATCTATATTTACTTGACACAGTCAATTCATTGAATGAGTCCCATAATAATGAAACTAACTCTCGAGGCATAAAACGAAAGTTTTCAAGTAAAAACTCTTATACCTTATGGCATAGGCGTTTGGGTCATATCTCCAAAAGGAGAATTGACAAGCTTGTGTCCGAGGGAATACTACATAAGCTTGATACTCCGGAAAATAACTTTTGTATTGAATGCCTTAAGGGAAAATTTACGAATAGTACAAACAAAAATGAATCCTTGAGAGCTACAAAAGTCTTAGAACTAATTCATACGGACATATGTGGACCGTTCCCTACCCCTTCATGGAACGGACAAACATATTTTATTACGTTCATAGATGACTTCTCTCGTTATGGATACATTTATTTACTTCATGAAAAATCTCAATCATTGGACGTTTTCAAGTCTTTTAAAGCCGAAGTTGAAAATCAACTTGAAAAGACTATTAAGAACGTTAGATCCGATCATGGTGGTGAATACTACGGTCGGAATGACGGTTCGGGAGAACAACGTCCGGGTCCTTTTGCTCGCTATTTAGAAGAGTGTGGGATTGTCCCTCACTACACCATGCCGGGGACACCTAGCATGAATGGTGTAGCCGAGAGGCGTAATAGAACCCTTAAGGATATGGTAAGAAGTATGGTTTCTTGTACTTCCTTACCTCACTCATTATGGGGCGATGCTTTGAAAACCGCAACCTACCTACTTAATAGAGCTCCTTCAAAAGCTACTGACAAAACCCCTTATGAATTATGGACCGGTAAGAAACCGTCCCTTAATCATCTTCATGTTTGGGGTTGTCCAACCGAAGCTAGGCCTTATAGACCTAACGAAGGAAAGTTGGACGCTAAGACAGTTAGTAGTTATTTTGTGGGATATTCTCAAAGATCTAAGGGATATAAATTCTATGACCCAAAGACTAGAACCTTTTTCGAGACGGGAAATGCTAAGTTCTTTGAGGATGTTGAATTTAGAGGGGAAAATTTGAATAGTAATTTTGAATTTGAAGAAATGGAAGAGGAATTCGTTTCTATACCTCTTTCTATAGTTCCTATCGAAAATCAAGCAGTTGTGCCTGAAATTCGACAAGAACATATAATTCAAAATGACGTTAATTCTCCTATTAATGAACAACATGAAAATGTTGATGAGGAAATTCAACACCCTCAAAATCAAGAAGAACCGTTGCCATTAAGAAGATCTAATAGAGCAAGAAGGAGTGCTATACCGGATTATTATGATGTGTATCTTGCCGAGAATGAGGAACCTTTAGGTTTAGTGGGAGATGAGCCAATCACCTTCCATGAAGCCATTAGTGGTCCAAATTCTCATAAATGGATTGATGCCATAAATGAAGAGTTAAAATCCATGAATGACAATGACGTTTGGGATCTTGTCCCATTATCTAAGAATGTGAAACCCATTGGGTGTAAATGGGTCTTTAAGACCAAAAGGGATTCACAAGGTAATGTGGAGAGACATAAGGCTCGTCTTGTCGCTAAAGGGTTTACTAAAAAAGAAGGCATTGATTACAAAGAAACATTTTCACCGGTATCCTCTAAGAATGCTTTTAGGATCATTATGGCTTTAGTGGCATATTTTGACCTTGAGCTTCATCAAATGGATGTAAAGACAGCTTTTCTCAATGGCGACATTGAGGAAACTATCTATATGAAGAAACCAGAAATGGTGACTGATTCAGATCAAACTAGTCAACTAGTTTGTAAACTTAAGAAATCCATTTATGGGCTCAAGCAAGCATCTCGTCAATGGTACTTAAAATTCAACCAAGTTATTCTTTCATTTGGCTTTGAAATGAATCTTGGTGAAGATTGTGTGTACCATAAGTTCAGTGGGAGTAGGTTTATATTTTTGGTCTTATATGTGGATGACATTTTACTTGCTAGTAATGATAAGGACCTTCTTAAGGAAACCAAGAAATTTCTCTCAAACAAATTTGAGATGAAAGATCTTGGAGAAGCTTCTTTTGTATTAGGAATTCAAATACATCGTGATCGCTCACGAGGTATGTTAGGATTATCACAAAAGAGCTATATAGAGAAGGTATTACAAAGGTTTAGCATGGAAAATTGTAAACCACATGACACCCCGGTCTCTAAGGGAGATAAGTTCAGTTTAAATCAATGTCCTAAAAATAATCTTGAATCCAAGTATATGGAAAATATCCCTTACGCATCGGCAGTAGGAAGCCTAATGTATGCTCAAGTCTGTACTCGCCCAGATCTTGCCTTTATTGTTGGCATGCTTGGGCGATATCAAAGCAATCCGGGAAGAGAACATTGGGTCGCAGCCAAAAGAGTGATGAGATACTTACAAAACACTAAGAACTACATGCTTACATATACAAAGTCGGATCATCTTGAGATCATTGGTTTTTCCGATTCCGACTTTCTTTGGATGCCAAGATAGTCGCAAATCGACATCGGGTTATGTCTTCACTTTGGCCGGTGGAGCGATATCTTGGAGAAGTGCCAAGCAAACATTAGTTACTACTTCCACCATGGAAGCTGAATTTGTTGCTTGCTATGAGGCATCCAATCAAGCTATATGGCTGCGTAAATTCATTGAAGGACTGCAGATTGTCAAAGGTGTTGAAAGACCGCTTAAGTTATATTGTGACAATCGGGCCGCGGTATTGTACTCCAACAACAACAAGAGTTCATCTAAATCTAAGCATATAGATATTAAGTTTCTTGTTGTGAGAGAGAGTACAAAATGAACAAATTGAAATAGAACTTATTGGTACAAACTCCATGTTAGCGGATCCATTTACTAAGGCATTATCTCCTTTAGTATTTCACGAGCATGTTGCTCATATGGGTGTAATGACTTTTGATAATGCTTAAATCAGTGGGAGTTCTTAATGTTTCCTATTTCCTTGTGTTGTTTTATTTAAATTGATCTCATTTGGTTAAAGTAGGACTAGTTGGAGAATATATATATACGTTCTTCATATATATTCATTAATATTCCATGCTACATATCTATACTTAATCTATGTCATTTAGTTGGATATATATATGTGATTAATGTGGGTTTAGTTGCGAATCAATTACAACGACTGCCCCTTTAGTCCTTATACTTATATGACTAATGGACGGGATTGATTTCGAATGATAACAAAGTGCACATAAGGGTTGTCATTTGTGTTATAAATATGATTGAAGAAATTTATTAAGTGAAGGTATATGTTATAATAATCCAAGTGGGAGATTGTAAGAACATGGATTAATATAACATATAAATACTTAATAATATAATGATCAATATTATAATATATGGTATAAAATATAGAACTCAACATAATATGTAGAATTCCATAATATAAGTATACCATTAAATGATGGGCATAATGGTAATATCTTATATATTAATAGGTGTAATCCATAAATGAAGTGCCCCTTGGATTCCTATATAAAGGCCTATCCATCAAGCCTATGAATCTACTAGTTACATTATTCTCATTCAGTCCAAACTCTTCCTAAAGTAATTGAAGATTAAAGAAATTAAAGGCACTCATCATTTAGAAGATCTACTCCTCCCTAATTTGAAGTCTATCTTCTTACTTCATCCTTTTTACTCAAGAACAAGAACAAGACTAAGAACAAACATGGAATCACAAGGTACACGCTTCCGTCTTATTCTTCTTCTTCTCCTTCTCTTCTTAATCTAGTTATGAGACGGTTCATGTTTAATGGATCATTTTGTTCCTACATTAATTGCCCCTTTTATTTTTGGTCATGCAGTTATCACCCCCCAACAAGAGGCCAACATGAACCGTATGATGGATATGGTTCAGAAGAATAAGACCAAGAAGGCTCATGGGCTTGCCAATGCCCGAGCTAGTCGCGAGAAGGAAGCGACGGACCGGAATGCTCTGCTCCCCAAGGCCGGAGTTGGAATGGTCCAAATAGATGGGTCAGGTCCCGTCGAGCCAATCGATGATGCAGATGAAGCTCACTCGGCGCCTGTGGAGAGGAGGTCGACCTATCTTCGGAGCGGGCGTCGGGCTCCAGCCCTCATCCAGAACAAGCAAGGGCCAACCCCTTTTAAGAATCTGCCAAGGATGATCCGCTAAACTTTGTCGATCTCGAAGATGAAGAAGAAGAAGATGATGCTCCCCCTTTATCCACCAAAAGAGGTCGAGAGCTGACATGGGCAAGGGTGTTTCCTCGAGAAATCCTCCTCCCCAAGCTCCTCAAGTTACGAGCCAGGAGTTTGTCCATTCTTAGGTGGAAAGATTGAGCGCTGTTTCTCCGCTTACTGGGGTGAATAGTTTGTGCCGTCAATATCCCAAGCTGGGATTTGGTCAAGTTTTGATTAGGCGGGCTGCAAACAGGGACTTGCTGACTCAGCTTTCCGAGAAGGGGATGACCGCCGAAGAGTTTAGTAACGGGTCCGGCCTGATTCACTCCAAGGTAACATTTCTCTTAGATTTCTTTCACGTTGAGTCGCCATACTTTTTGATAGCCTCTTGCTGTGATAAGCCCTAATCTTTTCCTTTTTACCCATGTAGTCTTTGGCAGAGATCGAGCTAGCCAAAAGTAGCTAGAGGGCAGCTGAGGAGAGGGAGAAGATAGCTACTACTCAGTATGCTCGCAAATCACATGAGGTTACTGAGCTGCGAGGGAAGTTTATCGATTTGGACTCTACTTACGAGGCCTTTAAGCTTGTGAAGGATGATACTGAGAAGGTTAAGGATGAGGCATTGGTCGACCTCGGAGCTGCCAGGATGGAGCTCGAGAAAGTGAAGGCGGAGAGAGAGGTTGCCTGTCTTGAGAATGAGAAGCTGAAGACTGAGCTTATGACGATCACCAAGGTGCTACATGATCGTGATGAATTTTTGGCCAAGCTAAATGAAGACCACAATGCAGATCGAGCTAAGTAGGAGGAGGAGGCCCAGGCTAGGGCGAGGACAGCGGTGAGAGACTTTAAGGAGAGTGATGAATGCTATGACGCTATAATGAGCAGAGCAAAAACATTATTCACCGTTGGCCGTCAGCATATAGACCGACATGCCCTTGTTGACCCCTCAGCTAATATTTCCATCGAGCAGCTGGCCAAGTGGGCCTATGAAGAGCAATATGATGAGGCTGCTCGAGCTGTCCATCCCCTAGTTCCCTATAATGATAACGATCTCTCTGTGATAGCTCATCACGATAAGGAGGAGGGAGTAGAGCCATGGGTCGCCCCTCCCATCGAGCAGGTTAGTTTTAATACAATCCTTCAGGAGTTTGAAAAAGCCGATGAGATGGACAAAGATGAGGATGAGATAACCCAAGAACAAGTTTTTGATGAAGTTGATCACCAGATGCAACCCCAATCCGAGCAAGAGAAGGATCCAGCTGGTAACGACCAAGGAAAATAATCTTATTTCATTTAGTAACTTTAATGAACAAGTTTCAAAATACTTTTTCTTTTTGTAATCACTGCCTGGGCCCGTTTTTGGAGGTAGCTTAACATATTTTTGTTCGTACAAGTTCTAGCCCGTTTTGGGGGACTTGCTTTTATTTATTCAATCGTAGTTGACCTTTCTGAATCTCCTTATTTTGGTCCTTGCTGGTATGTATGTCAAACTAGATTGAATGATGAACTAAATTGACACAAGCTTTTAGTCGGACTAGTTTAGGAACAAATTCGACATAATACTGATTTGTTTAAGAGCAAGATTGACCAAGAGTCGAATCTATTGAAACGAGTTCGACTACAAGTTGGACTTATTAAAGGAATGAGACTCACTAAGATTTGAGTTTGTTAGAACGAGGTAGACTAAGAGTCGGACCTATTTAAGGAACGAGACTGACTAAGAGTCGAGTATGTTAGAACGAGGTCGACTAAGAGTCAGACCTGTTAAATGAATGAGACTGACTAAGAGTCGAGTCTGTTAGAATGAGGTCGATTAAAAGTCGGACCTGTTAAAAGAACGAGACTGACTAAGAGTCGAGTCTGTTAGAACGAGGTCGACTAAGAGTCGGACCTATTAAAGGAATGAGATTGACTAAGAGTCGAGTATGTTAGAATGAGGTAGACTAAGAATCAGACCTGTTAAAGGTAATTTTGGCGGTCGACTAAGAGTCGGACCCAATTTGAATAAATCATAAAAGTAACACAACTTGTTTGAATGGAACTGCTGCTTTATTGAAGTAATAGAACGGCCACATAAAAAATAGAAAACTGAAACTAAAACTGAAACTTAAAAGTAATACTTAATAAGGTGGCTAGCATGCCACGAATGTTTCAACTCTTCACCCTCTGGGTGACCAATCATGTATGTTCCCCCTTTGATAACTTGAGTAACGACGTAGGGACCTTCCCAGTTAGGAGATAACTTATTCTACTCTGCTTTCCTTCCTGTTACCTCAATCTTCCTTAGCACATAGTCCCCCACTTGGAATGACCTTCTCTTAATTTTTTGTCGTGGTAGCCCTTGGTTTTCTGCTTGTAGTTGACCATTCGTAACTGAGTTGTAGCTCGCTTCTCATCGAGTAAATCCAAGTCGATCAATCTGTTGACATTGTTCTGTTCATGATCAAAGAAAACCACTCTTGCAGTAGGAACGTGTAGCTCGGAAGGTACTATGGCCTCTGATCCATATGTAAGGGCAAATGGGGTTTCACCTGTAGGCCCCCGGGTGGTTGTGCGGACTGCCCAGAGAGCGAGGGGTAGTTCGTCTAACCAGCTGCCTTGTCGACCAACCAGTCTCATCTTAAGTGCTGATAGGACCAGTTTGTTCGCTGCTTCTGCTTGCCCGTTACCTTGAGGATAAGCGACCAACGATTTCCAATGTTTGACGCATACTCTGTTCATCTCTGTTTTGAAATTTGTGGAGAATTGTAGCCCGTTTTTCGACACTATAGCTCGCAGAATCCCAAAACGACACCAAATGTAGTCATGAATGAAGTTGATGGCGTTTTCCTCTGTAATCCTGGCTAACGGCTTGGCCTCAACCCATTTGGTGAAGTAGTCAATGGCTACGATCATGTACTTACAGTTTCCCCGGGCGAGTGGGAAGGGACCAATTAAATCAACTTCCCACATACTGAAAGGCCAATCTGCGACCACTAGAGTTTGCTCGGTTGTAGGCAGTCTAGGCAGGTCGGCAAATCTTTGGAACTTGTCGCACTGCTGAACAAAATCATGAGCATTCGCTCTCATGTGAGGCCAATAATAACCTAAAGTAATTAACTTTTCAGCCAAAGTTCTGGCCCCTGAGTGTCCACCACAAACCCTACAGTGTACCTCATGCATCAGTTGAGTGACCTCCATGAGGTGAACGCATCTTAGCAATAGTTTAGTGAACGATATTCTGAATAATGCCTCTCTATGAATGACATACCTCGGGGCTTTCTTTTTTATCGCTCGAGCTGCTTTCTCGTCGGTAGGTAGTTTGCCCCTTTCTATGTAGTCCTTTATTTCCTCGATCCAGCACTTAGTGTAAATCCATTCTCTACTGGTGTCTTCCAGGCATTAAATCTGAACCCTCTCATATGCTGGATGCTCTAGGTAGGAGATCAGCTCTCTATGTTGTTCGTCTGATGTTGCCAACTTTGCGAGTAGGTCAGCCAACTCGTTATCATCTTGACCTACCCGTTGGATGCCTTAAAACTCTAAGTCTTTGACTAGCTCCTTCACTAGGTCGTAATATTTGACTAGGGTAGGATTTAACACTTCATACTCCCCTCTTACTTGATTCACGATCAACTGAGAATCACAGTAGGCCATGACTTTAGTCACCCCAAAACATTTGGCGTACTCAATAGCTGCGACCAAAGGTTCATACTCGGCCTGGTTGTTAGAAGCCTCAAACTTAAACCTCAACACTTCTTCAAACACTTTGCCTGTCTCTGGCTCGACTAGAACAATCCCAGCCCCACTAACATTCTTCGTTGCCGACCCATCAGAATAGACTTTCCAGCAATCGTCGGGCAAACTTACTGTGGGCTGAGTTGCAGGCGCCTTTCCTTTCACGTTCTCTTTCTGAGCTCTCACTTCGCTATCTTCCTTGGTGAACGTAAGCTCGACCAAGAAGTCTGCCAAAGGTTGAGCTTTCAATGCTTTTCGAGGCCTATACTCAATGTCGAACTCCGTTAGCTCTATTGACCAGTTGAGTAGATGGCCTGAACTTTCTGGCTTGTGCAGAAAGTTCATCAAGGGAGCATTAGTTAACACGACAATAGGGTGAGCTAAAAAATAAGCTCGCAGCTTCCTGGATGCCACGACCAAGGCAAAGGCCACCTTTTCTGCATTATAATACCTTCCTTCCATATCGGATAGGGCCTTACTTGCATAATAAACGGGCTTCTGAAGCCCCCCTTCTTCTCGAACTAGTACGGCGGTCACAGCTTGGTCGCCAACCGACAGATACACGAACAAAGATTCTCCCATAATTGGGCTGCTCAATAATGGAGGAGAGGCAAGATACTCCTTAAGCTGCTGAAACGACGATGAACATTCGGCCGTCCACTAAAAAAATTTGTCCCCCTCAAATATTTGAAGAAGGGGACAGACCTCTCCGTTGACTTGGCTATAAAGCGACCTAGGGCTGCCACCCTACCATTTAGTTGATGCATCTCTTTAATACATGTAGGCTCCTTCATGTCGACCAGAGCCTTGATCTTTTCAAGATTGGCTTCAATACCCCGTTGAGAGACCATGAAACCTAAAAATTTCCCTGCTGCTACCCCGAATACGCACTTGCTAGGATTGAGCTTCATGTCGTTTCATTTCCCTTAGGTCGACCACGTGACATCCGGCCTTTGTTTTGATGACCATATCGTCGATGTAGCCCTCCATGTTTTGGCCAATTTGGGATGAAAAGACTTTGTTGACCATCCTTTGGTAAGTAGCTCCAGTATTCTTTAGCCCGAAGGGCATCGTTTTGTAGCAGTAGATACCTCCAGCAGCTTGGAAGGCAGTCTTCACCACGTCATCCTTATGCATCTTTATCTGATGGTATCCTTAATAAGCGTCAAGGAAACTTAGAGTAATGTGCCCAGCTATAGAGTCTACCAGCTTGTCGATTCGTGGCAGTGGGTAGCTATCCTTTGGACATGCCAGATTGAGGTTGGTGAAGTTGACACACATACGCCATTTGCCGTTTGATTTCTTCACCATCACCACGTTTGCTAGCCAGGTGGTATGGGAGGCCTCCTTGATGATACGTGTACTCAAAAGTTTATTTACCTCCAGCTTTATAGCTTCTTCCTTGTCTCGAGCAAAACTTCTTAGCCTCTGCTCCTTAGGTTTGACAGTCGGGTTAACCTCCAGTCTGTGAACGACGACCTCCTCCTTGATTCCCCTCATGTCTTCCACTCGCCAAGCAAAGACATCCGCGATCTCTTTCAACAGCTTGACTATTTATGTTCTTTCCTCGGCTGACAGCTGCTTCCAATTTGAATTTTTTGATCAGGGTAGGAGGGATTAGTTAACACTTCTTCTAGCTCGTCCATAGGTTCTAGCTCCGACCCATCTCTGAACTGCAGGGTCTCAATGATAATCTCACGAAACCTTTATCTTTCCTCGGCCCCTAAGTGTGGAGCCTGTTCAACGATCATATCATCCAATTCAGCTGTGATCTCCCCAGTGGTGGCCCCCGAGTTTTGGTCGATCTGAAGGCATAGCTCGCTTATGAGGACTTGGTTGACCATAATTGCATCTGTTTTGACCATAGTGTTCTGGGAGGGACGTGTCGGCTCAGTCATGACATGTTCATGTGAGTGATAGGTCGCCTCCTCAACACAGGTGATTATAGATAGTCGTGAAGTTGTGGTGACCGATTTTGAGAGTTTCCAATTTCCATGAGGAGTTTCAACTTCTAGCTCCCTCTTCTTCCTTGTTCGAAGGACATGATCAAGATAGGCTCGTGTTGTACTTAAAACGCAGCTTACTCCAGCTAATATAGGAAACTTAACCCACTGATGGGGGATAGAGGCCACCATTCCTAGTGCGACCTGGCCAGGAATTCCCAAGATAGCAGCATAATCACTTATTACATCTATAACAATGAAAGTTACTTTGGTCACGACCCTGAAAGGGTGATATCCTAAGTCGACTTCCAACTCGACCTGTCCCTTGGCTTCCACCCTATAATTGGTGAAACCTTCAAGTCGACCATCATAAGGCGACAATATTTCCTTCGTCAATCCTATCTCCTGGAAAGTTCTGTAGTAGAGGATGTCTTTGCAGGCCCCTGTGTCTACCAGAATTCTGCTCGTCGTACATGTAAGTGCTCCAATTTGAGCTTGTTAGTATTTTCGTTAGAAAATTAACGAAAGTTATAACATTTCTAACAATTCCTAACATTCCTAACATTTCTAACCAAGTAAGGGTAGATTAGGGATTGCCAAAAAAAGATAAACCAAGGAAAGGAATCAAAAAAGCAAAAGAAATAAGAAAAACCAAAAATAGAAATGGCTGGAACAAAAACTGGCTGATTAATTTGAATTTTGAAAAGATTATTCCTTGTGTCCAAAGCCTGGAGCAGCATTTAATGAACAGTGCACGCCATCAACCCTATCCGTGCGGACGAGTCTGTCATTTTCAGAGGGCTATAAATTGAGCCCTCCAGTCACAAAAAACAGGTGGAACAAGAACACAACTCACAGCATTTGGCGAAAATACTTGAGAAAACAGTGAGAATTCTCTAAGAATTGTCACCTTTTTCTCTTGAATCTTCCCAACTTTCACTCACTCAAATCAAACCCACTCACTCTTACATTCAAGCCTTCAAACAAAAACACAAAGAATATTGGTATAACCTCCCTCTTCTTACCCTAAATCTCTCATCCATGCATGCATTTTCAAGCTACAAAATGTAGTTCATTCATCTTCTTGTCTTAGATCCAAGAAGATCACCATGGAAGTTCATCTCCATGGACGATCTTCTACAAGGATCAACATTTTCTTCAATGTGTTCTTACTTACTTGCAAATGCATTTTCAAAACCCTAAAAACCATTTTCAAGCATCAAATCTCATTTTCAAAGGATAAAATTCCCCTTCCCAAGCAAATGAAGTGCTTAGTCCTAATGTACCCCAAGGATGGTTTGGTATAGTTGATTCACCACTAAAATGTCAAGGGATCACTAACCAAAACCTAGGGAAATGGGGACAAGCATGGATGCAAAAACCCCCTTTAAAATCATTTTTCCTTTCTTGAGAAGTTGCTGTCCAGTAGCAATTTTCCAAGATCCCAGTCCATTGTCTTAATTTTTGGACACAGATAAACTTGGAATTTGGTGTTGACTACAAGACACTTTTTGTATCCAACATCCAGAGCTTTCCAGACATATTTTTACTTTATTTTTTGGGTGAGTAAAACTCCTCTTTTCAAATTTTCTTTTAGAGGCCAGTTCATCAGCTTCTGGAAATCCAGATTTCATATCTGAGATTTCCAGAAGGTTTTGACCCCTCAAATCTTCTCCAAAATGGAAAATTACTTCGTACAAATCTTATTTAAGGTGTCTGGAACAACTTTCATTCTCTGAGTTTATCCATATTATGAAGTTTTAAGGCCCTTGAATTCATTTCAAAATCAAAGGTCCACTGCCTTTTTCATTCTGGCCGAAGTGACTCTCAACTTCAAAAGGTCTTTTGAGTACCAAATCTCAATCCAAAAATCTTCCAAAAAATCATGGGATCAGTTTAAAGTCTTAAAAAGACATCCCAATTTTTACTTTTCTGAGTTTCAAATTATTTTGGCCAACACACACACACACACACACACACACACACAAATGATTTTCAGCTTGGAAGACTCGTTTTACGAGGCATTCCGGGTGCACACTAACGTCCTTCCCGGTGTGTAACATGACCTCCGAACCCAAATCTCTAATCTCGGGCATTTTTCAAAGTTTTGGCCCTTAAAACAAAAATGGCGTGGCGACTCCGTCTTTTTCCGGTTTTATTTGGTTTTTTGCAAAGAAACGCAAAAAAATCCAATTTTTCCCGCGAAATTTGGTGCACATCGTTACAGTGGCGACTCCGCTGGGGATATAAATAAGCTTTTTCTAAAAAAATAAATGATATTTGGTATATTGGTAGAAACCATTAAACTTCCCGTTATCGCCTCCTAACACGAGTCGGGGATAAATTGTGGTTTAACAATCCCACGTACCGGTATCACCGTTTTCAAAAAAAAAAAAAAAAGCTTTTGAGGGTCAAGCTTCCGTCCCGGCTTTAAAAATCATTTGTGTGTGTGTGTTGATTTTTGCACATTTTTCGTGTTGTTTCGGCCGCCTCGGAAAAAGTCAAAATTTTGACTGTCGGAATCATGTCCCTAACTATCGGAATTTTTGTGCTTACGTGCTTATGTGCTCATTTCAAAAAAAAAAAATTTCAAAAATAAAAAAGGATTTTTCTAAAGAAAATTTTCAAAAAAAAAAAAATCATGCATCATATTTTTAAGACACAATAAAAATTTCTATTTTACTCAGAAAAAGAAAATAGACTGCTTGCACACTACGCGCACGTGACCGTACACTGCACACTACGTCCCTAACCCGGGGAAATCCTTGTCGCGGCCCGTTTGGTCTTATTACGCCTCTCGGTGCAAGCACAGGACTACCCAAACATCCATGGAGCCTCGTGTCGACCATGCACTTGTCCGTGACACACTCTGTCCGAGACCCGGTTGGTTTTTAGTCTGGTCTGTGTCATGCCCTGTCTGTGTATAGACCTTTCCTTTCAAGCCTTTGTCGGCATACCGACCCAATATCTTTCGGGGACCCTAATCAGTCGAAGTTCTGCCGGTTTTTTGCCGCAGACTTTGATCAAGATATTGGCCGGCGCCTTGACTTCGGCTCTGACTGGCACAAATTATTCACTGACTCCCAGCATGACACTGAGTCATCAAGGATTAATGATTATTCCATGCCTAATTACGACCTAACTGACGACAAGTCAAGATCAATTGTGGACATTTATCAGTCCAAATCATGCCAACTTTTTGTCGAGCCCTCGGACATGATCTTGACTTTGACGTCAGCTTTGTCCGTAATTTACATCGAATGCTCTTTAAGACTCGATTACCCGCCAGACTTTTAGGATCGTTTTTCTTTCGGTCGGTGGGACCCGCTTGCCCTATAGGACCCTCGCCCGGGGCTGTCCACCCTGGGAGGTCGAAATACAGGTGGAATACGAGGGGCTTATAGACGTAGTGACGGGGCCCACCGATCCAGATCCGCAGTAGTTTGCGAAAAGAAGAGCAATCTTTTCCAACCGATTAGGTTAATAAAACATGTTTTAAGTAAACGTGAACAAATAACCGCATGTTGCATGAGCCCAAAGCCCAAACACCTACCCTCCTTCATTCCCGAGACATCGAACCCTCGTGCCTTTTCCCCGCAGCTCCTCACAAAGGTTGGTTCCGGACACGGGTCATCGTTTGATTAGTTGGGAAGAGTCAGCGCGTCATCGGCTTCACCGTTTGTTCCGACTCCGGGTTTGAATGTCTCGCATCGGCCGGTAATGATGGGGACAACGTCACTCCGCCTCCGGGACCCCTCGACGTAGCAACAACGGTGGAATCGGTTAGTAGAACAGATGAGGTTACGACAGAAGCACGGTGAATAGCCTTATGGAGGCTATTAAGAGCCACGGTTTGGCCGCCGGCCTCAATCCCGATGGCACCTTCACCGTGGAAGAAGACGAGGATGCCAACCCCACTCTCGGTCGCCCGACTACACCAGGATGCCACCACCCACCTCCTATGGTGCCACTACCGAGAACCCATGCTCCTCGATCTTCGGGTCGGCCCGGCTCCTCGGCTTCGGACTACTGGATCCATGCGGCAGACGGCACAAATCGGTTCACAGTTCCTCGGTGGGGACAAAGCCGGTCTGGAATGTCTTCTCATGGTTGGGGTTATCTCGAATGCCCCAACAAATTGGAATGCCACCTCGGTTCGGAACCGATCAATGCGGACCTTCACGGCAGCGGCCACGGTTCATAATGCCGCCACGGCTTGGTTACGGGCCACGATGCAGAGCCCCTCCTCGAGAATAGTACTAGTTCATGCTCCTCACACAAATCCGTTCCTCACTCAGACTTCTATGGGTTACCAAGCCTCCATACCGGTGTCATCCGAATCACCAGGACCGCAGTACCCCCGGGTTATACACCCTCGCCTCAGCCAGCCATGCAATTCAACAGTCAGGGACAGCAGCCCGCATCTAAGCCTACTTATGAGCCCCATTCTGGAAATCCAAGTTATCCGGCTACATCGGGGCAACCTCCACCTACTTTGCCAGTTGAAAATCAACAGCAGGCCGCAAGGTTCTATCCCTTCGCCCAGGCTCCTACTCATGCTCCCCCGGGCAATTTGGGCCAAGGACAGGTTTTCACCTACATCCCCGGATTGGCCATTCCCTCCACCAGTCTGCCGCCAGTGGTAGCTCCTTTCTCTAACTCAGCCACTAGCTTGAATGCCATGGCTCCGCCACAAGACCCTCATCTGGCCTGGTTCATGGAACAACACAAGGAAATGAAAGCGCAGATCGCTGAGTTGACTGCCAAGAAGTCTGCTTTCCGGCCTACAGACCCGGACTCCATTGTTCCTCTACCCACAAATTCGTGATGCCTAATCTGGATCTCTTTGATGGGATTGCATGCCCGAAAACCCATTTGGACACATATACCTTGGCGATGAAGGCCAAAGGATGCACCAATCAGCAGTTGGCTGACTATTTCAGTCTATCTTTGAAGTCCAGTGCTCTAAAGTGGTTCTTCCGCTTGAAACCTGAAGCCAGGGCTACATGGGACCAGATTACCAATGCCTTCACAGAGAAATATAAGGCCAACCTGGAGTGGGAAACAAATAGGGTTGACCTACAAATGACAGTGCAGCGTCCCGATGAGAATGTTAGGGACTTTTACAAGCAGTGGAATCTGAAACTCAGTGAAATGGCCATCCCTCCTTCCGAAGAGGAACAACTGGACATCTTCCAGTCATGCCTGAAACCACATCTGAGAGCATCCCTCAGTCACTTCCCGTACTCAGACTTACGGGCCATGGTTAACTCTGCAGCTAAGTTTGAAAAAGCTTACAATCAGCAACCGTCCTTTGCACACCTACGAGATATCGGGCTCCTCCTGCAAACACGCTTTGCTCCTGCTAAAGGCAAAGAGATGATTAACTATGCGGGACAGGAATGTAATAACACAACTTCTTTTGCTCCCAGAAAACCAGTCGAGCCCAGACCACGAGTCATGAACCTCGAAAACTTTGGAATGCCTCTGAATGACATCTTTAGGTGACTGGTGAAAGAAGGCTTGCTGCGGCCCTTGGAAAATTTCCAACCCAGGAATCCGAATGCCCCCGTGGATACTACAAAGTATTGCGCTTTTCATCAAGCCCATGGACATCTAACAGATAACTGCTTCACTCTGAAAAAGGCAATCCAGGGACTGATAGAGCAAGGAAAGTTGGAAGGCCCCGAAGGGCCTAATACAGTAAAAAATCCTCTGCCAAGGAACCATAATCAGGTAAACATGATTGAATGCAGAGAACCTTCGCATGCCCAGGAAGATGCAGATGAAGCTTCCCAAATACCCATAGCCAACCTTGTCGAGGATCCTGAATTCGGATTCTCCCTCAGCCTTGAGGACATTGAACGAATCAACCTATCTTGGTCTCATGTCAGAGACTTCTTGCAAGAATACGAGGCCCGCTATTTCTCGGATGAAGGAAAAACCGATGCTAAAAAGCTGGGGCTGTTCCGGTCAAAGCATGAGAGAACCATTTACACAAGATGGTTAGAACAATCAAGAAGAATTGAACAAGAAAGCTTCCGGCGGGCGCCTGTACTGGGGCTTATTAGAAAAGAAGCCGAAGAACATCTGGAGCTAGTACACTTCTGCAAACTGGCTATTGGAGAAGTCGAATACGATACCGAAGGCAGTGAAACTGAAGAATCAGAGGAGGAAGAACCCTTCTACATTCTACCTGGTGTCAAATACGTGCCACCCCCTCTCACTCTTCCCCCGCAGTTTCTGGGAGGAGAAGCTGAGTCGCATCCATCACTTCCGGGAATGGGAGCATATGACAATTTTTGCGGCTGCACGCACCCATATTCCCCTAACGGGTTCGATCGGCGTTCCCTCTCAGCCGAAATCCCGCTAGTATGGGAAGATGATTTCGATGACAGCGACGACGATGATGATGACGAGAGCGAAGAGCCAACTGAGGCTCCAGATCCAGAATCAATCTGGAACAATCATGCCAGAAATGAGCCCATGGGAGCCAGGCATAATGGTTGGTTGTCAGCAAGCGACGACGAAGACACTTCGGAAGACGAATATGAAACCGAGGACATGAAGGCCATGAAGTTTCCTGGATCTGAGCACGTGGATGTCTTAGAATTCAACTGCTTTGGGGAAAGGGTTTTCAGGCGTCCGATCCAGGCTGATAGTCGAAGATCTGATAGAGAGAGGGAAACTAACTCCCATCCGCCCAAATGAGAAAATAACCATGGTTAGATCAAATCCACCCCAGAACAAAGTAACACTCCTTGTCAGGGTCACCCAAGAAGAGGCCACCTTCCCCGAATGTATGTCAGCTTTCAGAGAAGTCCTAGAAACTGGCATGATACCGGATGCGCCTCCCACACAGAATGCTATAATCATCTCCAACTCTGAGTATTACAGAAAGGAACCAGAATGGCTGCACTATATCGGGGATGAAATCGAAAAGCCGCCGAGCCCCGACAATAGCGACTCTTGTTGCATGATAACTATGAGCAAGGTAGGCTATGGGAACGAATCTGAGGACGCCCTAGCTATGTGGGCCATACAGGGGGCAACAACACAACCCCAAACTCAAAAGCCTGTGACTTGGGAAGCAGTTATAAGGGCCGCCCAGGAAGGGGCCAGTACAGCTCAAGCTCAGCCCCTCACCGTTGCTAGACTCCGCCAGAACCATTGGCCGATAGCCAAACAGGCTCCCCCGTTAACATTGGCAGCCTTGAAGAAATCCAGTCAAGAGACAACTGAGGAGGAAGTTAATCTGTTGACCCGATCCGGGCAGATCTTCCAAGGAAATCCTAAGGCAGATAAGAAGGCCACAAATCAAGCACCGAAAGAAGATCGCCGCCCCTATGCTAAGACAGCTGAAACTCCAGACCCCGAAAAAGAGGATCCCGTGCTCACCCCGGTTAGGCAGACACGAGCCAACATTTCCCTCTGGTCCCTACTCACTTCGTCCTATCCCCATGTCGAAAAGCCGGAAGAAAGCAGCTCGCACTCTAGTGCCTATTGATGCTACTCCCGATGACGTGGTACGAGTTGATTGGAAACATCCACTACGGGAACATAATCACTTTCACGAGACCTTGATCTCCCTCAATTTGGAGCCGGTCACGAGCCTCTCTTCATCACAGTCCGATTGGATGAACGACGCCTCCCGTGTTGGTGGACAATGGGTCTGGAATGAATATCCTCCCGGCAAAGATCATGAGCCTGCTCGAAATCAAGACTACAGATTTAAAGCCTTCTTCCCTCACAGTCAAGGCTTATGACTCGACATCCCGAGCAGTCCTCGGAGTTGCTACTTTAGACCTCTGGTTCGGCAAGAAATTGATACCTGTGGAATTCCAGGTTATCGACATCCCAATCACTTTCAATGCCCTGCTGGGAAGACCTTGGCTCCATCAAGTCAAAGGGGTCGCTTCAAGCCTCCACCAGTGTGTGAAATTCATCTCGGATGGGGATTTGACAACCATTTACGGAGATTTAGTCACTTTAGAGGGCACAGATACGGGTGGAATACCTATTTTGGAAATCAAACATGATGAGGACGACCTCATGCTGACAGGCTTCACAGTCGAGCCTCCTAAGGCCCAAGTGTGCAACGTTGATCTGACGGTCACCCGGGATAAAATCCCTCCGGTCCTGAAAATGATGAGAAGGATGAGCTACCTGCCTGGCTTAGGCCTGGGTAAGCGCCAACAAGGAATCCACAAACCCATCGAGGTTAAAGGGCAGAAAAATCGCCATGGCCTGGGATATGAATCGACTTCGGGGAAAATTGCAAAGGAAAAGGAAATTGCTCTGCGGAAGAAAGAAGCCATCGCGGGAAGGACCCCCATCAGCGGTCTTGAATCCCTCCCTTTCAGTCCTAAATTGGCCAACTACTTTGTGAAGGGTCCCACACAGCTAGGTCACGTCATAATCAAAGAGTCCACTCCTACAGAGGGATGGCCGGAGCTACAGGATAGCCTCAACAAGTTCAGGGGAGCCAAAGCTAACCCGGTCCGCAGAATGTTCCTGGACCTACCCAAGATACCCGGGGCTACCACTACCATGAAGAGTGAGTATACCTTCAGAGGCGTGCCTGACCTGGTAGAGCAATTCGAGAAGCTTACTACCACAACCCCGATTGCCCAGGAAGATCCGAAGCCTGTGTTCGAATTGACAGTACCAAAAACTAAGGCCACAGAATTTCCCTCAGATGATTGGGATGGTCTGGTTATGCAGCAATTGTTCGAAGAAGAGGTCCAGGTGCCAGACCTGATTGATCTCGGCTCGGTCCAAGAGATGATAGCAACAATTGAGAAAGGAAAACAGAAACAACACAGTTCCCGAGTCATGAGGCCACCAATAGCAAAGCCGCTAAAAAATTGGGAAACCCTCTCAGGCCCGTTCGCAACCAAGGAGGAAATGATCACCAAACTTGGATTGGTCCCCCGTCCCTTTGTGTCAATCTAGGACAAGTCCTCCCAGTCTCTCATTGTTAAGGTCGAGTCTCTAGGGTCGTCCGATGGCCTTACGCCTGAAGACTACGAGTCTGTAGCAAGCGCTGTATTCCCTTTCGTTTTCAATGAAATGACTAACCTTTCTGAGTATCCCTTGATTGCCACTTTAATTAATGATGAATTAATTAATAAAAAAAACATTTAATAATAATTCATTAGATAAAGAAGCAGACACATTAAACAAAAAAAAATCAAACAAAAAAAAATCTTTAAGCAGGTTGTTTGGCAAAAAGGAAAATCGAGCCCAAGCTGCCGAAGAGATTTTGACGAGTGTGAATTTGGGAACTGCGGAAGAGCCTAAAGAGACGCAGATTGGTGATTTCTTCGAAGGAACTGGAAAGGATGCCTTGCAATCCTACAAAATCCTCAACTCAAGGAAAGTAGCCCTCTTCATCAAAGAGAACATCATATGCAGATACGGGTTGCCAGCCGAAATCATCTCAGATAAGGGATCCCACTTCGAAGGGGAATGTGAAAGGCTACTGGCAGAATTCAGAATAACCCGTCACGAGTCATCTCCTTACAGGCCCCAAACCAACGGAGCCGTCGAGGCAGCAAACAAGACTTTGGAAAACATCATCCGGAAAATAGCTGTCCAAGGCAGAGATTGGCCCGAGAAGCTACACCTGGCACTCTGGGGCTACAGAACATCAGTCAGAACGGAAACTGGGGAAACACCGTTTGCCCTCACATACGGAATGGAAGCCGTACTCCCAATCGAATTGGAAATCCCCTCACTCCATGTGCTGTTAGAAAGTCAGATCAACGAGGTCGAATGGCTCCAAAGTCGCCATGATGAATTGGCCCTGCTAGATGAACGCCGATTGAAAGCAATGGAACACATCCGAGCCTACCAAGGAAGAATGGCCAGAGCCTTTGACAAGAAAGTAAAGCATCGGGAAATCCGAGAAGGCGATCTCATCTTGAAAGAGAAGCCCCCAGTCCGCATCAACCCGCTTGGAAAATGGGAGCCTGTCTGGGTCGGACCATATGTCGTCCAGAAGATCTTCTCCGGAGGAGCCATGCAACTTGCAGATCTCGACGGAAATCCCTTGGTACACCCAGTGAATGGTGACAAGCTGCGTAGATACTACGCGTAAAAAAAAAGAAGAAACAAAAAAAAAGAGTGCCAAAAGAGTAATACCCAACTAGGTTGAAAACCCGAAAAGGGCGGCCTAGGTAAAAAACAGGGTTGCACCAAAAAAAAAACAAAAGAAAAACAAAAAAAAAAACAAACAAAAAAAACAAAAAAAAATCGACCGGGTTGAACTACGAAGACCTGAGCTCCTCAAAATGAGGGGAACGTAGGCAGCCGGAAACGGTTCGGTCTAAAACACAAATAAAAGTCATACTCTGACATCAATACAATCAATCAGACCATGAAAGCGTCTCGAAAAACTCTGAAGCAATTCAAATATTCATTACAAGTTAAAAACTTTTTGATGAGTCTAAGCCCGATTCATTCCTACAACTGGCAGCCTGCTAAAAGAAACTAAAATACATAATCAAACTAATGTGTCTGCCACGGCAAGAAAGGGATGCTCGGAAACCTCAGAGTCACTCCATGCCACTCGAACTGGCCTCTCCTCTCTTCTTCCCCCTTCGAGTCTTCTTCTTCTGAACAGGAAAAATGTCGGTCTTCCTCCTACCAAGCTCTGGTATAGGAACAGGATCTATCAGACCAGCCTCTGTCAGGGCCTTGGTAGCCCTAGCGTCATCTCTCATCTCCTGTAGCCTAGCTGGTAGCGTAGGAGTCCTCCTCTCCTGTCTCTTGACATAAGCTTCATAATCGGTCACCACATCTCCGCTCCTGTCATGAGGGTTGGCCCTCGCCTCGGCCCTCCTCCTCTCGGAAACTGTCAGGTCCTCCGCACCCACAATGGCCTCACGCCATCTCAAAATAGCCATCTGAGTCTCTCCCAAATGCCTCTCGTACCAATCCAGGTACCAAGTGGTCAGGAACACAGGTCTCGGACGCCTGAGGATAACCCGAGGAGGAAAGACGTCATACCTCCATGCTCGGGACAGAAAGGAAAACACCGAAGGATCATCCATAGAAACAGGAGCCACCACCCTGGTGGCTATATCATCAAAGTCCTCCAAGGGAACCTGCTCCAAGCCAAACTGTCTCAGAACCAAAGACGGAATATAGAAGCTGGACTGAGAAAGCCCCGGAAGCATGACCACATGGGACCCGTCCTGAAGCACTCTGCGAGTCTCCACCCGCCAATAAGGCACTGACCACCTGATATCTTCTGTCCGGCGACCAGCCATCCAACACTCCCATGAGCCCTGATCATCAAAATCTACAGCAACCCCTCTCCTGGCGAATGTCCAAGGCTTGATCATATCAGGAGTTTCCCGAAGAATCCCCAAGCGCTCCATCAGCCACAGAGTCAAGAGGAACGGGCTGCCCCCGTGCATATACCGTCTCCCGGTGGCCAGCCTATCGAGAGCATGGAAAGTCTCCCCCAAGATCAAAGGTACAACATCTCTGCCCAAGCGACAATGAACGACTACATCCAGCAGAGACCGATGACAGATCCCAAAAGAATAGACCATGAACAGGGTCCCGAACATGTGAAGTGCAAAGGCATCCCAATAGGCATCGTCAAGCAAGCCTAAGCCCCTAAACCTATCAGGGAGACCGGAAATATCAAAATGATCGGGACCACAGATCATACCTTGCGCTTCCTCCGAGGAGAGATGAAGGAGGTTGCACAATCTGTCGATGAAAGAAGCCCCTCCAGGCAAAGGAACCACTATCTCCTCCACCTCCGGGCCACCAAGCAAAGCCCGAAATTATTCCACGGTCGGAACAACCTCATTGTAAGAAAGGCAAAAGACATACCTTCTAGTATCCCAAAATGATGAAGAAGCTCTCAAGAGGTCGTAGTCCGGAACCAATTCTTTGAGAGACCATAAGCACCTCACCTTATACCTTTCTTCAAAGAGGGACCTCCTCTCATGCATAATCTCCCGAGACCAATCCTTGAATTTGTTAAAGAATGACATTTGGGATTCTTGGGACAATATTGATGGAGCTTTTCTAAGGTTTTCCATGGATTTTCTCTCTTTCTCCCCGAAAATGGCTGTTTGGACAGGAGGTTGAAGAGGATATTTGAATTTGAAATAAAGTGAGACCAGATCTGAAGCAAAATTAAAGGACAATGTCAGATTCCTGTCCTATCCGCGCGGATGAGTTTGTCAACAAAAAAAAAAATCTTTACAGCAGTCCAAAATGCTACACCAAAGGAATATTTTGTCCCAGCCAAAGCCTGTCCAAGCCAGTCCATGCACCAAACATCTACACCCTTACCAAAAAAAAAACCAAGGCTCATGCAACATTGCATTCATACTGCATTGCATTCATAAAAATAAAATCCTAAATTATTACATTCCAAAAATAAAAGGAGTGTGCAAAAAAAAAAAATCAAATAAAAAAAAGGGGGGTAACAATAATCCTAAATTATTACATTCCAAAAAAAAAAAAAAGAGAGCAAAATGTGCATAAGCTGTACAAATCTCAATCCCAGTCACAAATCACAAAATCTCAGAAAATCAGTCTAAAAAAGGTAATCAATCAGAGTCCCTAGCGCCCGACGTCTGCCCCCGGTCCCTTTTGCGACTCGGGCCCGCCTCATCAGGAGCCCTGAAGATCTCGGGCTCAGAATCGTCCTCGTCTCCAGAAAGAGGCTCGTCAGGACCAACCGGCACGCTCTGATAGGGCAAGCCAAGATCTGCGAAAAAATCATATCCGAAGGTGAAGGCGTCGGACTCCTGGACGTACGAAGACGACCCACCATGCTGCCAAACGTGTCCCTGCCCGAGAATGACATGATCCGAAGGCAGCACCGCGCGGGGATCAATGAGAGGAGACAGAGGAGTCTCGGAAGAAGCCTCTGAAGGAATAGGGGAAGCCTCCCGCCTGACAGGCGCCGGTCGTGGTCGCCTCGCTCTAGCCTGAGGAGCCCCGCAAGCAACCATCCTCCTGATAAATCTCTTAGCCCCGATCACTTGTTTCGTCAGCTTCTCGACAACCACCTCCGAAAACTGCACGAAAGAAAAAGCGTCATAAACAGTTGAGGCAAAAGAATGATGACATAAAAAAAAGAAGAAGAGGCAGAAGCATAAAAGGCCATACCTTCATACCCGGACGAGGCCGGAAAGCTCGTGGAAGCCGCTCAGGCTGAGGGATCTCCACCCTCAATCAGACCCCATCCTGGACATATGAAAAATCCGTCCGAGGGTACCGCGGGATCCCAAACCCCTCTCTATCCAGAACCTGGGGCATCCTCAGCCTCCTCAAGACAAATACTGGGTATGGCTCAATTGCCACAAATGCCGAGAAGTGCTGGCCGGCTCGGTAATCATCCCAGGTCGCAGATCTATCACTCGGGTGCATCATATCGGCGGGAGGCTCCATCGATGTCATCAAAGGCGAATTCACGCCATGCTGGCACGTCACCCTCTCTCCCAGGTAATAGACATCGCAGGTCAGACCTCTCAGAATCCTCCGCTGCACGGTCCAAATCTCAGCGCCCTTCAGCTGCGCCACCTCAAAACGATCCCAGGGGTAGAATATCATCCTCTCATCCATCTCAGCCTCCTTCAAAGGAAGGCAATCCGCGTATCTGAGAGTCATACGCCCCCTGGAACTTATCTTCTCCCGGGCATGCTTGGACCAAGAGCGCATGGCCGGATACGCCCCGACGTACTCGCGCCGCCGCCACATCGTGATGTGGAAAAACTCCAACGCCCATACCTGCGAAAGGTAAAGATCAAATCAATCCAGTGCAAAAGAAAAGTGTGTGCTCAAGAAGAAAGGGAAAGCAAAGAGCTTATACCTCCAGGGCAAACTCGAAGCAGTACAAGGAGCTCACAACCTTCCGGCTGTACCTATCGAGAGCAAAGTAAAGCTCTGCCAGCCCTGCTTCTCCCCAAGATACGTCTCCAGCCATCTCCATATCCTCCAAGGACCTCAACAAGGCAAAGACTGTCGTCCCCTCAGCATGTCCAAAAAGAGTGCTCGAAAAAGCAAACCACAAGAAGGCCCTAGCAATCTGCTCAGCGCCTATCCTCTCCTCCCCAGCCTCGTAGCTCACAATGGTCTCCACAATCTTCCCGTAGACCACGGCATACTCCATCCCCATCCCCTTTTTGGGAATAGGGGAAAATCCTGTAAGAGCACTGCAGGTCCGCGTCGCTGTAGCCGTCCCGCCACTCAATGCTGCGTCCATTAAAGGACAAACCCGTGATCGCAGCGTAGTCAGAAGGCGTAACCGTAGCCTCGCCCCAGAAGAAGTGAAACGTGTGGGTCGCATCCCATGAGTGCTGCGCCAAAGCAAACATCAGGCCCTTGCTCTTAGGGAACTTGACCAATCCCCTCAAGCACTCAATGAACTCCCAAAGCCCGGTCTCAACAACAATCTGTCTCGGACTCAGCAAAGCTCCTCGGCCCGCATTCGGAAGCCGGTCCCACAAGTCAACTACAGACTCCACCGATCCTCGAGTCTTCATCTTGTTCAGCTGCTCCATAACGTAGTTGTTTCCGCCCTGCAAAAAAAAAAGAGAGAGAAAATGTCAAAAAAAAAATTTTGCATTTGCATTTGCACAAAAAAAAAAGAGAGCATATACATGCACCGTTCATCACAAAAGTTTTGAAGAAAATTCGGCAGCATAACGGCATACAATGAACCTAGCCCCATTTTTCTCTCACAAAAAAAAAGAAGACAGTTTTCAGCAAATCCCAATCAACATTCATACAAAGAGTCAACGGAAGTAAAAGCTCCGTCCCATTTTCAAAAAAAAATGCATACATGCATATCACTAAAAAAAAAAAGAGTTCTACATGCATTCCTACGGAAGTAAAAACTCCGTCCCATTTTCATAAAATAACATGCATTCAACCAACGGGAGGAAAAATCCGTCCCACTTTTCAAAAAAAAAAAATATCAAATCTTAGACATACATACATACATATCATCATCATCTCATGTTGGCAAAATGCCCATTCTTTTCAAACAAAATACATGCATTGCATCATTCTTCAAATCACAATTCTCGAATTTTCGAAAAAAAAAATATATGGTGAAAATGCCAATTCTTTTCCCAAGCAAAATGCACATTTTGGGACACCCACAAATTCATTGCAACATGCATATCATCAAAATCAATATTCAAATTTCAAAAAAATAAAATAATAAAAAAAAATCACAATTTTCGAATTTACAAAAAAATAAGGCGAAAATGCCAATTCTTTTTCCAAGCAAAATGCACATTTTGAGTTACCCATATACTCATTACAACATGCAAAGCATCAAAATCAAGATTCAAAGCCAAGAACATCAATCATTCGAATTTTCGAAAAAAAAAAAAATCAAAAATCACCCAAAATTCAATTTCAAGCAAGAAATCAACAAAGGGAATGAAAAGATTCGAAGAATACCGTTCGGAGACTCGGATCGGTGGCCCAATGTTGCCAAGCATCGGGGTATGGCTCCTCCGCAATCGATTGCGAAAGAGTATAGTGCCTCCTCATTCGGACGAGCTCCAATCGTCACTCCGCCTCCCGGGACTCCCCAGACCATCAAAGGAAATCATCATCATTAAGGTTCGAGGCACCTAAAATGCCATCTTCAAGGCTCGAGGCACCTAAAATGCCATCTCCAAGGTTCGAGGCACCTAAAACGCCACCTTCAAGGCTCGAGGCACCTGAAATGCCATCATCAAGGTTTGAGGCACCTAAAACGCCATCTCCAAGGTTCGAGGCACCTAAAACGCCACCTCCAAGGTTCGAGGCACCTAAAACGCCATTTCCAAGGTCCGAGGCACCGAAAACGCCATCATCAAGGTTCGAGGCACCTAAGACGCTATCACACACAACACTAGGAAAGCGATAAATCGCAATCATCCCCAGCAGAGCGGATAGCCATCAGACCGAAAATGGTCATTCCTATCCCCAGTAGAGCGGATAGCCACCAGACCGAAAATGGTCATTCCTATCCCCAGCAGAGCGGATAGCCACCAGACCGAAAATTGTCATTCCTATCCCCAGCAGAGCGGATAGCCACGAGACCGAAAATGGTCATTCCTATCCCCAGCAGAGCGGATAGCCACCAGACCGAAAAGGGTCACTCCTATCCCCAGCAGAGCGGATAGTCATCTGACCAAAAATGGTCATTCCTATCCCCAGCAGAGCGGATAGCCACCAGACCGAAAATGGTCATTCCTATCCCCAGCAGAGCGGATAGCCACCAGACCGAAAATGGTCATTCCTATCCCCGGCAGAGCGGATAGCCACCAGACCGAAAAGGGTCACTCCTATCCCCAGCAGAGCGGATAGTCATCTGACCGAAAATGGTCATTCCTATCCCCGGCAGAGCGGATAGCCACCAGACCGAAAAGGGTCACTCCTATCCCCAGCAGAGCGGATAGTCATCTGACCGAAAATGGTCATTCCTATCCCCAGCAGAGCGGATAGCCGTCAGACCGAAAATGGTCATCTCCTATCCCCAGCAGAGCGGATAGTCATTTGACCGAAAATGGTCATTCCTATCCCCAGCAGAGCGGATAGCTGTCAGACCGAAAATGGTCATCTCCTATCCCCAGCAGAGCGGATAGTCATCTGACCGAAAATGGTCATTCCTATCCCCAGCAGAGCGGATAGCCGTCAGACCGAAAATGGTCATCTCTTATCCCCAGCAGAGTTTCTCTCCAGCAACCGACTGCAGAACTCGCTCATCAGGTTCGAGGCACCTAAAATGCCATCATCTCCAGGGTCAAAGACCCGAACTACGACTGGCTTGATTCCCATTCGGGATACGTAGTTAGCCTATTAAATAGGTTCAGCCACCCGATCACTCGATCATCCCGCCAAATATGGAGCCTTACTCTTATCGACGACCCCGCTTCCTTCGAAAGCGCTGTCGCCGAGGGGCTACTGTAAGTGCTCCAATTTGAGCTTGTTAGTATTTTCGTTAGAAAATTAACGAAAGTTATAACATTTCTAACAATTCCTAACATTCCTAACATTTCTAACCAAGTAAGGGTAGATTAGGGATTGCCAAAAAAAGATAAACCAAGAAAAGGAATCAAAAAAGCAAAAGAAATAAGAAAAACCAAAAATAGAAATGGCTGGAACAAAAACTGGCTGATTAATTTGAATTTTGAAAAGATTATTCCTTGTGTCCAAAGCCTGGAGCAGCATTTAATGAACAGTGCACGCCATCAACCCTATCCACGCGGACGAGTCTGTCATTTTCAGAGGGCTATAAATTGAGCCCTCCAGTCACAAAAAAACAGGAGGAACAAGAACACAACTCACATCATTTGGCGAAAATACTTGAGAAAACAGTGAGAATTCTCTAAGAATTGTCACCTTTTTCTCTTGAATCTTCCCAACTTTCACTCACTCAAATCAAACCCACTCACTCTTACATTCAAGCCTTCAAACAAAAACACAAAGAAGATAGGTATAACCTCCCTTTTCTTACCCGAAAATAGTGAGAATTCTCTAAGAATTGTCACCTTTTTCTCTTGAATCTTCCCAACTTTCACTCACTCAAATCAAACCCACTCACTCTTACATTCAAGCCTTCAAACAAAAACACAAAGAAGATAGGTATAACCTCCCTTTTCTTACCCTAAATCTCTCATCCATGCATGCATTTTCAAGCTACAAAATGTAGTTCATTCATCTTCTTGTCTTAGATCCAAGAAGATCACCATGGAAGTTCATCTCCATGGATGATCTTCTACAAGGATCAACATTTTCTTCAATGTGTTCTTACTTACTTGCAAATGCATTTTCAAAACCCTAAAAACCATTTTCAAGCATCAAATCTCATTTTCAAAGGATAAAATTCCCCTTCCCAAGCAAATGAAGTGCTTAGTCCTAATGTACCCCAAGGATGGTTTGGTATAGTTGATTCACCACTAAAATGTCAAGTGATCACTAACCAAAACCTAGGGAAATGGGGACAAGCATGGATGCAAAAACCCCCTTTAAAATCATTTTTCCTTTCTTGAGAAGTTGCTGTCCAGTAGCAATTTTCCAAGACCCCAGTCCATTGTCTTAATTTCTGGACACAGATAAACTTGAAATTTGGTGTTGATTACAAGACACTTTTTGTAGCCAACATCCAGAGATTTCCAGAAATATTTTTACTTTATTTTTTGGGTGAGTAAAACTCCTTTTTTCAAATTTTCTTTTAGAGGCCAGTTCATCAGCTTCTGGAAATCCAGATTTCATATCTGAGATTTCCAGAAGGTTTTTACCCCTCAAATCTTCTCCAAAATGGGAAATTCCTTCTCACAAATCTTATTTAAAGTGTCTGGAACAACTTTCATTCTCTGAGTTTATCCAGATTATGAAGTTTTAAGGCCCTTGAATTCATTTCAAAATCAAAGGTCCACTGCCTTTTTTATTCTGGCAGAAGTGACTCTCAACTTCAAAAGGTCTTTTGAGTACCAAATCTCAATCCAAAAATCTTCCAAAAAATCATGGGATCAGTTTAAAGTCTTAAAAAGACATCCCAATTTTTACTTTTCTGAGTTTCAAATTATTTTGGCCAAAACACACACACACACACACAAATGATTCACTACAAGGAAAATCGATTTTAGCTACGGCAAATTCCGTAGCTAAAATGAATATTCCGTAGCTAAATCGTGTTTAGCTACGGATTTGTTCCGTAGCTATTCCGTGGGTGCAGGTTTGTCGCTAAATTGGGCGTCGCTATTTTGTAGCTATTTTAGAGACGGATATGTCCGTCTCTAATTTAGAGACAGATATGGCCGTCTCTAAATTAGAGACAGATATGTCCGTCTCTAAATTAGAGACAGATATGTTCGTCTCAAAATTAGCTACAGATATGACCGTCTACGGATTAGCGACAGATTTTCCGTCTCTATTTAAATTCTCGTTTTATTTTCGAACCATTTTAGCGACGAATATTTCCGTAGCTAAATTGATATTTTTTTAAAAAAAAATTAAATATATATTTAAAAATATATATTAATATATTTTAAAAAAAAAAATATATATATATATATATATATATATATATATATATTAAAATATATAAATATATATTTTTAAATATATATTAAATCAATCCCTTATCTTTTTTTTTTCAAATCAGTCCCTTAACTTTTATTATTTTCATATCAGTCCCTTAACTTTTATTATTATTAAATCAGTCCCCTAAATTTCTTTTATACTCAAATAGTCCTCACAAACTTCCACCACCAATGCAGAATAAAGTTTGGCCCCAACAGGAATCCTCCGTGCCGGCCAAATGGCCCAGAAGCTCGGCCAAGACACCAAACCTGAGGCGGCCAACCCAATGAGGCGTGCGCCTCAACCTCAGTAACTTGGCCCCAAAATTGACACATTGATGCGGCCGCATGAAGCAACCGAGGCGGCCGCTTCACCTCCGATAGCACCACTTCGATATTCCAATATTTGTAGTTAAAAAAAATAGAAACGGAACCAGATTAAGAAATGAAGCACATCAAATATACACAAGATATGAGTAAATCAAAATTTCCAGATTCCGATATCCATAATTATAGAGGGCTAAACAACTTAACAAGTTCTACCATTGCATATTATAAATATCCACTCTAATCACAGAACACAACAATCTGTTTAAAACATAATCACATTCAATTCCAAACCCAACAATGGAAACTAAAAATGTGTTAAATCCAAAAAAACACCGGATTCAAAAAAATCAAACCCAACAATTTCAAAAAACACCACCATCACCATATTCACAATCAAATCGAAAATCGAAAATCGAAAATCGAAAAACAAAGACTAAAAAACCAAACCCAATTTCATACTTCGTTGATGTGTTAAAGCTTGCTTTAGTCGCCGGATCTGCCGCTCTTCTCCACCTGCTCCTCGATTGGCTCCTACCGAGGTCCGACGGAGACTAAAAATGGAGAAAGAGAGAGAGTGATGGAGGGCGGAGGGTGACGGCGGCGATAGGTGACGGTAGTGGTGGCGGCGGAAGGTGATGAGATAATAGGGAATGGGGAGGCTGTTTTTGTTTGTTGAAGAGAGAGAAATAGAGAGAGTGACGGACTGTGATGGCGCCGGCGACGGAGGAGGTGGAGGCTGAATGAATGAAGGAGACGGTGAGGGAAATGAGAGAGAGAGAGAACCGTGCTTTCCAAAATCAAAATGAAGAGAGAGAGAGAGAAATAGGGAGAGGGAGTAATTGTGTTTGTTTGGAATGTTTTGAACCGTTTGATCGAATGTATTGAATGGTCAGATCTTGCTTTGGCCCATAATCCGCGTGAAATTTTAAAATTCAATCAAACAATGACACATCACACGTACTTATATTTATTTCACACTATATTATACACTAACTAAAACATTTATGTCTAATATTAAGAATAATAATATTTATTATTAATAATATTTATTAATAAATTATTAATTATATAATTAATTAATTAATTAATATTAATTATATAATCAGTAATAATATTAATAATAGTATTAATAATAATTAGTAATTTTTATTATTTTTTATTGAATAGGAAAAATATTTTAGATTTTTTTTATTACTGAAATTTATAATATTAATAATAACTAGGAAAAAATATTTTAGATTTTTTAGTTATAGTAGTATGCCTAATATCAAGAATAATAACATTATCATATAATTAGTAATAATACTTAATAATAAGACTAATAATGATGTTATTGTTAATTATTCAATTATATAATTGAATATATTAATAATTATTATTATATAATTAATAATAATATTAATAATAACTAGTAATAATACATAACATAAAAAATAATAATGTTATTAATTAATGATAATACTCATTAATTTAATTATTTTAAATTTATTAATAATAAAGTGTTTTTCATCTTTATGACTTTCCTCAAAAATTCAAATGAAAATTGAGTTACAAATATGTGTCATTATTTAGGGTTTTAAGGAATGTGTCATGATCTTGTGAAAATGGTATACGGCTACCTCGTTTATTTTTTTTTTAATTTTTTTATACATTATAAATGACATTTAAAGTGTTTTTCATCTTAATGACTTTCCTCAAAATCCAAATGAAAATTGAGTTACAAATATGTGCCATTATTTAGGGTTTTAAGGAATGTGTCCCGATCTTGTGAAAATGGTATACGGCTACCTCGTTTTTTTTTATACAATCTAAATGACATTTAAAGGGTTTAGGATATAGGGAATAGGGTATAGGGTTTAGGGGTTAGGGTATAGGGTTTAGGGTTTAGGGTATAGGGTTTAGGGGTTAGGGGTTAGGGTTTAGGGTTTAGGGTATAGGGTATAGGATTTAGGGGTTAGGGTATAGAGTATAGGGTTTAGGGTTTAGGGTTTAGGGTATAGGGTATAGGATTTAGGGTTTAGGGGTTAGGGTATAGGGTTTAGGGTTTAGGGGTTAGGGTATAGGGTTTAGGGTTTAGGGGTTAGGGTTTAGGGTTTAGGGGTTAGGGTATAGGGGTTAGGGTATAGGGTTTAGGGTTTAGGGTATAGGGTTTAGGGGTTAGGGGTTAGGGTTTAGGGTATAGGGTTTAAGGGTTAGGGTATAGGGTTTAGGGCTTAGGGTTTAGGGGTTAGGGGTTAGGGTATAGGGTTTAGGGTTTAGGGTATAGGGTTTAGGGTTTAGGGGTTAGGGTATAGGGTATAGGATTTAGGGTTTAGAGGTTAGGGTATAAGGTTTAGGGTTTAGGGTATAGGGTTTAGGGGTTAGGGGTTAGGGTTTAGGGTATAGGGGTTAAGGGTTAGGGTTTAAGGGTTAGGGTATAGGGTTTAGGGCTTAGGGTTTAGGGGTTAGGGGTTAGGGTATAGGGGGTATAGGGTTTAGAGGTTAGGGGTTAGGGTTTAGGGTATAGGGTTTATGTGTCATTATTTAGGGTTTAGGGGTTAGGGGTTAGGGTATAGGGTATAGGATTTAGGGTTTAGAGGTTAGGGTATAAGGTTTAGGGTTTAGGGTATAGGGTTTAGGGGTTAGGGGTTAGGGTTTAGGGTATAGGGTTTAAGGGTTAGGGTTTAAGGGTTAGGGTATAGGGTTTAGGGCTTAGGGTTTAGGGGTTAGGGGTTAGGGTATAGGGGGTATAGGGTTTAGAGGTTAGGGGTTAGGGTTTAGGGTATAGGGTTTAGGGTATAGGGTTTAGGGGTTAGGGTTTAGGGGTTAGGGTATAGGGTTTAGGGGTTAGGGTTTAGGGTTTAGGGTTTAGGGTTAGGGTATAAGATTTAGGGTTTAGGGTTTAGGGTATAGGGAATAGAATTTAGGGTTTAGGGGTTTAGGGTATAAGTTATAGAAAAAAAGATAGAAAAAAACTAAACAAATGAAAGTATATAGAAGAAAAGTCAAAAGAGGGACGGACTACCCTATATTTATTTTTCATTTTTTTAAAAAAATTTTATTGACTAGAAAACAATATTTTAACATTTGTTAATCAGTGGTTTTTTTTATAAAAAGTTATAGAAAAAAGATAGAAAAAAACTAAACAAATGAAAGTATATAGAAGAAAAGTCAAAAGAGGGACGGACTACCCTATATTTATTTTTTATTTTTTTTAAAAATTTTTATTGACTAGAAAACAATATTTTAGCCTTTGTTAATCAGTGGTTTTTTTTATAAAAAGTTATAGAAAAAAAGATAGAAAAAAACTAAACAAATGAAAGTATATAGAAGAAAAGTCAAAAGAGGGACGGACTACCCTATATTTATTTTTTATTTTTTTTAAAAATTTTTATTGACTAGAAAACAATATTTTAGCCTTTGTTAATCAGTGGTTTTTTTTAGAAAAAGTTATAGAAAAAAAGATAGAAAAAAACTAAACAAATGAAAGTATATAGAAGAAAAGTCAAAAGAGGGACGGACTACCCTATATTTAATTTTTATTTTTTAAAAAATTTTATTGACTAGAAATCAATATTTTAGCCTTTGTTAATCAGTGGTTTTTTTTAGATAAAGTTATAGAAAAAAGATAGAAAAAACTAAACAAATGAAAGTATATAGAAGAAAAGTCAAAAGAGGGACGGACTACCCTATATTTATTTTTTATTTTTTAAAATTTTTTATTGACTAGAAAACAATATTTTAGCCTTTGTTAATCAGTGGTTTTTTTTATAAAAAGTTATAGAAAAAAGATAGAAAAAAACTAAACAAATGAAAGTATATAGAAGAAAAGTCAAAAGAGGGACGGACTACCCTATATTTATTTTTTATTTTTTTAAAATTTTTTATTGACTAGAAAACAATATTTTAGCCTTTGTTAATCAGTGTTTTTTTTATAAAAAGTTATAGAAAAAAAGATAGAAAACAACTAAACAAATGAAAGTATATAGAAGAAAAGTCAAAAGAGGGACGGACTACCCTATATTTATTTTTTATTTTTTAAAAAAATTTTTATTGACTAGAAAACAATATTTTAGCCTTTGTTAATCAGTGGTTTTTTTTAGAAAAAGTTATAGAAAAAAAGATAGAAAAAAACTAAACAAATGAAAGTATATAGAAGAAAAGTCAAAAGAGGGACGGACTACCCTATATTTATTTTTTATTTTTTTAAAAAATTTTTATTGACTAGAAATCAATATTTTAGCCTTTGTTAATCAGTGGTTTTTTTTAGAAAAAGTTATAGAAAAAAAGATAGAAAAAAACTAAACAAATGAAAGTATATAGAAGAAAAGTCAAAAGAGGGACGGACTACCCTATATTTATTTTTTATTTTTGAAAAAAAATTTTATTGTCTAGAAAACAATATTTTAGCCTTTGTTAATCAGTGATTTTTTTAGAAAAAGTTATAGAAAAAAATATAGAAAAAAACTAAACAAATGAAAGTATATAGAAGAAAAGTCAAAAGAGGGACGGACTGCCCTATATTTATTTTTTATTTTTTTAAAATTTTTTATTGTCTAGAAAACAATATTTTAGCCTTTGTTAATCAGTGGTTTTTTTATAAAAAGTTAAAGAATAAAAGATAGAAAAAAAACTAAACAAATGAAAGTATATAGAAGAAAAGTCAAAAGAGGGACGGACTACCCTATATTTATTTTTTATTTTTTTAAAATTTTTTATTGACTAGAAAACAATATTTTAGCCTTTGTTAATTAGTGGTTTTTTTTAGAAAAAGTTATAGAAAAAAGATAGAAAAAAACTAAACAAATGAAAGTATATAGAAGAAAAGTCAAAAGAGGGACGGACTACCCTATATATATTTTTTATTTTTTTAAAAAAATTTTATTGACTAGAAAACAATATTTTAGCCTTTGTTAATCAGTGGTTTTTTTTAGAAAAAGTTATAGAAAAAAAGATAGAAAAAAACTAAACAAATGAAAGTATATAGAAGAAAAGTCAAAAGAGGGACGGACTACCCTATATTTAATTTTTATTTTTTTAAAAAATTTTTATTGACTAGAAAACAATATTTTAGCCTTTGTTAATCAGTGGTTTTTTTTAGAAAAAGTTATATAAAAAAAGATAGAAAAAAACTAAACAAATGAAAGTATATAGAAGAAAAGTCAAATTTAGAGACGGATACTAAATCTGTCTCTAAATTTTAGAGACAGATGTTGAATCTGTCACTAAATTAGAGACGGATTCAAAAATCTGTCTCTAAATTAGAAACGGGTTAAAATCTGTCTCTAAAGTTTAGAGACGGATTCTGAATCTGTCTCTAATTTAGAGACGGATTCTGAATCTGTCTCTATTTTAGAGACAGATACAAAACCCGTCTCTAACATTTAGAGACGGAATCTGAATCTGTCTCTAAATTAGAGACGGAATCAGATTTCGTCTCTAAATTAGAGACGGATTCGGATTCCGTCTCTATATTAGAGACGGATTCAGATTCCGTCTCTGAATTAGAGACGGATTCATATTCCGTCTCTGAATTAGAGACGGAATCTGAATCCGTCTCTAATTTAGAGACGGAATCCGAATCCGTCTCTGATTTTTGGTTCTGTCTCTAATCTGTCGCCAAATTAGCTACAGATTTCGTCCGTCTCTAAATTTCCGTCTCTAAATCCGGTTTTCCTTGTAGTGATTTTCAGCTTGGAAGACTCGTTTTACGAGGCATTCCGGGTGCACACTAACGTCCTTCCCGGCGTGTAACATGACCTCCGAACCCAAATCTCTAATCTCGGGCATTTTTCAATGTTTTGGCCCTTAAAACAAAAATGGCGTGGCGACTCCGTCTTTTTCCGGTTTTATTTGGTTTTTTGCAAAAAAACGCAAAAAAATCCAATTTTTCCCGCGAAATTTGGTGCACATCGTTACAGTACACCCATCTATCAACCCCAGAATTACAAGAACTTGCTCCCTGGCAGCCAAGTTGGTAGCTAGCTCGTCGGGGTAGAAACTGATGACTTCAACTTTAATGTAGCTCCTAGGTGGCACGTACGGAGCTTTGGCTAGCTGAAAAATCTTGTGTTTCAAAGCTGTGTTACTAGTTTGTTCGGTGATAACCCCCAAATTCAATCGAGACTGCCTTAGTTCAGGTATCCCACTTGTGGATCGATCGCCTTCGCTAGGTCAAGGTCCCTTTACAAACCTGTCCAGCCTTCCACTGTCGACCCACTTCTGAATGATACATTTTAGACTCATGCACTCCTCCGTAGTATGACCTGTATCCTTGTGGCATTCACAATACTTGCTTTTGTCCCTTCTGAACTTATTTCCTGGGTTCATTGGGGCAGGTGGGCCTAGCTCGACAGTATTCATGATTTCAGTGTGACTCACCGTCAACGGGTGAAACTCTCAGGCACTCTCTCAGTTGCCCTTGTTCTGTTCTTCCCTTTGTTGTTGTTGCCACCATGCTTCGCCTGATCCCCTTTGTTAGATTCTCCAGCATCGGACTGCTTCGAGCCCTTCTCTTTCTTCTTTTATTTTCTTTCTTCAGCAAGGGCCACATTGTAGACCCTTTTAAATAGTTCCTGCCTGGTAGCCACTCTCCTAACTTGCAGCTCGTAATCTAGATCAGGAGATGACACCCCATTTCTGAAGCAGTTTATCACTTCTCTATCTGCAGGTCCTCCTCAATTTGGTCGACCATCTCCTTGAACTCGGTGAAGTAACTCATAGAGCTCTCTGTTTTTCCCTGAGTCAGGTTGTTCAAGTCGTTGACCATCATCTTTCTGGCCCCAACTGTCGAGAAACGATCCAGGAACTTCTTCCTCATGTACTCCCACGAGGTAATGCAGCCCGACATCAATCCACGGAACCAAGTCAGTGTTGCACCTGTGAAGGTGCTGGTTAGTGCCTTGCACAGCATATCATCCTCGGAAGAGACCAAACACATGGTGGCCTCAAAGTGTTGCATATGATTCAGGGCGTTGGTCGCACCTGAATACTTGTATAGCGAAGGCAGTTTGAAACCCACATGAGGTTGTAGCTCAAGCAATTCTCTAGATAAAGGTTGAAGAGTATTGTAGTTTCGTTTGCCCTTTCCGTCATCCTCTTTTCTGTCGGCCTCCATCTTTTCCAACCTCCTTCTCAGGTTCAACAGCTCCCTAGCATCTGGGTTGTCATCCCTCTGGTAGGAGACATTGTTAGATCATTGCCTTTCCTCCTGGTGAGGCTCTCCCCCAGAGTAGGCTCTCTGCCTTTCACTCTTAGGTGGAGTTGTATCTCTCCTTCCCCGGTGGGAAACTGCTCTATCTCTCCTTGTTGGCGACCTGCGCCCATTTCTCTCCCGTTGAGAATGTAACCTCTCCGTTCTGGCAGGCAACCTACATATATTCCTTTCGGCCTCCCTTTCTCCCCTCAAGACTGAATCAGCCTCCTGCTCCCTATTCTGGTTTAGCCTACTTCTTCATCGTCACTTGGAATAGGTATATGGGTACGGATAGGTTGTTCAATCATCCGCTGCTCGCCATTCTGCCTAGCACTCCCATTTGGCCTGACACTCCCATTAGGCTTTCTGTGAGAGATTTGGGAAGGAGCTGCTCTTTGCGATCTCCTATCATCATGATCTGGAGATTTTGGCATATCGAGTAATTCCTGTAAGATTCTAGCCCGCTCTAGCAACATATCTTTCCTACTGAGGTGATTAGTTGAGGGACCCGGATTGTCGCCTGCAACCGTTCGACCTACTAGTAGACGTTTTGGTGGTGGCTGCGCTTCTGGCTCGGCCATAGGCCTCTTTTCCCTTTTGTTATCTGGCAAGCCCCTGCCATCAGCCACGTTATTGGAATGAGTGGCTCTCCTAGGAGGATTACCCGGTGGAGGAGGAGGAAGATTAGTAGTACTGTTCCCAGTGCATGCCTCTATATTTCTTACCGTCCTACTGAGCGTTGGATCACTGGCGGATGATGCAGTCTGTCTGTAGCCATATTACTCTCTGATTAAATTTCGAGGTCAAAAAGCTTCGTTTCCCGGCAATAAAACCAACTGATGCCGCAAGAAAGTGATGTATCAATCTCCGTCCAGCAATAAGACTGATCTCCTAGCTTTGATTGACCTGAAACAAATAATCCACGACTAGCCGAAATGGTCTCCAGTGAAGACCCTCGGGCGTGAGAGTAAGTAGGTGTATGAGAGCTGATAAATTATAATGAACAGAAGTATTCAGAATAATAAATAGCAATTACCTCTAAACTGTTGAAGTTGTCATGTATTTATAGGCTTTGATAAGAGATATAATTGTAGTAGGATTGCATGAAATCCCTAGAATCGTGGATCAAATTGTGTAGGAGGTCATGTACGTAAAAAACTCCTGATTTGTAGGACTTCTGTTATGAAAATAGTTGTACATACGTTAAGACTTTGTAGGTCGACGTAAGCCTTGTAGGTCGAGGTCGTCTGCCTGGAACTAGGTCGACGTACTGATTGATATAGCCAGATGATACTTTGTATGAGATACGGATCGTATGTCGGACAAAGCTAGGTTGGGACCAAGGAGGTCGGGCAATGAGCTAGGTCGACTGATCATTGACGGTGGGCCTTGGGCCTGGTAGTAATTGGGCCGACCCACTAAAGATGTGGTGGCGATTACGTTCGTAAAATTGGACTTTATACGTTGGGCCTAGCCCGTCACTTTTATTCCGTTCATATATATATATATATATATATATATATATATATATATATATATATATATATATATATATATATATATATATATATATATATATATATATATATATGAAAAGACTAGAAAAGTCTATTTGGTCTTCGATTTTTACTGCCATTTCAAGTAGTTCCTGGTCTTTTAGCTCATTGCTGACAAATATTCTTTTTCTTGCTGGTCTGTAGGTGTAACTGTCGGCTTCAGGAAAAGATGCCAATATCTTACATCCAACCTCCGTTGGATATGATTGAATAGTAGTATTGCCTGCTACCAGTGTGAACTTTTCTCCAAAACTGTTAATGATTTTTTCTGTAGTAGTTGTTAACCTGAATTTAATATAGTCAATCATACCGTAATGGTAAAATTGAGTAATCAAATCCTGTGGCATGTCTGTTTTGAACAAATCAATCTGTAAGAGTAAAACTTCTGTATCTCTTCCCTCACTGTTTATTCTTTCTATCACTTTCACTCCTGTATATTTTAACTCACGAAAGACAATCTGTACTATCTTTTGCTGTAATTTGTATAGGATTACTAGAAACCCTGTGCAAATTTTCTTGGAAATAATGTCATCAAGTTCTTCGAATCTGTCTAAGACTACTTGTATTGTCTGTCTCCATGGTATATCAAGGATACGGGCCTTGAAGCTGTTGAAATCCCTGTTATTAGTAGGCTCACATGTTTCTGCCTTTAAAGTCTGTAATTTTTCTTCAAGAGTGGCCACCTGTTGTAACAACATTTTATTTTCGATATGTAACTGTATGACTTGATTGTCTTTTTCTTCTTCCTTTTGGAGAAGATTTTTACTTCTTCTGGCTCCATAAAAATGTGTTGAGCCCAAAATGTTCCCTAGCCGTGTACATGGCTTCTGAAAAACTGTAAAATCCTTTATAAAGAGGGCTAGTGCACCGGATGTGTTTAACTACTGTTTCCCATTTGTTGAAAATACCGAGTTTAGTTCCTCAAAAAATGACATAATGGGAGAATCTTTTTGTGATAGTTTTTTCTGGGGTTTTTTGAAAGATTTCAAGAAAATAATATCCCAGAGATTTTAAAACCTGTACTTTCTTTGTGGCTTCATTTGGAAGAGTATTTATGTGCCACAGATTGTCGAGCAAACACTGTTGTTTATCTGTTAAATCCATTTCGAAAATGGGTCTGAATTTCTTTTTATCCTCTGTGCAAATGGGTAATGTATTTGGGCCAAATGTGATGGTTTTTGTTGGGCTTGGGCTCTTGGTCTAAAACTTTTATCAATTCAAAAATTTTGAGAACTGGGCCCAGCTGTTTGTGAAAAATTTAGGTTTAACCCAAATGGTTTTGGAGTATCTTCTAATGGATATATCATGCTGTAACAGGGCTGCTCTGTCTTTTCTTTTTTCAAGCTACTACTGTCTGATGTATCCATAGCTGTTAATTTTCCTGTCTGTTAAGGATGCAGGATCTTTTTCATCTGATTGTTCTTATCCATGAAATAACATGTTTAAATTTCTTGATAAGATATCAGCTATAGTATTATTTTTTCCTTTAATATGTTCAAAATTTATAATGTAACCACTTCCTTGTATTATGTTTTGTAAGTTAATCCACCTAGTTCGATTAACTTTGTTACTTTGATCATTCTTAATAAATTTAACTATGGCCTCACAATCTGTTCTAACTGTAAATTCTTTATTCAAGAATATTTTAAATTTTTCTAATGCATTTATTAATACTTGTATTTCGTAATCTAAACTAGTCCAGTTCAAACCTGTTTTATTAAAGTTTCCACTGGAATAAGCACAAACTTTTTCATTATTTTTTGGTACATATTTTTCTGTTTTACAAAGAAGAACAGCTCTCCATCCTTCTTTACAACCATCTGTTTCTATTATAACATAATCGGTTACTAATGGTAATTCTAAGGGTTTAATCTTTTTTACTGCTTCTTTTATTTGTTTTACTAATTTAACGTCTTCTTTATTAAAACTCCATTGACCATTCTTTGTTGTTTTGCTGTATAATGGTCCTACTAATTTTGATAAATTAGGTACAAATTTTCTAGCATAATTTACTAATCCTAGAAAGGCTTGTATTTGTTTTAAATTTTCAAATTTTTCTGGGAAGTCAACTATTTTTGTTGAAATATGTGGTTGTAATTCTATTTTCCATTTCCTATTTCTAATCCTAGAAAGGATATCTTTCTCTTAAAGAGTTCCATTTTTCTTTTTGATACTACTATTCCATGATTTTTTATTTCGTTAAACACCTGTTTTAAATGATTTTCATGCTCTTGTACTTTTTCGCTGGCTACTAAAATGTCATCTATGTAGACCATACAAAATTCATATTTTAAAAATATGTTATCCATAAACCTTTGGAAAATCGAAGGTGCATTTTTAAGCCCGAAACTTAAAACATTCCATTCGAATTGTCCTTCGGAACATGTAAAGGCTGTCCAGGGTTTAAAATATTCTTCTAATTTAAGTTGGTTATATCCAGATTTTAAATCGAATTTTGAAAATACCTTTTTTCTCTAAATCAAATTCACCAAAGAATCTTTATTATGTATATTATTATACTCATCATCTTCTGTGTTGTCATTGAGTCGCTTGTAATTATACACTATCCTAGCTTTTCCTCTTTTAATTTCTTTATGATTTCTTACTTAAAACGCTGCTGATTTATGTGGACTTTCTGATTAACTGTTGTTTCAGCATTTCCGGAATTTGATTTTTAAATTCCTCTTTATCTAAAGGACTATATTCAATATTAGCTGTCCTAATTGTGATATCAGGGTTTTTTAGTTTGAAATTACACGTATATGTGACTTTTGAATTTGTAATATCTTCTCCTATTAATCCTATTTTTTCCAAATGTAAAATAATAGGATGATTCATACTTTTTGTTACATCCATTCCTTTTTCTAATTCATGTGTTAACATGTTTGTAAGTAAGCTTAATGTTTCATTTTCTATATGTAGCTTTGCTTTCGGATTATCTTGTCGTAAAAATTCTAGGTTACCAAGTCTACCACGCTTCTGTGCTAACTCTGATGTCTGATTATAGCATAAGGTTGATATGCTACAGATATGTTTACTTAATGTAATATAATTTTTTGTAATTGTAATAGCACCCTGTAATCCAAGTATAAAAATTAAACCTAAAATAAAGTCTTTGGACTTCACGTATTCTGGACTAATATTTACCTGGGGAATATTATATTTAAAGCTATAATTTCCTGAAAAATCAATAAACTGTATTCCTATAGGTTCAATGTAATATGTAATTGTCATTAGACGATCTTCTATAGTCCTAGTAACTAATTTATATGATAACTCTTTTTTAAACTGTTTAGGTACCATACTATGTGATATTACACTTTTTGTGGCACCTGTGTCTAAAAGGGCAGTTAGGTCTAAATACTCATTGCTGTCCAGCCATAATCTGCACTGTAAATTTATCATATTAGTTATATTTTTTGTTTGTACTAGAGTATGTTCTGCTGACATATTGGTGAGATCTATATTTTCTAAAGGATCTTCCATTTTCTGTTTATTCTTATTTATTATATTTTCTATATGCGCAACTCTATCTTCGATATTTCTAATTTTCAGACTATGTAACTCACTTGTTATTTCTAACTTATCCATTTTTTCTATGACTAATTCTATGTTTGTCTTTTTTGTTGAATCTTTTTCTATATTCATACTTTGTTTATATAATGTTTTTAAACATAAAAGCAAATCTCTTTAAAACATATATTACACTGTGATCTTTTTTCTATGCTAGGAAAATAGTCACAATTAAAACATTTAATGTAGTTATTTCCTCTTTTACTTATCCAGTTATGTTCACATTCTTCTTCTGTATTCATATATGTATATGTAATCTTGGTAAGTTGACTATTGTCATCACTGCTATAGATACTATAAACTGACTCGTCATCTGACTCGTTTATATCTAAAGGTTCTATTTCATATTCACCTAGTTGTTCTACTAAGTTACTTCGTTCTGTATTTTTATTTTTATTAGGGCATTTATTAGCTAGATGTTTTTCATCTCCACATATAAAATATTTACATTTTCTTGTTTGAGATTTTTTTTCACATATTTATTACTTGTATATGGTTTGTATTGTTTTCTATATGTTGTACTTTTTCTTAATTTCTTTTTAGGTTTGCTATATTGACCGTAAGCCTGTGGCGTATATATGGTTGTTTTACAAAAGGCATAAGCACTCTTTTCAACTGTTCTTGTAAGGTTACTTTCTTACATTTATCTTCTAATATAATAAATGTATAAGTAATTCTAGGTCCAATACCTAGATTTCTTCTTTCGCTAAATTGCTGTTTCCATGATTCATGAATATTTCTACCTAAGTCTCCAGGTAATTTAACAAAATATTTATCGCACAAATCATCATTCATAGCTTGACCTGTTTGAGATAATAATCTAGTAAAATCTAATGTAAATTCATTTATGTATTTCATATCTGATATACTTAACTGTTCTAAATTTCTAATGGCTGTATCTTGTATGAGAGTAGTATTTTTTGCCAGATCTACTCCTAATATTAGTGTCCTGATTTGACTGGTGAAATTATATGGGTTATCTCCTATGGCTTTAAGTCTGTTTATTTCATCGGGGTCTTGGGCTTTTTTGCTTTGCCATATCCCCAAGGCTATTGGGCCTAATGTAGTTTCTAAGTATGAAAACATGTCCATACTATCTCGTTTATTTGTTTCCAGAGTCGTACTACTATTTGTTCCCATATTAATATTTCATCACCCCAAAGCTGTGGTTTTTGTTTTTCTAATAATAACATGTTACCACTATATAAATTTCCTATTGGTAATCTAGCTCCTTGACTAACATATTTTGATTCTCCTGTGTATTGTCTTGATGGGAGGGTCCAGTTTGCTCTTCCTATTACTTCTTCTGTAGATGTACCTGGTTCTGTCAATTCCATTTTAGTCCTCTTTCGTGCATTTGGCATGTTTTGATCCATAAAAACTTTTTCTTGTTTGTAAAAATCAGAAATCATTGTTTTTCCTTGTTGTATATCCTCTACCAAAGGTAAATTATAAATATCTTGTAATTTATTGTATCTATCCTCATATGTCCATCCTAATTCTGTAATGCATTATATTATCATGCCATCTACTTCTTCCTGGATATTTAACTCAGTAAATTTTTTATTAATAATTTCTTCAAATGTTTTATTGGTTTCTTCTATCTTAAAACCTGCAGATGGTTCTTCTTCTAGATAATCTATTATGCTGAAATCATTTTCTTCCTGTTCAAATTCATCAAACCCTATTACTATTTATTTTTCATCACTGTCTGTGTCATAAATGGGTTCTGTATCATATTCTATATTCATGAAATTGTATTCTGATTCTGTTTCATTATCTTCATGCATAGGTGTTTCTTTTTTGAAATTAATGAATCTTAAACTCTGTGCTCCATTTGTGTCTTCATAGATATAACTTTGTTTTGGTACTAACACTTTATTGCCTGGTTCTTGTAGGTCATCAAGAGACCACTCAAGTCCTGCTAATTCTTCTGGGTCTATTTTAATTGGGTCTATCATTTGTATAGATTTTGAGGCAATTGTGTTAACAATTTCGTCTATATTAACTTTGTATTTCATTCCTGATCTGTTACTAGCTTTTCCTAGTGTTCCAATGCTTATAACAATATTATTTCCTTCATAATTATCATATCCTTTAGTCTGTAAAGCAATTTTTATATTATTTAAATCTTTAATATCTTTTAATATTCCTGGTGTACAGTAAAATAAGGCTGTATTTTGGCTTAGGTCTATTTCCATTCCTGAAATAATGGCTTTCTTTAATTCTTTTGTCCAAGATTTGTCTACTAATAAGGCTAATAACTTTGTTCCTAAATTTTTTCTTCCTAACTCTTTTATGCCAATTACTACTAATCCTATTTGGGCAAAATATTTTCCAGACTGTTTAATTTTTTGTATTGTTTCTGGTGAAAATAAATCTATACTAACTGTTCCGTTAACAACTCTAAGGCTTTCTTCTCTGCTACTTCGTATTAAGACTGTGTTAATATTTAATAATCCTGTTTGGTATAATATCCTTGGGTCTAATATATCCAGTTGATGTTGATTAAATAAATCTATGTTTCTGTTTAAATCTATCTCTTCTTCTAATTGTATAGTCTGTTGATTACAAGTTGATCGTGATCCCTTTCTTATTATTCTATTTGTAGGTGTTAGTGCCCTAGGCCTATAGAGATAGACTTATATGTAATGTCATTATTCATTTATATAAGAGATTGTTTCTTTGATTATTATATATGTTTGCATGTTTATTGTAATAATCGTGTCCCTAGTACTTATGAAGCACTAGTATGAAGTCTAATGGATAATCATGTGATGATTATATGCATGGAGATGCACATTAGATTCATGGGTACTTGTTAGAGAACAAGGTACTGGACTTGACCCGTTATGAGATTTATGTCATGGTCGAATGTCATAATTAAATCTCATATAGTTATATCATTGATATCCTTTGACCTGATATTATCATCGTCTTCCACTCGATGAATATTATTTTTGATATAGTTTAACGTTGTCTTTAACAGGATAACAATAAGGGCTATTATTGGCATGATATGATTCTTGTTTGGAAGAATGATAAGTCAAGATGGAATTTTGTCCCTCGTAAAGAGAGATGTTTGCTTGGCCACTCGTAAGTAAGATTGATGATGTACATGGCCATGTCCAAATGAATTAATGTGATTAATATCATTCGATTGATCAATTTACTTAGTAACGAGAAAGCATTGAACAATATGAGTTGACTTGGACCATGACTCATGTTCAATATAATATCGTGTGACAATGGGATTGTGATATGTTCTATGTAGGAAATCGAACTTGATATTATATTATTTGGGTAGGCATGATGGCTTGCTAGAGTCCGCTCATGTCTTATGAGGATCGATGTGATCGAACTCATTGCCAACTTAATATAGTCCTATAGGGTCACACGCATCGAACGAATTGTCAAAAATGAGGAATATGGAGTTTTTGTTCTCAGGGGACGACTCGTCCCCAGGCCAGAACCAACTATTCCCCTTAAAGGGGACTCCTGTATCAGAAGCTTGGTGTAGGGGGACGACTCGTCCCCTGGGGGACGAGTCGTCCCGTCGGCGCTAGACTGATACATAATTGACTTAAAATTAGGGTTTTCGCGAGGGGAAAAGTTTTATAACGTATAAATACAAACCCCTAGTTGCCCTAGCAGTCATTCTCATGGTTTTGGGTTTAGAGAAACACAAAAAGAGAGTGATTCCAATTGTGAATTGAGAATCGAAACACCATTCAATTCCATATTCTTCATCGATTGAAAGGAGTTTCAATCAAAGGATCTAGCAATCCACCTAGAATTGTTCTAGGGTTCGTTCAACGCGTGGATACACATAGAGGATCTTCGCTATTCAAGATCTTTCGTTCGTGATTCAAGAATCGTTCATCGAAGATTTGCTAGTTCTTCAATCTGGAGTTGGAACGCGTTTATCAACGACAAAAGCACACAAGGTTAGTAATTCTAAATCATTCTTCTTAATTAATCATCTAGAACGGATCCTAGGGCTCCAGGTTTTCGAGTTAATATGCATTATTCCGCTGCGCATGGACCCTCGAAACCCAACAGTGGTATCAGAGCCCCGTTTATGATGTTTATATTAGATAATCATGATAATTATATAATGTGATTATGTTAATTTTCATGATGAATATGATTTAGAACATGATTTTATATGAGAATTGCTTATGGAAGTAATTGTATATTTTGATATACCATGATCATGAATTGAATTATTTGATTAATGTGATTAATCTAGAATATGGGTCTTGAATATTACTTAGTATAAAGGCTGGAAACCAAAAACTTCCCCACAGGCACTTCGATGGAAGTGTGGGATAACCTTGGATTACAATGCCATGTACTAGTAATTGATGAATTTCTAGATCTTGAACAAAGTGTTTGTTATAGGGATTATGTTCATATTAAATGAGATTTTACATGAGTCATTAAACCCTAATTGATTAGAAATTATGATGTTAACATCAAATGTGATTTGTGATGCATCATCCCGTGTTCATAATTATGCTCATATAATTTTCATGAATCAACCTTGCCATGTTTATTGATAAACATGAAAATTGAACCTTCATTGAAATTTGAGTTTGTTTATGCCACCTATGTTTAAACACTTGTGAGTACACGGATAGTTTTATGTAGGCTACGCCATAGCGAGGTACATTAATTCTATCTTTGTATGATTAAGATGAGCAAACGGTGATTGCTATACGTTTAAAATGGTTAAACTCAATTAGGCTATCAAAACAGTTTTGGGCCTAAGGCATAAGATGAGATTGAAACATGTGACATATGATGTCTATAATCTCATAAAGGATCTAAGAGTCATATGTTGATATGATTGATAAATGTTATCTACCTTTTTAGTTTAATTTTGAGCAGTCGTGCCATAGCCAACTTGAAATTAAATTAAAGTTGGGTCTTAGCCTATTAAATTATTATGCATATTTGCATAAGAAGGTTATATAATTTAGTGGGAGTATTTATGAAATACGTTATTTAATCTCTTAAATAAAATCGGTACTTATATGTGTTCATATGTGTTGCATATTTTTGTTGTAGAAATAACATTAAACTACAATTAAACCTTATTATTGCGATTCGTCCTTATGAAGGACAAGTTCGAAAAGAACGGTACAAGTTATTGTGATTTGATCAGATGCTCAAGAAGTGTTCTTAAGCAAAATTGTACGTTCTTGACGAATCTATTCCTGCTAAACCCACTGCAAACGTTGCAAAGGGCAGATAAGGAGCAACATAAGAAACATAGAGATGATTCCTATGATGTTGTTTGCCCTATACTTGCCATCATGTTTAAAGGCTCTTAAGAAGAACCTTGAACACGTGGAAATTACTTTTGTTCTAGCACAACGCACAAAAGGAAATGTTCCAAGTGCAAGCTAGACAAAAGATATATGTTGTGGTGAAGGCTTTTAATGCATGAGATACAAAAGGAGCAATCCACAAGTGTGTTAATGGTTAACACAAGAAAGGGGTTCAAAAGGGAAGGCAAAGAAGGTAAAGCAAAGGTTGCTAAACCTGGGGCAAAAGTTGCAAAAGCCTTAGAGGCTAAACCCAAAGTGTCTCAAAAGGATGCATTTTGCTATCATTGCAATGAGATTGTCATTGGAAGCAAAGTTGCAAGGCTAATAAGGAAGGCCTAAAAGGTGAAGAAGGGCAATTTGATTGCTACTACTTCAAATATCTATATGACAGATATTTTCCTTTCGACTTCTTGTTCTTGGGTATATGATACCGGATATAGATCCCACATTTGTTTAAATGTGCAAGAAATAAAGAATAGAAAGCTACTAAAAGAAGGTGAATTAAACCTATGCGTGGTAATGAAGCAAGAGTTGCTGTGTTAGCCATAGGGACTTATGAAGTCACTTTACCTTATGGACTAGTACTTGTTTTGAACAAGTGTGACTACGTTCCGAATTTGAGTAGGAGTATTATTTTGTTTCTTATGAGGATGATGAAGGATATAATTCTCTTATTGAAAATAAGAAGCCTTATATTTATTTAATGATATGCATTATTGTAATGCATATGTCATTGAATGGTCTTCATATCCTTGATGTTAAGATACAAAATAACATTGAAGATATCTACAATATAAGTGTGAAATCTAAACCGAATGATATGAACAACACGTTCATATGGCATTGCCGGCTTGGTCATATAAAGGAGAAATGTATAATCTAAACTCCATTAACATGGACATTTAGACTCATATGATTATGAATCATTTGAGGTATGTGAATCTCGTTTATTTGGTAAAATGACCAAACCACCCTACACTAAGAGTAGTGGGAGGGCTAGTGACTTATTGATCCTAGTACATGAGATGTATGTGGACCATTGAGTAGCATTGCTAGGGAAAGATTTTGGTATTTCATTACATTCACTCATGACTTATCTAGATATGACTGTGTCTATATCTGATGAAGTCTAAAATGAATTATTTGAGATATTTTGAATATTTCAAAATGAAGTACAAAATAAACTTGGTAAAATTATTAAGTACTTCGATTAAATCGAGGTAATGAATATTTGAGCCAAGAGTTTGATAATCATCTTAAAACTGTGAAATCGTTTCATAGTTGACTCCACCCGGAACGCCATATTGTATGGTGTGTCTGAGAGGAGGAATTGAACCTTGTGGGACATGGTTCGTTCGATGATATGTCAAGTTGACCTTCCTGTTTCCTTTTGAGGGTATGCATTAGAAATGATGTGGTTACACTGAAGAGAGTCTCTACTAAATCGATTCCTAAGTCCCCACATGAGATGTGGCATGAAAGAATGTCTTTCATAAAGATTTGGGGTTGCGAATCTTATGTAAAGAGACTTGTCTCTTATAAGTTAGCATCAAATCTGACAAGGTTAATTTCGGATATTAGTTTTACAACCGCAATGAGAACAAAGTGTTTGTTGCTCTATATGATTCGTTTCTTGAGAAACAGTTTCTCAATAAAGGATCTAGTGGGAGTAAAATTGATCTTGAAGAGTTCAAGAACCTGAAAATAACATGGAACCAAGAGTAGAGATGGAACCAAGTTCACAAGGAGTTGTGGAACCGGTTCAAGTTACACAAGTCCATCGTAGATTGGATAGGTTACGGTCCGAATTCGAGAAATGTTGATTTCTCATATCGGAAAGTAATAAAGTGGAAGTCATTGAGAATGACGATCCTACTTACTATCTAGAGGCGATGTCCACTTCTAATTCAGATAAATGGTTAGGAACCATGGAGTCCGAATTACAATCCATGTCTGATGATCAAGTTTGAAACTTGATTGAGCTACCTGAAGGTGTAAAAACTAAAGGGTGCAAGTAGGTCTTCAAGACCGACATGGATGGAAGGTGTATACTTTCATGACTAAGGATTGTAGCAAAGGGATTTAGGAAAATTCATAGTATTGACTATGTTGAAACCTTCTTGCCCGTTACAATGCCGAAGTCTATTAGAGTTTCAATTGCCATTATCGCATATTGTGAATATGAGATATGGCAAATGGATGTCAAAACAGCGTTTCTTAACGGAAACCTACTTAAGGATATATACATGATACAGCCTGAAGGGTTTGTCGATCCAAGAAATTCTAATAAAGTATGCATGTTGCAAAGATCCATAAGATGGGATGAAGCAAGCTTCGAGGGGTTGGAATCTTCATTTTGATGAATCGGTCAAAGAGTTTGACTTCATTAAGTACGAAGATGAACTTTGTGTATACATGAAATTCAGTGGGAGCATAGTATTATTTCTATTGTTATATGACAATGATATCTTACTCATTGAAAACAAAGTTCCGACACTTAAGACTGTCAAGTCTTGGTCAAGGAAAGGTTTCTCAATGAATGATATGGGTGAAGCCGCTTACATCCTTGGTATCAAGATCTATAGAGATAGATCTAAAAGGATAAGTTGGTTTGAGTCAAAATACTCATATTGATAAGGTTCTTAGATGATTCTAAGAAAGGTAACTTGTCAATGGGTCATGGTATTACTCTTAGCGAGACTCAGTGTCCCATGACAACTGATGAGCAAAAGAGAATGGATGAAGTTCCATATGCTCCGACATTTGGATCTGTCATGTATGCCATGATTTGTACTAGACCCGACGTCTCGTATGCTTTGAGCATGACGAGTCGATACCAATCTGATCCTGGTGAGAACCATTGGATGGCAGTCAAGACGATCCTTAAAGTACTTAAGAAGAACTAAGGATACGTTCTTGGTATTTGAAAGGTTGGAAGTTAATCTTGTTGTAAAGGTTACACGGATGCTAACTTTCAAACTGACAAAGTTAATTAAAATCACAATTAGGATTTGTGTTTATGCTTATTGGAGGTGCGATTTTATTGGAAGAGTTCCAAGCAGAAAATCGTAGCCAATTCTACTTCTAAGGCTTAATTTTAGCAACATATGATGTAGCTAGAAAAGGCAGTTTGGATCAAAAGTTCATTAGTGTTTTGGAATTGTTCCAAGTATCACTAATCCGGTGGAACTTTGTTGTGACAATTGTGGTGTCATTTGTGCAAGCAAAAGAACCAAGGTCACATCAACGATCCAAACACATTCTAAGACGTTTCCACCTCATTTGAGAAATCTGTGAAAGGGAAGACATTAAGATATACAAGGTACCAACGAATGACAACATTTCGGACCCTCTCACCAAGCCTTTGCCACAAGCTAAACATGATGGTCATGTTAGGTCCATGGGTATAAGATACATGAATGATTGGGCCTAGTGCAAGTGGGAGACTGTAGGTGTTAGTGCCCTAGGCCTATAGAGATAGACTTATATGTAATGTCATTATTCATTTATATAAGAGATTGTTTCGTTGATTATTATATATGTTTGCATGTTTATTGTAATAATCGTGTCCCTAGTACTTATGAAGCACTAGTATGAAGTCTAATGGATAATCATGTGATGATTATATGCATGGAGATGCACATTAGATTCATGGGTACTTGTTAGAGAACAAGGTACTGGACTTGACCCGTTATGAGATTTATGTCATGGTCGAATGTCATAATTAAATCTCATATAGTTATATCATTGATATCCATTGACCTGAGATTATCATCGTCTTCCACTCGATGAATATTATGTTTGATATAGTTTAACGTTGTCTTTAACCGGATAACAATAAGGGCTATTATTGGCATGATATGATTCTTGTTTGGAAGAATGATAAGTCAAGATGGAATTTTGTCCCTCGTAAAGAGAGATGTTTGCTTGGCCACTCGTAAGTAAGATTGATGATGTACATGGCCATGTCCGAATGAATTAATGTGATTAATATCATTCGATTGATCAATTTACTTAGTAACGAGAAAGCATTGAACAATATGAGTTGACTTGGACCATGACTCATGTTCAATATAACATCGTGTGACAATGGGATTGTGATATATTCTATGTAGGAAATCGAACTTGATATTATATTATTTGGGTAGGCATGATGGCTTGCTAGAGTCCGCTCATGTCTTATGAGGATCGATGTGATCGAACTCATTGCCAACTTAATATAGTCCTATGGGGTCACACGCATCGAACGAATTGTCAAAAATGAAGAATATGGAGTTTTTGTTCTCAGGGGACGACTCGTCCCCTGGCCAGAACCAACTATTCCCCTTAAAGGGGACTCCTGTATCAGAAGCTTGGTGTAGGGGGACGACTCGTCCCCTGGGGGACAAGTCGTCCCGTCGGCGCTGGACTGATACGTAATTGACTTAAAATTAGGGTTTTCGCGAGGGGAAAAGTTTTATAACGTATAAATACAAACCCCTACTTGCCCTAGCAGTCATTCTCATGGTTTTGGGTTTAGAGAAACACAAAAAGAGAGTGATTCCAATTGTGAATTGAGAATCGAAACACCATTCAATTCCATATTCTTCATCGATTGAAAGGAGTTTCAATCAAAGGATCTAGGAATCCACCTAGAATTGTTCTAGGGTTCGTTCAACGCGTGGATACACATAGAGGATCTTCGCTATTCAAGATCTTTCGTTCGTGATTCAAGAATAGTTCACCGAAGATTTGCTAGTTCTTCAATCTGGAGTTGGAACGCATTTATCAACGACAAAAGCACACAAGGTTAGTAATTCTAAATCATTCTTCTTAATTAATCATCTAGAACGGATCCTAGGGCTCCGGGTTTTCGAGTTAATTTGCATTATTCCGCTGCGCATGGACCCTCGAAACCCAACACTATTAATAAAGCTGTTTGATGTAATATTATCTTGTATGTTACTAGTTGAGTTTCTAGACTCTTGTAATGTCCGACTTCTTCCTAAGAAGCTCCTATTTTGTTGGTCACTCATTTTCTTGGTATCCAATGTGTGTATGGTATGGGTTTTCTTTTAATTTTGACTTCTTCTCCTAAACTTAATCTATTAATTCAACTGATTATTCTATCCAAGTCGTTATCTATTGTAGGATAACTAGGCTGTGGCTTGTCATTAATAACTTATTTAATTTTTCGATGACTTGTAACAACAAACTTATTATGAAATTAAATAGGATGCGATAAGTCCTATCAGCTTTACTTGTACCTGTGTAAGATGTAAATTCAGTAATTTCTTCTTTATTTTCTTCGGCTTTATATCTTTTGGCGTCAGATAAGGCCTGTGAATATTCTCTAGACTGTTCCAGTTTTAGCTTTCAACTATACTTTCAACTGTAGTTATAACTTGTTCTAAATTAACTACCTGTTTTTCTACTTTCTGTATAAGGTCTTTGGTTTCTAAGATTTGTCTAGGCTTTGAATTTTCTAGCAAATAACTAACCCGTTGAAAGTCTTGTTTAGTAGGTAGATGTTTACGTATTTCTCTTAATTCTATAATAACTTGATTATTTTGTTGTTTAATATAGTCTAAGTTTTCTACTATTTTGCCTAATGTTTTTTGACTAGCAGTAATGAGGTTGAAAAGTTCAACAAGATTAAATGATGATGAGTTGGAAGTATCAATTTTGAGAGGAAATCCTAATCCCTAGTCCATTTCTTAAAACCTTAATCCTTCAAAAATTAGTCATATAGCCATGATAATTAAGCATTAATTAAAATCATAAACGAATATTACTTATAATTAAGCATTAATTAAAATCAATAGTGTACCATAAAATTCCATCATATCATCCTAAATAATATTAGTATTATTTAGTGTTTTCAATACACAATTAGTATCAGAGCCTTCTTTCAATCCGGGAGTGGTAGTAGTAAGGTATAAATTTCTTCTTTCTTATTATGAATATCCAAAAGATTTAGATAAATTGAATAAATGGGTAATCCCTTCCGTTCCTTCAAACCATATTTATAATATTGGTTTATTTGATATGAGATCTAGGTTTGCTATAAAAACTATAAAGCAAACAATTAAAATATCTGAAACTACTCAAACAATTAGGTTATTGAGTAAAAAATATTTAATTCCCTTTAGAAGTTATAAATTTATCCATATCGGATTAGTGCAAATTGCATTTAAACCCTTAACATTATTAGGGGTAAACTCTAGTATAATGGCATATGTAATAGATGGTAGATGTAAAGACTTCAAGCCCTCTTTAGCAGCCTTAATAGAAACTAGTCTATGCCGTGGACCAGTTTATTTTGATGTATCTCCAAACTTAAATCTATCATTATCTGATAGTAATTTATTAGATGCTATGCAACTAACAATTCATAATAATGGTTATAATTTTAAAACAGGAAGCGAAATAATAGCAATATGCTATATAATTTATTATAAAGTCTTACATATTTTTAATCCAAAAGTAAGACAAATATCGTTTTCAGGAAATACTACTGTAGTCCAAACAAATTTATTAAGTTCAAATATAGCAACTAATAGGTTGATTAGGTGGGATAAAATAAACTTCACAACGACTTGGTCTCTTACTCAGGAAATAGAACCTGAATTAAAATTAAATACAAACATAGATCAAATAATACAAACATTTGAAAGAGATGTAAAAATAAAATTTAATTCTCAAAGAATTATAAGATTACCTAGAACGACATTTTATTCTACCTCAAGTGAATTTTATACAATTTCTAATGAGTCGGTCAGAGTTTCAATTTCTCAAATAAGAAAAGATTTAGAATCTGTAGAAGAAATAAGAATAAGTCAGAATAAAATTTCAGAAGGAATTTATAAATTCGAAAACCAGAGTAGGCAATCTCCTACTCAGTGAGAAATGAGTTTTCATATAAATGATTGATTATTATCCAGGTAGTCAATTGAGAGAAATCCTTACTAAGGAATTTCAACAAGAAGAATATAAAGAATTTCGTCAATGATATTTTAATAAATACTCAGCTGAAGAATTAAAAGACTTCAAAGATAAATACTATGATTATTTAGAGAAAAATGAAGATTTCATTTATTTTGTTAATTGGCTTGTAAAACATTATATGAATAATATTAATAATGACCCTACACTAAACTAACGTAGTACTCCACTCTATAAATACATCTTTCAAGATCCTAAATACTCACAACCCTCCCACAATTTCTCACACACAACACTTCACTTTCCTCCGCAACCATAAAAAAAATGTCCGAACCAACTTTATCATTCACAGTAAAACGTCGCCAACCGGAGCTAATTCGTCCGGCCAAACCAACCCCAAGAGAATTCAAACTCCTCTCCGACATAGATGACCAAGACGGTCTCCGGTTCCACATTCCAGTCATCCAGTTTTACCGTAGCATTGACAACAATACCCGAGACCCGGTTGCAGTGATCCGGGAGGCGATTTCAAACGTGCTTGTTTATTACTACCCGTTTGCCGGTCGGCTTAGGGAAGTGGCCGGGTCGAGGAAGTTGCTGGTGGATTGTACCGGGGAAGGTATCTTGTTTATTGAAGCTGATGCTAATGTTAAGCTTAAGGAATTTGGAGATGCACTTCAACCTCCATTTCCTTGCTTGGAAGAGCTTCTGTTTGATGTTCCTGGTTCATCTTCTGTCTTGGATTCCCCATTACTTCTTATTCAGGTATACCCATACTAGCAACATACTGCTCCACTCTGTTTTCGTTCCTAAATGAATTTCGAAAAAAAAAATAAAAAATACTTCCTTCGTCCCAAAATATTTGTCCCATTTGACTTTTTTGTTGAACTTTGACCACAAATTTACGAGAGATTAATCATGTTCATGAAATTTTAAAAGTTGTTGATAATATTATTAACAGTGAATCAATAGGAATTTTTAGAATTTCATGAACATAATTAAATTGTCATATATATGTGGTCAAAATTTAACAAAAAAGTCAAATGAGACAAATATTTTGAGACGAAGAGAGTATACAAAAACTGTTCTTAACGAACACCACAATAATTGATTAGTACAGATTATTTTCTATGATTAAAAATGCTTTCATCTTTATGTTTTCTTATATATGTACACATTTGGGCATAATAAACAAAGGACGTACCTTTTTCACTTGTATGGTTCACCTCACCATTATTATAATCTATTCCAACCTACCAGATATACAGGCCTCCACAATTAAATAAGTGGCCATGGACCACTCCACCGGATACGTAGGTGGTCTCCTGTTAAACAGCTGTGTGTGTGTGACGAGTTGATCTTATAAAAAATAAAAAATAAAAAATAAAAAATGTATTTTTTTTAAGTTTAAGGAATAATCATTTTTATATTGACACTTTTTATACTGATACTTTATTATACTAACAATGACACTTTGTTATACATGCACCAGGACTTTTTATACTGACAATTAATATACTTGCACTGACACTCTCCACACTGACACTCTTTTACACTAATACTGACACTTTGTTACATATGCACTGACACTTCTTTTACACTGGGAGCAATCACGTTCATCATTGGGGCGATCGCGCGGTGCCGTTTTGTGGAGATGGGGCGATCGCACCCTAGAACGTGCACTGACACTCTCACACTGACACCCTTTAATACTAACATTGACATTTTGTTACACATGCACTGACACTTTTTTATACTGACACCAGCAGAAGAAACAGAACACATTTTTTTTAAAATTTAAGGAAAAAGGAGTTTTTTATAATTTGAAATTATTATTATTCCAACCTACCAGATACTCATATAGGCCTCCACAATTACACCAGTGGCCATGGATCACACCACCCAATCGTACGGATACGAAGGTGGTCTCCTGAAACTGTGTGACCAAATTATATTTTTGATTTGACATTTTGTTAGAAATATTATTTCACATTGAAAACTGACAAATCTTATCTATAATATATAAATATTATGAATTACTCTCTTTATCATCAATTGATTTTAAGGTGAAATCTCAGACTTTAAAATTCTGAGTCACTCTCTTATTAACAATTGATTTTAAGGTGAAATCAGACTTTTAAACATTTTAATGTAATTGTGTTATTATATTAACATCGACAGGTGACAAGACTCTTATGCGGGGGTTTCATATTCACTCTCCGACTGAACCACACAATGAGCGACGCACCTGGGCTAGTCCAGTTCATGACTGCCATCGGAGAACTCGCAAGGGGTGCACTTGCACCTTCCACTCCACCAGTCTGGCAAAGGGAATTATTACTAGCCAGAAACCCTCCCAATGTCTCTTGCATTCACCGTGAATATGACCAAGTACCCGATACCAACAACACAATCATCCCCTTAGACGACATGGCTCACCGCTCCTTCTTCTTTGGTCCCACCGAGATCTCCGCCCTCCGTAGATTCCTACCTCAAAATCTACGAAACAAATGTTCCACATTTGAGGTTCTAACAGCCTGCCTTTGGCGCTGTCGCACAATCTCACTCCAAGCTGACCCCAACGAGGAAGTCCGCATTCTCTGCATTGTAAACGCCCGTCCCAAGTTCAACCCGCCCCTCCCCGAAGGATAGTACGGCAACGGCTTTGCCTTTCCAGTGGCTGTTTCAACGGCCGGGAAGCTATGCGAAAACCCGTTGGGGTACGCAGTCGAGCTAGTGATGAAAGCGAAAAATGATGTTGATGAGGAATATATGAGATCTTTGGCCGACTTGATGGTTCTTAAGGGACGGCCGCATTTCACGGTTGTTCGGACTTACCTTGTTTCGGATGTGACTAGAGCTGGATTTGTGGAGGTGGACTTTGGGTGGGGAAAGGCGGTTTACGGAGGGCCGGCTAAAGGCGGGGTTGGGGCTATTCCGGGTGTTGCTAGCTTTTATATACCGTTTACTAACGTGAAAGGGGAGAAGGGGATTGTTGTGCCCATTTGCTTGCCAACGCCGGCAATGGAACGATTTGTTGTGGAGCTTGAAACCATGCTGAACAAGGATGTCAGTGATCATATTATACAACAACACTTAGCTATCCCTCACAAGACGACCAAATCCACCTTCATTACGTCTGCTCTTTAAAAGGGCAAACCCCGGTGCGCCAAGCGCTTTCCGCCAAGCGGGAACAATTACGTCTGCTCTTTAATTTATAAAATTGCTGTTGATTTGAGTTTTTTTTTTTTTTTTTTTTTTTTTTTTTATGTCAAGGTTATATATATATGTAATGTATTGTATTAGTTTATCTTCTTGTTGTTTCTTTTCCCGAATCATGTATAACACACTCTCTTCCATCTTAATAATATATCTACGTTTAATACTTATAAAACATTTTACTACTTCCTCCTCTGTCCCGAAATGATCTTCAAACCATATTTATAATATTGGTTTATTTGATATGAGATCTAGGTTTGCTATAAAAACTATAGAGCAAACAATTAAAATATCTGAAACTACTCAAACAATTAGGTTATTGAGTAAAAAATATTTAATTCCCTTTAGAAGTTATAAATTTATCCATATCGGATTAGTGCAAATTGCATTTAAACCCTTAACATTATTAGGGGTAAACTCTAGTATAATGACATATGTTATAGATGGTAGATGTAAAGACTTCAAGCCCTCTTTAGCAGCCTTAATAGAAACTAGTCTATGCCATGGATCAGTTTATTTTGATGTATTTCCAAACTTAAATCTATCATTATCTGATAGTAATTTATTAGATGCTATGCAACTAACAATTCATAATAATGGTTATAATTTTAAAACAGGAAGCGAAATAATAGCAATATGCTATATAATTTATTATAAAGTTTTACATACTTTTAATCCAAAAGTAAGACAAATATCGTTTTCAGGAAATACTACTGTAGTCCAAACAAATTTATTAAGTTCAAATATAGCAACTAATAGGTTGATTAGGTGGGATAAAATAAACTTCCCAACGACTTGGTCTCTTACTCAGGAAATAGAACCTGAATCAAAATTAAATACAAACATAGATCAAATAATACAAACATTTGAAAGAGATGTAAAAATAAAATTTAATTCTCAAAGAATTATAAGTTTACCTAGAACGACATTTTATTCTACCTCAAGTGAATTTTATACAATTTCTAATGAGTCGGTCAGAGTTTCAACTTCTCAAATAAGAAAAGATTTAGAATCTGTAGAAGAAATAAGAATAAGTCAGAATAAAATTCCAGAAGGAATTTATAAATCCAAAAACCAGAGTTGGCAATCTCCTACTCAGTGAGAAATGAGTTTTCATATAAATGATTGATTATTCTCCAGGTAGTCAATTGAGAGAAATCCTTACTAAGGAATTTCAACAAGAAGAATATAAAGAATTTCGTCAATGATATTTTAATAAATACTCAGCTGAAGAATTAAAAGACTTCAAAGATAAATACTATGATTATTTAGAGAAAAATGAAGATTTCATTTATTTTGTTAATTGGCTTGTAAAACATTATATGAATAATATTAATAATGAAATATTAGTCTTGCAAAGATCTTGGAGGACAAAAATAGGAGAAACAGTTAATTCACCTTTTCCTCGTGAACAAACAATTTGTTTAAATGCAAATACAGAGGCTACTGCCTATTTAAATCTGCAGAAAATCAAAACTGCACAAATAATAATTAAAGAATTAAATGCTATAATTAAATCTCAAAATTATACCAACACTTTTTTAATATGTTTAGGAGATCATTTTATATCTCTTGAACAAGAATTAAGATCTCTCAAAAATACTATTGAGACACAAATTGCTCAACAACTATTAATAGTTGATCAATTAAAACAATTAAATAAATCAAATCAAATGGAGTTTTCTCCATCTGTCCAAACAGATGCTCCCATGATTCAACCTCCAGCCTCTATTAAAGGATTTAAAATGGAGACTAATAATGATTTTGTTCAAATCCTAGAACAAAAGCTAAGAGATCTACATCTCAGCGTTCTGTCCCAAGAAGGGACATCAAGTCAATATGAGCCTTCTGAGACTGAGATTGAGATCGGCTCAGAATCCTCAGAAAAAATAAGTGATATTAATCAATTAACAGATATGTTTGCTAATCTAAACACTAATAATAGTGAATTGAACCCAATCTATGCTTCAAAACCTCTTGAAAAATATTATTACATAGAATTATTATGTATTCTACAGTTTGTAAACAACATGTAAATAGTGATAGTTCAATAGCGTCCTTTATAACCACTGGTTTCGTAGGACAATTAAGAGGTTAGTGGGATCATTATCTCACTGAGATTCAAATAATAGAAATTCTGAACCATAAAAATTGGTAAAAACTAAACCAGGTAGTGCAACAATAACCACTACTTAAAGAAGAAGATGCAGTATATACTCTGTGTCTTTCAATCCTACAACATTTTGTAGGAACTACAACCCCAATTGGAGAGAAGTTGCAAACACTTCTCCAAAACCTTAGATGTCCTTCTTTAACCCATTTTAGATGGTATAAAGATACATTCTTATTTAGGGTTTATCAATTAACAAACCCTAATTCAACTAATTGGAAATCTAAATTTATTGATGGGCTTCCTCATCTTTTTGCTGAAAATGTTCGGCAATCCTTAGGAATAAAGAATGATGAAATAAATATTAATTATTTGGATTTAAAATATGGACAACTAATTAGTAGTTGTATAAATGAAGGATTAGCTTTGTGTAATGACATTAAGCTAAAAAATCAATTAAAAAAGCATAGAATATCAGAAAAACACCAAATTGGTGAATTCTGTGAACAATTTGATTTTGACCTAGGAAAACCTCTTATAGAATAAAGCAAAATATTATGTAAGTCCGTACAAAAAGAATTATAAGAGACATTATTATAAGGATAAACCCAAGCAAAAGGGAAAAATATTTATGCCTACTAAAGGAAAAAGAAAAGCAAAAAAGCTTGATATAAGTTGCCACGAATGTGGTAAAATTGATCATTATGCTAATCAATGTTGGACTAAGAAAGCCCTTAATGAGATAGAAGATGAACAATTAAGTTCACAATTAGAAAAAATAATGCTTATCAATTCTGAATCAGAACATGGATCCTCTAATGAAGAAGATTTAGGATTAAATTATGAAACTTCTTTAGAGTCATCCTCCCCTGACAACAAAGATTGTCAGTGCAATGAAATCAATTATTGGAAATCTATAGTATATATGAATGGATTAAATGTCATAAATGCCGATCAAGAAAATGCATTAAAAGTAATAGAATCAATTACTAATCCTTATTTAAAGAAAAAAAATGATTAAAGTCTTAATTGAAGAAAATAAGGAGTCTCCTTTAATAATAGAAGCACCTTATCAATTAAGTGAAATTTTGCAGAGATTTCAACAATCTAATGTAAAAGAAACGTCTGTTTCAATTATTGATTTAAGAAGATAAATAAATCTATTAAAATCTAAAATATCTCAGATTAAACAAAACAATGAAGTATTATCAACAAAAATAACCTTGTTAGAAACAAAACCTCCTGAAAAATTAAAGGAAATAAAAGATGATGATTCCAAAGATGTTGCTTCAACCAGTAATATTGCTAATATTGGATATCTAAATCTTTTAGAACAAGTTACATCACAAAAATGGTTTGTAAGAATAACTCTAGTAATTAATAGAGATTTTATCTTAAATAATGAAATATCACTAATAGATAGTGGTGCTGACTTAAATCAAGAAGAAATAATTTCTACTAAATATTTCTCAAAAATAACCCAATCTCTAACCCAAGCAGGAGGAAATAAATTAAGGGTTAGATATAAATTGTCAGATGCATATATTTGTAATCAAGATGTTTGCTTATCAACATCTTTTATTTTGGTTAAAAGGTCTTACCCACAGAATTATATTAGGAACTCCGTTCCTCCATACTATTATGCCAATAAATAATATTGACCAGATAGGAATTTCTACCATAATAGATTAAAAAGAATTACATTTGAGTTCATAACAGATCCTCAAACCCGTATGCTTAATGAAGTTAGGGATATCCTTTTAAATAAAGAAAAACAATTATGTTTTCTTAAAGAAAAAATAGGAATATTAAATATAAATGAACAATTCAAAAAGAGTAATATTCAAAATCAAATTAAATTAATTGAACAACAATTCACTAATGAGGTATGTAATGACTTACCTAATGCATTTTGGTACAGAAAGAAACATTTTGTCTCTTTTCCTTATTTAAGGGGAGATGGAGTTGGAAAAACACACGCTCTTTTCACACACACTACGTACACATTACTTGTAATCCTCTCATCATCTTCCGCAGTTGTAATCTCAATTATCATAGTGAAACTTTTAAGGTTGGAGACCTAACTCCTGAGGTTTTTTCCAAAGAGGTTATTATCTCTAAGGTTTTCCTCGTTAACAAATCGTTGTGTCATTCTTTCTTTTCATGTCTTTGTTCCATTTAATTGAATTCCATAGTCCCCTCCTTATTATTTAAATCCATACACTTGTCAAAGTTAAGATTCTACATTATTGTTTTTTCTACCAAAACAATTTGGCGCCCACCGAGGGGCCACATGGTCTATTGATTATTTGGATCATCTCCTGAAAAGAGTTCATTATGTCAACCAACCCCAATGTTTCTGCCGCCGGCAAAGGTATCGCCGCAACTCCGACATCAGGAGTCAGAACCACCTTGTTGCCACCACCTCCTCAGTCGGGACCTCAGCAAACACCACCTTCTAAGACTCCACAAAAGGAAGAAACCTCTTCCAATGTGGATGCCGACATTTGAAGTATCCTGGCCAGGTTGAATCAGAGGCTGGATCAGCAAGACAGCAATTCGAAGGTGCTGGCCAATTCCATGATTAAGATGTAGAAGGATCAACAGCTCATCGCATCTCGGCTTGAAAACATCTCACCATTGCGGGCAAGGAACCTCAACTTCGACAACACCGAAGGATCCACGCATCAGAATGAATTTATTCCAATGGGTAGTCTGCCTCTAACTCACCAGCCAACATCCTTAATGATGTCGACATCTTTGCCCGGGGACACCCTATTATCGCCACCTTCATCATGATTCTCCCCGTTCATTCCATTAATTGACAACACCACTGTCACAACTACCACAGACAACTCTGGTTTGCTAAATAATCTTTTCAATAATACTAATTTCAATCGTATTCCTATGGCTGACCCTTTTGCAGGAAACCCACTAGCCAAGCAAATGCAGGATCTCAGGGAGCTGATAATGAACGTGCCAGGCATAACTCCTCCAATCCAAGCAGTGACTCAGAACTGCTACAATCAATCCCGGTTTGTCCCAGCAATTGCAAATGTCGACATCCCGAAGCGTTTTAGTGTTCCATCCATGAAGTTGTATGACGGCAGCACAGATCCAGAGGAGCATGTTATCCACTATCAAGAAAAGATGGACATAGTTCATATCCCGCTTCAATTTAGGGAGGCTTGCTTATGTAGAGGGTTTGGATCGACCTTGGTTGGACCAGATCTCAAGTGGTTGATTAGGCAACCCCTAGGTTCAATTGGTTCATACGCCCATCTTATCAACATGTTCTATAACCAGTTCTCATGCAGTCAACAATTCGAGAAGCAGACAAGTGATCTCTACAATGTGACCCAGCAGCCTAATGAGACTCTGAAAGAATATGTCCAACGATTCAATAAGGAAGTGCTAGAAATTCCCAATCTTGACATGTCAACAGCCACAGAAGCATTCAAAATGGGGCTGAAAAAGGATTCACAGTATTATCAAGATTTGGTGATGACTCCTTGTAAGCGGTTGGAAGAAGTCAAGAGCAGGGCATTGAGATTCATAAGATTGGAGAAAGATGAGCTATGAAGATCGAAGTCCTCATCCAAGTTGTCGACATATGATAACCCAGACAGAAAGACCGAATCATCCCACCGCAGGAACAATCGTTCCAATCCTTATCCGAGAATTGATAATAGCAAAATTAATTCAGTAGAGGGTGAGGATGAAGATAGTGATAATGTGCCTAACATTTCTGATTATTGTTTTTCTATTGACATTTCAGGTGTACTCTGTGCAATGGGCAACCTGGGGGACAAAGCCAGATGGCCAAAGAAGACAGATAAGACCACGGGTTGGCGTGACAAGTCGAAATGGTGCGCTTACCATGAGGACTTTGGGCAAGTTACAGAAGACTGTATCACACTGAGAAAAGAGATCAGTTATTTGCTCTCAAAAGGGCATCTTAAGGAGTTGCTGGGTTCCAGAAAGAAGAAGGCAGAAAATGCAGAAGCTCCACATGAAGTCGAAAGACCAGTTTCTCCCCCAGCATCGACGAAGGTGATCAATTTCATTAGTGGAGGTTCAGAAATATGTGGCACATCCTATTCTGCTGCAAAGCGACATGCAAAGGAGTCAAAAGAGGAGAAGCCAGAAAGACAACCCAGGGTGTCGATACCTTGCCAGGATCCAATCACCTTTGATGAGAGTGATCGAGATAACTTGCTGGAACCCCATCATGATGGTCTAGTAATTTCCTTGCAGATCGCCAATTGTACCATCAGGCGTATCCTGGTCGATGGGGGTAGCTCTGTCAATCTCATTATGTTGAGCACCCTTAAGGAGATGAACATCCCGAAATCAGAGATTGTGAAGAAATCCTCAGTGTTGGTAGGTTTCAGTGGAGAAGTTAAAGAAACAATAGGAGAAATAAAGCTTCCAATCTACTCAAAAGGCCTCAACACCATGGAGCGGTTCTGCATAATTGATTGTATAACATCCTACAATGTCATTCTTGGAAGACCGTGGATTCATGGGATGAAGGCTGTGCCCTCCACTTACCATCAGTGTGTGAAGTTCCCAACACCTTGGGGTGTCGCTAAAATATACAGTGATCAGCAGGTGGCCAAGGAGTGTTATAAGACTTCAATGAAGGCGTCGACATCTCCAAAACAAGCATAGCAATTACAGAGGAAAGTACGTGAAGTCCTGGAAGCTAGGGAGAACGATGTGAAAGAAGTATTGCTAGACCCTTCCAACCCGGACATCAAGGTACTTATTGGCAGTGACATTCCACCGGATATAGAAGAAAAGCTTGTGGACCTGTTAAGGAGCAGAACAAAGAGTTTTGCTTGGAAGCATGATGACATGATCGGCATTAGCAAAGATGTCATCACCCACAAACTCAACATTGATTCTAGTTTCAAGCCGGTGCACCAGAAGCGTAGGAAGTTTGCAGAAGCGAGGAACCAGATAATCAAGGAAGAAGTAGAGAGTCTACTCAAAGCCAACATGATCCGAGAGGTAGATTACCCAAGATGGTTAGCAAGCGTAGTTGTGGTCGAGAAGAAGAAAGGGAAGTGGCGAGTTTGTGTGGACTTTACCGACTTGAACAAAGCTTGTCCCAAAGATCCTTTCCCATTGCCTCACATAGATTCATTAGTTGATGCCACTTCTGGGCATGAGCTCCTCACCTTCATGGACGCTTCCTCAGGATTCCAACAAATCCAGATGGAGCCATCTGATCAGGAGGACACCGCCTTTATAACACCAACAGGTATCTATTGTTATATTGCTATGCCTTTTGGACTAAAAAATGCAGGTGCAACATATCAGAGGCTTGTCAATAAAATGTTCAAAGACTATATTGGGGACACAATGGAGGTTTATATCGACGACATGGTAGTGAAATCAAAGAAGGCTGGAGATCATATAAGTCACCTATCTCAAGCCTTCGACATCTTGGATTGTTTCAATATGAAACTTAATCCAGCAAAGTGCAATTTTGGTATGAAGGCAGGAAAATTTTTAGGCTACATGGTAACTAAAAGGGGAATTGAAGACACACCAGAGCAGATTCGTGCCATTGTCAACCTGTCGTCACCTCAATCTGTCAAAGACGTCCAAAGATTGACAGGGAAGATTGATGCACTTACCAGGTTCATTTCAAAATCCTCGGATCGATGCAAACCTTTCTATGACATCTTAAGAAAAAATAAAAAGTTCCAGTGGGAAGACCAGCATGAACAAGCCTTTCAGGAGCTCAAAAGTTACATGTCGACACCTCCATTACTGGCCAAACCTCAGGAGGGCGAATATCTTTACATCTACCTAGCAGTATCAGAAAGCGCTGTAAGTGCAGTCTTAGTGACAGAACGAGATGGTAGTCAACAACCTATCTACTATATAAGTAAGACACTTTTAGATGCAGAGACCAGGTATTCTCATTTACAGAAGTTCATTTTAGCCTTGATAACTGCTTCTATTAAATTAAGGCACTATTTTGAAACACATACTATAATTGTGCGTGCTAACTATCCTATTAAGAATGTTATGAGAAAACCAGAGATGTCAGGTCGAATGGCAAAGTGGTCTGTACAATTAAGCACATACGACATCAAATATGAGCCCAGAACAGCAATAAAATCTCAAGCTCTAGCTGATTTTGTGGCTGACTTTAGTCCAACCATGCAACAAGAAGTGGAATTGGAGGTTCAGCAACTTCAAGATGACGACATCCTGAAGATTTGGACGCTCTACACAGATGGTGCTTCCAATATGAGAGGTACAGGTCTTGGAGTTATACTAAAATCGCCACAAGGGGACATAATACCACAATCCATCAGTTGCAGTTTTAAGGCCACTAATAATGAAGCAGAATATGAGGCATTAATTGCAGGTTTAACAGCGGCCCGGGACCTAGATGTCAGGAACATCCGGGTGTTTATGGATTCTTTGCTAATTGTTAACCATTACAAAGGATCCTACATAGCAAAAAATGCAAAGATGACGACATATTTGGAAATTGTTAAAATTCTGGCGGCCAAATTCAAAACATTTACTTTGGAGCAGATTCCACGTGAGGAAAATTCTCAAGCAGATGCTCTGGCAAACTTAGGTTCAGCCTTCAAAAGCATTTCACAGACAAGTATCCCAATTGTGCATGTCGACATCCCCGCAATTGATCGTCTTGAGCTGTTCGTTCTAGATGTCGACATACCTTCCCCTCCAGCAGCAACTTCTTGGACAGCTCCTATTATCAAGTATCTCTTAGATGATACGATCCCAGCCGAGGAGAAAAATGCTAGAGCCTTCAGGGTAAGAGTACCTAAATATTTACTTATTGATAACCTTTTGTTTAGAAAATCTGTTGCAGGTCACTACTTAAGATGTCTAGAAGCAGACCGAGCCCATCAGGTTTTAAAGGAGCAGCATGAAGGACAGTGTGGAAATCATACCGGGGGCAGAAGTCTGCATACCAAGGCTCTTAGGATGGGCTATTTTTGGCCCATAATGAGAAGAGATGCCGCAGAATATGCAAAGAAATGTGACTCCTGTCATCGACATGGTGACATCTTGCATCAACCAGCCGAATTGCTACATCCTATCCTGTCGCCATGGCCTTTTATGATTTGGGTATGGACATCGTAGGAAAATTACCCAGGGCCCCAGGAGGAAGAGTATTTCTACTAGCCATGACAAACTATTTTTTTTAAATGGGTAGAAGCTGAGGCATACGTGCAAGTCCGAGACAGAGAAGTTATCTCTTTCATCAAAAGAAATATATTCAGCAGGTTTGGGATGCCTTCAAAGATTATTTGTGATAACGGCTCCCAGTTTATTAGTAGGAAAACCCATAATTTCTTGAATAGTTGGGGAGTCAAGATGGTGACATCTTCACCTGTTCACCCTCAAGCAAATGGACAAGCAGAATCCAGTAACAAGATTATTATTAGCAACTTAAAAAAGAGACTGGACCAAAAGAAAGGAAGATGGGCAGAAGAGTTACCAATGGTTTTATGGGCTTACAGGATGACATCTAAGAATGCTACTGGTCAGACTCCCTATTCACTTGTATTTGGGACAAAATCAGTTATTCCAGCAGAAGTTCTTGTACCTACAGCCATATACAGTTTGTTGACATTTGAACATAATAAAGACATCTTGACATATGACTTGGATACCGTAGACGAACTAAGGGACATGGACAAAGTTCGGATGGCAGCATATCAACAAAGGGTAGCCAGGTCTTACAACAAAAATGTAAGGGTTAGAAGGTTTCAAGTAGGAGACTTAGTCCTACGAAAGGTATTCCAAAATACAAAGGAACTCAATGCAGGCAAGCTCGCCCCAAAGTGGGAAGGACCTTACCTAATTGATGCACAGGCCGGGAAAGGAGCGTATAACCTATCAACTTTGGATGGCCAAATGATCCCACGGAGTTGGAACGCCATTCACCTCAAAAGGTATTACATCTAAACAATGCCCCCCTTAAACTCATCTTACCCCAGGTATGGACAATCCTTTATTTATTAAGTGTAACCTTTCATTTCCCTATTTACTGTTTTCTTTTTCATATTACTTCTCTACAAATCAAGATGTCACTAACACGACTTGTGGAGGGGCGTCAACATAGTTGACGTCTATTTTTAATATGTCTCTGTCTTGTGAGGTGTTGACATACGAAAATGGGGACATGTCGAAAGTACTCAAAGCCAAAAGGACAACGAATTCTCCTCCGTCAGAGACTGGCCATCTCTTCTTAAGTAAAGGTAAACAATCCCTTCTAAGGTTTAAAGAGTTAATTACCTCTTTCTTAAGATGTTAGGTTACCACACCTTCACCTGGAGTGCAAGTTATCTCTTTAATTGAGGTGTGGGGTGGGCCTACATGGGTAAACTCATATAGCTTACCCATTCCCACTCAGTTAAATGATTGATCTCATGTTTTATTCTTGTGGTTATGACATGTACATGTCATCTTAAGTATCTGTTGTTTTGACATACTATCATGTCACCTTACGAGCATAACATATAACCATCCAAAGAAAAATTTCATCAAAAATGAAACAAGCCTTGACATGCTTGAAAATTACCAAACCATAATTTTTCTAAAGCTAGCATCCCTAAAAGTTAAGATAATAATCCAACATCCAAGCTGATAAAACTAAAACGCAAAAGTGTTGGACCAACCCAACACGTAAAAGAAATTGTCTTCGGTCCTTATGGACCTATTACATAACCAACCAAATTAAAATTGTCTTTGGGATTCCACCCCAGTAATACTAGTAAAAACAAAACAAACTTGTTTTACCTTCTTCAGATGGCGTCTGCCTCAGGTGTTGCTTTAGGAGTAACTTCTTCAACCTCTGCTGCTTCCTTTATAACTTCCTCATGTGGGCTTGATGACACCTCACCCTCATCTACTGGCTCACCTGTCAGCTTGGAGAAGTAGGCATATTCCTTGTTGATATCCCAATTCTGAGCCTTCCCTTCCTGAAACTCCTTTATCATCTTGATTTTACACGGAGAAACAATTTTAGCAGCAGCCAATTTGCAAGAACCTTTCACTTCAGCAATCTCCTCAAGGTGATCTTCCTCACTTTTTGCCAAACTGTCCAATAGATCCTTCACAGTCTTCTCCTGCTCTTCCAATGTCTTAGCTTGTTCTTCCAAGGACTTTTCATGCCCCTTCACCTTGCTCTCTAACATTATCTTCTCCTTCTTGACCAAAGCAACATCAGCTTTAGACTTCTTCTTCAGCATCTCCATTTCCTTTACCAAATCTTCCAAATACCCTACTACCTGTAACATAATAACTTGACATCAAAAGGTGTTATAAAAACTTTTGAATCAGTCAAAACCTAGTTAGTAGAATCTTACCCCAGCTGCAAAACTCATACACTTCTTCTTGAACTCTCCTACTGGCATTCCTTCAAAAGTATCTCCAACATCAATTACCTCCTCTTGAATATCCTTTCTCTTTTTCACCCTAGAGCCAATGCCTGCGCTCTCATCTAAAATAGGGATCTTCTTAGGAACCGGCGGTGGTTTCATATCTATCTTAAGAGAAGATTTTTCAAACATGGCTTCAATATCGTCAAGATCAAAATCTGATCCTGAGACAACTGGATTGGAAACTGCATTGACATATGAATAATGTCAAGAAGTATAATGCATCAGATTGATGAACTAAAAGAAATAGACAACATGCTTACCTGTAGACATAATGACGGAGGTTGATGCTTTTTGATCTTTCGGAACAATCAGAGGTGATTCCAGTAGTCCCCTAGGAGATATCTTGTCCAAGGGAAGCTTGTAAAATTCGTCAATTTTTGCCAAGGTGTCTTCTGCCGGTGGGAATAATTCTCCCCAATCAATATCTGAAAAAAGGTAAGAGCAATTACGATTTCAGTTTGTTTCAAGAACAGAAAATCACAAAGTTAGGAATTCAAGTACCTCCCTTGTTCCACTCGCTTGGTACCTCATTCCCTTCTCCAATGGATGCCCTATCAATAAAGAAAAACCTATTTTTCCATCCTCTATCATTCGAAGATGTGGTGCTCATTAGGGAATTCCTACCTGACCTTTTCTTAAAAAGATATCTTTTTGAGCCAAAAGGTTGAAGATCATACGAATAGGCTATCTCATGAAGCCCTAAGTTTAAACCATTCTCCCTGTTCACTTTGATAATGAAGGCAAAAATTCTCCAAGCCTTGGGCATCAGTTGAGGATAAGCAAGTTGAGTCTTTTGAAAAAATTCCGAAACCAACGAAGGGAAGGGATAGCTAAACCCTAGAAGAAAGGGATACTCAAGAAAGCAAATACATTTGTTGGAAACAAAGTTGGACCTAAGATTTACAGAAAAAGGGTGAAAGATTGCACCTTTAGGGAAGTAGCATTGTTGTTTTAGTGACTCGATTTGGGCATCGCTAAACAAACAAGTCTCCTCATCCGGTTTTGCAAGGAGATTTTCACAAACGAAATCCTCATGGCTAATTTCTATGGGATCTCTTGGAATCGGAGCACTCTTAGTTTTGGACGAACTCCACCTAGTCCTACCCATGGTTGACAAAGCAAAAGAGAGATGCAAACAATGGATGAAAGTAAGAAACGAAGAAATTTTTACCTTGCAGAGAACAGCGTCGTAGCAAGCAGGAGCGAAATGGAAGGTTTGAGAAGCTTATTAAGGAGCCATCCAAGCGGTTATTTAAATTAAAAAGAGCTCTAATTCCAAAAAACTACTTTTCCTAAATTAACTCCCCGACCGTCCATTGCCTCCAGGTATCCTTACCCGTCCAATCATGCAAGCTGGCAGTTGAAGTATTTATTGAGAAAAATATTTGCCTTTTCAGTTGCCAAGAAAGACAAATATTTTTGGGGACAAATTGTTGTGGGTATTTTTCAGCATGGTGACATCTTCAGTTGCTCCTACATGTCAAGATGTTATACCACTGTAAGTATTACTTCATATTTACTAATTTATTTTCTATTATTTCTATTATTATTTTACAGTAATAAAGAGAGATAACACGGGACTCTTTCAAGCACGTTCAACCTCTCTTCAAACGGCAAAGTGGACTCAGTCTTATGGACGTTGAAGGGATAAACTTGGATGCCGAGATTTTAGGAACTACTTCCGACCCGTTAGTTGTTAATCTTATTTAAGGGGAGATGGAGTTGGAAAAACACACGCTCTTTTCACACACACTACGTACACATTACTTGTAATCCTCTCCATCATCTTCCGCAGTTGTAATCTCAATTATCATAGTGAAACTTTTAAGGTTGGAGACCTAACTCCCGGGGTTTTTTCCAAAGAGGTTATTATCTCTAAGGTTTTCCTCGTTAACAAATCGTTGTGTCATTCTTTCTTTTCATGTCTTTGTTCCATTTAATTGAATTCCATAGTCCCCTCCTTATTATTTAAATCCATACACTTGTCAAAGTTAAGATTCTACATTATTGTTTTTTCTACCAAAACAGTGCCTATGAATTAACCGTGTAGTTTTCTTATATAGGAGTGAAAATCATATGTTGTAGGGAACGATTTACTTAAGAAGATTCTCCATATTTAGACTTCTACCTTTCTTTTAACTCTTGTCAATCAAGTCAATCATTCCTTATCTTGTATTCCTTTACTTGTGTGAGAGATACCTACAAAATAATCAAAAAATACACTAAAACAAAGAATCTAATTAATAGGTTAGTCCATAAATAATAACACCTAAATAAACTAAAGAAGATATTTACAAATATATTCTAAAAATAAGAAAGATATAAATCCTAATAATTATAAATCATCCTTGGTAAAAACGTGTGGAACAACTCACACTTACAAAAGAGATTTAGAAATTGAGAGGTCAAAGGGGGAATCGGAGAAGGAGATGAAGATGCAGAGATTTAAATTCAATACTATCTACTTGGTTGGAGGATCCATATGCGTTTTAAAGGAAGAACGCCACATAGGATCAATCGGTCACCGTGTGCTTCATTTATGTCACTATGTAGACAAAGTGCGCATTGGTTCAAAATTTTCATTCATCTGTTGTAAAGAGCGAGGCTCATCCAAGTTTTATTAATTTGTCATCGCGTGCAAGAAACTTTGTATATATAATGAGTTCATGATTTGTATTTCTTCTTAATTCATTCGGGTTGACCATCTATAATTTTATTTTTGTCTCTTAAATTGTGTAGTATTTCAACCAGGTAGTCCTATCACTCTTTGAACAAGATGAAAGAAAACTACAGGTACAACTCATTGTTAGTATCAAAAAAGATAAACGAGATTTATGTTGGGCCCTATATTTTCAGTCAACATGTTTTACAACTTACACCTAACAACTTGGTACTAACAACTTGAGTTGTTCTATTTACAACTTGGCTTTCTGCAGGTTGGGACGCAGTAACGCTCTTCCTATTTTATAGGGCACGTATCACAAGAAGCAAAGATTAAGTCAACAACGTTTCCTCAGCAACGGATCTTATCTTCTCCCTCAAACAACAAATGGCGGATATATCTCTCTTTGATCAACCTCTTCCCCGAGTTTATAGGCGCATAATCTTCTTTGTTAATTAGTTTTATTTGAGGTATAAAAGGGGAACACACACTGTATTTACACACACGTTCTTCACTAGCTTAAGCTCCCTTTTTCATACGCTCTTAGCATTGTAATCTCAAGAGAATTCTTAGTAAACTTTCGGTCAAGGTAGGAGCCAGATCCTCCCGGGGTTTTATGCCGGCGAACAAGTTGTTCAAGGGCTTTCCCTAGTCAACAAACACCTTATGTCCATTTCTATTCAACTTGATAATCATTGTACCTAGATTCATATCACTTTAGTCACTTTTCTTCTCATCGAAATACACTTGTAGAAATTTGACCAAAACAATTTGGCGCCGTCTATGGGAAACTTTGATTATTCAAGTAGAAATGGCTAATCCGTCGTCCGACAGTCAAGCTGGGAGTCGTCCACCTCCTGTTTCCAATGCCCAAGGCAACCCTCCTCCAAGTGCAGAAGCTGTCAATTTGGAGATAATGTCCAACATGGCGGACATGTTGAAGAAAATAGGCGATCGGTTGGATGCTCAGGAGCATACGAATACCATGATATTCAATGCCATTGATAGTCTGCGTAAAGGGAAGCAAGCTGAGACTCAAGTATCCACTCCGTTTTCACCTTTACTTCCTAGATCTTTGTTTGGTGCAGGTACAGGACCGAGCCATGTCGGAGATATCCCTATGTCCAACACCTTGCCAGCGGAGAGCACAATTGTGACATCCATTCCAATCGAGCAACCAAGATTAGGCCTACCAGCTAGCCAACCTGCGCTATCATCTTGCTACACTTATGCTACACCCTCAATGGGGCAAACGGGAAGTTTCTTTAATGCTTTCGATACTTTCGCACCTCAGACTAATAATGCTCCTCTTTTCGCAGAGAACCAACTTGTTAAGGAAATGCAGACCATTAAGGAGTTGCTCCGAAGCGTGCCTGGAGTCAACTTGCCGTATCATCAAGTCTCTCCAACTTGCTACAATGAGTCTCATTTTGTGCCAGCAATAGCCAGTGTGGAGATCCCGAAGAAATTCTCAGTCCCTCATATGAAGAAGTATGATGGGAGTACCGATCCAGCCGAGCATGTGTTGCTATATCAGGAATCAATGGATATCATAAGCATCCCTCCTATGTTTAAAGAAGCATGTTTTTGCAGGGGCTTTGGCTCTACTTTGTCAGGACCAGCCTTAAAATGGCTAACAGGGCTCCCTCTAAACTCTATTTCATCTTATGCTCAACTTGTTAATATGTTCATTAACCAGTTTTCGTGCAATAGGGCATTTGACAAGTTGACTAGTGATCTCTATAGAATTGTGCAACAGCCTAACGAAAATCTTAAAGAGTATTTGCACAGGTTCAACAAGGAGGCAGTGACTATACCCAACTTGGACGTGTCCACCGCTACGGAAGCATTCCGTATAGGCTTGAAGAAGAGCTCATTGTTCTACAACGAGTTGGTGATGACCCCTGCGAAACAACTTGAAGAAATCAGAACCAGGGCCTTGCCTTACATCAGATTGGAGGAAGATAGCTTGGCGATGGGGAAGTCAACTGGGAGGACTCCTACTCCTCTATTTGAGCCTTCTGACAGACGACCGGATTCCCATCACTATAAGTCCAACAGGGGCAAACCCCCTGTTAAAACTGAACCTTCTAGAATTCATGTTGTAGATGATGATCAGGAAGGTGATGATAATGATTATCCACAAATTTCTGAATATTGCTTTTCTGTGGACATTGCAGGAATCTTGCGCGCCATGGGAAATCTTGGAGATAAAGCAAGATGGCCCAAGAAGAATGACCAGTCAACAACTTGGAAGGACAAGTCCAAGTGGTGCGCATTTCATGAAGATTTTGGGCACACCACCGAGAACTGTTTCGCCTTGAGGAAGGAGATTGCTCATTTATTGTCCAAGGGTCTTCTCAAGGATTTGTTGGGCAAGAAGAGGGTCAGGAGTGAATCCAAAGAACCTGATTCAGGAGAACATTCTAGACCCGAGAAAGTTGCACCCCCTCCAGCCACCAAGGTAGTAAATGTTATTTCAGGTGGGTCTCATATTTGCGGCACAACTTACTCTGCTGCCAAGCGTCATTCCAGAAGCTCTAAGGAAGATCAATCAGAATTGCCTTCAAGGCGTCGTGACTTCACAGATGGTCATATAATTTCTTTTGAAGATGAAGATAAGGACAACACGTTGGACCCTCATCATGATGGTCTAGTTGTTCAGGTGCAGATTGCTAATTGTGTGGTCAAGCGGATTCTGATCGATGGTGGCAGCTCGGTCAACATCATCTTCACTCATGCTCTTGAAGATATGGGCATCCCTCTGTCTGAAGTGGTGAAGAATTCATCCGTACTGGTAGGGTTCAGTGGTGAGGTGAAGCAAACAGTTGGTGAGATTAAGTTGCCCATCTACCTAGAGGGTATGAATTCCATGGAGAGGTTTTGTGTGATTGAGTGCTCTTCCTCGTACAATGTTATATTGGGAAGACCTTGGATCCACAACATGAAGGCCGTGCCATCAACTTACCATCAATGCGTCAAGTTTCCAACACCTTGGGGAGTTGCCAAGTTGAAGGGAAACCAGCAAGTCTCTAAAGAATGCTACAAGGTCAACATGAAAGCAAGCTCGACCCCTCGGCAAGCATAGCAATTAAAGAAAAAGGCCCAGGACATTCTTGAAGCAGTGGAGCACGATACAAAAAGCGTTCCTGTTGATGCATCAAATCCTGAGGCCCAAGTGCAAGTTGGGATAGACCTACCGTCCGAAATCGAAGAGGAGCTGATCGAGTTCCTGAAAAGTCAGAAATGTTGTTTTGCTTGGAAGCATGAAGACATGACGGGGATAAGCAAGGACATCATCACTCACAAGTTGAACATCGATCCGACCATCCGTCCTGTCCGTCAAAAAAGAAGGAAGTTCGCCCAGGAGCGGAACCAGATCATAAAGGATGAAGTTGAGAGGCTTCTGAAGTCCAAGATGATCAGAGAAGTTCAGTACCCAAGGTGGTTGGCTAACGTTGTAGTGGTGGAGAAGAAGAATGGCAAGTGGCGAGTATGCGTGGACTTCACCGACTTGAACAAGGCCTGTCCGAAGGATCCATTCCCTCTCCCTCATATTGATTCTCTAGTTGATGAGACAGCTGGCCACGACATCTTGACGTTCATGGATGCATCTTTCGGGTATCAACAAATTCAAATGGAGCCTTCAGACCAAGAAGATACAGCATTCATGACTCCAGAAGGTATATATTGTTATATTTCTATGCCCTTTGGTCTTAAAAATGCAGGGGAATCCTATCAAAGGTTAGTGAACAAAATGTTCAAAGACCAACTTGGCAAAACGATGGAGGTCTACATAGACGATATGGTGGTCAAATCCAAGCACATTGAGGATCATGTGGAGCACCTTGCTGAGGCATTCAACATCTTGAAAGCCTTCAACATGAAGCTCAATCCGGCAAAGTGCAACTTCGGTGTTAGAGCAGGTAAATTCTTGGGATATATGGTGACCAAGAGGGGAATCGAAGCAAGTCCCGAACAAATCAAAGCCATTCTCAACTTGGAATCCCCTAAGAACATCAAGGACGTACAAAGGTTAACAGGTAGAGTAGCTGCTTTGAATAGATTTATATCCAAATCATCTGATAAGTGCAGGTTATTCTACGAAGTATTAAGAAAAAACAAACTCTTTCAATAGACTGACCAACATGAGGCAGCCTTCAAACAACTTAAAGAATACTTGATGACATCACCCCTGCTTGCTAAACCCGAACATGGTGAGCATCTTTATTTATACTTAGCTGTATCTGAAAATGCTGTTAGTGCAGTATTGGTGAAGGAAATCCAAGGTGAACAGCATCCTGTTTACTATGTAAGTAAGTCTTTATTGGATGCTAAAACAAGGTACTCTCATCTTGAAAAATTGATATTAGCCTTAACTACTGCTGTTACCAAACTACGTCATTATTTTGAAACACATTCCATAACTGTTAGAACTAATTATCCTATGAGAAATGTGTTGAGAACGCCAGAGATGTCGGGCGAGGTTGGCCGAGTGGTCGATCAAGTTGAGCACGTATGACATTTCGTACGAGCCAAGAACGACCATCAAATCGCAGGCCCTAGCCGATTTCGTAGGCCGACTTCACCCAAGTTTGCGGCTGAGGTAGAAACTGGAAGTGCAACAACTTGAAGGTAAAACTGTTCCTAGATTTTGGACATTGTATACCGATGGAGCTTCAAATTCTAAAGGGATTGGTTTGGGAATAATCTTGAAGTCCCCTCAAGGTGATATCATACCTCAAGCTGTATCTTGTGAATTCAGTGCAACAAATAACGAAGCTGAGTATGAGGCCCTAATCATGGGTTTAACTACAGCTTTAAGTTTGAATATTACACATTTAAATGTATTTGTTGATTCTCAACTACTAGCTAACCATTTTAATGGCAGTTATATGGCGAAGCATTCCAAGATGACTCTGTACCTCCAACAGGTTAAGGCCTTAGCTTCGAAATTTCTATCATTCTCTTTGGAACAGGTCCCTAGAGAAGAGAACGCAGAAGCGGACGCCTTGGCCAACTTGGGTTCAACTTGCAAATCAATGTTGCATACTAATATCCCCATCATTTATGTTAAGTACCCGGCAATAGACCAAGTTGAGGAAACTCAAGTGGTTACTCCACCTACTGGGGCACAAGATGCTAAACCTTCTTGGACCCAACCTGTAATTGAGTTCCTTCAACTTGGAACTATTCCACCCGATGTTAAGAATGTTAGATCTTTTAAGATTCGTACTTCTACTTTTGTTTTGATAGATAATGTGCTATTCAAGAGGTCTTTTGCAGGACATTATTTTAGATGTGTCGATAATGAGCAAGTTGAACTAGTACTCAAAGAAATCCACGAAGGAATTTGTGGGAACCATTCTGGTGGGAAAGCACTAGCGTCGAAGGCCCTCAAGATAGGATACTATTGGCCAACCATGCGTTAAGATGCTATGAGCTATGTACAAAAGTGTGACGCCTGCCAAAGACACAATAACATCTTGCATCAACCTGCTGAGCCTTTACATTCTATAGTCCCATCTTGGCCTTTCATGCAGTGGGGGATGGACATTGTAGGCAAGTTGCCTAAGGCTCCCGGAGGCAAGGTGTTCATGTTGGCATTAACCGATTATTTCTTAAAGTGGATCGAAGCAGAAGCTTATGTACAGGTGAGAGATAAGGAGGTAATCTCATTTCTAAAGAAAAATATAATTAGCAGGTTTGGTGTGCCATCAGAGATTATATGTGACAACGGGTCACAATTTATAAGTAAGAAGACCAGGGATTTTTGTACTCGCTGGGGCATCAAGTTGATCATGTCCACACCTGTCCACCCTCAAGCTAATGGTCAAGCTGAATCAAGCAACAAGTTGATCATCAACAACTTGAAGAAGTGTCTAGATCAGAAGAAAGGAAAATGGGCTGAAGAGTTACCACTTTGTACTCTGGGCAGATAGGACTACCACAAAAGGAGTCATAGGTAGGACCCCATATTCATTGGTATATGGGGCGGAAGCTGTAATTCCAGTTGAAGTAACAATCCCAACAGCAAGGTATGGCTTATTAACTGAAGATGAAAATAATCTCTTGTTAACTCAAGATTTAGATACAGTTGATGAGATCAGGGATTTAGCCAAGATAAGGATGGCGGCTTATCAACAACGAATTGCAAGATCCTACAACAAAAATATCAGAGTCAGAAGGTTCCAGGTTGGTGATTTAGTTTTAAGAAAAGTATTTCAAAATACGTACGAGAGAATTGAATGCAGGTAAGTTAGCCCCCAAGTGGGAAGGACCATATCTCATCGACGCTGAAGCTGGCAAAGGTGCGTACTGGTTGTCAACCCCAAGTGGAGATAGGATCCCTAGAAGTTGGAACGCCATCCACTTAAAACTTTATTTCATGTAAGTCCAGTTATTTGAAACTAGACTTCTCAGGTACGATTTATTTTTAGTTGTCAAATTCATTCGTATATTTCAAGTCGTTAATTTTTGTGGAGAATCCTTACTAACTTAAGCATCGGAGGGGCGTTAGCTACGCTAACGCCCAACCCTAACATAAATCTGTTTTGCGAGGTGCAACTTGAGCAAATGGAGTAGGCTCAACATGTTGACATGCCAGTACGGCTGATACTTGTTGAGACCTAAGTTGGAACAGGACAAACATGTTGACACGCCAGTACGGCTGATACATGTTTGAGCCTGAGGAAGACAAAGTTCAACATGTTGACACGCCAGTACGGCTGATACTTGTTGAGACCTAAGCGGGAGCAGGACAAACATGTTGACACGCCAGTACGGCTGATACGTGTTTGAACCTGAGGAAGAAAATTTCAACATGTTGACACGCCAGTACGGCTGATACATGTTGGAATTCTAGCTGGAGAGGGATAGAACTTGTTGACACGCCAAGACGGCTGATACTTGTTCTATCTCTTCAAACGATTTACCTCTGATCAAAGGTACTTATGGTTAAAAGATATTCATCTTTTCTTACGAATTAAGGTTTCGACACCTTCGCATGGGCGCACGTTTTCACACTTCTTCAAGTTGTGAACTATTGGTTGTAACATTTTCATGTTACCTTCGGTTTATAACATTTACATGTTATCCAAAGAACAAACAAGCGTCTCCCAAAGACATAAAATACTTTGCTAAAAAACCATTAAGTGTTTGTCAAAAGATTTTTCGCAACTAAAGGACAAGTTGGGTAAGCCAACAAGTCCCTAAAACCCTAAAAAAGCTTGGAGTACTAGACCAACCTAGTACCCCCAAATAAATTGTCTCGGCTCTTATGAGCCATTACAAACTAAAAACCTTGTTTTTGAGGACACTCCCCCCATTTATTGTACCAACAGAGGTACACAAATAAACCAAAAATTGTTTTTGTTCATCCAGAAATACCCAAAAGTTTTAAAATGTTTTCCAAACTTCGTGGCCTGCTGCCGCCGGTGTTGTATTTTTCCCTTGGTCATTTGGAGTAACCACTATGGTGTTCAGATCCTTGTTGGCATCATCAACTAGGGCTTCCAGGGCCGCGGAGTTCACTTCTTCTGCATCCGCTGGCTCCCCAATATGGTCCTCCAAAACTTTTCTCTCGTCCTCCAGGTTCCAAGTTATGGCTTGCCCATTTTTATATTCCTCAATCATCTGAATTCGAGCCTCTAACAAAGTCTTGGTGGCGTGAAATTTAAAGTTCCCCTCCGCAGCCACAAGTTCTTTCATGTGAGCCTTGTTCTCAGCCCTGATGGCTTCCACTTCTTTTTCTAAGCGTTCAAAATCCTTCCTCAAACCTTCCATTTCACCAGCATGCTTGTTTGCTTCCTTCTTCCACTTCTCCACTTCCTTGGCACTTTTTGTGGCCTCCTTCTTCGATTCTGCAACTTCATAACTGAGCCTCGCCGCCTTGATCTTCAATGCATCAATGTGGGCCGCAATAGGGATCATAATTTCCTGCATAAAAGAAAGCATTAATATTCTATCAAACTCCTTGGAAAAACTCAAAAGTCCCTTCATCTTTACCTTCTCAACAGGCTTCTGAACTTTTCTCCTAACTTCCCCATATCCATGTCACCATTTGTATCTGTGGCTTCAGCATCCACTAGCTTTCTCTTCTTCGCATCCCCCTTCTTCTTGGATGCAATCACATCGGAGCTAGCCACAACAGACACGGGGGTGGGGGGCTTACTGTCTTGCCTTGCTAAACTCTTTGCTCTAGCCGCAGCAAGTAGGCCAGCAGCACTAACGGTGTCCTTAGAGAGGATGGCTGCAAAAAAGGTTGAAAAGTTAGAATAAAATAAAGGAATTAGAACAAGTTGGAGATAGGCAAAGGTTTCAGGTATTTAATTAACCTGTAGACATTCGGATGGGCTCAGATAAAGTTTCTTCAAGATTTGTTTCTTGGGCTTCTTCATGACCAACTTCCTCGTCTTGATCTGCAACAAATTGAACTGGTAGTGCCCTAAAAGTTCTCACTAATATGTCCAAATTATAAATCTTGCTCACATTCTCCTCCGTGTTGTCCTTAAAAGGAAAGAGCACATCCAATTTCGCAACTAAGCCAAAGAGAAATTTGGAGAATTAGTTAAATGAGTTATTAAGGAGCATCGTTAGAATAAGAAAAATTGCCTATACTACCTTGGGACCTCCATTTGAAGTTGGCACCCTCATCCTTCACCAGGGTGCTCTTCTTGGCAAAAAAGAATTTGTTCTTCCACCCTCTATCGGCGGTATCAACATTGTCATTTAGAAAGGACATCCTACCAGCTCTAACCCTAAAGCCATACCTCCCTAAACCAAAACTCCTAATTTCATTTGTGAGAGCGAATTCCTCTAAACCTATTTCCAACTCTGTTTCTGCATTTAACCTTACGAGGGTTTGTAGGCATCTCCAACCTTGGGGCATAAGTTGGGCATAGTTAAGTTTGGTAGCAGCAAAGAACTTGGTGATTAAGATTGGGAAAGGGAATTTCAAACCAATAGTGAAGGGGTATTCGGGGAAACATACCCATTCAGGGGAATAACATTCTGGGGTTAGGTCAAGGTGGGTAAAAAGTTCAGTTTCGAAAGCCATGGCATGATTCTTCTTGATAATTTCTAAATTGGTAGCAGGGATTGTACACTTCTCTTTTTCAGGGTTCTTCAACATGTTTTGGGTTAGAAAACCCGCGGGCAAACCCTCTCCACTCTCGATTAAAGTCACCGCCTTTCTCTTCCCCATTTTTTCAAGCTTAAACAGAAAATCAGAGATGGAATTGAAAAGAAAACAAGAAACTCACCGTCAATCTCTACTTGATTTTCCTCTCCAAACCGTCTTCCCTGGTTCTTCTTCTCGAAATCTTTGTGAAAATTACGTTTTTGAAAAGGAGAGTTGGAACAGGAGTCTGTGTATTTATGGAGGTTGAGAGTGATTGGGACTATAAAACAAATAAACCTTTTTGCTTTGGGAAAACTACTTAACCGTCCCGTCGCATCCCTTTCTTCTCTTTTAAAAACCGTCATCTTTTTTCCTTATTTGGCAAACTTTTTGAATTCTTTTGTCTCTTTCTATTCCTCATTTTAAAATTCAAAAAGTTTGGGGGCAATTGTTGGGCCCTACATTTTCAGTCAACATGTTTTACAACTTACACCTAACAACTTGGTACTAACAACTTGAGTTGTTCTATTTACAACTTGGCTTTCTGCAGGTTGGGACGCAGTAACGCTCTTCCTATTTTATAGGGCACGTGTCACAAGAAGCAAAGATTAAGTCAACAACGTTTCCTCAGCAACGGATCTTATCTTCTCCCTCAAACAACAAATGGCGGATATATCTCTCTTTGATCAACCTCTTCCCCGAGTTTATAGGCGCATAATCTTCTTTGTTAATTAGTTTTATTTGAGGTATAAAAGGGGAACACACACTGTATTTACACACACGTTCTTCACTAGCTTAAGCTCCCTTTTTCATATGCTCTTAGCATTGTAATCTCAAGAGAATTCTTAGTAAACTTTCGGTCAAGGTAGGAGCCAGATCCTCCCGGGGTTTTATGCCGGCGAACAAGTTGTTCAAGGGCTTTCCCTAGTCAACAAACACCTTGTGTCCATTTCTATTCAACTTGATAATCATTGTACCTAGATTCATATCACTTTAGTCACTTTTCTTCTCATCGAAATACACTTGTAGAAATTTGACCAAAACAATTTATTATGTGATAAAGGAGTCCAACACTACAAACTTATTGGTATTATGCAAGAAAACTTGAGTCTGCTTATTAAACATATTTTTTAGCAGTTTTCATTTCAAAGTTAAAGCTTTTTTACTTTTAAAATTTTATGGTTTCATTTCTTTAGGAACCTTCTTTACTGACTTGCTCTATCTCCCTGTAATCCTTATAAAATTGGATTGGTTGATAGTTCTCACGTTGTTGATCTTTGTAGACTAACTAATTTTTATTTTATTTTTTAATATGTAGACTGATCATACCATCTGTTTTCAAATGTCAACAGATCGTCTCATCCCACACATACTACATTAGAAGAGCTAGAAGCCTTAAGCATTACGAATTGTATGGGTGCACATGAGTATATTGTGGTTCAGTTTTATTTGTGTATGCATATTATGATAATATATGACAAAGGGTTGTTAAAGGGTAACAGAGGTTTTGACGGGTTCAGAAAGATAATCAATCCTAAGAAATATATTCAGGCTTTAAGATTTCTTCAATTATTAGATTAAATTTTGATTTTCCATAGGAAAATTCTATTTCGGGCAAAAAGACAAACTTGGAGAGCCTTACTCTCGACGAGCAATGGAAACACCAAAGAAAACCTTTACGCAAAAATATTTTCATTTCATACTAACTTTGTGATTCTCGAAATAAGCTTAATCATAGCCTAAACACAAAGTTAAAGAACAAGTTCATGGTTCCCTCGCAATAATGATTCCTAGCAATTGATAAATTTTTTCACATTAAAATGGTTCTATTTGGTTTTCAGTTGTATAAGATAACACATATGTATTGCCTTAAGTCGTCACAATTACACGAGTTAGTTGAAGAAAGAACTTGAGCGGTCATGGTGATTGGGATGCATAACTTATTAAGTAATTTTATAGACTTTCTCGCTCTCATTGAAATTGCAAAGTAACCATCGTACTTGCATATTAAGAAGGAATATATAATATTAAGTTGTTGTGAGTGTAAATAATGAGATAAGAGAAAGAAAATGAGATAGAGAATAATAAATGAGTAGTTGTTGTTAGTATGACAAATGAGTCTCATTATTTAAACAGTGTTAAAACCTTTCTATTTTGGGATTTTTCAATTTTAGGTGGGACGCCCAAAATGACAATTTTTGCAATTTCAAATGGGACGGGGAAGTACATATTAAGTAATCCGTGTTCTTTTTGTCCCAAATCTAATGACCATTTTTGTCCCAAAATTTTAAACTTTGGCATTAAAAAAAACATTGTCCCTGAATGTTTTTTTTTTTTTCAAATTTTCTTTATAGTTCATTATATTTTGCGAAACTAAAATTTTGAAAGTGAATAACAAGAATATTTATAATTTTTTCTATTAAAAATCAACATTTATAAAATGACCCTTAAATTAAAAATGACCATTCATTTTGGAACAAGAAATTTTATAATTAATTAGTTTTATTATGTCCCGTCGAATATCAACGAGTTACAAACTAGTTATATCATAAAAGCGGAGGAATTACATGGGGATAATGTCCTTGGTCTTTATTATTATGAAATCTATATATATATATATATATATATATATATATATATATATATATATATATATATATATATATATATATATATATATATATATATATATATATATATATATATATATATATATATATATATATATATATATATATATATATATATATATATATTAAAGTTGGTGAGGAGGGTTATGGCTTCGCCACGTGGACAAGTTTAGGCAAATTCTTGATTTTGGAGAAGTCACGTCATCACTATCCCAAAATTTATATGACTTTTGATATTCTCCTTATTAGCTAATACTATTAGTTAATAATAATAGTTATTATATAGGTTAACTATTACTATTAATAGTATTAGTTAACTATAATAGTTACTTTATAAGTTAACTATTACTATTAATTGTATTAGTTAACTATAATAGTTACTATATATGTTAACTATTACTATTAATTGTATTAGTTAACTATAATAGTTACTATATAAGTTAACTATTACTATTAATAGTATTAGTTAACTATAATAGTTACTATATATGTTAACTATTACTATTAATAGTATTAGTTAACTATAATAGTTACTATATATGTTAACTATTACTATTAATTGTATTAGTTAACTATAATAGTTACTATATATGTTAACTATTACTATTAATAGTATTAATTAACTATAATAGTTACTATATATGTTAACTATTACTATTAATAGTATTAGTTAACTATAATAGTTACTATATATGCTAACTATTATTATAAATAGTATTAATTTACTATATAGGTTAAGTAATAGTATTATAGTTATAATATATGTTAACTATTACTATTAATAATATTAGTTAATCATAATAGTTACTATATATATATCAAAGTAGGTCGTTAATAATGCCAATGAGCATTTAGCTTAAAGACGTACTTTTCTCGGGAATGTTAAGGGTTGGAACCCCTACATTGTATTTAAAATGTTGTAATTTGAAAAGAAATAAGTCGTTAGTTTTTTCATTCACTTTGTTAACGTCCATAAAAAATGTTGCATACTGACATAAATTATGACATCAAAAATAAATGACATAAAGTATGAACATCAAAAATAAAATAGCAAAAATTGCTACATTGTTAGTCACAATGCAATTCCTATTAAACTTCTGTGCAACAAAGTTATTAAAATTGAACACAATTTTTCTAACTTTATAAATGTTAATGTTTTGATTCATTTATAATATACTTATATTATAAAAAATAAATCATGATAATAGCAAATTAGCTTCCCGTGCGGAGCACGGGTTACCTACTAGTACAGTATAAAAATAACTTCTTTTAGTATCACATTATGTGGATATGATTAGTTACTACTCGGTTACCAAAATTGGCTTTGTGGCAGGGGGTAACTGGTTCGATTCAAACTACGGTTTGAGATCAAATCGAATCAAATCATGATGTTTGCTTCGGTTTTAACTATGAATGGTTCGATTCGGTTTTAAATTTTGACAAATCAAATGGTTCGGTTTGGTTTATGGTCTGGCCCTTCCACATTAAACTAAACCGAACAAAACTGCGATTTGAGGCTGAACCACCAAACAGAACTGTCAGACCAAACCACATTACATAAATTAATCCTAAATCCCGTTTTGTATCTTATTTAATATTTTTGTATATTTATTAAAATTTACTGTTAGATCATAAAAAAAAAAAACCTACATTACATAAACTAATACTAACCCCAATTGTGTATCTTATTTTAATGTTAATTTCATCATTTGTTATCGTCATTGTGACACATAAATAACTAAGTTATCTACACGATCGAAAATTGTAAAGTGTTTTTCTTCCTTCGTCCTCTTTCTTCCTCTAGTCTCCCTCTTCCTTCGACTTTCGTATTAACACCCGCATGTTTCGCTCATCTTTCGAGATCACGAAAAATTTAAACAAAAATGAAAATTAGTTGCGATCTGAATTGTGGTTTGAACGTAGTATAAACCATGGTCTGAACCTCGGATTTAACCAAATAATTAAACCGCAGTTTGAAACAAACCATAGCGGTTCGTTCGATTTGAATTTTTTCATGATTCAATTCGGTTTGAATTTTTTCCAAACCAATGACTATTAATTCGGTCCATAAATTCACCGAACCGAACCAATTCCTACTTTGTGTGGTACCCAAGTCCACCCATAAGCTCTCAAAATAGATACTATCCTCATTAAACTAGATATTATTCTATACATCTTTTTATTAATTTCATAAAAGGAAAATTTAATATGAAACATAAAGTAAAATGTGTTTTACTCTTTTTTTTTTTTGGGGGGGACTTTTGTTTCAAAATAATTATTTAAAAAATTTCAAATTTGCTATTAATCAAAAGTATAAATATATTTTAGACATTCATTTTGGACTTAAGAAAGTACTTAATATGTGGAGGCACACCCGAGAATTTTGGTATTCCTCCCTTTCACAAATGAGAATCCATTATTCATTTTGGGGATATTAAAAAAGAAAATCACTTTTCTTACACAAATTCACTTTAGAGTTACATCTCGTTTGTTACCTCTAATGTAGGGCATGTTTGGTAAAACTGAAAATTAAACTCTGAAAATGTAGAGCTGAAAATTAAGAGCTGAAATCATTAAGTTGCTGAATTTTGAAGACTTGTGTTTGTTTGATAATGACAAATCACTTACATCTGAATTTTCAGAATTTCAACTCAACATTTAAAATATTATATGAATAATATTTATGATTTTATAATAAAATAAATTCATTATTGACATATACATTATTATTATTATTATTATTATTATTATTATTATTATTATTATTATTATTATTATTATTATTATTATTATTATTATTATTATTATTATTATTATTATTATTATAAGTAAATTTTAATCTTATAATATTTAAATATTTTTATTTGTACTTTCTTTATCCCATAATAATATTTGTCTTGATTAGTTTGGTAAATATGATCACAAATGTTGACAAATAATAAAAAAAATTATATAATGATACTTTAATAAAAATATTATTAAATGTTAATATTAAAAAAATTATATTTTCATACTTGGTCAAATATAATTTGTATGAAAAGAAAAAATATTTCAACAAAAGGAAGTAACAATAAATAAATAAATAAAATATGTTGATGTGTGGATTTGAACTCATTCCCTTTTTTTCTCATTCTTTTCACCTCTTACCTTGTTAAGCTACTCCTTGCCCACTTAAAATTAATAGCCTTTTTTAAGACAATCTTAATTATTTAAGTGATTCAAATTTACCTTACCAAACAAGCTTAATTTTTTAATCTCTTAAAGTGTTCCAAATTAAGATCTTAATTTGGTTACCAAACAGGCCCATAGATGATAACTTATTAACTGATTGTATTTAATATATAGAACTCATTTTCATTTTTTTCAATAAAAAATATTATTCGCAAATAAATAAATATGAATGCTTGTGCTAAAGCTAAAAGAAATAATTCAAAATTATAATAATTATAAATTTATATTTTGTATTGAAATTAAATATTAAGCAAATACGAAAATTTAATTTATTGATATATAATAAATGATACAATTTGAATTAACAAATAATTTTTAAAGCTTGTGCACAAAGTGCCTGTTTATTTTGGCTTATTTTGGACAACTTAAGACTTTTGATTTTAGTTAAGTTAAAATTGAAGTGTTTGTTTTCACTTATAAGCCATAATCTCATAAGTAGGGTACAAACTAGTTATATCACGAATGAGCAAATGCCAAAAAGTCATAAAATTATTGTTTTTCACCACTTATTTTACCAATAGTTCCCGGGTTCAAATATTACTACCTAAACCTTTGTTTATGTTCTTCATTCCTTCTATATTTCTTCAATTAATTCAATTTTTCGGCCATAGCACACCCGTCGCGGGTCCAAGTAGAGTAAATAAAGTTTTTAAGAACTCAATCTTAAAAAATTGTATATTTACCAAGGTTCTAAAAAACGTTAGGCGGATGTTAGGCGGCGGAGTTGGGCCTAGCGCCTAGGGGCCTAAGCGGGACCGGAAAATTAGACAAATTTTAAATATATTTCATAAATTTATATATATATATCAAAAAATAGTGCCACTTATTTTTATTATTAGTCAAAAGTAAATAATATTTTTTATACAAAATAAAAAATCTAATCAAATTTTGCAATTCTAACATTTTAATAAATAATATTTTTATATATATATCAAAAAAATAGTGTATGTTTAATAAAACCCCCAAGGCCCAAACCCAAACCCAAACCCAAAGCCCACCCTAATAAACCCTAACCATATGTTTCTCTCTCTTCACTCTTCAGTCAACACTTGAATCCTTCTCTCTCCAGCGGGGCAGCGACTGATCTTCTTCTTTTTGGTTCGCTTCTCCCTCTATATTATCTTCTTCTTCTTCCTTCTCCAGCGGTTCGCTTCGCGGCCCCTCTCCTACTCCGGCAAGTCAGATCCAGTATTTGATTCGACAGAGGGGAACCCATTTCGAGATTTTCAGTAACAGTAACAGGTTTGTTGTTCTTCATTTACTTCAATTTCTATCTTCTTTTTTTATCCATCAATTTAAATAGTACAAATTGAAAACCTTGGCTCGATTTGGAAGTTGCGGTTGAATTGTTAATGTTGGAGGTTTCTCCATTGACATAATAGCTCCCCAAACCCGCCCAACTTGCCTAGTCCGCCAAACCCACCCAACCCGCCTAGCTCCGCCTAGTCCGACCAGCGCCTAACCTCCCCGCCTTGACGTAAATCGCGGCGCCCGGCCACCGCTAGCGCCTAGGCCGCTTTTTAGAACACTGATAAAATTTACATATCTTCGCCATGATTATGAGGATATTCAATTTTTTTTTACTCAATTGCTCTTAATTAAAATTTAGAACGGATGAACCTTGACTTTTTGAATATATTTATACATACATATATACACAGTACCATATAGACATATATACTTATACCAAATATTTATACCAAATATATACGGTAGAACCTCCCCCAAAAGTACCAATTATACACTTACTCACCTACTCCCTCCGTCCCAAACTAATGTACCCCTCTGCTGTTCGGCGCGGGAATTAAGGAAAGTGGATAATGGAGAAAGTATTGTGAGTACTCCCTCCGTCCCACAATAATATGTAAACTTTCTATTTTGGGCGTCCCACAATAATATCTAACTTTCCCAAAATGGAAAGGAATTTTTACTATTCCCTCCACTCATTCTCTCTCCTACATTATTTTAATACTCACATCACCATTATAATTTACTATTCTCTCCACTCATTCTCTCTCCTATTTTATTTTCACACTCACAACACTTTCAATATAATATTTCCTCCTTAATTCCCGTGCAAAATTCAAAAGTCCATAAATCTATGGGACGGAGGGAGTATAAAAGTAAAATAGGAGAGAGAATGAGTGGAGAGAATAGTAAAGTTGATTGGTGTTGTGAGTATAAAAGTAAAATAGGAGAGAGAATGAGTGGAGGTAATATTAAAAATTCTTTGCCATTTTAGAAAAGGAGTATGTTATTATGAGACGCCCAAAATGACAAAATGAGTATGTTAGTTTGGGACGGAGGGAGTATATATCTATAATCCTTCTCAATTGGTGAAGATAATGTCTCATTTCCATACATCATTATGCTCTCTCTCTCTCTACATATATTCTCTTTAGAGTTCTCATATACATTTATCCTCATATACACATACTAACTCTTCCACCCGATGGTTATAGCGGGGCAATCCTCGCACCCCTAACGGTGCTATTTTGCAGATATTGGCCGAGGTGCGACGTGTTTTCTGCAACATCAGCCACCCTTGTACGGGCTGATTTTCATGTCGTCGTCAAGAACCTTAAGGTACAACAAACCAACTCAAGTTCCACAGGAGTGAAGCTGTAGGATGATTACCACCAGTACCAAGAAACACATAAGGGAGACATTATCGCAGGGAAATTTCAATAAATAACAGAAAACATAACAATATCTAAAAGCCTGTTGATCCTATTTCTCAAAAGGGCACATCAAAACTTTGGCATTCTTGGTCCAGATCCCCTTCCCTTGCAAACCCCAACCTGGAAATGCACAGTTGACCAAATAAGCTACTTTTTCAACTTCAACGATTATGTTTTAACTGAGGAAAACAAAATATGTAATACTCACATTTTCAGCTTCTGTTTTTTTTTTTTTTGGGAATTTGCCCCATAAGTTTTTTTTTTTTAACAAATCACTTCCCACTAAGTTCCTCATTATATTAAAATGCTCCATAAATTCTCATGTTGTATTATGTATAATACAACATTTAGTTATGCAGTAGTTTAAAATCATAATACTGCATCCGCACCACCGCCTCCGCCACAGCCCAGCTCCGTCGCCGCCGTCTGCTATCGCCACATGCCGGATTCCGATCAATTTTCGCCGAAATCCGGTCAATTTTCACTGGAATCCGGCAATTTTGGCCTGAATCCGGCCGCCAATCGCCGGAATCTGGTCGCCGGTTCATGGGCTTCGGACTCCGGTTACCGGCGGCCGCCGGAATGCAGTATTATGGCCTTAATTGATGTTGTATTTTCGAAACATAATACAACATCATAATACAACATGGGGAAGGAAGTTATCAGACATTATGAAACTTTTTTAAAACTTATCGGGCATAATCCCTTTTGATACATTTACAATTATAATTTGATATATTTACAAGTATAATGTATGCATGTGTATATATATAATTAGTAGAATATTAGTAGTGTTTGATAATTAATGGTGTAAATATACACATTTTGACACCAAATTTTATTTGGGCCGTCTATATCCGACCTAATTACTTTACCACAAAAAATGTGATTTTGGCGCAAAAATATATTTGGGTCGGGCGATAGGGTCCCTAATAATTTCCCTCAAAAAAAAAAGGCGCCAAATATTATTTGGGTCGGCTATCTCGTCCCTAACAACGGGTACCAAAAACTATTTGGCTCCAAAAAATTTCCGAAAAAAAATAAAATATTTTTTTAGGGTCGGCTCAATCCCGTCCTAAATATAGTATTTGAGACGGTGACGGGGGTCCTAAAACTTTTAGAGTCGCATGTTATTTAGGACCCTCGTTTCCCGACCTAATTGCCGACCTAAATAGTATTAGGGACGGCAAAATGACTATTTGGAACGGGAAAGTGCCGACCCTAATAACTCTGTTTCTTGTAGTGATAGGGTCATTTCAAATGTTCTGATCCGACTAAATATATTTCGCTTGTTCTCACTGTACTATTAAACATTTTAAATGTGTCATCATTCCGTCAATATTTTCATTAAAAATGTGAAAAAACAATTGAAAAGGTAAAGAAAGTTACTTAATATACACCTTCATTACACTAAAAAGCGCTAGGCGGATGCTAGGCGGCGGAGCCGGGCCTAGCGCCTAGGCGGGGACTAATCGGGGACTAATCGGGATTAGTCAGGACCTAGGCGGGGCTTAGAACTAGGCGTTGAAGAGGGGCCTAGCACCTAGGCGGGGCCTAGGCGCCCTTAGGCGGGGTCTTTTAGAACAGAGGTTAATTTATAGTTCCACTCCATTCATGTCACTGCACCCACCACCACCACCAGCACCACCACCACCATCACACCCAAAACTGCAATTAAACTCATAATTACAACACAGGTCCATCCCCTAAAAATCACAAGTTCGAACCAACAAAAATCACATACTCCCTCCGTCCCACAACAAGTGACACACTTTGCCATTTTGGGCGTCCCACTGATAAGTCATACTTTCTAAAATGGAAACTTTTTAATACTTCTTTATTCATGGGACCCACTTGTCATACTCACAACGATTTTAAAATTTACTATTCTCTCCACTCATTCTCTCTCCTACTCAACTATCTACACTCACAACACATCAACTTTTTCGCGTTTTCCTTAATTTCCGTGCGAAACAGTAACTGTGTCACCTGTTTGGGGACGGAGGGAGTACTTCAATATGCACAATTCCCAAAAATCAACAAATAAACCTAATTTCCCAAAAATCAACAAATAAACCTAATTAAGCACCAATAGCAGCTCAATTTGCAATTTTCATCGGTTCGAACCAATTAAAATAAGAAAAAAAAATATGAAAGGGGAGCACACAAATCGTCAAAAATCGAAAAACAGATGTGAGGCTCAACATTGTAATTACGATGGGAATGAGACTCAAAAGGTGAGGGGAAAATGTGAGGAAAGAGCGGTGCATTGAGAACCGTCTTGACGCCAACATCAACACCATACGCAATTTGAAGAGAATGGTTGTACAAGTGATCATTCTGTGCATAATCTGTAATCTAGATAGTTATTAGCAGTATAGCAGTTACATAAGATTAGATCAGACAGTTTTTTCCTTTTCTTGTATAAATAGTTCTGTATGTTCTTAGTTTGATATATATAAATTTCACTCAATATTATCTATTGTCTCTGGATGATCACTTGTACAACCATTCTCTTCATCCCCCCTCAAGTTGGAAGTGGTAAAGATGTTGAGCATTTGCAACTTGGATAATAACAAAGCTAAATCATGTGAAGTCTGACCTTTGGTAAACAAATCTGCCAATTGATGAGAAGATGAAACATGACGAAAAGAACAATCCTTGACCGAGATCCTTCTTTAAGTATCTTACTAATTTGAGCGCTGCTTTCCAATGAGCTTGCCTCGGAGATGTGACAATGACTGAGTATGTGAACTGTATAGGATAAATCAGGCCTCGTGATAGTCAGGTAGATTAATCTACCTATTAATCTACGGTAGGACTGAGTATCTTTCAATGGAGGACTTTTATCTGTTGCAAGACCATGATGTAAGGCGATTGGGACGGAAGATGGTTTACATCCAGAAAGTCTTGTTGTATCCAAGATATCAAGAACATATTTTTGTTGATGAAGACAGACACCAGACTTGTTTCTTGCGATTTCTAGCCCAAGAAAATATTTGAGGTTTCCAAGATCTTTGATGTTGAAGGAAAGGTGAAGGTGAGCTTTAAGAGATTTAATCATGGCTAAATCAGATCCAGTGATTAATAAATCATCAACATAGACTAAGACCATTGTCAAACTATCATGTTTCTTTAAGATAAAAAGAGAATGAACACTCACTGAATGATGGAAACCGAAGGATACTAAACTTTCTGAGAACTTTTTGTACCATTGTCTTGGTGCTTGTTTCAAGCCGTAGAGTACTTTTGGAGTTTACATACAACTTTGAAACTATCAACAACAGTCCCAATTGCAGCCGTTACAAGCAACATATCGACCTTGACATCAGCCTCGGCGAATGATGTGAAACGCCGTGCGGGAGAGAATAGAGATGACGGAAGGAGATTGGAGGGTTGCCGAGCTTGATGTAAGACAACTTTTTCGTGACAAAGGGAGGGTGAAGGGGCGAGTTATCAGAGTGTGAGGGGACGATTGAGGGAAATGGCAGGGGAAGGGGTAGAGTCGTTGAAATGTGGAGGAAGGGCTTGCCATTGGGGGCAGGAAAAATGGAGAAAATTTTGGAGGGAGGGGGGACAGCCGGCCGGAAAAGATGGTTGAGGTGTGGCGGCGTTAGAGTGGAGAAGAGGATGGTGCGGCTGTGGAGGGACGAGTAGAGGCGGCGGCTTAGATCTGAAACATGAAAGAGATATTATGTTTTAGGGTCCACTGATTTTAGGGATTATTTTGGTGTGATAGAGGATGTTTAATTTGTATTGTTTCATCTGCTAAAAAAATTAATTATATCATTACTTAAGTTTTCCTTTTCTTCAGTTTTTTTTTTTTATTTAAAAAAACCATTTTTCTTCATTAATTTTGTTACATTTTTTACAAAGATGCTGATGACATTCTGACATTTAAGATGTTCAATAGTACAGTGAGGACAATCGAAAAATAATTGCTTGGGTGAGGACATTTGAAACGACCCTAAAGTTGAGTGACCAAAATATGGTTTTTGCCACAAAAATATTTAGTTCATCACCTTATCGTATGATGTATTTATAGTATCATATGCATATGCATATGCATATGCATATGCATTGGTTACACATGGAGATAAAAACGTAATGATAATCCCATTTGTATTATGTCACTAAAGACAATCCAAAACAGTATACATCAATCTTCAAGAATTGGTTTCCTAGCAAATAATTGACACTCCACTTGCATATCTTCTGCTTAGATAATCAAAAACAGTGTGCAACAATCTTAAAGATTTGTTCTTGTAACAAATAATTGAGATTAATATTTGCAATATGCCAGTATCAGTTTATAATCCTAAACAACACATAACAATCTTCATTTGGGATGATCTCAGTTTATACAATCAAAGACAACAAATGACAGACCAGCAATTGGTTTGCACATAAAGATCATAAAATCCTAACAACACAAAAGCCTTACAACAACAACAACAACAACAAAGCCTTAGTCCCAAAATAATTTGGGGTCGGCTAACATGAATCCTCATATGTCATCGCGAAAAAAATAAAAATAAATAAATAAATAAATAAAAAATAAAAAATAAAATAAAATAAATAAATAAATTAATTAATTAATTAATAATAATAATAATAAATAAATAATAATAATAAAAAATAAATAAATAAATAAATAAATAAATAAACATACAAAAAAATATCAAAAAAAAAATCAACCCCCCACATGAATTTTTGCCCTCCACTCCGGCCTCTTCAACACCGTACATTCATCAACTCAAAGTAAACTCATATCATTTTCAATTACTCTAATCCAAGTTTGTTTGGGTCTTCCCCTACCCCTCGCCATTTTATCATTTCTCCACTGTTCCGGCCTCCTAACCGGTGCATCACTCGGTCTCCTTCTCACGTGTCCAAACCACCTTAGACGATTTTCCCTCATTTTATCCTCAATGGGCGCAACTCCTACTTTACCTCTGATCACCTCATTCCCCAATCGATCCTTTCTTGTATGACCGCACATCCATCGAAGCATACGCATCTCCGCCACATTCATCTTATGCACGTGACACTGTTTCACGGCCCAACATTCGGTGCCGTAAAGCAATGCCGGCCTAATTGTCGTGCGGTAGAATTTTCCCTTTAATCTATTGGGATCGGCTAACATGAATCTTCGTATGTTATCGTGAAAGAAAACATGTAAGAAGAAAAAAAATAAGTTGAAAGACAAAATAGGAAAAAAAAATTGTACATGAAAGGAGGAGAAGAAAAAAAATTGATAATAAAAGAATAAATATATAATAGATAGGGAAAATGAAAATAATAATAATAGTAAAATAATAATAAAAAAATCAACCCCCGTACGTCACACATGAATTTTTGCACTCCACTCCGGCCTCTTCAACGCCATAGTTTTATCAAATTCAAGTAAACTCATATCATTTTTAATCACCCTAATCTAAGTTTGCTTAGGTCTTCTCCTACCCCTCGCCATTTTATCACTTCTCCACTTTTCAAGCCTCCTAACCGGTGCATCACTCGTATGCGTCTCACGTGACCAAACCACCTTAGACAAATCTCCCTCATTTTCGTCTAAGGTGGTTTGGTCGAGTGAGACGGAGATCGAATGATGCACCAGTAGTTAGGAGGCCTGAAGAGTGAAGAAGTGATAAAATGGCGAAAGCTGGCTTTAATTGACAAGTATATTTTCAAGGCATACATTACATGGTTCCTTCACACACGAGTTGTATGTTCCCTCACCCAGCATGTCTATCGACTTTCAGGGATATCTTAAGATTCATAACAAGTTCCACTAAAACTACCTTAAGACAAATTCCTTCTAAAAGATTTTCATGAAACAAGATCATCTGTTTCTTGAACTTCTTAACACTAGCAGGCTAGCAGCCAATTTCACAAAGTTACTGGATGGAGAAATTTCAAAAAAGAAGTGCAACATATTGACATGTCATAGATATCCAATATGGAGGAAAAGGAGATGCAAAAGTAACACTAAAAAGCTATGCCATCCCATACTTTACAGAATTCAGTGCAATGTTCCAAACTCGTTAAAACATACTCTACAGAATTCAGTGCAATGCTACAGTGTAGCAATAGAGCTACAATGTAGAGAAAGCCTAGTGTTTCTAATGTTTAAAGCTAAAATCATCCTCCCTAAACCATAGCAATTAGATTTTCAACTAATGCAAAACTCCAGGCCTAGTTCCAACTATTGTTGTAAAGTAATGAAAGTATAGGGGCTATTGGTTCTGAGAACTGGAAGGGATAGACCCATTACGATCATTGTGAACCCAAATGGCCAATACAATCCAACTCGCTATAAACTAAATAGGGCAGTGGCAACAAATGAATTTTTTCTCAAATAATCCCGTTTTATTTTTTTATTTACTTAAATGATTCACTGTTCAAACTATTGCCCACAGTGACCATTTATTTGAAACTCGCTACACCGTGTAGCGAGTTTGACTAGGGTTGGTCAAAACTCGCTACACCGTGTAGCGAGTTTATGTTAATTAAGTTTGACCGGTGGAAAATTAATTAGGGCATTTAATTAACATAAACTCGCTACACGGTGTAGCGAGTTATGTAATTTCAAATTCCCTACAAAACCCTCTCCGTCAGTCCCAACAAAACAAACCCTTCTCTTCCTTTCTCAGTCCATTTCTCCCTTTTCTTTCTTTCTTTCTTTCTTAGTCCATTTCTCATCTATCTCTCTCAAATCTAATTCATCTTTCTCAATCCAAAATTTATAACTATCAAAATGGATCCATCAAAACCCCGCTGGTATCTTGGACGACAACCTCTTCCTGGTAATCCCGGTCAAACCTCCAATCGTCAATCTAATCTCTCTCAACTTTTACGAGAGTTTGAATCTCCACCGCCTCAAATCGAACGAGAGAGAGAATCTCCACCGCCTCATATCATACCTGGTCCCGCTGGTGAAGCACAGGCCGCCATGCGTCGGCATCGCACCGGAAAAGCTCATGTCTCTCAGGGACCCCCCGCTCAGTCGACCCAAGAGGCCATACGTAAAAAGCTTGAAGAGCCGGTGGAGGATGATGATTTCCAGGGCAAAGCTTGGCTTTCTGCAATGGACTATCTCACTGCAGAGGGTACTTATTATCCGTTGAGAATGATCAAGGAGAATTGCCAAAAATATGAGAGGGTGGAACAGGTATATTATTTTATATTAATTATAGTTAAGGTTGAAATTTACAAATAATTGATCATTATATTTTTGTTCTATTAGATTGTTGTGGTTGTGAAGGAGTTCACACCAAGTGATCATGGCTCTGTGCATTTGGTTTTGAAGGATCCTACTGATACCATTGATGCTTACATTGCTGACAAAGTGATGAGGGATAGTGAGGGCGGAAGTGACATAGGTGTTGGTGCTGTTCTTATACTTACTCAGGTATGAAATATTTTCCTTAACATTACACTCCCTAAGGTTATATTCCTTAACATTTTGTTCTAAATATTTTGTTTTGTTGATCTATTAGGCTGTTGTTTGGTCCCCCTCACGCTAAAAAAAAAATACTTAACATTGTTACTTCCAATGTTTCTAAGGTGTTTCCCAATGATTGTTAATTTGTGTTATTGGACATGTAATATTTGAATTTCTGTCGAATTTAATATGTTCTGAATTTATGTAATATTTTTCTATGTGATCGGGATGTGATCACTGAATATTTTGGATTTAATGTAATATTTCCTATGTGGCCGGGATGTGGCCACTAACTTGACAATATTTTTGTTTTTTGTGATGTTATTTTAGATTTTTTTTTAAAATTATTTTGTACATTTTGTGTTTGGTTTTGTTGCAATTATTCATGACATATTTTTTTTAACACATCAAAAAAAAAAAATAATTTGAAAGAAAAACTTTATTCAGCAACATGTCATCATTTGTTTTAAAACATGAAAAAAAAATATTTAAAAAAAAAATTCAGCCACATGTCATTAATTTTTTAACACATGTAAATTTTTTTTGTTAGTACGAAGCTATTTTGAGCAACAATTTAAAGCTGATTTAATTGTCCAAATTAAAATTTAAAAGTTGTTATTATTACACCATTATATGTACTTCAAGTAACAATTTTTAGATATTCATTATGATATCTAAATTAACCTATAATTATTGCTCAAAATACCTTCGCGAACGATTTTTTTTTTTTTTGATGTTACTACGAAGCTATTTTGAGCAAGAATTTGAAGCTGATTTAATTGTCCAAATTCAAATTTAAAAGTTGTTATTGTTACACCATTATATGTACTTCAAGTAATAATTTTTAGATATTCATTATGATACATAAATTATGCTATATTTATTGCTCAAAATACCTTCGCGAATGAAAAAAAAAGAAATAAGAAATGTTGAAACTTAGTGGGGGTCAATCTGTGGCTTTAACTCGCTACATTGTGTAGCGAGTTTCATTGTGGTTGAAATCGCTACACGGTGTAGCGATTTTAATTGTACTTTAGTCAAACTCGCTACTTCGTGTAGCGAGTTTAGGTCAGAAAAAGCACTTTCCAGCTACCAATGTCAGTTTTCAAAACCCGTGAATAAATGATTCACGTGTTACCACTTTCTCTCAGCTTTCTTGTCTCTTTCTCTCCAACTTTCTTTCTTTCTTTCTTTCTTTCTCAGCTTTCTTTCTTTCTCTCTTTCTCTCAATCATCTTTCTCTCAATAATCTTTCTTCAAAATATTTTTTTTACATTATTTAATTTCATCAAAATTGTTGAAGATCAAGAATAAGGTAAATTAACATCATCTTAATCATTGTTTTTACTTGTGTTTAGATATAAAATTTAATCATTTAATTGTATTTTATTATATTGTAGATATAAATGTTAGAGTTTTTTTATGTAGGTTTTAACACTTTGATTTCGTAATGTAGGGTTAAAGATGAACGGGGGTCCAATCATTTTTATGTGTTATTGGGGAGGTGATGATGAACAACCGTTTGATGGTCCTCATTTCAAAAAAGGGCCAAAATGTGCAATAAGGGGTAATTGCCAATGGAAATACAATGACTTGATTGATGAGTTATATAAAAAGGCGAACTTAGATCGGTCTCAATTTGATTTGGAAGTCATTTACAGATGCCCTCATTCTTTTGATAGCGGGATTGGTGAGTACTTTCCTTTCCGTATTGAAGATGATGCGTGTATGGATGTAATGTTCGATCGCCTTGCTAAATTTGGGGGATTGGAAATTTGCGGTTTGTATGTGGTTGTAAAATTAATTGAAAATCGACCCAATCCAGAGTTTGAAACACATCGCACAGAGAGTACTTTCAGGTTTTCTCCAACAGGTAACCGTGATGATGGGGTTGGTCCAAGTTCCCAAACTCTTGTATCAACTCAAACACCAAATTATGATGATGGGCCATTTGGGCATAATTATCATGTTAATGATGATGATTGGGCATTTCGGCATAATGATCATGTTAATGATGATTATGATGTTGACTATGAAGAAGAGGAAGTACACACTGATGTAGATGCAATGTTAGAGGATGATGATGATGAATATGAGGAGGGTGGTAGTGATTCTGATGTCGATTTGGGAGCCGGTGATGATGGGCCGATTGATGATGATGTGGAAGCAGCTCTTGTTCACTATGAAGTGCCGGAAAATCGAAGATATGAGAGAGGGAATTATCCCTTTTACAGTGATATTGGTACATCTGCTCGACAAGAACAAGGCTTGATTGATTACGACCATGCACATAGTTTTCCAGTTTGAGATATCCTCCGCACTGTTTCGTCTCAGGGTGAGTCGCACTACACAACTCTCGATATAGGAAAGCGAGGGCAGCACTCCCCCAACTGTACTGGCTGACCCTAGAAACATCCCTAAGCAGAGGGAGATAACATAGCTTAACCTTGTTGTTCGTACGATCAGGCATGATCGTAGAACCCAAGGCAAGCAAGATATACGCCCGTACGTACTGATCCACAATCTCTGGAGCAGTATCCTCATCGAGGTCTCTAAAGTGTGGGAAATGCAATGTAATCCACCTAAGCTTAAGACTGCTCCCATCTATATCTCCGTCACCAGGGACAGCCCCTAAATACTGCAGACATTCAGCCCGCCAGTCTATATTTGCTGGAAACCCAGCATCAGTAACAGCATCCCCATCAATCGGCAACCCGCATATCATGCCGATATCCTCTAAGGCGATCGTCATCTCACCAACCGGGAGATGGAACGTATGGGTCTCTGGACGCCATCTCTCGATCAAAGCCTCCAGCAATGCAAAATCATACTGTATCCTACCTATATAGTGTACTCCGGTAAAACCGCACTCCGCCAGTCTCAACAATATAACAGGAGCTAATTCACCTGGCAAGGCGGCACCATGACGAAAATGGAGGGGCCTAGAAACCTGCCACCCGGCCCAAATATACCTAGCCCTATGCTCCGCATGCCGGGTCAGAACAGAGGCATCGATAGGCCCGGGATCGATGAAAGCTTCCATCTATTTATTTCAATATCAAGGTTGGTTATTGTTCTACGAGGCAAGGAAATAAATAAGAGAATACAAAAGTGTAATTACTAGTACGTGGCATTGTAATCCAAAGTTATCCCACACTTTCAAGAAGTGTCTGTGGGAAAGTTCTTGGTTTCCAGCCTATATACTAAGTAATACTTCAAAAGTAATCCTCATGCGGTTTTGAAAAATAGGATGCAGTTTTTTTTATAAAAAAAGTTTGAACAATAAATCATATTTTAAGGGTTTGGGGTAGGCCTATCTGATTCAGGGTTTAGGGTTTGGGGTATAAGTATATGAGATTTGGGATGTTGTTATATGTATATTAATTCCTATTCTATTTTTCTATCTCACTAATAATTCCTATCCTATTATTTATACTTACAACAACATCTTAGTCCTATTTTTCTATCTCACTAATAATTCCCATTATTTATACTTACAACAACATCTTAGTCCTATTTTTCAATTTCAAAATGGGACTGAGGGCTACAAATTTTACAAATGTACAAATTTGTAAAAATTTTATCTTCTTACAATCCAATATTTCAATCCTAATTTATGCTTACAACATATCAAAAATATACTCCCTCCGTCCCACGTGAATGCAAACTTATTTCTATTTTGGTCCGTCCCACGTGAATGCAAACTTCCCAAAATGGCAAATAATATTCACTATTCCACCCACTCATTCTCTCTCCTACTTCACTTTTATACTCACAACATTCTCTCTCCTCACTATTCCTCCCACTCATTCTCTCTCCTATTTAATTTTTCATACTCACAACATTTAACTTTTTCTCTTTCTTACATCACTTTTCCTTAATTCCCACATCCAAAAAGTTAGTCCACATTCATGTGGGACGGAGGGAGTATATACTTCTTCATTATTTTTTTCAATTTTTATTTATCTTCTTACTAACAGTGACTTTAAGAAATTTATAAAATTTGGAATTTAAATTTTTTTGAATTTAAATTATGTGTAGGGTATGGAATAATCAATACAAATATTATGACTTTCATTTTTGTAATACAAGTTAATATTTCAACAACAAATCAAACAATAAAATGGGAATAACAATATTTTCAACCAAAAAAAATAAAAAATCCTAAATTGCAATGTCATAAAAAAAATCAAAAAATTTCGGAATTAACCAAAAAAAAAATCCTAAATTGCAATGTCATAAAAAAAATCAAAAAATTTCGGAATTAAATACAAATTAGTCACATATTTGAATACAAATTAGTCACATATTCGGAATTAAATACAAATTAGTCACATATTCGGAATTAAAAATCAAAAAATTTTTACAATGTCATAAAAAAAATCATAAATTATAAGTAAATAAATAACAAACTCAAAGCTAAAATTCAACATAATATAGAAATTTAAACTTACAATTAGGAAAAAGGTTGAATTTACTTGGCAAAATCAAGGCTTTGTTATTCTTCTTCCTTTCCTTCCTGCGGCGGCTATGGAGGAGTTGTAAGTTTTTTTTGATTTTGTTTGGTTGAAGGCGTGAACTGAGAAGGAAAAGGGTTTAATTAAAACTCGCTACACGGTGTGGCGAGTTTGACTGAAAAATCGCTACACGGTGTAGCGAGTTTTAATTAATTAAATGCCCTAATTAATCTCCCAACGGTCAAACTTAATTACCCTAAACTCGCTACACGGTGTAGCGAGTTTTGACTAGACCTAAGTCAAACTCGCTACACGGTGTAGCGATTTTCAAAAAAAAGGATAATCTGGGAAATAGTTTGAACAGTGAGTCATTTTGGTAAATAAAAAAAGTAAAAAAGGATTATTTGAGAAAAAATTCGGCAACAAATATTAGTCGAACAAGCAATTAAACCTAATGTGGATCCATTAATCAATAATACTCTTCAAACACAAATTGCAAGGGGCGAATCACAATTGATAATAGAATTAAGATCCAATGCAAGTCGATAGCACAAATTAAACACAAATATAGAATAAACATTCCGAAAATAAAATGATATAACTAAGTAGTCCCCACGATGATGTTATTGATAGGAATGAAGATGAGCTTGACGAAGAATCCCATCGCAACAAATCCGATCGCAGTACGGACCACAACCATGGTGAATTCTACATTGGATGAATCAACTAAACCTAAATTTTGAATTCCAAAACCAATTACATTGTTTGGGAACTGTTTTGGTCAAATTTCAACAAGTATTTCTGATGACAAGAAAAATGACTAAAGTGATATGAATCAAGGTACAATGATTATCGGGTTGAATAGAAATGAACGCAAGGTATTTGTTGACTAGGGAAAGCCCTTGAACAACTTGTTCGCCGGCATAAAACCCCGGGAGGTTTAGAACCTGCCTCGACCAAAAGTTTACTAGGTATTTCGATGATTACAGAACTATGAGTGTATCCAAGAGGAGTCTAAGCTAGTGAAAAAACGTGTGTGTAAAATACAGGTGTTTATCCCCTTTTATACCTTAAGTAACGTCTAAAATACAAGGGAAATAACTGCCCTAGAATCTCGGAAAACATGTTGATCTTGCGGAGGAATTCTCGCCACACTGTTGAAGGAGGAGATAATGTTCCGTTGCTAAAGTCTTCAATGAAGAATCGTCATTGAATTAGTCTTCTATCTCGTTGACACGTTCCCTGAAAAGTAGGATTCAACGTAACAAAAGTTTCAACCTGCAAAAATGATCAAGATGTAGTAGGACAACTCAAGTTGTTAGTACCAAGATGTTACATGCAAGTTGAAAACAAGTTTGATTGAAAATGTAGGATCCAACAATTGCCCCCAAACTTTTTAAATTTTAAAATAAAGAATATAAAGAGACAAAAATTTGAAAAGTTTGTCAAAAATGGTAAAAAAGGCATACGGCGGTATTAAATGAAAAGGTTTTGATGGGACGGTTTTGAGTGATTCCAAGGCAAAAGTCATGATTCTTCTCTAGACATCCAACCGCCTTCAACCTCTTCCTTAAATAAATTAAAGTCCTCCTCCAATTCTCCCTTTCACAAAATCAAAAAAGTACCTTTCAAGGAGGTTCTAGAGGAATACTCAGGGAAGAAGGTCGGAGAGAAAAATCAAGTAAAAATTTTCGGTGAGTCTTCCGTCCCAACTTAACTTTCTATCTGTAATTTGTTGTTTCAACTTTGAAAAAATGGGTCGAAAGAAAATTGCCATTATCGAGAGCGACAAGGGTTTGCCTGAGGGTTTCACAACCCAAAATTTGTTGAAAGAACCCGATAATGAAAAATGCTTGATTCCTAATGCCAACCTGGATATTATTAAGAAAAATCACGCAATGCCATATGAAACCATTTTCTATACCCATCCCGACTTGACTTCTGAGTGCTATTCCTCCGATTGGGTGTGCTTTCCGGAATATCCTTTCGTTATAGGCTTAAAATTTCCCTTCCCAACTTGATCAACAAATTCTTTTCTTGCACCAAACTTAACTAAGCTCAACTAATGCCTCAAGGTTGGAGGTACTTGCAAACCCTAGTTAAATTAGGAGAGAGGACTGATCTGACTGTTGGTTTAGAAGAGTTGGCCTACACTATGGATTTAAGGGGTTTTGGCCCTGAAAGGTATGGCTTTAGAGTTAAGAGCGGTGAGCCTATCTTGATCTCTAACAATGATCCCGCTGATAGAGGATGGAGGAATAAATTTTTATTTGCAAGGAGAGATACCTTGGGTCAAGAGGAGGGTGTATTTTCCAAGTGGAGGTCTCAAGGTAGTGCAAATAATTTTCCTTATTCTACTAATGTTTCTTAACATTCTGATAGCTAACCCCTAGAATTCCTTTTGTAGAAGTTGCTAAGTTGTCAGCACTATTTCCGGGGCAAGAAGGAACGGAAGAAAACGTAAACAAGCTTTTCCAATTGGGTGCATCTGATAGGACTTTTAAGGCATTCCCAGTTGAGTTCTCTGTTGAAGGGGTTGAAGGTGAGGTAGAAGTCGATCCTGAAGAAAGTCTACCCCCAAGCTTACATGAAATGTCTACAGGTTTGATACCTCAAAACCTCTGTTTGTTCACAAGTTGTTCTAATCTTCCAGTTGTCCTAATTTTCTATGTCCTTATTGCAGCTACACGCTCCAAGACCACCGTGAGTGCTGCAGACCTACTGGCTGAAGCTAAGGCAAAGAGAACTGCTAAGAGAGATTATAAGCCTCCAACTCCTAAGTCTATGGTATCTAGCTCTGAATTGAATGTCTCCAAGAAGAAGGAGGAAGCGAAGAAAAGGAAGCTGGCAGAGGCTGAGGCCACGGATGCGAGTGATGATTTGGAGGTGGAGAAAATAAGAGAGAAGTTTAAAGCTGCGATGACAAGTTTTGTTGATAAGGTAAAACGAGGATATGCTGAACCTTATACCAAAGAATTGATAGAGCATTAATACTTCTTTTACACAGGTTTCGGAAATTATGTGTCCTATCATGGACCAGGTCGATACCCTGAAGATCAAGGCGGCTAAATGTAGCCACGAAGCTGAGGAATCAAAGAAGTTAGCCAACAAAAGTGCTGAGGAAGTGGAGAGACTGAAGAAAATTATTGAGACTTTAAGAGAGGAGGTGAAAGTTGTTCGTGCTGAGAAGGTGAAGGAGAATGAAGCTCACTTGAAGGAGCTTGATACAGCAAAGGGAGACTTCAAGTTTAATACCACCAAAGCACTGTTGGAAGCCAGGATTCAGCTTATGGAGGAGTACAAAAATGGACAAGCTTCAACCTGGGACTTGGAGGAGGAGAGAAGGACTTTAGAAGACCATATTGGAGAACCAGTTTATGGGGAGGAGGTGAACTCACCAGCCTTTGAAACTATTAACCAGCTGGTTGAGGATGCTAACAACATTTTGAGTACCACAGTGGTTACTCAAGCTGAAGAAAATGATCAAGGGAAGGAAGCAACCATTCCACCAGCGGCAGCAGGCCAAAATGTTTAAACAATTTGAAAGTTTTTAAGTAGTTTGGAAGGAGGAGAAACAAAAACAATTTCTTTTTTGCTTATTTGCCGCACCATTGGTGGGCATCAAATGGGGGGTCTGTCCCCAAAATAAGTTTATTTTGGTATGTAATGGCTCATAAGAGCCCAAACAATTTATTTGGGCGTACTAGGTTGGTCTAGTACTCCAAGCTTTATTAGGTTTTAAGGGATTGGTTGGCTTATCCAACTTGCCCTTTAGTTGCAAAAGCTTTTGAAAACATTTTGAAGTTTTAAAGAAGTATTTTAGGCTTTTCAGAAATACTTGCTTGTTCAATAGATAACATGTTGATGCTATAAACGGAAGGTAACAGGTTAATGTTACAACCAATAGTCACAACTTGAATAAGTGTGAAATCGTGCGCCCAGGCGAAGGTGTCAAAACCTTAAATCTTTAGAAAAGATGTAAATCTTTTAACCATAAGTAATATGTACCTTTGATAGAGGTAAGTCGTTTGAAGAAACAGAACATGTATCAGCCGTCCTGGCGTGTCAACATGTTCCATCCCTCTCCAGCTAAAGTTTCAACATGTTGGAGCCGTACTGGCGTGTTAACATGTTGAACTTTTCTTCCTCAGGTTCAAACATGTCGGAGCCGTACTAGCGTGTAGACATGTTCGACCTGCTCCAATTTAGGTCCCAACATGTTGGAGCCGTACTGGCGTGTTAACATGTTGAGCCTACTCTGCATGTTCAAGTTGCATACCTTGCAAAACAAATTCATGTTAGGATACGCTAACACCCCTCCGATGCTTAAGTCGGTAAGGATTTCAAAAAATTGGGAATTGAAATACGTGAATGAACTTGACATAAATTAAATCATACCTCAGAAGTCTAGTTGTAAATAACTTGACTTACATAAAATAGAGCTTCAAATGAATGGCATTCCAACTCCTAGGGACCCTATCTCCACTTGGGGTTGACAACCAATATGCCCCTTTGCCAGCTTCAGCATCAATAAGGTACGGTCCCTCCCACTTGGGAGCTAATTTGCCTGCATTCAATTCTCTCGTATTTTGAAATACTTTTCTAAAAACTAAATCACCAACCTGGAATCTTCTTATTCTGACATTCTTGTTGTAAGACCTAGCAATCCGCTGTTGATAAGCTGCCATCCTTATCTTGGCTAAATCCCTGATCTCATCAATTGTATCCAAATCTTGGGTTAACAAGAGATTATTTTCATCTTGAGTTAACAAACCATACCTTGCTGTTGGGATTGTCACCTCGACTGGAATTGCAGCTTCTGCTCCAAATACCAAAGAATATGGAGTCCAGTGGTCCTATCTGCCCAAAGTACAAGTGGTAATTCCTCGGCCCATTTTCCTTTCTTCTGATCTAGGCGCTTCTTCAAGTTGTTGACAATCAACTTGTTGCTTGACTCGGCTTGACCATTGGCTTGAGGGTGGACAGGCGTGGATATGATCAACTTGATGCCCCATCGAGCACAAAAGTCTCTAGTCTTCTTACTTATGAATTGTGACCCGTTGTCACATATAATCTCTGATGGTACACCAAACCTGTTAATAATATTTTTCTTCAAAAACGAAATTACCTCCTTATCTCTTACTTGCACATAAGCTTCTGCCTCGATCCACTTTGAGAAGTAATCAGTCATTGCCAACATGAACACTTTGCCTCCAGGGGCTTTAGGCAACTTGCCTACAATATCCATGCCCCACTGCATGAAAGGCCAAGATGAGACGATAGAATGTAGAGGTTCAACCGGTTGATGCAAGATGTTACTGTGTCTTTGGCAGGCATCACACTTCTGTACATAGCTCATGGCATCTTGACACATGGTTGGCCAGTAATAACCAGTTTTGAGGGCCTTTGACGCTAATGCTTTCCCACCAGAATGGTTTCCACATATTCCTTCATGGATTTCTTTTAGCACCAGTTCAACTTGCTCGTTATCAATACATCTTAAATAATGCCCTGCAAAATATTTCTTGAATAGCACATTATCTATCAAAACGAAAGTTGAAGTACGAATCTTAAAAGATCTAGCATTCTTAATATCTGGCGGAATAGTCCCAAGTTGGAGAAACTCAATTATAGGTTGGATCCAAGATGGTCTTGCATCTTGTGACCCACTAGGTTGAGTAACCGCTTGAGTTTCCTCAACTTGGTCTATTGCCGGGAACTTAACATAAATAATGGGAATATTAGTATGCAACATTGATTTGCAAGTTGAACCCAAGTTGGCCAATGCGTCCGCTTTTGTATTCTGTTCTCTAGGGACCTGTTCCAAAGAAAATGATAGGAATTTTGAAGCCAAAGCCTTAACATGTTGGAGATACAGATTCATCTTGGAATGCTTCGCCATATAACTGCCATTAAAATGTTTAGCGAGCAATTGAGAGTCAACATATACATTTATATGCGTAATATTTAAACTTAAAGCTGTAGTTAAACCCATGATTAAAGCTTCATACTCAGCTTCATTATTCATCGCATTGAATTCACAAGATACAACTTGATAGGGGTGAGCAAAAAAAACCGTTAACACCGTTAACACCATTAACACCGAAAAACCGAATCCGATAAAACCGAAACCGAAACATTTGGTTTGGTTTAGGTTTTAAAAATTTAGAAACCGAAATTTTCGGTTTGGTTTAGGTTTTAAAAATTTAGAAACCGATAAGAAACCATTAACACCGATAATCAAAACTACGTCGTTTTATCAACACTATATATATTATTTTTCTACCTATTATTTTCTGTTTTCCACATTCACATTACTGATTCACGGCAATGCCCTAGAAGAAGACGAGACGACGGCGCTCTTCTTCTCCTTCGCCTTCGCCACATAGATCCAGTCCATTCTTTCAACAAACGACGACCTCTTGCTCCATTCTCCCTACTTAAGCTTCATCTTCAAGCATTTAGAGAAATCGTAAAAGGAATCCCGGTCAAGCCTCCCTCAAATCCGACGAGCTCCATTGATTCCGGCGACCAAGAAGGCGTGGTTATCTAGTTTCTCGAGGTAATTTCTCACTTTATTATTGCGTTGTTGTTTGAATATGTTGAATCAGTATGTAATTTCATGAAATGCTATGAATTTCGAAACAGAATGGATCTTTACCATGAAATTAAATGTGTAATACATTCTTATTTTGAGAGCATCATATATTCATGATTTTCCTTTTCTTTTTCCTTTTTTTTAGCGACCTATTAAATTTGAGATCAAGTCTTATTTATTTATTCTTGGAGAATCAAACACTGTATCAACACTTGTCTTGTCCAGTTATTTCAAGTTTAGTTCAGCAAAAAATCATCTAATTTATCCCCAATTCTTCTTTATTTCCCTTTGTTCAGGAAGATTAATTTTATTTTAATCTAAAAACATGGTTCTTATTGTTCTTGCAAATGCCAAACTAATTTCTTGAAAAAATTTGGAAGTTGCTATGCCTGAATTCATCTGAAGGGTTTCCAACTAATTCCCATTTAGGAGCTCTCTTACTCCTCAAACCGCCGAAGCTTTAATTTGCACCCAAGATTGGATTCGCTCTACACCCGCCGATCTCGAGTTTCCGGATGTGTATGCTAAGGCTATGGAGGAATTGCAAGAGAAGCTAGAGAAACTCGAAACTGGTAAAATATATTTGATTTATTTGGTATTTTTTTTAATGAGTTTGCTTTACTATTGATATATTCTATCATTTGTAATTTCAGATGAATTTGGAGGTGGACCAAAGTTCTTCGAGCCGTCCGTGGTTGAGGATTGATTGAAAATTGGTATGGTTACTTTTCTAAATCGTTCCAACTCACGGACATGTTCACATACATTTACATTTACATTTTTGTTTCTGTTTCTGTATATGTTTCTGTTTTTGTTTCTGTATATGTTTCTGTTTCTGTTTGCACCCAAGATTGTATATGTTTTTTTAATGAGTTTGATTCCTGTTTTGTTTACTGGTAAAATATATTTGATCAATTGTTTTTTTTACTGTTTTTTCTTTACAATCATGCTCGGGAGTTGAAGGATCATGTCATTGTTCCTGTGTTAGTTCTTGATCGTAGTTTGCCTTATGTGTTTCTCCCTGCCCTCATGTGATGTGCATGAGCTTATCTGTTTAATTTCCAATCAGGCCCCTAGACAACTGATTCTCTTTAAGGCTTAGGCTTAGGAAGACTTTGCTTTGCCTTATTTTATCATAAATGACTTCTGTATGGGGGCAACTTTTCAACACATATTCGGTTTTCACACATTTGTATGCATCAGGTTATTTTTATGTAATATGATTAACTCTCCTGAAGTTTAGTGTTTCCCTAGAGCAAGATTAAGTAGCTCATGAAGTAGATTAATTTCATCAAGGCAAATATAATGCAATATTTTTGTTCCTTCTTTACGTTTCTCCTTGTTTCATTTTACACCATGTTGCCACATAGTAGTATAGACAATGTGAGTTTTGCTTTATAATTTCAGGTAGTGCCTCACTTCAGAACTTTCTAGTCAATATGCTGGTAGACATGTGCAGTAGGTAAGTAAGATGCACACGGTATAACAGTGATTTTAGTTTCAAGTATAAGCACATTTCATATATTTTCCGTATCTATGGTGCTACCAAGGTGTTGCCTAGAATAATGTTTGTTGTAGTTACTTTATACTTAATATGATTAAAACGGGATTTGCTCATGTCTACTGGGAAAACTTTACTCTAGACAGTTTACTAAATTTATTTTAAAGAAAATATCTTTGTTCTGGATTGCCTGTAGATAGCTGGCTTGATGGGATACAATAGCATGTAGGTAATGGATATTTCATCAAAAAGTCATTGCTCTATGGTTGTATTAGAGAATGAGTTTTATCAAATGATGTCTGCTACCAATACCACATAAATAGCTGTTGTTTTACATTTTTACCGTCTCAAAATGATTTTTTTTTCCAATTATGCAGGAATTGTAGACTTTTTGAAGATTTGAAGAGGTCTCTTTTGAAGTGTTGAAGAAGAGAAGAATTTTACATTTGTAATTCTCCTTATGTTTAACATGTGGATGGATAAATTTAACTTTTTAATATTTTGATTATCATTTCAAACATCATACTTTTAAGCTTAATATGGATGAATGTTATTTTTATGGATGAATGTTATTTTTATATGTGTTGTTTTTTTTGTTTTTTTTTTTTTGTGTTGTGTTGTTGAATGTCAAAATCTCATTTATATGGGCTGGTTTATATGCTTGGCCCAACAAAGCCCAACAAAAGTTTAAGGATGCCCAAACAAGGCCCATTAAAGCCCACCAATCCATTAAGACACCGAACCAAACCGATATCACACCGAAACCGTTAACACCGAACCATTAAGAAACCGAAGTTAATGGTTTTGATTTACCCAAAACCGATAGTTATTGGTTTGGTGTCGGTTTTATCCTAAAACCGATCCAAACCGATCCGTGCTCACCCCTACAACTTGAGGTATGATATCACCTTGAGGGGATTTCAGAACTATTCCCAAGCCAATTCCTTTGGAATTTGAAGCTCCATCTGTAAACAGTGTCCAAAATCTAGGAACTATTTTACCTTCAAGCTGTTGCACTTCCAGCTCTACCTCGGGCTGCAAACTTGGACTGAAATCTGCTACAAAGTCAGCTAGGGCCTGAGATTTGATAGCTGTCCTTGGCTCATATGAAATGTCATACGTGCTTAACTTGACCGACCACTTGGCCAACCTGCCGGACATCTCTGGGGTTCTTAACACATTTCTCATAAGATAGTTAGTTCTAACAATTATAGAATGTGTTTCAAAATAATGACGTAGTTTTGTAGCAGCAGTAGTTAAGACTAAAATTAACTTTTCAAGATGAGAGTACCTCGTTTCAGCTTCTAGTAAAGACTTACTTATATAGTAAACAGGATGCTGTTCACCTTGGATTTCTTTCACCAACACTGCACTAACTGCATTCTCAGATACAGCTAAATATAAATAAAGGTGCTCACCATGTTCTGGTTTGGCAAGTAGGGGTGACGTCACCAAGTATTCTTTAAGTTGTTTAAAAGCTGCCTCATGTTGGTCAGTTCATTGGAAGAGTTTGTTCTTTCTTAACACTTCGTAGAATAACCTGCACTTATCAGATGATTTAGATATAAATCTATTTAAGGCAGCTACTCTACCTGTTAACCTTTGGACGTCTTTGATATTCCTGGGAGACTCCAAGTTGAGAATGGCTTTGATCTGTTCGGGACTAGCTTCAATTCCTCTTTTAGTCACCATATAGCCCAAGAATTTTCCTGCTCTAACACCAAAATTGCACTTTGCTGGATTAAGCTTCATGTTGAAAGCTCTCAAGATGTTGAACGCCTCAGCAAGATGCTCCACGTGATCTTCAATATGCTTGGATTTTACCACCATATCATCTATGTAGACTTCCATCGTCTTGCCAAGTTGATCCTTAAACATCTTGTTCACCAGCCTTTGATAAGTTGCCCCTGCATTTTAAAGACCAAATGGCATAGCAATATAACAATATATACCTTCCGGAGTCATGAATGCCGTATCCTCTTGGTCTGAAGGCTCCATTTGAATTTGCTGATACCCTGAGGACGCATCCATGAACGTCAAGATATCGTGGCCAGCTGTCTCATCAACTAGAGAATCAATATGAGGAAGAGGGAATGGATCTTTCGGGCAGGCCTTGTTCAAGTCTGTGAAGTCCACGCATACTCGCCACTTGCCGTTCCTCTTCTCTACCACCACAACATTAGCTAACCACCTTGGGTATTGAACTTCCCTGATCATCTTGGACTTCAAAAGCCTCTCAACTTCATCTTTTATAATCTGGTTCCGCTCCTGGGCAAATTTTCTTCTTTTCTGGTGGACAGGACGGATGGTTGGATCAATGTTCAACTTGTGAGTAATGATGTCCTTGCTTATCCCTGTCATGTCTTCATGCTTCCTTGCAAAACAACATTTCTGGCTTTTTAAGAACTCAATCAGCTCCTCCTCAATTTCTGACGGAAGATCTGCACCAACTTGCACTTGGGCCCCAGGGTCTGACTCATCAACAGAAACGCTTTTCGTCTCATGCTCCACTGCTTCAAGAACATCCTGGGCCTTTTTCTTTAATTGCTATGCTTGACGAGGAACCGAACTCGCCTTCATATTAACCTTGTAGCATTCTTTAGAAACTTGTTGTTTTCCCTTCAACTTGGCTACACCCCAAGGTGTTGGAAACTTGACGCACTGGTGATAAGTTGACGGCACGGCCTTCATGTTGTGGATCCAAGGTCTTCCCAAAATGACATTGTACGAGGAAGAGCATTCAATCACACATAACCTTTCCATAGAATTCATACCCTCCAAATAGATAGGCAACTTGATTTCTCCGACTGTTTGCTTCACTTCACCACTGATCCCTACCAGCACGGATGAATTCTTCACAACTTCGGACAAAGGAATTGTTGGTCCCAAAGGTGGCAACAAGGGTGAAAATACAGCTAGAGGGGGGGGGGGTGAATAGTTGTTACAAATTTTTTGCCCTCTTTTAAAAACTAAACCTCTTGCTTACAAAATCCTCTTGCAGTTGATAATAGACTGCAAGTAATTATGTAAAATGCACAATGGAATAATAGAGTGTATTGCGGTTTGCAGAGGCGATTTGTAAAATGCGGTTTTGCTTGGCGGTTTTGGTAAGAGCAGTTTTACAAACACGTGAGGTTTTGACAATGTTAAATCCAAACACTGTTTTGGTAGAAAAAACAATAGAGTAGTATCTTAACTTAGTTTAGTGTGTGGATTTAACAATATGGAGGGAACTATGGAATTCGATTATATGGAACAAAAGCATAAAAAAGAGATAATGACACCACGATTTGTTAACGAGGAAAACCTTGGAGGTGATAACCTCTTTGGAAAAAACCCCGGGAGTTAGGTCTCCAACCTTAAAAGTTTCACTATAATGATCACGAATACAACTTTGGAAGATGATGGAGAGGATTACAAGAGCTTGAGTGTTGAGTGTGTGCGTATGAGCAATAATGTGTTTTTTCCGTCTCCATTTCCCCTTAAATACAAGTAGATATGAAAGAGTCAATACGGTTCCTACAATCTCGGGATTTTGGTTTATCATTTCAACCTCCGTGAGACCAAGTCGCCTGAGCTGTTGAAGATTTGTTGAACGTGCTGGAGAATATCCCGCATTCCTCTCTTAATTACTGAAAAATAAGAATAAGGATATTAGGAAATATTGAATAAATAAATATTAAAACAATACTTACAGTGTAATGACATCTCGGTATGCAGGATCAACTGAAGATGTCACCATGTTGAAAAATACCCACAACAATTTGTCCCCAAAAACATTTGACTATGTTGGCAACTGAAGAGGCAAAATGTTTTTCTCCTGATTAACCGTTCATCTTCTAACTGGCTTCAATGCGACGGTTAGGGATACGAGGCGACTAAAAAGGAAGAGTTTCGATAACCGTAATTCTGGATAACTATTGTTATTATCCAATCTCCTCAAAATTCTTTATCCAAATCAAACGTCTCCTACTATATTATGGGGAGAGTAATCTTCTAAAATATGCAGTTTTTATCCTTCCTCTATAATTACGACGTTCTCCAAAGAAGTAAGTCAAAATCAACGTATCATTTGGCTATTTTATTGAACCCCTGCTAACATATATCCTTATATGCAGTGACTCTATCCGGCTTGACGACAAGTGATATTGTGGCCAAATACAAAGGTAAGATGAAAGCGGAAGAGAACATAGCAGAGTTAGATAAGATTACTCCGAAAAGAAAAAGGGTGGAACAAATCTCCGGCGTGGAGAAACAAATTTGGAATGAAGAGGTGTTGGAAAATCAGGTAAGAGTTGATTTTGATTCGTGGACACATTGATCCTCTTTTATTTTTAGTAAAATACCTCTTCTTGTTGATGACAGATTGTTTCGATGGCTAAATTAATGTCCAAAGAAATCAGGACATTGAGGGAAAAATGCGATACCTATGACATGAGTAGGGTTGAATATGAGAAGGATTTGAAAGAAGCTGCAAATATAATAAGGGAAAGGGGATTGGAAATCAGAGACAAGAATGAAGAGATATTAAAATGGCGGTTCAGGCTTGCAAGCGTTGACATCAGTCATGAAAGGGAGATGGAAGCATTTCGGGATGATTTGGTTCATGAGACTGCAAAAGCAGTCTTTGAAACTAGAATCCAAATGATTGAGGAATATCAGGCAGGAGAGCATGTGAATTGGAACCTGAATGAAGAGAAAATAGCTTTGCAGCGGATTCACGAGGAAAAAGAAATCGATGATTTCAAGGATCTGGAACAGGCTGTTGAGGATACTGACATGGGGTGATTTTCAGAAGTTTGAAGAAGGTACCCCAAATGCAACACCTGCGGCAGAAGCCACCTAAAAATAAAACAACTTTGTTCTTGGTTTTTTGGTGATGTTTACTGGGGTGGAATCCCTTAAAACAATTTTATTTTCGTTTGGTTTGTAATGGGTCCATAAGGACCAAAGACAATCTTTTTTACGTGTTGGGTTGGTCCAACACTTTTGCACTTTTACTGTTGGTAGCTCGGATACTTTATGGTTGCTTTTATCTAGTTAGTTTAGTAGTTTTCAAGCATGTCAAGGCTTGTTTCTTTTGGATAAGTATTTTTTTTTTTGTATGTTATGCTCATAAGGTGACATGATAGTATGTCAAAACGATAGGTACTTAAGATGACACGTATATGCCATAAACCGTAGATACTTTAGATGACACGTACATGCCATAACCATAAGAATAATACGTAAGATCAATCATCCAACTGAGTGGGAATGGGTAAGCTATATGAGTTTACCCATATAGGCCCACCCCACACCTCAATTAGAGAGATAACTTGCGCTCCAGGCGAAGGTGTGGTAACCTAACATCTTAAGAAAGAGGTAATTAACTCTTTAAACCTTAGAAGGGATTGTGTACCTTTACTTGAGAAGAGATGGCCAGTCTCTAACGGAGGAGAAATCGTTGTTCTTTGCGCGCATTCGACATGTCCCCATGTAAATGTGTCAATACCTCATAAGATAGAAACATGTTAAAACGGACGCCAACTAAGGTTGACGTCTCTCCACAAAGTACGTTAGTGACATCTTAATTTATAAAGAATTAAAGAGGTGTATAGGAAAAAAGAAAGGTTGCAACAAATTAAAAGACGATCCATACCTGGAAAGATGAGTTCATGGGAAATTTTGTTTATACGTAATACCTTTTAAGATGAATGGCGTTCCAACTTTGCGGTATCATTTGGCCATCCAAGGTTGCAAGTCGATATGCTCCTTTCCCGGCTTGTGCATCTATTAAGTAGGGTCCTTCCCATTTTGGGGCGAGCTTGCCTGCGTTGGGTTCCTTGGTATTTTGGAATGCCTTTCGTAGGACTAAGTCTCCTACTTGAAACCTCCTAATCCTTACGTTTTTGTTGTATGATCGGGCTACCCTTTGTTGATATGCTGCCATGCAAACTTTGGCCATGTCCCTTAGTTCGTCCACGGTATCTAGGTCATGTATCAAAATATCTTTATTATGTTCAGATGTCAGCAAGCTGTATCTTGCCGTAGGTACAAGGACCTCTGCTGGAATAACAGATTCGGTTCCAAATACAAGTGAGTAGGGGGTTTGACCAGTAGCATTCTTAGATGTCGTCCTGTCAGCCCATAGAACCATTGATAACTCTTCTGCCCATCGTCCTTTCTTTTGGTTCAGTCTCTTTTTTAAGTTGCTTATTATTATTTTGTTGCTAGACTCTGCCTGTCCATTGGCTTGAGGGTGAACAGGCGAAGATGTCACCATCTTAACACCCCAAGATGTCAAGAAATCTTGGGTTCTCTTGCTAATGAATTGAGAGCCGTTGTCACAAATTATCTCTGATGGTATTCCAAATCGGCTGAATATGTTTCTTTTGATAAAAGATATAACTTCTTTGTCACGAACTTGCACATATGCCTCAGCTTCTACCCATTTAGAAAAGTAGTCTGTCATAGCCAAAAGAAATACTCTTCCACCTGGTGCTCTGGGCAATTTTTCTACTATGTCAATTCCCCAAATCATAAAAGGCCATGGTGAGAGGATAGGATGTAGCAGTTCAGCTGGCTGGTGCAGGATGTCCCCATGTCGTTGACAGGAATCACATTTCTTTGCGTAGTCAACGGCGTCTTTTCTCATTGTTGGCCAGAAATAGCCCATTCTAAGAGCTTTAGTATGTAAACTTCTGCCCCCGGTATGATTTCCACAATCTCCTTCGTGCAGCTCCTTGAGAACCTGATGGGCTCTATCTGCTTCTAGACATCTTAAGTAGTGACCTGCAGCAGATTTTCTAAACAAGAGATTATCAATAAGTAAATATTTAGACACTCTTACCCTGAAGGCTCTTGCATTCTTCTCCTCGACTGGGATCGTATCATCTAAGAGATACTTGATAATAGGAGCTGTCCAAGAGGTTGCTGCAGGAGAGGAAGGTATGTCGACATCTAGGGCGAACATCTCAAGATGGTCAATTGCTGGGATGTCAATATGCACAATTGGGATACTGGTTTGTGAGATGATTTTGAAGGCTGAACCCAAGTTTGCCAGAGCGTCTGCTTGAGAATTTTCTTCTCGTGGGATTTGTTCCAAGGAAAATGTTTTGAATTTGGCCGAAATAATTTTTACAATTTCCAAATATGTCATCATCTTGGCATTTTTCGCGACGTAGGACACGTTGTACTGGTTAACAATTAGCAAGGAATCCATGAACACCCGGATATGCTTGATATCTAAGTCCTGGGCTACAGTTAAACCTGCAATTAGAGCCTCATACTCTGCTTCATTGTTGGTAGCCTTGAAACTGCAACTGATAGATTGTGGTATTATGTCCCCTTGTGGAGATTTTAGTACAACTCCAAGACCTGTACCTCTCATGTTGGAAGCACCGTCCGTGTAGAGAGTCCAAATTTTTAGGATGTCATCATCTTGAAGTTGCTGTACTTCCAATTCCACCTCTTGTTGCAGGGTTGGACTGAAATTAGCTACAAAATCAGCTAGGGCTTGAGATTTTATTGCAGTTTTGGGCTCGTACTTGATGTCGTATGTGCTTAATTGTACAGACCATTTCGCCATTCGACCTGACATCTCTGGCTTTCTCATAACATTCTTAATAGGATAGTTAGTGTGTACAATTATAGTATGTGTTTTAAAATAGTGCCTTAATTTAATAGAAGCAGTTATCAAAGCTAAAATTAATTTTTGTAAATGAGAATACCTGGTCTCTGCATCTAAGAGTGTCTTACTTATATAGTAGATGGGTTGCTGATTACCATCTCGTTATGTTACCAAGACTGCGCTTACAGCGCCTTCGGACACTGCTAGGTAGATGTAAAGATGTTCTTCCTTCTGAGGTTTGGCCAATAAGGGAGGTGTCGACAGGTAAGTTTTGAGCTCCTGAAAAGCTTCTTCATGTTGGTCCTCCCATTGGAACTTTTTGTTCTTTCTTAAGATGTCGTAGAAAGGTTTGCATCGATCTGAGGATTTTGAAATGAATCTGGTGAGTGCGGCAATTTTTCCTGTCAATCTTTGGACGTCCTTGACAGATTGAGGTGATGACAGGTTGATAATAGCACGTATTTGTTCTGGGGCGGCTTCAATGCCTCTTTTAGTAACCATATAACCCAAAAACTTGCCGGCCTTCATTCCGAAGTTGCATTTAGCTGGATTAAGTTTCATATTGAAACAATCCAAGATGTCAAAAGCTTGAGAGAGGTTGCTTATGTGATCCTCGGCCTTCTTGGACTTTACTACCATGTCGTCGATGTATACCTCCATTGTGTCCCCAATCTGATCTTTAAACATTTTGTTTACGAGCCTTTGATACGTTGCACCTGCATTTTTTAGTCCAAAAGGCATGGCAATATAACAATAAATACCTGTGGGCGTTATGAAGGCAGTGTCCTCTTGGTCAGATGGTTCCATCTGAATTTGTTGAAATCCTGAGGACGCGTCCATGAATGTGAGGAGTTCATGTCCGGAGGTGGCATCAACTAATGAATCTATGTGCGGCAAAGGGAAAGGATCTTTTGGGCAGGCTTTATTCAAGTCGGTGAAGTCGACACAAACTCGCCATTTCCCGTTTCTCTTCTCTACCACAACCACGTTTGCTAACCATCTTGGATAATCGACCTCCCGTATCATGTTGGCTTTGAGTAAACGCTCTACCTCTTCCTTGATGATCTGATTTCTGGTTTCTGCAAACTTCCTACGTTTCTGGTGCACTGGTTTAAAGTTAGGATCTACGTTAAGTTTGTGAGTGATGACATCTTTGCTGATGCCTGTCATGTCATCATGTTTCCAAGCGAAACTGTTTATTCTGCTTCTTAATAGGTTCACAAGCTCCTCTTCTATATCTGACGGGATGTCAGTGCCAATAAGTACTTTGATGTCCGGGTTGGAAGGGTCTAGCAATACTTCTTTCACATCATCCTCCCTAGCTTCCAGGACTTCACGTACTTTCCTCGGTAATTGCTATGCTTGTTTTGGAGATGTCGACGCCTTCATTGAAGTTTTATAACATTCCTTGGCTACTTGTTGATCACTGTAAATCTTAGCAACACCCCAAGGTGTTGGGAATTTCACACACTGATGGTAAGTGGAGGGTACGGCCTTCATCCCATGAATCCACGGTCTTCCAAGAATGACATTGTAAGATGTTGCGCAATCAATTACGCAGAACCGCTCCATGGTGTTGAGGCCCTTTGAGTATATTGGAAGTTTGATCTCCCCCACCGTTTCTTTGACTTCACCACTGAAGCCTACCAGCACTGAAGACTTTTTGACGATCTCCGATTCTGGGATGTTCATTTCCTTAAGGGTACCCAACATAATAAGATTGACGGAGCTGCCCCCATCTACCAGGATACGTCGTATTGTACAGTTGGCGATCTGCAAAGAAATAACTAGACCGTCGTGGTGAGGTTCTAGCAGGTTCTCTCGATCGCTTTCATCAAAGGTGATTGGATCCTGGCAGAGCGTCGACATCCTGGGCTGTCTTTCTGGCTTCTCCTCTTTTGACTCCTTAGCATGTCGTTTTGCGGCAGAATAGGATGTTCCACATATTTCTGAGCCTCCACTAATGAAGTTGATCACCTTTGTTGATGCTGGGGGAGAAACTGGTCTTTCAGCTTCATGAGGAGCTTCTGCATTTTCAGCCTTCTTCTTTCTGGATCCCAACAACTCCTTAAGATGTCCTTTCGAGAGCAAATAACTGATCTCCTTTCTTAACGCGATGCAATCTTCAGTAATGTGTCCAAAGTCTTCATGGTAAGCGCACCATTTTGATTTGTCACGCCATCCTGTGGTTTTGTCCGTTTTCTTTGGCCATCTGGCTTTGTCTCCCAGGTTGCCCATTGCACAAAGTACACCTGAAATGTCAACAGAAAAACAATAATCAGAAATGTTAGGCACATTATCATTATCTTCATCCTCACCGTCTATTGAATTAATTTTGCTAGTGTCAATTCTTGGATACGGATTGGGACAACTTGTTCTGCGATGGGGACGATTCGGGTCTTTCTGTCGGGATGGTCATATGTCGACATCTTGGACGATGACTTCGATCTTCGCAGCTCATCTTCCTCCAGTCTTATGAATCTCAATGCCCTGCTCCTGACTTCTTCTAGCCGCTTACAAGGAGTCATCACCAAATCCTGATAATACTGTGAATCTTTCTTCAACCCCATTTTGAATGCTTCTGTGGCTGTCGACATGTCAAGATTGGGAATTTCTAGCACCTCTTTATTGAACCGGTGGACGTAATCCTTTAGAGTTTCATTAGGCTGCTGGGTCACATTGTAAAGATCACTTGTCAACCTTTCAAATTGTCGACTGCATGAGAATTGGTTGTAGAACATGTTGATGAGCTGGGCGTATGAACCAATTGAACCTAGGGGTTGTCTAATCAGCCATTTGAGAGCTGGTCCAGACAAGGTGGATCCAAATCCCCTGCATAAGCAAGCCTCCCGGAATTGAAGCGGAATATGGATTATGTCCATCTTTTCTTGATAGTGTGCAACATGCTCCTCTGGGTCCGTGGTACCGTCGTACAACTTCATAGATGGTACACTGAAACGCTTCGGGATGTCGACATTTGCAATTGCTGGGACAAACCGGGATTGATTGTAACAGTTTTGGGTCACTGGTTGAATTGGAGGAGTTACTCCTGGCACGTTCATTATTAGCTCTCTGAGATCCTGCATCTGTTTGGCTAGTGGATTTCCTGCAAAAGGGTCAGCCATAGGAATACGATTGAAATTATTATTATTGAAAAGATTATTTAGCAAACCAGAGTTGTCCGTAGTAGTCGTGACAGTAGTGTTGTCAATGAATGGGATGAATGGGGTGAATCCTGCGGAAGATGGCGTCAATGGGGTGTCCCCAGGCAAAGATGTCGACATCATTAAAGATGTCAGCGGATGAGTTTGAGGAGGACTGCCCATTGGAATGAATTCACTCTGAAATGTAGATCCTCCGGTGTTGTCAAAGTTGAGAACCCTTGCACGCAGTGGTGATATGTTCTCAAGCCGAGATGCGATGAGCTGTTGGTCTTTCTGCATCTTAATCATGGAATTGGTCAACACCTTCGAATTGTTGTCTTGCTGGTCCAACCTTTGATTCAACCTGGTCAGGATACTCCGGATGTCAGCATCTGCATTGGAAGAGGTTGCCCCCTTTTGTGGAGTCTTCGTAGGTTGAGTTGGCTGAGGCCCGGTCTGAGGAGGTGGTGGTAACAAGCTGGTTCTACCTCCTGATGTGGGAACAACGGCGGGACCTTTGCCGGCGGAGGACACATTGGGGGGTGCAGACATAGTGAACTTGATCAGGAAATGATCCAAATAACCGATAAACCACGAGGCCCCTCGGTGGGCGCCAAATTGTTTTGGTAGAAAAAACAATAGAGTAGAATCTTAACTTAGTTTAGTGTGTGGATTTAACAATAAGGAGGGAACTATGGAATTCGATTATATGGAACAAAAGCATAAAAAAGAGATAATGACACCACGATTTGTTAACGAGGAAAACCTTGGAGGTGATAACCTCTTTGGAAAAAACCCCGGGAGTTAGGTCTCCAACCTTAAAAGTTTCACTATAATGATCACGAATACAACTTTGGAAGATAATGGAGAGGATTACAAGAGCTTGAGTGTTGAGTGTGTGCGTATGAGCAATAATGTGTTTTTTCCGTCTCCATTTCCCCTTAAATACAAGTAGATATGAAAGAGTCAATACGGTTCCTACAATCTCGGGATTTTGGTTTATCATTTCAACCTCCGTGAGACCAAGTCGCCTGAGCTGTTGAAGATTTGTTGAACGTGCTGGAGAATATCCCGCATTCCTCTCTTAATTACTGAAAAATAAGAATAAGGATATTAGGAAATATTGAATAAATAAATATTAAAACAATACTTACAGTGTAATGACATCTCGGTATGCAGGATCAACTGAAGATGTCACCATGTTGAAAAATACCCACAACAAACACTATTTCACAATAATGGATAACTTAATAAAGATCAAACAGAGACAGAGATAAATAATTAGTAAGCACAAGAAATATAAATGCAGAAAATAAGAACACGCTATTTGGAGTGGTTCAATCGATAAACGATCTACGTCAACTACCAAGATGGTTAGTCTTGGATTTCTAAAAGAGATTTTATATTAAGTATTTGAGAGATTACAAACTACAATAAAATCTTTTCTATGAAGAACAAATCCTAGACTATAACCAGTGTATCTCAAATGTATAATCTATGTGATTAAACAAGTGAGGTGTGTGTGTGAGAACAAGATCAAGACTCTTTAAATCTGTGAGATGTAGAGCTCAATGATTCTTGAATGTGTTAAGGCTTGATTTCTGGGCTGGGAAATATTTCTTGAAGTATGAAGATGAAGATTCAAAGGACTTATGAATTTCTGGGCAGAGCTTCAGCTTCTATGAACACAACACTTCTCAATTTTTCAAGCAATCTTCAAATGGTGAAGATTAGGGGTATTTATACCCAAGCATCAAGAAACTAGCCGTTGGATACATCTGTTTTAAGGACAGTACTTGATGCAATCCTATTGGTCCACAGCAACCACTTTTGTCCTTTGGTACAGCAGTTGCAGATAAAGCTGATCAGACTCCAGCTGCAAGCAATGAGGTTAGGACACCTGTCACCTTTTCAAGATCCTTGCAGATCTTCTCTGACATTGAATCACGTGACAAGATATGGTGGTTGACTTTTGATATTGCTGACGTGGATTCCAACGGTAAAAAGGTGGTTCACTTCAAGTCTTCAATCATTGGATGCGGTTGGTGAGGAGCGGTTGGTGAAGTGCGGTTTGCTACACCAGGAGGTTGCATAGATGCGGTTGCAAATGAACTGCACATGTGCGGTTCTGAGAGGCGGTTTTGATTCTGCTTGGAACTGCAACCTCTCATCCAATGAGTCTTGTGCCAGTCTTCAAGCCTAAATTTAACCTATTCTATAAAATGGACTTAGCTAAAAAATTGAAGTCTAAGCTTCATTACATAGGGTCCTAAAGTCCTTAAAATAGACAGGAGGTTATGGTATCAATCAAATCTAATACAAAATAGGAGGGTTAAAACATGCATACCCAACAATCTCCCCCTATTTGATTGATGCCATTACCTACTATAACTAAAGCAAACATTGTACTTGGTAAAAACATGTCCATAAGAATTAACATGGTAATTCATGTCCCAAGTCAATGCACACACTTAGCTTAAGCTATAGATTTCTATACTATCTGAAAGATAAACATTTACAATATGGAAAGTATAGAAATGCATTCAGTGCACTTAAAAGTATGCATTTTTAGTTCAAAGTGCGGTTTAAACTGAATGTTTAAACATCAATTCAAAATAGTGATTTTTAAGTTAGAAAATATTTGAATGAGGTTATAAACCATAAGAGGTTTCATTGTTCTACAAACAAGCAGTTTGATATGAACAAAGTTTTGGAACCAATGATGCATTTTTCATTACTACCACTGCGGTTACAATTACAAGGGTAGAAAAGCAAAATGCAAAGGTTACAAAAACAAAAGGAGGTTGGATAAAAATACAAAGAGTGCGGTCCAACAAAACAAAAGGAGTTCAGCAAAAAGGAAAAAGGAATTACATAAAAGCGGTCCTAATGCTGACGAGGTTGGTGTTGATGTGGTTGTTGATGATGATGATGGCGCTGTTGATCACGACGCTGGTCCACCTCTTGATTTGGCACTTGCGATCGAGAAGGTCTGAAGGCTGAGCTTTCTCCTCTGATAGTTCTTCTTAAGGCTCTGAGGTCTTCAACCTGTCTTCCAAGAGTGGTCTCAACTGCTCTAAGGCGGCTATCGATTGAGCAGCTGATCCAAAGAAGATCAACAGATCTTGTATTTGCAGCAACACTGTCCTTGATCTCTGTTGTAAATCCTTCAATGCAAGCCTTGAGGGAATTGTAAAATGTGAAGATCTCATCCTTAATGGCTACAGTTTGAGTAGATAGAGAATCTCTCAATGGTTCCAGATCAACTGTCACATTCAGATTTGACTTCAATTCCTTGATGGAGTTGTCAAGCTTGAGGTTGAAGCCTGCCTTGAGGTTTTCAAACCTAAAGGAGATATCATCATCAAAGTTCTTTACCTGCTCCTTGATACTGTCTCCCACTATGTTGAGGTCAACATTGATTCTTTCTTTGAGGGAGTCCAGTTCATTGAAGATTTTCAGCTGCAAGTCATCCAGAGCAGTTTGAGATGGGGCGGCTGAGGTAGAGGCTTGTTGTGGTTGGGTTTCTTGAAGGGTCTTCATAAACGATATTAGTGCAGTATTGGTGGAAGAGACAAATTCATTAGAAAGCTTGGAGAGCATCTCATTTAGTTGGGTCTTTGAAACAGCATCACCCATGGCTCTAAGCACTCCTCTGGCTAAATCTTCTTTGAAGCCTTGAAAACATTCTGTAGCTGCGGTTTTGATAGCTTCAGCGGTTTGGATTGAGGAACTTCTCTCCCCCTTAATGGTATCAATCAATAGGGCTTTAAGATTTGCCACTTCTAGGGCCTGAGCATCCACTTCGGCTAGAAGGGTTTGGTTGGATGCGGTTAGGGAAGTATTTGAGGCTTCAAGAGCGGCATTGGAAGCGGTTAGCTTGATCATGTGACCTTGGTTTAAGAGAATTTGGCCTTGGATAAGATTAAGGGTTGAAAGAATTTGGGAGTAATCTGTTGGAGGTGCGGTTGAAGTGGAAGGGATTTGGGTAAATGAGGGTGGCGGTTGAGATTGTGTTGTAGGGGCGGTTTGAGGTAAAGGGGATAGGAGTGTTTGAAATAGGCGGCTGACTGGGACTGTGAAAAGTGAAGCGGTTGAGGGAGGTATAGGAAGTGTTTGGGGTAAAGTAGTTGGTGCGGTTGAGATTGGGATGGAAGGAATTGGTGCGGTTGAAATTGGGGCGGTTGGAGGAGGAGGTTGAACATGGGAGGTTGGAATTCCAGAAGTGATAGGGTTGGAATTTGAGGAGGAGCTAGTGGTGTGAATTTCAACAGAAGGGGATTTCTGTTGAGGGGATTTTTGAGGAGGTGGAGTAGGAACGCGGTTTAGAGAAGGGGTTCGGTTTTGTTGGGGAGAATTTGTAGGAGGATGAGGAGGTGAATGGATGCGGTTAGGGGATGGGGTTCTATCGCGATTTAGATTGGAAATGGAGATGGCTGGGGTGTGATGAGAGTAAGGAGGTGATTGAGCGCGGTTTGAAGGAGGAGGGGATTTTGAGCGGTTGGAATGTTGAGGTGAGGCAGTTGGGGTTTTGTTTTGGCTAGAGGAAGAATGAGATTTTGAAGGGGATTGGGATGATGAATGTGAAGTGGAATGAGAAGATGAAGGGGATGAAGGTGGAGAAGGAGTAGGTTGTTTGGAAATACGGTGAAGAAAACGCTTGGGACCTTTGGTTGGGGTCTTTTTCTGGGCTATTTGCTTGACCCTCTTTGGCTTCTCCCCCTGAGCGGTTGCAGCTCTTTGCAGTTGTGGAGGAGAATGCGGTTCAGGTGTAGGGGATTTGGCAGGGGATGAATGATGGGAATGGATAAGAGATTGAGGTGGTGTTTGGATAAGAGTTTGGGTTTGGGGTGGTTTAGAAGGAGGCGGTTGAGGAATTGGTTCCTTGAGCATTCCTTTGGCAGCCCCAGCTTCATCTCTTTTCTTCTTAATTCTCTCAATCTCAGCTTCATAGTAGGCAGATAGTTCTTCATCAGTCATCTTGGCTAACTCAGCTTGAGTTTGCTTTGCCTTCTTAGCCCTAGCAATCAAGGTAGGAATAGTTACATCCTCCTCTTCTTCTTCAACAACTTCATCCTGAAGAGTCATCTTTTCCTTTCCCTTCCTTGGCTTTTTCTGACTAGGGCCTGCACCAGTTGAACCAAGCTGTTGGGTTGGTGCGGTTCTGGTCTGCTTGAGGAGCGATTCAGCAGCTTTTCTCTTCCTTGAAACAGCCTTTGCAGCTTTAGCCAGACCCTTGACTGCGGTTGCAGGGGTCATCTCAACATATGGTTCCTTGGGTTGGAAGGTATCAGCATCATACAAGGTCTTGTAGTCTTCATTGCCAAAAGAGAATCTGAAAGAGTTGCAAGCCTTGAGCCCAAAAGATTCTTCAACACCCCAATGATAGCAGATATCTGGAGTGGTAGTTCTCATATCTTCCAAGTGCTGATAGTTGGCAAAAATGGCGGTCAGCAATCTACCAAAAGGTCTCCACCTGGTATGTACATCTTTGGTCTTCAACTGGTAGGCATCTATACTGCTGGCCAGCTCTCTCATCAAAATTTTGGGCCAATGGAGCTTCATGCCGTTGTAGACGGCACAGCAATACTGCCACTGATGAGAAGTGAAGTTGTTGTGGTTCCCTGTCTTTCCACACACAGACTTCCCCACCAAATAGCAAAGGTGGCTCATCAGCCTCCAAAGTCTCTCCTTGCTATCTTCTTGTAGTAGCCAGACAAGGAATCCAGCCTTTCCAAATGAGGGTAGAGCAAGTAGCATCCTGGACTTCTTGGGATACTTCAACAGAGCATTAGACACATGGAAATCAAAGGTGCCTCTAATATCCAAGTAGTCAATGGAGACTTTGAAACCTTCAACTACTCCTACCAAATTGGGGATCTTGGTTCCATCGTAAAGCCTCGCCTCTCCACGCACTGAGGTTGAGTAGAACTGGTCAATGAATAAAGGGATGGTATAGGTTTGCTGTTTGTTGAAGAGGGGAAGGATTCCAGAAGCTTGCATTTTCCTTATCATCTCTCTTCCAAGAGCATCAGACCGCAACTCAGGTTCATTGATCTCCCACCCTGGTAAGAAATACTTGGTATTCTACAAAGAAAACACACAAGTTAGAACAATTTAATAACATCACAGTTCACAAGCGGTTTGGTGCACACATGCGGTATAATAGTGCGGTTTTGGAAATGATAATTTCCAAACCTCAAGGAAACTGTGAACACAGGTAGGTAAACAAGTAGGAAAAATACAAAAGTATATTTACTTAGTACGTGGCATTGTAATCCAAAATTATCCCACACTGCAAGCGGTGCTTAGAGAGGAAATTTATGGTGTCCAAATTTATATACTTAGTAATACTTAAGTAATTTTCAGCATGCGGTTTTCAAAAGAATATGTATGCGGTTTTGAAAACATGGCATGCGGTTTTTAATGTGCGGTTGATATACCAAAAACACATGCGGTTTGAAACACAAATGGTAAGCAATTTAAGATACGCGGTTTCAAAGTAGCATGCGATTTAGAATGATGCGATTCAAACATGTAAAACATAATCAAAATTTCAAAAATTTTCTAAGTATGGAAAATAAGATTGAAAGTTAGGTCAAACCAAAACATAAGAAATTTCTGAAAATGATGATGAACAGACACATGAGTGCATGAAGAACACGAAGAACATCAAGAACAGAGATTTGAAGAATGTTAACTAAAATGAACAAATAACATGTCAAAATGATCACATTGAGCAGTAGATTAACAATATAACAATAAAAATATCTACTTTACTCATAATCACCCAGAAAATGCAAAAATCATAAAGTGGGTTTCGAAACTATAAAGTTCAAAAATTCAAAATCAGTGTCCTGGATGTTCATTGATCATGAAATAAAGTTTAGAAACTTAATCTAGGCATAAATCCGAACAAAACCCAACAAATTTCATGCAAAATGATCAAGAAATGAAGAACATATGAACAAAAATCAGTTCTTGGTGTTCGAAACCTTGAAGTTCATCAATGGCGGATTAAGCAGATAAACACATATGATTTGCAGAAGATTAATAAGTTTAGATTTAAGAAATCATACCATGTCTTCAATAGGTTGTTTGGGAGCCATTGACTTGACAAAAATTAAAGCTTATAAACACAGTTTTGAAGATAGAGAAAAAAAAAGGAGTTTGGTAAACTGACACAAAGAAGGTATGGTGCCAGAGAAGACAGAATGGAAAGTTTGAAAAGGTTTGTTATGTCTTCTATTTATAGGAAAGGGTTTAGGGTTTGGTAGTTGAAAGGACAGTTTAACTCACCAACTTTAGTGAATCATTGCAAATTTGCACCCTTTCAGCTTCAACACATCAACCAATGACGGCTGACATGAAGGCCATTAAATGCTAATGTTCCCTTTGCATTAAATGCATTCAAAATTTAAATTTTCGTGGAACATTTGCAAATAAACCCTTAAAGAAAAAATAAGGACTGAAAAATAAATAAAAGGAATTTGAACAGTTTTTTTTTTTAAATAACTGTAAATAAAAGTTTAGAAAATACTCCAAGTTGAAACGCGGTTGAGGTCCAAGCGGTTGAGCTGCAGCATGCGATTGGAATGAAGCTGTTGGCTGCAGGGCGGTTGGACTTACTTGCGGTTTGGGACACGCGGTTCAACAAGGGAACTTGAAACTATACTTCAACACACAAGTTAGCTAATAAAAGAAATGGATTCATTTAAGTTCAAGCGTACCCATTTCTCCTCTAAGGAATGAAAACCTCTTGGAGTCAAGAGCCTTGGTGAGGATATCAGCAATCTGGTTGTCTGTTCCCACGTACTCTAAATGGATATTCCTCTTCTCCACATGATCTTTGAGGAAATGATACTTGATATCAATATGCTTGGTCTTGGAATGCATGACAGGGTTGTTGGAGACTGAAATCGTTGAAGTGTTGTCACACATGATGGGGCAATTCCCTTCATGGATTCCATAGTCCACCAACCGCCGCTTCATCCAAAGGATTTGACAAAGAACAACTACCGAGAAGAATGTACTCAGCCTCTATGGTTGACACTGAAACTGATGCTTGCTTCTTGCTGGCCCAAGCAACTAGTCTATTCCCGAGGAAATGACAAGTACCACTAGTGCTTTTCCTGTCAATAGTACAAGCTGCATAATCTGCATCTGAATAACCTACAAGATCGAAGTTCGAATCTTTGGAATACCAAAGTCCAAGGTTAGTGGTTCCAGATAAATAGCGGATTATACGCTTGACTGCAATAAGATGTGCTTCTCTAGGATCATCTTGGTAACGAGCACATGCACAGACACTAAACATAATATCGGGTCTACTAGCAGTTAAGTAAAGTAATGAGCCGATCATACCTCGATATAAAGTTTGATCAAATTTCTTACCTTTGAGATCTTTATCTAGCTTATTGCCGGTGGCCATAGGAGTATCATATGCTTTAGCATTTTCTAATCCAAACTTCTTTATTAGCTCCTTGGTGTATTTGGCTTGACTGAGGAAAATACTTTCTTCGCATTGCTTGATTTGAAGCCCGAGGAAGAATGATAATTCTCCCATCATGCTCATCTCAAACTTGCTTTTCATTAGCTTTTCGAAACGCTTACAAAGTAACTCATTAGTAGAACCAAAAATAATATCATCGACATATATTTGAACAAGTAAAGTATGCTCATTATATTTGGCAATAAAAAGAGTTGTATCGATTTTACCGCGTTTAAATCCTTTTTCTAGTAAAAATTTAGAAAGAGTCTCATACCATGCCCTTGGAGCTTGCTTAAGTCCATACAAAGCTTTCTGGAGTTTGTAGACATGATTGGGAAATTTGGAGTCTTCAAATCCAGGCGGTTGGGCAACATACACGGTCTCTTGCAGTTCACCGTTGAGGAAAGCACTCTTCACGTCCATTTGATATAACTTGAAACGCTTGAAAGAGTCGTAGGCTAAGAAAATTCTTATAGCTTCCAATCTTGCAACTGGAGTAAAAGTTTCATCATAATCGATTCCTTCTTCTTGCCTATATCCTTGTGCAACCAACCTTGCTTTATTCCTAGTGATGCTTCCATTATCATCCATCTTATTCCTAAATACCCACTTAGTTCCTATCACTCCTTGATCCTGAGGTCTAGGCACCAAAGTCCAGACCTTGCATCTTTCAAATTGGTTGAGTTCTTCTTGCATAGCAACAACCCAACTGTAATCTTGGAGTGCTTCATCAATATTCTTGGGTTCAACTTGAGATATCAAGGAAGTATGCTCGTCATAGTTAGATCTCCTTGTTTGAACACCGAAAAACAGATCACCAATCACATTTGTGAGGGGGTGACTGCTGACTTCACGAACCTCTGGGGGTAAGTCTGGTTGGACTGAGGTTTGCTGAAGATCTTCAATTGGAACATCGTTAGATCCTTCAGCGAAGTCATGAAAGGTAAGTTGACGAAGAGGTTCTATAAGCTGGATAGGGGAATTCTCAACTTCTTCTTCCCTAGGAGTTGCATCTGGAGTAGGAACTTCAGGTGCGGTTTCAAACGTGCGGTTTGAGGGAATTTCAGTTGAGGGTGCTGGATTTTGCGGTTGAGGTTCAGGTGCGGTTTGAGAGGGTTAACTTGTTTCATTATGCTTCACAAAATCATCAGCAACATTTGGAGCCAAATGTGGCTCAAGGAGAGAATGCTCATCAAAAGTAACATGGACAGACTCAACTATTTTTAAACTAGTTTTATTGAAAACACGAAAAGCTTTTGAATGTTTAGCATACCCAATAAAAATACCTTCATCGGACTTGGCTCCGAATTTACCTCTATTTTCTCTTCCGTTGTAGAGGACAAAACATTTGCAGCCGAAGATCTTGAAGAATGCAATGTTGGGGGTTCTTCCTCGCCAAAGCTCATAGGGAGTCTTGTTATAGGTTTTGTTGATGAGGGAGCGGTTCTGAGTGAAGCATGCTGTATTGATTGCTTCAGCCCAAAAATACTGAGGTAGCTTCGCTTCAGATATCATTGTCTTTCCAGCCTCAATCAACGTCCTATTCTTCCTTTCCACAACCCCATTTTGTTGTGGAACACCAGCATTTGAGAAATTGTGATCAATCCCATGGTCATCACAATATTGACCAACACCGTTGTTCTTAAATTCTATTCCATTATCTGATCGAACACTAACGATGTCGCCCTCTTTTTGAGTTTGGAGCCGTCTAAAGAGTGCGGTGAGAATCTCATAACAATCATCTTTAGAAATCATCATCTCAACCCACGTATATCTTGAATAATCATCCACCACCACTAAGGTATATCTATTTCCTCCAATGCTGGTAGTGGTTACGGGTCCAAACAAATCTATGTGAAGCAGTTGTAAGCATCTTGAAGTTGATGGAGCGGTCTTGCTGGTGAAAGATGACGCGGACTGCTTACCAAGCTGGCATGCACTGCATTTCTCTGGATCGTGGTCAGCCACTTTGGGTAAACCACGAACGAGGTTTTCCCTACCAATCTTTGCAAGATACTTGAAGTTCAAGTGGCTCAACCTCTTGTGCCATAGCCAACTATTTTCGCTCACATTCTTAGCTACAAAACAAAGATTAGTAATACTACATGTAGAATCTAAATCAATAATGTAAATATTACTCTTACGAATCCCTGTGAGTAGGGTGACGCCGGAAATGCTATCTTTGATAAAGGAGTTTGATGACGTGAAGTTGCAAAGCATTCCTTTGTCGCAAAATTGAGAAATTGAAAGGAGGTTGTGCTTGAGTCCTTCAACAAGAGAAACCTTCTCAATGGTTAGGTTTCCTCTCCTTATAACACCATATCCAATGGTCTTGCCTTTGTTTTTGTCACCAAAGGTTACAGACGGACCACTTGCTTCAATGACATCTTCTAGTAATGATCTATCTCCAGTGATATGTCTTGAGCAGCCACTGTCAAGATACCATTCATTTTCCTTGGAGTGACCAGCCATGAAGCAGAGGACCTGAAATGTAAACATTAAGAACGAGGTCCCCCTTTATTCCTTGGGTCCTGAAGTTAGCAACCCTTCACGACCCACACCTGTTTGACAAGGAGATTTACTCTTCCCCGGCATTGGATGTGAACCGCAAAAGGCATTCTCGCAGCCTTGTGACCTAAACCATCACACACAGAACATTTATAAAAGCTACAAGCTTCATGAGGTTTTACTAACTCCTTACTCTTCTTAGGAGTTGCATGCAGTTTGGGAGGAGCGGTTGTAGCTGGGACAAAAGGAACTGGCTTTAGTTTGACCACGTATTTTCTGGGAATGCTATTCCTGCTTTTGAAGGCAGGAGGAGCGGTCAAAGAAGAGGCGCGGTCGTACTGGAATTGCCAGTAACCGCCTTTTCCACCGTAAGCGGTTGGAGCAGGGATTCGACCAATTCCATAAGCCATTTCCTCTCGAAGCTACACTCGTAATCCTTTGGCTTCATCTGAGAGTTCTTACCATATTGCTTCCCTTTTGGGTAGACATAATTAATTTGTCGTCCTTTACCCTTTCCTTTAGCATGCTTCCCCTTAGGAATTTCTTTAGTTAGTCTCAAAATTTCCTCATCCTTTTCACTAGAGGATGCACACTTCTCCTCTTCCTCAGATCCAAAACCTAGACCTTCCTTAATTCCAGGAGGAACTTGGGAGTCTATGATTTGATCCTTGGTGGATTGAGACTTGAGCCACGAATCAATAATCTTTTGGAGATCGTTGATTTGGGTTACCAAGTCATCATTCCGGAGTTGAAGTGCAGCAACCTTAGTTTCAAGGATGCGGTTCTGATCAGCAAGAGGAGTCATACTTCTGATTTGGTCCTTAAGATTTGAAATTTCAGACCTCATCACAGTTTTCTCCGTCTTGTACAGATTAAGTTCATCATGAGCTAAGCTTTAGGCTTTCTTAAGATTAGAGAATTGATGGATCACCATTTCAGCTTCCTTGAACATCTTTTCATGTTCCATGGGAGAAACCTCTTCCACCACCTTTTTCAAAATTTTCATTGGAATTGCTTTTGAAGGTGGAGCATTTTTAGATGAGAAAATGGGACGTGAATACGAGCAATTTCCTATCTTAACGCTAGGAGTAAGTTTGATATCATCATCCAATTTATAATTTGGAAGTTTTGTAAAAACCTCTTCTTCTTCCATTTCTTGCAACTCGTTTGACTCAGAATCTGAATCATCGGAAGCATCTGCAATTAAGCAGAGATTAACCTCTTCGGTTTCATCATCACTTCCATCATCAGAATCCGTTTCAATCCAAGTTGTCAATTTCTTGGAATTATCTTCTTCCTCAGCAACCATTCCCTCGCGACGAGAAAATTTCGCAGGAGAGATTTTCTTTTTCATATATTCATACTTAGGCTGTGGATACTCAGATGCAAAGTGGCCAGGTTTCCTACAGTTGTAGCAAACTAGGTCACTCTTTTTCTTTGTATCTGCAGCCCTAGAAAATATTGCAGGAGGTTTGCCTTTTGAAAATGATTTTGTGAAAGGTTTTGAGGATTTTCTAAATTTTTGAAATCTTTTCACAAACATGGAAAAATCATCATCATCCATCTCGATGAGTGATGAGGTTGATATGGAAGGATCTGCGGTTTGATTGGATGTAGATGGTTTCTCCTCTTGTTCCACTACAGACATGGAAAGAGATTTGGTTTTCCCTTCAATCTCTTCAATATGATTTAATTTTAATTCATAGACTCTAAGATTGGCGTACAAGTTACTTAACGACCAAGTACCCAAAACTTTGGAGTCTTCTAAAGAGGTAGCCTTATTTACCCATTTAGAACCTAAAGCAGATAGGAAAGTCATATTGATTTCCTTATCGGTTAAAGTTTTGCCTAGAGATCTACAAGCATTAACTACCTCAACATAGCGGTCGTAGGTTTGACGCAAGGTTTCGTTGGATTTTCTGTTGAAGTTGTTGTAGGATCTTTCAACAGCATATAATTTGCTTTCCTTGCATTCGTCATCACCTTCGAGGTAGCTCTCTATGGCATCCCACATCTGCTTTGCGGTTTTGAGGTACATCACTTTCTGTAGGGTTGATACGGGGAGGGTTCCAGAAATGATGTGCCTTGCCTTGCTGTCTAAGGCAACTAATCTCTTCTCTTCATCTGACCACTCATCTTTTGGCTTTTTGACCTCTGGAGTTTCTCTATTGGTGGTTGCATCAGTGTTGGCCTTCATCGGAATTAACGGGCCATTGATCACGCACTCCACCAGCATCTCATCAATTGTTTCCAAGTGAATGAGCATTCTGCACTTCCAGATATCAAAGTGGTCTTCGTCCAAGATTGGAATGTGTGAATAGTTAACAGTAGTCATTGTCTTTGAGGTTGCCATAACGAATCGGCACACAAGCTGTTAAGCTTGAAAAATAGTGGTTTTTAAATGTGTCCGCTCTGATACCACTTGTTGGTCCCAAAGGTGGCAACAAGGGTGAAAATACAGCTAGAGGGGGGGTGAATAGCTGTTACAAATTTTTCGCCCTCTTTTAAAAACTAAACCTCTTGCTTACAAAATCCTCTTGCAGTTGATAATAGACTGCAAGTAATTATGTAAAATGCACAGCGGAATAATAGAGTGTATTGCGGTTTGCAGAGGCGGTTTGTAAAATACGGTTTTGCTTGGCAGTTTTGGTAAGAGCAGTTTTACAAACACGTGAGGTTTTGACAATGTTAACTCCAAACACTATTTCACAATAACGGATAACTAAATAAATATCAAACAGAGACAGAGATAAATAATTAGTAAGCACAAGAAATATAAATGCAGAAAATAAGAACAAGCTATTTGGAGTGGTTCAATCGATAAACGATCTACGTCCACTACCAAGATAGTTAGTCTTAGATTTCTAAGAGAGATTTTATATTAAGTATTTGAGAGATTACAAAGTACAATAAAATCTTTTCTATGAAGAACAAATCCTAGACTATAACCAGTGTATCTCAAATGTATAATCTATGTGATTAAACAAGTGAGGTGTGTGTGTGAGAACAAGATCAAGGCTCTTTAAATCTGTGAGATGTAGAGCTCAATGATTCTTGAATGTGTTAAGGCTTGATTTCTGGGCTGGGGAATATTTCTTGAAGTATGAAGATGAAGATTCAAAGGACTTATGAATTTCTGGGCAGAGCTTCAGCTTCTATGAACACAGCACTTCTCAATTTTTCAAGCAATCTTCAAATGGTGAAGATTAGGGGTATTTATACCCAAGCATCAAGAAACTAGCCGTTGGATACAGCTGTTGTAAGGACAGTACTTGATGCAATCCTATTGGTCCACAGCAACCACTTTTGTCCTTTGGTACAGCAGTTGCAGATAAAGCTGATCAGGCTCCAGCTGCAAGCAATGAGGTTAGGACACCTGTCACCTTTTCAAGATCTTTGCAGATCTTCTCTGACATTGAATCACGTGACAAGATATTGTGGTTGACTTTTGATATTGCTGACGTGGATTCCAACGGTAAAAAGGTGGTTCACTTCAAGTCTTCAATCATTGGATGCAGTTGGTGAGGAGCGGTTGATGAAGTGCGGTTTGCTACACCAGGAGGTTGCATAGATGCGGTTGCAAATGAACTGCACAAGTGCGGTTCATAAGCGGTTGCAATGCAGTTGGTTCAGGGAGCAGAATCAAGGGGAAATATTCATGCGGTTGCATGTGCGGTTCTGAGAGGCGGTTTTGATTCTGCTTGGAACTGCAACCTCTCATCCAATGAGTCTTGTGCCAGTCTTCAAGCCTAAATTTAACCTATTCTATGAAATGGACTTAGCTAAAAATTTGAAGTCTAAGCTTCATTACATAGGGTCCTAAAGTCCTTAAAATAGACAGGAGGTTATGGTATCAATCAAATCTAATACAAAATAGGAGGGTTAAAGCATGCATACCCAACAATCTCCCCCTATTTGATTGATGCCATTACCTACTATAACTAAAGCAAACATTGTACTTGGTAAAAACATGTCCATAAGAATTAACATGGTAATTCATGTCCCAAGTCAATGCACACACTTAGCTTAAGCTATAGATTTCTATATTATCTGAAAGATAAACATTTACAATATGGAAAGTATAGAAATGCATTCAGTGCACTTAAAAGTATGAGTTTTAAGTTCAAAGTGCGGTTTAAACTGAATGTTTAAACATCAATTCAAAATAGTGATTTTTAAGTTAGAAAATATTTGAATGAGGTTATAAACCATAAGCGGTTTCATTGTTCTACAAACAAGCAGTTTGATATGAACAAAGTTTTGGAACCAATGATGCATTTTTCATTACTACCACTGCGGTTACAATTACAAGGGTAGAAAAGCAAAATGCAAAGGTTACAAAAACAAAAGGAGGTTGGACAAAAATACAAAGAGTGCGGTCCAACAAAACAAAAGGAGTTCAGCAAAAAGGAAAAAGGAATTACATAAAAGCGGTCCTAATGCTGACGAGGTTGGTGTTGATGTGGTTGTTGATGATGATGATGGCGCGGTTGATCACGACGCTGGTCCACCTCTTGATTTGGCACTTGCGATCCAGAAGGTCTGAAGGCTGAGCTTTCTCCTCTGATAGTTCTTCTTAAGGCTCTGAGGTCTTTAACCTGTCTTCCAAGAGTGGTCTCAACTGCTCTAAGGGCGGTTACTGATTGAGCAGCAGTTGATCCAGCAGCATCAACAGATCTTGTATTTGCAGCAACACTGTCCTTGATCTCTGTTGTAAATCCTTCAATGCAAGCCTTGAAAACATTCTGTATCTGCGGTTTTGACAGCTTCAGCGGTTTGGATTGAGGAACTTCTCTCCCCCTTAATGGTATCAATCAATAGGGCTTTAAGATTTGCCACTTCTAGGGCCTGAGCATCCACTTTGGCTAGAAGGGTTTGGTTGGATGCGGTTAGGGAAGTATTTGAGGCTTCAAGAGCGGCATTGGAAGCGGTTAGCTTGATCATGTGGCCTTGGTTTAAGAGAATTTGGCCTTGGATAAGATTAAGGGTTGAAAGAATTTGGGAGTAATCTGTTGGAGGTGCGGTTGAAGTGGAAGGGATTTGGGTAAATGAGGGTGGCGGTTGAGATTGTGTTGTAGGGGCGGTTTGAGGTAAAGGGGATAGGAGTGTTTGAAATAGGCGGCTGGCTGGGACTGTGAAAAGTGAAGCGGTTGAGGGAGGTATAGGAAGTGTTTGGGGTAAAGTAGTTGGTGCGGTTGAGATTGGGATGGAAGGAATTGGTGCGGTTGAAATTGGGGCGGTTGGAATAGGAGGTTGAACATGGGAGGTTGGAATTCCAGAAGTGATAGGGTTGGAATTTGAGGAGGAGCTAGTGGTGTGAATTTCAACAGAAGGGGATTTCTGTTGAGGGGATTTTTGAGGAGGTGGAGTAGGAACGCGGTTTAGAGAAGGGGTTCGGTTTTGTTGGGGAGAATTTGTAGGAGGATGAGGAGGTGAATGGATGCGGTTAGGGGATGGGGTTCTATCGCGATTTAGATTGGAAATGGAGATGGCTGGGGTGTGATGAGAGTAAGGAGGTGATTGAGCGCGGTTTGAAGGAGGAGGGGATTTTGAGCGATTGGAATGTTGAGGTGAGGCAGTTGGGGTTTTGTTTTGGCTAGAGGAAGAATGAGATTTTGAAGGGGATTGGGATGATGAATGTGAAGTGGAATGAGAAGATGAAGGGGATGAAGGTGGAGAAGGAGTAGGTTGTTTGGAAATACGGTGAAGAAAATGCTTGGGACCTTTGGTTGGGGTCTTTTTCTGGGCTATTTGCTTGACCCTCTTTGGCTTCTCCCCCTGAGCGGTTGCAGCTCTTTGTAGTTGTGGAGGAGAATGCGGTTCAGGTGTAGGGGATTTGGCAGGGGATGAATGATGGGAATGGATAAGAGATTGAGGTGGTGTTTGGATAAGAGTTTGGGTTTGGGTTTGGGGCGGTTTAGAAGGAGGCGGTTGAGGAATTAGTTCCTTGAGCTTTCCTTTGGCAGCCCCAGCTTCATCTCTTTTCTTCTTAATTCTCTCAATCTCAGCTTCATAGTAGGCAGATAGTTCTTCATCAGTCATCTTGGCTAACTCAGCTTGAGTTTGCTTTGCCTTATTAGCCCTAGCAATCAAGGTAGGAATAGTTACATCCTCCTCTTCTTCTTCTTCTTCAACAACTTCATCCTGAAGAGTCATCTTTTCCTTTCCCTTCCTTGGCTTTTTCTGACTGGGGCCTGCACCAGTTGAACCAAGCGGTTGGGTTGGTGCGGTTCTGGTCTGCTTGAGGAGCGGTTCAGCAGCTTTTCTCTTCCTTGAAACAGCCTTTGCAGCTTTAGCCAGACCCTTGACTGCGGTTGCAGGGGTCATCTCAACATATGGTTCCTTGGGTTGGAAGGTATCAGCATCATACAAGGTCTTGTAGTCTTCATTGCCAAAAGAGAATCTGAAAGAGTGGCAAGCCTTGAGCCCAAAAGATTCTTCAACACCCCAATGATAGCAGATATCTGGAGTGGTAGTTCTCATATCTTCCAAGTGCTGATAGTTGGCAAAAATGGCGGTCAGCAATCTACCAAAAGGTCTCCACCTGGTATGTACATCTTTGGTCTTCAACTGGTAGGCATCTATACTGCTGGCCAGCTCTCTCATCAAAATTTTGGGCCAATGGAGCTTCATGCCGTTGTAGATGGCACAACAATACTGCCACTGATGAGAAGTGAAGTTGTTGTGGTTCCCTGTCTTTCCACACACAGACTTCCCCACCAAATAGCAAAGGTGGCTCATCAGTTCTCCAAAGTCTCTCCTTGCTATCTTCTTGTAGTAGCCAGACAAGGAATCCAGCTTTCCAGTGAGGGTAGAGCAAGTAGCATCCTGGACTTCTTGGGATACTTCAACAGGAGCATTAGACACATGGAAATCAAAGGTGCCTCTAATATCCAAGTAGTCAATGGAGACTTTGAAACCTTCAACTACTCCTACCAAATTGGGGATCTTGGTTCCATCAGAAAGCTCAGTCTCTCCACGCACTGCGGTTGAGTAGAACTGGTCAATGAATAAAGGGATGGTATAGGTTTGCTGTTTGTTGAAGAGGGGAAGGATTCCAGAAGCTTGCATTTTCCTTATCATCTCTCTTCCAAGAGCATCAGACCGCAACTCAGGTTCATTAATCTCCCACCCTGGTAAGAAATACTTGGTATTCTACAAAGAAAACACACAAGTTAGAACAATTTAATAACATCACAGTTCACAAGCGGTTTGGTGCACACATGCGGTTGGCAATAGTGCGGTTTTGGAAATGATAATTTCCAAACCTCAAGGAAACTGTGAACACAGGTAGGTAAACAAGTAGGAAAAATACAAAAGTATATTTACTTAGTACGTGGCATTGTAATCCAAAATTATCCCACACTGCAAGCGGTGCTTAGAGAGGAAATTTATGGTGTCCAGCCTATATACTTAGTAATACTTAAGTAATTTTCAGCATGCGGTTTTCAAAAGAATATGTATGCGGTTTTGAAAACATGGCATGCGGTTTTTAATGTGCGGTTGATATACCAAAAACACATGCGGTTTGAAACACAAATGGTAAGCAATTTAAGATACGCGGTTTCAAAGTAGCATGCGGTTTAGAATGATGCGGTTCAAACATGTAAAACATAATCAAAATTTCAAAAATTTTCTAAGTATGGAAAACAAGATTGAAAGTTAGGTCAAACCAAAACATAAGAAATTTCTGAAAATGATGATGAACAGTCACATGAGTGCATGAAGAACACGAAGAACATCAAGAACAGAGATTTGAAGAATGTTAACTAAAATGAACAAATAACATGTCAAAATGATCACATTGAGCAGTAGATTAACAATATAACAATAAAAATATCTACTTTACTCATAATCACCCAGAAAATGCAAAAATCATAAAGTGGGTTTCGAAACTATAAAGTTCAAAAATTCAAAATCAGTGTCCTGGATGTTCATTGATCATGAAATAAAGTTTAGAAACTTAATCTAGGCATAAATCCGAACAAAACCCAACAAATTTCATGCAAAATGATCAAGAAATGAAGAACATATGAACAAAAATCAGTTCTTGGTGTTCGAAACCTTGAAGTTCATCAATGGCGGATTAAGCAGATAAACACATATGATTTGCAGAAGATTAATAAGTTTAGATTTAAGAAATCATACCATGTCTTCAATAGGTTGTTTGGGAGCCATTGACTTGACAAAAATTAAAGCTTATAAACACAGTTTTGAAGATAGAGAAAAAAAAGGAGTTTGGTAAACTGACACAGAGAAGGTACGGTGCCAGAGAAGACAGAATGGAAAGTTTGAAAAGGTAGGTTATGTCTTCTATTTATAGGAAAGGGTTTAGGGTTTGGTAGTTGAAAGGACAGTTTAACTCACCAACTTTAGTGAATCATTGCAAATTTGCACCCTTTCAGCTTCAACTCATCAACCAATGACGGCTGACATGAAGGCCATTAAATGCTAATGTTCCCTTTGCATTAAATGCATTCAAAATTTAAATTTTCGTGGAACATTTGCAAATAAACCCTTAAAGAAAAAATAAGGACTGAAAAATAAATAAAAGGAATTTGAACAGTTTTTTTTTTAAATAACTGTAAATAAAAGTTTAGAAAATACTCCAAGTTGAAACGCGGTTGAGGTCCAAGCGGTTGAGCTGCAGCATGCGGTTGGAATGAAGCTGTTGGCTGCAGGGCGGTTGGACTTACTTGCGGTTTGGGACACGCGATTCAACAAGGGAACTTGAAACTATACTTCAACACACAAGTTAGCTAATAAAAGGAATGGATTCATTTAAGTTCAAGCATACCCATTTCTCCTCTAAGGAATGAAAACCTCTTGGAGTCAAGAGCCTTGGTGAGGATATCAGCAATCTGGTTGTCTGTTCCCACGTACTCTAAATGGATATTCCTCTTCTCCACATGATCTTTGAGGAAATGATACTTGATATCAATATGCTTGGTCTTGGAATGCATGACAGGGTTGTTGGAGACTGAAATCGTTGAAGTGTTGTCACACATGATGGGGCAATTCCCTTCATGGATTCCATAGTCCACCAACTGCTGCTTCATCCAACGGATTTGACAGCAATAACTACCAGCAGCAATGTACTCAGCCTCTGTCGTTGACACTGAAACTGATGCTTGCTTCTTGCTGGCCCAAGCAACTAGTCTATTCCCGAGGAAATGACAAGTACCACTAGTGCTTTTCCTGTCAATAGTACAAGCTGCATAATCTGGATCTGAATAACCTACAAGATCGAAGTTCGAATCTTTGGAATACCAAAGTCCAAGGTTAGTGGTTCCAGATAAATAGCGGATTATACGCTTGACTGCAATAAGATGTGCTTCTCTAGGATCAGCTTGGTAACGAGCACATACACAGACACTAAACATAATATCGGGCCTACTAGCAGTTAAGTAAAGTAATGAGCCGATCATACCTCGATATAAAGTTTGATCAACTTTCTTACCTTTGAGATCTTTATCTAGCTTATTGCCGGTTGCCATAGGAGTATCATATGCTTTAGCATTTTCTAATCCAAACTTCTTTATTAGCTCCTTGGTGTATTTGGCTTGACTGAGGAAAATACCTTCTTCGCATTGCTTTATTTGAAGCCCGAGGAAGAATGTTAATTCTCCCATCATGCTCATCTCAAACTTGCTTTTCATTAGCTTTTCGAAACGCTTACAAAGTAACTCATTAGTAGAACCAAAAATAATATCATCGACATATATTTGAACAAGTAAAGTATGCTCATTATATTTGGCAATAAAAAGAGTTGTATCGATTTTACCGCGTTTAAATCCTTTTTCTAGTAAAAATTTAGAAAGAGTCTCATACCATTCCTTTGGAGCTTGCTTAAGTCCATACAAAGCTTTCTGGAGTTTGTAGACATGATTGGGAAATTTGGAGTCTTCAAATCCAGGCGGTTGGGCAACATACACGGTCTCTTGCAGTTCACCGTTGAGGAAAGCACTCTTCACGTCCATTTGATATAACTTGAAACGCTTGAAAGAGGCGTAGGCTAAGAAAATTCTTATAACTTCCAATCTTGCAACTGGAGCAAAAGTTTCATCATAATCGATTCCTTCTTCTTGCCTATATCCTTGTGTAACCAACCTTGCTTTATTCCTAGTGATGCTTCCATTATCATCCATCTTATTCCTAGATATCCACTTAGTTCCTATCACTCCTTGATCCTGAGGTCTAGGCACCAAAGTCCAGACCTTGCATCTTTCAAATTGGTTGAGTTCTTCTTGCATAGCAACAACCCAACTGGAATCTTGGAGTGCTTCATCAATATTCTTGGGTTCAACTTGAGATATCAAGGAAGTATGCTCGTCATAATTAGATCTCCTTGTTTGAACACCGGAAAACAGATCACCAATCACATTTGTGAGGGGGTGACTGCTGACTTCACGAACCTCTGGGGGTAAGTCTGGTTGGACTGAGGTTTGCTGAAGATCTTCAATTGGAACATCGTTAGATCCTTCAGCGAAGTCATGAAAGGTAAGTTGACGAAGATGTTCTATAAGCTGGATAGGGGAATTCTCAACTTCTTCTTCCCTAGGAGTTGCATCTGGAGTAGGAACTTCAGGTGCGGTTTCAAACGTGCGGTTTGAGGGAATTTCAGTTGATGGTGCTGGATTTTGCGGTTGAGGTTCAGGTGCGGTTTGAGAGGGTTCACCTGTTTCATTATGCTCCACAAAATCATCAGCAACATTTGGAGCCAAATGTGGCTCAAGGAGAGAATGCTCATCAAAAGTAACATGGATAGACTCAACTATTTTTAAACTAGTTTTATTGAAAATACGAAAAGCTTTTGAATGTTTAGCATACCCAACAAAAATACCTTCATCGGCCTTGGCTCCGAATTTACCTCTATTTTCTCTTTCGTTGTAGAGGACAAAACATTTGCAGCCGAAGATCTTGAAGAATGCAATGTTGGAGGTTCTTCCTCGCCAAAGCTCATAGGGAGTCTTATTATAGGTTTTGTTGATGAGGGAGCGGTTCTGAGTGAAGCATGCTGTATTGATTGCTTCAGCCCAAAAATACTGAGGTAGCTTCGCTTCAGATATCATTGTCTTTCCAGCCTCAATCAACGTCCTATTCTTCCTTTCCACAACCCCATTTTGTTGTGGAACACCAGCAGTTGAGAAATTGTGATCAATCCCATGGTCATCACAATATTGACCAACACCGTTGTTCTTAAATTCTGTTCCATTATCTGATCGAACACTAACGATGTCGTCCTCTTTTTGAGTTTGGAGCCGTCTAAAGAGTGCGGTGAGAATCTCATAACAATCATCTTTGGAAATCATCATCTCAACCCACGTATATCTTGAATAATCATCCACCACCACTAAGGTATATCTATTTCCTCCAATGCTGGCAGTGGTTACGGGTCCAAACAAATCTATGTGAAGCAGTTGTAAGCATCTTGAAGTTGATGAAGCGGTCTTGCTGGTGAAAGACGACGCGGACTGCTTACCATGCTGGCATGCACTGTATTTCTCTGAATGGTGGTCAGCCACTTTGGGTAAACCACGAACGAGGTTTTCCCTACCAATCTTTGCAAGATACTTGAAGTTCAAGTGGCTCAACCTCTTGTGCCATAGCCAACTATTTTCGCTCACATTCTTAGCTACAAAACAAAGATTAGTAATACTACATGCAGAATCTAAATCAATAATGTAAATATTACTCTTACGAATCCCTGTGAGTAGGGTGACGCCGAAAATGCTATCTTTGATAAAGGAGTTTGATGACGTGAAGTTGCAAAGCATTCCTTTGTCGCAAAATTGAGAAATTGAAAGGAGGTTGTGCTTGAGTCCTTCAACAAGAGAAACCTTCTCAATGGTTAGGTTTCCTCTCCTTATAACACCATATCCAATGGTCTTGCCTTTGTTGTTGTCACCAAAGGTTACAGACGGACCACTTGCTTCAATGACATCTTCTAGTAATGATCTATCTCCAGTCATATGTCTTGAGCAGCCACTGTCAAGATACCATTCATTTTCCTTGGAGTGACCAGCCATGAAGCAGAGGACCTGAAATGTAAACATTAAGAACGAGGTCCCCCTTTATTCCTTGGGTCCTGAAGTTAGCAACCCTTTACGACCCACACCTGTTTGACAGAAGGAGGTTTACTCTTCCTGGCATTGGATGTGAACCGCAAAAGGCATTCTGCAGCCTTGTGACCTAAACCATCACACACAGAACATTTATAAAAGCTACAAGCTTTATGAGGTTTTACTAACTCCTTACTCTTCTTAGGAGTTGCATGCGGTTTGGGAGGAGCGGTTGTAGCTGGGACAAAAGGAACTGGCTTTAGTTTGACCACGTATTTTCTGGGAATGCTATTCCTGCTTTTGAAGGCAGGAGGAGCGGTCAAAGAAGAGGCGCGGTCAGACCTGGAATTGCCAGAACCGCCTTTTCCACCAGAAGCGGTTGAAGCAGGGATTCGACCAATTCCATAAGCCATTTCCTCTGAAGCTTCACTCTCAGAATCCTTTGGCTTCATCTGAGAGTTCTTACCATATTGCTTTCCTTTTGGGTAGACATAATTAATTTGTCGTCCTTTACCCTTTCCTTTAGCATGCTTCCCCTTAGGAATTTCTTTAGTTAGTCTCAAAATTTCCTCATCCTTTTCACTAGAGGATGCACACTTCTCCTCTTCCTCAGATCCAAAACCTAGACCTTCCTTAATTCCAGGAGGAACTTGGGAGTCTATGATTTGATCCTTGGTGGATTGAGACTTGAGCCACGAATCAATAATCTTTTGGAGATCGTTGATTTGGGTTACCAAGTCATCATTCCGGAGTTGAAGTGCAACAACCTTAGTTTCAAGGATGCGGTTCTGATCAGCAAGAGGAGTCATACTTCTGATTTGGTCCTTAAGATTTGAAATTTCAGACCTCATCACAGTTTTCTCCGTCTTGTACAGATTAAGTTCATCATGAGCTAAGCTTAAGGCTTTCTTAAGATTAGAGAATTGATGGATCACCATTTCAGCTTCCTTGAACTTCTTTTCATGTTCCATGGGAGAAACCTCTTCCACCACCTTTTTCAAAATTTTCTTTTGGAATTGCTTTTGAAGGTGGAGCATTTTTAGATGAGAAAATGGGACGTGAATACGAGCAATTTCCTATCTTAACGCTAGGAGTAAGTTTGATATCATCATCCAATTTATAATTTGGAAGTTTTGTAAAAACCTCTTCTTCTTCCATTTCTTACAACTCGTTTGACTCAGAATCTGAATCATCGGAAGCATCTGCAATTAAGCAGAGATTAACCTCTTCGGTTTCATCATCACTTCCATCATCAGAATCCGTTTCAATCCAAGTTGCCAATTCCTTGGAATTATCTTCTTCCTCAGCAACCATTCCCTTGCGACGAGAAAATTTCGCAGGAGAGGTTTTCTTTTTCATATATTCATACTTAGGCTGTGGACACTCAGTTGCAAAGTGGCCAGGTTTCCTACAGTTGTAGCAAACTAGGTCACTCTTTTTCTTTGTATCTGCAGCCCTAGAAAATGTTGCAGGAGGTTTGCCTTTTGAAAATGATTTTGTGAAAGGTTTTGAGGATTTTCTAAATTTTTGAAATCTTTTCACAAACATTGCAAAATCATCATCATCCATCTCGATGACTGATGAGGTTGATATGGAAGGATCTGCGGTTTGATTGGATGTAGATGGTTTCTCCTCTTGTTCCACTACAGACATGGAAAGCGATTTGGTTTTCCCTTCAATCTCTTCAATATGATTTAATTTTAATTCATAGACTCTAATATTGGCGTACAAGTTACTTAACGACCAAGTACCCAAAACTTTAGAGTCTTCTAAAGAGGTAGCCTTATTTACCCATTTAGAACCTAAAGCAGATAGGAAAGTCATATTGATTTCCTTATCGGTTAAAGTTTTGCCTAGAGATCTACAAGCATTAACTACCTCAACATAGCGGTCGTAGGTTTGACGCAAGGTTTCGTTGGATTTTCTGTTGAAGTTGTTGTAGGATCTTTCAACAAAGATATAATTTGCTTTCCTTGCATTCGTCATCACCTTCGAGGTAGCTCTCTATGGCATCCCACATCTGCTTTGCGGTTTTGAGGTACATCACTTTCTGTAGGGTTGATACGGGGAGGGTTCCAGAAATGATGTGCCTTGCCTTGCTGTCTAAGGCAACTAATCTCTTCTATTCATCTGACCACTCATCTTTTGGCTTTTTGACCTCTGGAGTTTCTCTATTGGTGGTTGCATCAGTATTGGCCTTCATCGGAATAAACGGGCCATTGATCACGCACTCCACCAGCATCTCATCAATTGTTTCCAAGTGAATGAGCATTCTGCACTTCCAGATATCAAAGTGGTCTTCGTCCAAGATTGGAATGTGTGAATAGTTAACAGTAGTCATTGTCTTTGAGGTTGTCATAACGAATCGGCACACAAGCTGTTAAGCTTGAAAAACAGTGGTTTTTAAATGTGTCCGCTCTGATACCACTTGTTGGTCCCAAAGGTGGCAACAAGGGTGAAAATACAACTAGAGGGGGGGGGGTGAATAGCTGTTACAAATTTTTCGCCCTCTTTTAAAAACTAAACCTCTTGCTTACAAAATCCTCTTGCAGTTGATAATAGACTGCAAGTAATTATGTAAAATGCACAGCGGAATAATAGAGTGTATTGCGGTTTGCAGAGGCGGTTTGTATAATACGGTTTTGCTTGGCGGTTTTGGTAATAGCAGTTTTACAAACACGTGAGGTTTTGACAATGTTAACTCCAAACACTATTTCATAATAATGGATAACTAAATAAAGATCAAACAGAGACAGAGATAAATAATTAGTAAGCACAAGAAATATAAATGTAGAAAATAAGAACACGCTATTTGGAGTGGTTCAATCGATAAACGATCTACGTCCACTACCAAGATGGTTAGTCTTGGATTTCTAAGAGAGATTTTATATTAAGTATTTGAGAGATTACAAAGTACAATAAAATATTTTCTATGAAGATCAAATCCTAGACTATAACCAGTATATCTTAAATGAATAATCTATGTGATTAAACAAGTGAGGTGTGTATGTGAGAACAAGATCAAGGCTCTTTAAATCTGTGAGATGTAGAACACAATGATTCTTAAATGTGTTAAGGCTTGAGTTCTAGGCTGGGAGATATTTCTTGAAGGTGAAGATGAAGATTCAAAGGGTTGAATAATTTCTGGGCAGAGCTTCAGCTTCTATGAACACAAAGACTTCTCAATTTTTCAAGCAATCTTCAAATGGTGAAGATTAGGGGTATTTATACCCAAGCATCAAGAAACTAGCCGTTGGATACAAATTGTTGTAAGGACAAGACTTGATGCAATCCTATTGGTCCACAAAGAACCACTTTTGTCCTTTGGTACAAAAAGGTTGCAGATAAAGCTGATCAGGCTCGAGCTGCAAGCAATGAGGTTAGGACACCTGTCACCTTTTCAAGATCTTTGCAGATCTTCTCTGACATTGAATCACGTGACAAGATATGGTGGTTGACTTTTGATATTGCTGACGTGGATTCCAACGGTAAAAAGGTGGTTCACTTCAAGTCTTCAATCATTGGATGCGGTTGGTGAGGAGCGGTTGATGAAGTGCGGTTTGCTACACCAGGAGGTTGCATAGATGCGTTTGCAAATGAACTGCACAAGTGCGGTTCATAAGCGGTTGCAATGCAGTTGGTTCAGGGAGCAGAATCAAGGGGAAATATTCATGCGGTTGCATGTGCGGTTCTGAGAGGTGGTTTTGATTCTGCTTGGAACTGCAACCTCTCATCCAATGAGTCTTGTGCCAGTCTTCAAGCCTAAATTTAACCTATTCTATAAAATGGACTTAGCTAAAAAATTGAAGTCTAAGCTTCATTACATAGGGTCTTAAAGTCCTTAAAGTAGACAGGAGGTTATGGTATCAATCAAATCTAATACAAAATAGGAGGGTTAAAACATGCATACCCAATAGGAATGCCCATATCTTCAAGAGCATGAGTGAAGATTATGTTGACTGAGCTGCCCCCATCAATCAGAATTCTCTTGACCACGCAATTAGCAATCTGCACCTGGATAACTAGACCATCATGATGGGGGTCCAACGTGTTGTCCTTATCTTCATCTTCAAAGGAGATAACCTGACCATCTGTGAAGTCAAGACGCCTTGAGGGTAATTCTGACTGATCCTCCTTAGAACTCTTGGCATGATGCTTGGCTGCAGAGTAAGTTGTGCCATAAATATGGGACCCACCTGAAATAACATTTACTACCTTGGTGGCTGGAGGAGGTGCAACTTTCTCGGGTCTGGACTGTTCACCAGAATCAGGCTCTTTGGACTCACTCCTGACCCTCTTCTTACCCAACAAATCCTTAAGAAGACCCTTGGATAATAGATGAGCAATCTCCTTCCTCAAGGCAAAACAATTCTCAGTGGTATGCCCAAAATCCTCATGAAACGCGCACCACTTGGACTTGTCCTTCCAAGTTGTGGACTTGTCACTCTTCTTAGGCCATCTTGTTTTGTCTCCAAGATTTTCCATGGCGCACAGGACTCCTGCAATGTCCACAGAAAAGCAGTAATCAGAAATTTTAGGATAGTCATTATCATCCTCATCTTGATCATCATCTACAAAATGAACTTTAGAAGATTCAGATTTAACAGGGGGTTTGCCCCTGTTAGACTTATAATGATGGGAATCCGATTTTCTGTCAGAGGGCTCAAATAGAGGAGTAGGGGTCCTCCCAGTTGACTTCCCCATTGCCAGGCTGTCATCCTCCAATCTGATGAAAGGCAAGGCTCTGGTTCTGATTTCTTCAAGTTGTTTCGCAGGAGTCATCACCAACTCATTATAAAATAGAGAGCTCTTCTTCAAGCCTATACGGAATGCTTCCGTAGCTGTGGACACATCCAAGTTGGGTATAGTCACTGCCTCCTTGTTAAACCTGTGCAAATATTCTTTAAGACTTTCGTTAGGCTGTTGCACAATTCTATAAAGGTCACTAGTCAACTTGTCAAATGCCCTATTGCACGAAAATTAGTTAATAAACATATTGACAAGTTGAGCATAAGAAGAAATAGAGTAAAGAGGAAGTCCTGTTAGCCATTTTAAGGCCGGTCCTGACAAAGTTGAGCCAAAGCCCCTGTAAAAACATGCTTCTTTAAAAATAGGGGGGATACTTATGATATCCATTGATTCCTGATACAAAGAACACATGCTCATTGGGTCGGTGCTTCCATCATACTTCTTCATATGAGGGACTGAAAACTTCTTTGGGATCTCCATACTAGCTATTGCTGGAACAAAACGAGATTCATTATAGCAAGTTGGAGAAACTTGGTGATACGGCAAGTTGACTCCAGGCACGCTTCGAAGCAAATCCTTTATAGTCTGCATTTCTTTAACAAGTTGACTCTCTGCAAAAAGAGGAGTATTATTAAACTGAGGTGCAGAAGTATCAAAAGCATTAAAGAAACTCCCTGTTTGCCCCATTGGGGGTGTGGCATAGGTGTAGCAAGATGACAACATAGGTTGGCTAGCTGGAAGGCTGAATCTTGGTTGCTCGATTGGAATGGACGTCACGACTGTGCTTTCTGCTGGCAAGGTGCCAGACATAGGGATATCTCCAAAATGACTAGGTCCTGTACCTGCACCAAACAGAGATCTAGGATACAAAGGTGAAAATGGGGTAGATACTTGAGTTTCAGCTTGCTTCCCTTTGCGCAGGTTATCAATGGCATTGAATATCATGGCGTTCGTATGCTCCTGAGTATCCAACCGGTCATTCACTTTCTTCAACATATCGGCCATGTTGGACATTATCTCCAGATTGACAGCTTCCGCATTCAAAGATGGATTGCCTTAGGTGCCGGAAACAGGAAGCGGCCGACTCCTCTCACCTTGACTGCCGGACGATGGACTAGTCATTTCTACTCAAATAATCAAAGTTTCCCACAGACGGCGCCAAATTGTTTTGGTCAAATTTTAACAAGTATTTCTGATGACAAGAAAAATGACTAAAGTGATATGAATCAAGGTACAATGATTATCGGGTTTAATAGAAATGAACGCAAGGTATTTGTTGACTAGGGAAAGCGCTTGAACAACTTGTTCGCCGGCATAAAACCCCGGGAGGTTAGGAACCTGCCTCGACCAAAAGTTTACTAGGTATTTCGATGATTACAGAACTATGAGCGTATCCAAGAGAAGTCTAAGCTAGTGAAAAAACGTGTGTGTAAAATACAGGTGTTTATCCCCTTTTATACCTCAAGTAACGTCTAAAATACAAGGGAAATAACTGCCCTAGAATCTCGGAAAACATGTTGATCTTGCGGAGGAATTCTCGCCACACTGTTGAAGGAGGAGATAATGTTCCGTTGCTAAAGTCTTCAATGAAGAATCGTCATTGAATTAGTCTTCTATCTCGTTGACACGTTCCTTGAAAAGTAGGATTCAACGTAACAAAAGTTTCAACCTGCAAAAATGATCAAGATGTAGTAGGACAACTCAAGTTGTTAGTACCAAGATGTTACATGCAAGTTGAAAACAAGTTTGATTGAAAATGTAGGACCCAACAGGAACATAACTAAAATTTGGAATTGAAATTGTGTTGAAATTCTAAATAACTCAATTCCACAAAACTAATTAGATCTTAAATCCTAATAATTGAAATTCTAAGTTTTGATCAATTAATAACAATTCACATTCTTTTTACCACCACCACAACAACTTTCAATCACCACCATTTGTGCCACCTCCCGTTGCCGCCGAAACCGCCGACCACCGTCGCCACCGCCGAAAACCTACCACCGCCGCCTCCGCCGGAAACCGCCCACCACCTGCCGCCCGCCACCGCCGGAAACTGCCCCACCATCAACCGGCAACCGCCGCCGCCGCCTCCGGTCACTCTCCGCCACCACTGCCGTTTTCGGAAATCACCGCCTCCAACTACCTCCGCCGGCTGTCACCTACTGCCGCCGTTAACCACCACCACTGTATATTATTTATTTTAAAAAATATAATATTTTTATACTTTTGTTGTTCACAAGGTTTGAACCCTTGTTAGTTATAACTAACAACCATATACCACTAGAATAAACTAGATATTTGACTTATTATTGAACTTTTATTTTATGTATAATGTATAATTACAAATTTACAATTGAATTTCACACATTATTCAAACAATGAAAATGCTATGATTTTAAAAGCAAATTCTAAGTTATTTAAATTCTATAAAATTTGAATATTTATTGAATTCAAAATCAATGTATCCAAACGACTCTAAGGAAAGAATCGTATTACAATTTTAATATTGTACCAACCATTCACAAACTGGTAAAAGACCTTTCAAAAAGTCCTGACAAATCAAATCCAAAATTTATTTAGGAACAAAGAAAAATAGTTATCCTTGATTATCGTCACATTCGTCACGTGATATTGTTTAATCACCAACTTCCTTATTATTTAAGGGCAAATTGCATATTATGCTATGTCTGTTTGCGGAAAAATGTTTTTCGAAAAATATTTTTCCCATTTTTCGGTGTTTGGTAAGCACCAAAAAATTGAGAAAATATTTTTTGAAAAATGAAGAAAATGTTTTCCGAAAAATATTTTTCCCACTTTTCTAAGTAAAATGATTTACGAATTTTTCCTAACTAAAACATTTTACGTATTCTAAAGGTCCTAGGAAGCATTTTACAGAGGTTGGTTAGAATATTGTGAAAGACAAATATGGAAGTCCTTGCAGAATGAATGTCTAAGCTGATGATAAGTAAGGCTAAACTCTACATTCTGACATATAATAAAGTTATAACTTGAGTGCTAAAAAACATAAGAACTGATAACGCAGGAAACGATCCAAATCAGTCTTAATCCAGCAATAGGTTGATTCCTAGCAAATGTGACCTGAAATCATGAACAAACAATTAGCCGGGTTGGTCTCCGTCTAACACCCTTCTGCGTGATGATGAGATGTTGTGTTATAAGTTTATATAAAACTGTATTGAACGACGTAATCTCAAAATAGTCAAGAAGACATTACCCTTTTACGTTGTAAAAAGCCAAAAAGGAAAAGGATTTCCTTTATATACTCACAACTAATTCTTTCCTGAATTGGGAAGGTTTTGGGTTTCAAACGGTTTAATCCCTCAATTAATGCCAAAAACGGTTCCCAAGGCAGTTGTCCAAGCGTCAAAAGGGGTAATGATTACGGAATTACGATGCTCTTGCAGATCCGAGGGTCAAAATAGTTAACGATCAGGATTGAGCCACGATGTCATTAGTCGACCTATAAGCAGTTCGAGCATCCACCTGCGACCTACTCAAAAACTTCATCAAGAATTCTTATAACTTCCTGGTCGACAAAGTCAACTTAGAAAGTTGGGGGCCACTGAAAATTATTTTTATTAAACACATGGAAATATTTTTCGGAAAACATTTTTCTTATCAAACAGTCGAAAACATGTTTATCTCATTTTCTGAAAAATATTTTCATTTTTCGAAAAATATTTTGCAGGAAATCATTTCCGAAAATCGTTTTACTCTAAACAAACGGATCCTTGGTTACCTAAGTTTTATCGACTGTTGTAATGCGGCTACCAATATTGTATTTGTTGCAACCCCATTTCCCACATTAACATTTCACTGCAATCTAATGAAAATTTTGTTAAAAATGTAACTTCTATTAAATACGCAAGCATGTACCTTGCACACGATTTTGAAGGGGGCAAAAAGAACTTTTCATATGACCTAAAAGTTAATATTTAAAAAAAAAACCTTTATATAGACGGTTATAATTAGACGTGGCCAATTTATGAATCGGACCGGCTAACAGGCCGGTTTGAAACCGATCAACACGGTTAATCGGGACCGGTTAAACCGAAACCGGTTGTTGGGAGATCCGGTTATGGTTTGGATTTTTGGGAAATCGTTAAATTGTCGGTTAATCGCCGGTTTAACCGACATTTAAGTTCAAATGTAACGGTCATATGACCGTTGTTGGTTTGGGACTTGGGCTGGGGTTGGGCTGGCTGGGGTGCTGACTGCTGGGCCATGACCGTTGGGCCGGCCGGTCAACGGCTACTTTTCCTCCCCAACGGCTACTTACTCCACCTGCCTTCCACTCTTCCAGCGCCTGTGAGGCTGTGACTGCCCCCCTTTCCACTTTCCAGTTAGTTTCCAAACAGACATAACAAAAAAAAATATTTTGACTAATTAAGACTAACTATAAATATCACCTCCCTCCTCCCATTTTATTTCCACATCATTTCTCTCTACTCTTTCTTTTCTACTCTCAAATATTCACATATTCTCTTACTCTCATCCAATTTCCAGTTAAAAATTGTCCCATTTTTTGTTAGTTTTCTAACGAAATTAGTATTTTTCTTCATTTTCATCCATTTTTAAGCTCCGTTTCATTTTCAAACTTCATTTTATCTTACACAAATGACTGGAAATCAAAGGAGAAGCAATTTAGGCAATTCACATGTTGGTTCTTCCTCCCCTAACGATGATTTTGATCATCAAAATCCAAATATTCTACAAAATGAGGAAGAAGAACATGATAAAATTGAAAGTGGTAGTGCTAGGAGGGGTAGGGACAGCTGAGCTACTAGGGGAGGTGGTCGGGGTCGGGGACAACGACAACCTCCTAGAGAAAGAGAGCCGCAATCTGATACCTTCGCCATCCATTTCACCAAAAGAAAAATTAATGCCAATGATGATTATATTCTTCGAGCATTTTGCAACTATTGTACCGCGTCTTACTCATTCAAAAGAGGCGAAGGGCATGGGACGCTCAACGGGCATACGTCGTCGAAACATCCCGAGAAACTTGGCATTTCCACTACGCAAACTCAATTAAAATATCAACAACATAGTTCGGGTTCGGGTGCACAAGGTTTGTCTTCCCCTTCCGTTCTTTTTCAATTTGATAAGTGGATTTATAGGGATGAACTAGCCAAATTAATTTGCGTCAAAGGCCTTCCTTTTAATTTTGCGGATTGTGATTTTTATGAAAATTTTGTTCTCCTTTCTTTAAACCCCACCGCCACGAGAGTACCACGTACGAATAGGGATGGCAACGGGGCGGGTTCGGGGCGGGTTCTTCATTTCCCAAACCCGCCCCTATATAACATTACCCGAACTCGCCCTGCCCCATTATTTGCATTACCCGAGCCTGCCCTGCCCCGCCCCAATCGTTAACCAAGGCAGAACAACATAAGGATTATCAAAGATAAGGGAAGACAGACAGTACCAGGCTTAGAGGCAAACTCATAGCGGAAAGCTATATTCTTCTCCCCATCAAGTAGCTCAGTTGATGAGAATGGGACTTCTTTCTTGACCTTTGCAGTCATCTCTACTACCAGATAGCATTTCAGATCACAATTAGCCTCAAATAAGATGGGATATTTATTTATATTTTAAAAATAAATACAAGCACAAAATGAGAGGTAGTGATAGGCTTCCTCTTGAACCTTTGTGGACATTTACACCCATACAATAATAATCCAAAACAAACAACATTTATGTAGTAAATAGCAAATAAGAAACATGGTTTGATGGGATGAAATAGTACCTGAGGAAGGAGAATCGAAATTAGGGGCATCCTCTTGACAATCACCGCCCCGCTGCGGTGGGGGTGCGGCGTAAATGGGAGGCGGGAGGGAAGAGGAAACTGGAAAGGAATTGGGAATTGGGATTTGGGAGAGAATGACTGAATGAGGAAATGAACGGGGAGCCCTAACCTAGCGTACAACGTATAGTCTGTATAGAGGCAGTATTCAGTAAGGGTATTTAAGTAATTTCATACCTAATCGGGGCGGGTTCGGGGCGGGGGTAAACCCGAACCCTATAAAAACCCGGCGGGTTTTCAAAATTTCTTCCCAAATCCGGCCTATTAGGGGCGGGTCTTTTCGGGTTCGGGGCGGGTTTCGGGTTTTTGCCATCCCTACGTACGAATCTCATACGTGATATTACTAGAGTGGTGAAAAAAATATAAAAAAGATTTAATTGGTGTTTTATCAAATTTAGAAAATAAAGTTTCAATTTATGTCGATGGTTGGAGTGATCATTGGCAAAGAAATACTAATTTGGGCGTTATTTGCCATTGGATAGATAATTCATGGAAAATCCAAAAAATATTAATTGCTTACAAAGATTTTGAGCCACCGCATTTCGCGAAAAATATTTGTGCAAAATTGCTTGAGATTTTTCTTGAGTATGGTATTTTAAACAAAATATTTACTGTTTCATTTGATAACGAAAAGTGCTAATACGGCTAGTTTATCCGATTTAATTACCGTTTGTCAACCATCACTTGGGGGTAAATTTTTTCATATTAGATGTTTATGTCATATAATTAATTTATGTGTTAGAGATGGTTTAGATGCATTAGAGGTTTATGTTAAGCCAATTAGACGATGTATTTTCAATTTATTTCTAAAAAAAAAATCTAATACAAAAAATGGATAAGCTTTTTAAGAAGTAAAAGTGTGCCGGACAAATATTTTACTTATGATGTTCCAACTAGGTGGAATTCCACCTACAAAATGTTAACCGATGGTTTTACTTATAAAGATCTCCTAATGCAATTTTTTTTGTCAATTAGCTATAATGAACCTCTATTTGCTTATTAATGGAATGCATGCATTAATTTATGTGAATTGTAAAAGATTTTTAATACCGCTACTTTGACTTTTTCGGGAGTTTATTATCCAACTTCTGTTTTGGTGCTAGAGCATTGTGTTGCAATTGTTACTATTTTTGACAATTTAAGAGGATGTCCTATTTTAAAAGAATGCATTATTTTCATGAGACAAAAGTGGCTTAAATATTTTGATACTATTCCGTCTCTTTTCTTGGATGCAAAGTTATTAGATCCCCGAGTTAAGTTAGATGATTTAGAGTGCATTATAACTTATCATTATTTGAAATTATATCCCGATGCTGACGGTAGTAATGAACTTCTGTCAATTATTGTTCAAGATACAAAAAATGATTTGATTAACCTTTTTAATGAGTATAATGCCTTATATGGAAACACTTCTCAAAGCCAACAACATGAAGATGATTCATCTACTTTTCGACCAAGTTTTACTAGTGGGGATCCATATAGTTTTTTTGCAAATTTGTATAGTAAAAAACGTGGTCCTTCTCGAGGTTCATCTTCATCATCATCAAACATTCTCGTGGAGTTAGAAACTTATTTCACTACAAACTTTGAATTAAACCAAGACCCAAATTCAAATGAATTTGATGTTTTACAATGGTGGTAAGAAGGAAAGACATTTATCCTATACTTTCCATAGTTGCTAAAGAAGTCTTAGCCTCTCCCGCTTCAACGATGGCGGTTGAATCAACATTTAGCGTTGATGGAAATGTTTTGGATGAAAGACGTTCACAACTAACTAGTGAAAACTTGGAACATCAACTTTTACTTGGCGATTGGGTTAGAGCGGAAAAAAGACAACAAGACTTGCCTTATGAAGAGGATCTATTGGATCCAAGATATCAATACGATGTCGAGGACTCTACGGAAAGTAGTGATGAATGAATGATGTTTTAGATTAATTTTTATTTTAATTAGATTAGTTTAGACTTTAGATTAGGTTTATTTTTATTTAATTGTAATAGTTAGGTTGAGGTAAAGGCTCCTAAATGTCCCCCCTTATTTATAAAAGGGTAAGGTTGGTTGTCCTCCTCTTTGTAATTTTATTTTAATTAATAAAATTTAAAGGTACCGTCCCTGTTTTTCTTTTATATACTTTCGTTTCTTTTAAAAAAGTTAAGTTTTATTTCTTTCAAAATTCATAACTTTTTTTATATAATTATTCGCAAAAATTGTATGTAGTAAACAAAAGTCTAAAATAGTCTATTTATCCAAAAAAAAATTGAAAAAAAATAAAAGTTAACTTTTTTCAAAAAACTGTTAAATAGTTAACTTTTTTATTCAATAACTGTTAAAAAATCAACTTTTTCCTTAATTGTTTTTAAATCTGTTAAAATCTAATTTGAAAAAAAAAAAGCAGTTGAAACCGGTTAACCGCTAAAACCGTCAAACCGTCCAACCGTAACCGGTTAAGGCGGTTACCCGGTTCGGTTCCGGTTGGTATTTTTAAAGGTTTGGAACCGCCGATTCGGTAATCGTGAAAAGCCAGTTAACCGAACCGGCCACATCTAGGATTAGGTCAGTAAAGTTTAATTCAGTAGATTATTGTTTACTTTGCTGCTCCTCTCTAATTTTTAAATATACCTGAAATACAGCGACTAAGACCATCTCCAACACTGCGCCAAAACCCCACGCCATCGCCAAATTGGCGTAAAAACGATCTCCAACAACGACGCCAAATCCAACTCCATTTTGGCGAGGCCTCTTCCATGCGCCATATTTGGCGCATGGATTTCTCTTGCGCCATCCGTGTTTTTTTTTGTAGAAATCGTTTTCAGATCCGGAAGTAGAAGGTGAAGGGGAAGGGGAAGAGACAAGTACCTTGCAGCAGCGGCGGCGAGGTCCGGGCAATCTCCCTTTCTCTCCTGGGCGTCGTCTTCGTCTTCAATTCCAGTTCCAAATTGGTAAAGTGGAGTAATATTTTATATTTATATGGAATTTGTTTTTTTTTTCATTTAAGCAAAATTGTCTAATTTGCTACATTAATTTTTTAAACAAAATTACAAAACTTTGAAAATATGTTAAAATATTGAAGATGAAATAAAAAACAAGAATTAATTGGAGAAACTCACTTGAAATACAAATTTAAAATACAAACACAAATAAAAATACATTCAAAGTGGAAATACAAATTTAAATTACAAACACAAATAAAAATACATTAAAAGTGGAAATACAAATTCAAATAAAAAATACATGTAGAAAGGACGTCGAACGTGCATTCGGAGTTCTGCAATCACGATTTGCAATATTGGCAGGATCGGTTCGCTATTGAAATAAAAGGGACTTACATGCTATAATGATTGCATGTATTATAATGCACAATATGATAATTGACGATGAACGTGATGTGACCGTAGAAATTTAAGATGCAATGGATGCACCTGCCCCCAATGTAGAAATGATGAATGAAAATACTCGATTTCGACGTTTTCTCGAGCGACACAAACAAATCAAGGATCAAAAAGCTCACTTTGAACTTAGAGATGCCTTGATTGAACATTTATGGGATGAATATGTGAATTCAGAGAATTAAATGTTCATTTATTATTGTCGTGTAACTTAATTTTCTGTTGAAATTGTATTTTAAGCATTTTGTTTTAATTATCTATTTTAATGTTTCTTCTAATAAATTTTTATTTTAAATTTATTTATTTATAATTATTAATTGTCTTATTTAAGTTTTATGGCATACTATTTAATATAATGTAATTTGAATAATATTAAATAAGATTAATGAAAAAACCTTTTAATTAAATGAAATAACAAGCATATACTGTAAAGATTCTTATTTGGTGCAAAATTTGAAGCAAGCTGTTGGAGATGGTGTGAGATATTTGGTGCTGAAATTGCACCATTTTGATGTTTTGGAGTAAAATTTGGAGTAAACTGTTGGAGATGGTCTAAGTGGAGAGAAAATAGCAGTGGTCAGCATGTTGAGTATGATCAACGACCTGATATGTTTAGGTAAAGTATTTTTCTATGGTGCAATTACTTAAGTTTCAACTGTTCTTTTCACAATTCTGATTCACTTATTTCTTGAATTCACGCAGAGGAACTGTTAGATACGCAAGTGTGCATGCTCATTTGGGAAGGACTGCTAGTAGAAGAGATGATCTGGAGTCTCTTGTATATACATTGATTTTTCTTCACAAAGGCAGGTTGCCTTGGCAAGGATATCAGGTAGCACTTGCATTTATATCTTCTTGGACTTACTTTGGCACTTCAGAGTTCAGATAGCTTCATAGATTAACTTTTGATGGTTTTTGGATGATTACAAGAAATAAGATTCATTGAAGTTATACTATTGAACTCCGTATTATGTTAGTTTCTTTCCAGAACAGTTATTTAAATATGTATTGTTGGTTCTTAGAAGCGATGGTTTGCTAAGCTCTTATCCTGACATACTTTTTAATTTATTCCCTCTGTCCCGATTTAAGTTTCTTAGTGTTGAAAATTCTTACCTCCGAATGCCCAGTAATTTTAGCAAACTCAGAACATGCAATGAAAATAAAAACCAAATGTTAGTAACAGTAAGAAATAAAATTGAATAAATATAAACTGTTAAAACAGAAACGGAAAAGAAAGAGAGAATCGGCTCAGGCCCAAGTATTCGAATATTCCGAAAACCAGCCACAATCCAAGGCAAAATGATCCAAGGCGTCGAAACCAAAGGCAGCAATACACTCCAAAACCCGCCAAGACACACGTACCAGAATTAAGCTCAACACCAAATGACACACACAGCAACGGACAACCCTCCGGAGAGCCAACCTCAAAAGCCACAACCCACACTCTCTCTTATGCCTCGCCAAACAACACACACACACACACCGACCGATCAAATCAATCTTAGCTTTGAGGGAGAGACAACCTTAGAAATCAGAAATAGGGAAGCAAGAATTCACCCAAGAAAGCAACCCACGAAAACTAATTCACTGCCAAAAACTCTCTCACTCTCTCTATTTACCCGAAAGAGAAAACCCCAATTTTTGTGAAAACCCCGTGTGTTGTTGTTCATGGCTGCAAAGGGAGGGCGTGGGGGTTTATATAGGGGCTGAAGGGGAGAAGAGATAAGAGGGAAAGAAGATCAGATAGGAGCTTACCCGATCAACCGCGAAGGATGAGGAACGATGCGGCGAAATTGCCGCGGATGGAAACCAACAAAGTTGATTGCAAACTTTTGTGAAACAAAAAGAGTACTATTCAAAGTCAACCTCAGCATTTAACAAATACGCTGGGAACAAAAACAGGTGCTGAGAACAAAAAACCAACAATGCTCACAATGGGCTGCTTTAGTTTAATGGGCTGCAATAAAATTGGGCCAAAGCCCAAATAACATAACAACATTCTCCACCTTGGATCAAGTGCCGGTTCATGACACCAGTGCAATTCACGATGCACTCATAGGATACACTTACAGGGCATATTCATCATTGCCTTAGCCTTCGGCAATTGATCCAACACAAAGTTAGAACAAAGTACGGAAGCAAAAATCTAGTTTATTCCTATCACATAGAAAGGAACGAAACTAGACACCCCAACTTCACACAAAGTAAAGAAGAGGGTTTTTGGGACAAACTAACACAAGCTTCAACATGAAGTGTCAAAATTCAAAATTTTCAAACAATTCAAAAATTTTGAAATAGGTAAACACTTAGTTCCCATATCAGCAGGATTAAAATTAGTGTCAATTTTTTCAAGATAAACAACATTTTTAGCAATCACATCACGAATGAAATGAAATTTAACATTTATATGCTTAGTTCTATCATGAAAAATAGGATTCTTACCCAATTGAATGCCAGATTGACTATCAGAAAATACTACCACATTATCATTTAGAAAACCAATTTCAGAAAGTAAACCCTTAAGCCATATGGCCTCTTTTATAGCCTCGGTCATAGCCACATATTCAGATTCTGTCGTAGACAAAGCCACAATTGGTCAGAATCGAGATTTCCAACTAATACAAGAGCCACATAAGGTAAACACATATGAAGTGGTAGATTTTCTATTGTCCCTATCATTAGCATAATTAGAATCAAAATAACCAACTAATTTTATACCTTCATCACGCTTAGTGAATTTCAAACCATAACTTACCGAATGCTTTAAGTACCTTAACAATGATTTAAGCGCTTGCCAATGGGGCAAACCAAGATTTGACATGTAACGGCTTAAACACGAAATAGCATAAGCAATATCAGGGCGGGTACTAACCATTAAGTACATAACAGAACCAATAGCATTCGAGTAAGGTATATTTTTCATTTGGTCTAGCTCCAAGTCATTTTGGGGACACTGCTCTTTACTAAGCACAAAATGTGAAGCAAGAGGGGTATTCACAGACTTAGCATCTTTCATAGAGAATTTACTTAAAATCTTTTCAACATATGAACTTTGATTCAAGTAAATAACAGATAATTCACGGTCTCTGATTATATTCATGCCAAGTATCTTACTAGCATCACCGAGATATTTCATGTCAAATTTAGCACTCAAGCAATTTTTAACATTCTCTACGGATTTAGGACAAGGACTAATAAGAAGCATGTCATCAACATATATAAGCAAGAAAACAGGCATACTCGTATCATTCTTGAAATATAAACAATGATCATAAGCACTCCGCTGGAATTTTAAATCTAGCATTCATTTATCAAATTTCAAGTTCCACATACGAGGAGACTGTTTAAGCCCATATAACGACTTTTTAAGCAAACACACATAATCAGGACAAGTATTATCAATATAACCCTCAGGCTGCTTCATATAAATCTTTTCATCAAGATCTCCATGCAAAAAAGCAGTTTTAACATCCATTTGTTTTATTTCCCAATTAAACTGAGCTACCAAAGCAAGCATAATCCTAACAGTTGTGAATTTAACAACAGGAGCAAATATTTCAGTGTAATCTATACCTTCTTTCTGAGTAAAACCTTTAGCTACAAGTCTAGCTTTAAATCTAACATATTCGGATTCATTCTTGACTTTATATAGCCACTTACAAGAAACAATAGAACAGTTTTTCGATCTAGGCACTAAAGTCCAAGTATCATTAACATGCAAAGAATTCATTTCATCATTCATAGCATTAATCCACTCATTCTTGTTAGCAGAATTTAAAGCTTCATTATAGGTTTTAGGCTCAGAATTATCAATAGATTCAAACACACTAAACACAAATGAAGTCATATCGAAATCATGACAATGTGCGGGTTGCCTAGATATACGTCTAGGTCTATCACGACTAAGTTGGTATTCATTCAAATCAGGCAACTCATTATTTTCAATATCTTCATTTTCAACATCAATATTTTTCTCATTCACATCATTAGGATTATCAACAGGAGGAATCACATCAGGTTGTGTAATAGGCTCATTTACAATAGCAGGAATAGGCACATACGAGTGCTCCACCGTATTTGGAGTAGGGGGAGGGGGAGGCACATTATTCAAGCAAGGAAACTCAGTTTCATTAAACACAACATTACGACTAATGATCACTTTGAAACCCGGTTCCTCCCTTACCCATAATCTATACCCCTTGACACCCTCCGGGTATCCCAAGAAAATACACCTCACAGTCCGAGGTTCAAGTTTATCATTTTTCTTATGGGCATACGCAGCACAACCAAAAATCCTCAAATTAGAATAATCAACAGGTTTTCCAGAAAAAACAGCTTCAGGACATCTACCATTTAAAGGGACAGAGGGAGACCTATTTATAAGATAGGCGGCAGTCATCACTGCCTCACCCCAAAAACGTTTGGACAAACCAGAAGTAGCAAGCATAGTTCTAACTCTTTCTAATAGAATTCTATTCATACGTTCAGCAACACCATTTTGTTGCGGTGTATAAGGCACAGTCTTATGCCTTTTGATTCCATTCTCTAAGCAAAAGTTATCAAACTCATGATTGCAAAATTCAAGTCCATTATCAGTCCTAAGCACTTTAATTTTTCTACCTGTTTGATTTTCAACCATGACTTTCCAATTTTTGAAATTATCAAAAACATCAGATTTATTTTTCATTAAAAATACCCATGTTTTCCTGGAAAAGTCATCAATTATAGATAAAAATATCTATTTCCACCTTGAGTGGTCTCACTAGCAGGACCCCATACATCAGCATGTAAATACTCAAGAATTGCTTTACTTGAACAATGATTGGGATTAGGGGGATTGGGAAAAGATACTCTATGTTGCTTACCCATCACACAAGAGTCACAGAAAGGCATATCAGAAATTTTATCTTTACCAAAAACACCATTTTTATTCAAAATTTCCAAACCTTTATTACTCATGTGTCCAAGTCTTTTATGCCACAAATCATTTTTATCAACTTTAACAACATTAGCATAATCAGTCATTGGTTCAGCAGTGCAAACATACAAGTTTCTAATCTTTTCAGCTTTAAAAATCACAAGAGACCCCTTCAAGATTTTCATGCACCCATTACCCCATTTCCCTTCTAACCCATCATTTTCTAAAGATGCACAAGACATGAGATTGTTAGCTAAATCAGGCACATGCCGCACATCTTTCAACGTTAAGCAAGAACCAGACTCAAACTTGAGACAAACGTCTCCAATACCAGCAATTTGACACTTTTTATCATTAGCTAAAGAAACAGAGCCACTTTTCATATCACTATAAGTATGAAACATGTTTTTATCCGGTGTCATGTGAAACGTGCATGCAGAATCTAACAACCATTCATTTTTCACATAATGAACATAATTCACCACAGTTTCAGTAACCATAAAAACAGAAGGCTCATTTTCATCGGAAGCAAAATTACAGTCAATTTGCAAGTCTTGATTCTTCTTTTTGGGATTAGGACACTCTTTACGAAAATGTCCCGTCTCACCACAATTGTAACATTTTCTGTTACTTTTACCAGTCCTAGACTTACTTCTTTTCCTTTCATTATTTTTACTGGATTCAGTCTTGTCATGTTGCTTATTCTGATTATTATTCCTTTGAGTAGGTCGTCCTCTCACCACATTAACCTCACCAACATTAGATGATTTACCCTTATTAACTCTTAACTCCAACTCTTTACTTTTTATCCCGTTAATCACAGTATCAAGTACAATTTCAGTCCTACATACTTAATCTCAGATCTAACATCAGCATAAGAGTCAGGTATAGCATTTAAGAGCATAATAGGAGTATATTCATCAATGTTCTTATCACCGGTTTGCTTAATGTCTTGCACAAGTTTAGTAAACAGATCAATGTTATCATCCATGTCTTTGTTTAAGTCCAATTTAAACTGGAAAAACTTTTCAAGCAAATACATCTTACAAGGTAATGATGTTTCAACATATACTGCTTCCAGTTTATCCCAAAGAGATTTAGCATTATCATGTTTACCAACTTTTCTAATAACATCAGCAGATAAATTCAAAATAATCGAAGAATAAGCACTTTCATCCATTTCAAGTCTTAATGCTTGATTATCCGATTCAGCATATTGTTCAGTTATAGCCTTGAAAACTTTTTCTTTAATTAAAATGCCTTTCATTTTTTGTTGCCAAATTGAAAAATCACCTTTGCCATTGAATGGCTCCATCATATAAACATTAGCAGCCATAACAAATAATGAATTTCTAATTCCAAAAAAAAAACCGATAAGGTATCTAAAAAAGCAAGTATCAAAGCACTCAAAACACCACAGCTGAATAACAAACAAAATGATTTTATTTTCCTTACCCAAGAAACCTTTTACTAGGTTTCTTATTTTACCATTCACCGTTCGCAAAAGCGGAACCAGGCTCTGATACCACTGTTGAAAATTCTCACCTCCGAATGCCCAGTAATTTTAGCAAACTCAGAACATGCAATCAAAATAAAAACCAAATGTTAGTAACAGTAAGAAATAAAACTGAATAAATATAAACTGTTAAAATAGAAACGGAAAAGAAAGAGAGAATCGGCTCAGGCCCAAGTATCCGAATATTCCGAAAACCAGCCACAATCCAAGGCAAAATGATCCAAGGCGTCGAAACCAAAGGCAGCAATACAGACCCAAAACCCGCCAGTACACAGACCAGCAATTAAGCAGCCAACACCAGCAGCGACACACAGCAACGGACAACCCTCCAGACAGCCAACCTCAAAAGCCACAACTCACGCTCTCTCTTATGCCTCCCCAAACAACACACACACACCAACCGATCAAATCAATCTTAGCTTTGAGGGAGAGACGACCTTAGAAATCAGAAATAGGGAAGCAAGAATTCACCCAAGAAAGCAACCCACGAAAACTAATTCACTGCCAAAAACTCTCTCACTCTCTCTATTTACCCGAAAGAGAAAACCCCAATTTGTGTGAAAACCCGTGTGTTGTTGTTCATGGCTGCAAAGGGAGGGCGTGGGGGTTTATATAGGGGCTGAAGGGGAGAAGAGATAAGAGGGAAAGAAGATCAGATAGGAGCTTACCCGATCAACCACGAAGGATGAGGAACGATGCGGCGAAATTGCCACGGACGGAAACCAACAAAGTTGATCGCAAACTTTTGTGAAACAAAAAGAGTACTAGTCAAAGTCAACCTCAGCATTTAACAAATACGCTGGGAACAAAAACAGGTGCTGAGAACAAAAAACCAACAATGCTCACAATGGGCTGCAATAAAATTGGGCCAAAGCCCAAATAACATAACAACATTTAGTTTGACTTTACAAGCTTAATTAGGAACCAATGCAAAATGTGAAACAATAGTAGTGTGTTGGGGATAGGGATGGCCAAACCAGAACCGGAAAACCGGACCGGAACCGGATCGGAAAAGCCCAAAACCGCCATGAACCGTCACGAAAATCGGAATCGGGGTAACTGTAAGTACCTAATTCCAGATCGTCAAAATCCGTTAAAAGTTAACCGGAACCCGTTAAGCTCCCCATTCTCGAGTCAACGAGACATCCCGGGACTGCCCCGTGCATCCCGACATCAAAGCATACTCAACACACGTTATCACACGTAAAAGTATAGCTTTCCCCAAAAAACGTACTTTTCGGGGTCTTCCGGGATTCGATTTCCCGTTTTCGAGGGTCTCGACCTTCCGGAGGTCATAACTCCCTCATACGAACTCCGTTTTGGGCCCACCATATATCAAATCGAACGCGAGAACAAGATCTACGCAGGTAACTTGTTCAAATCAGGAAAAATAGCCAATTTCAGGAACTGTCCGGCCGGACTCTTTCTGCAGCTTAAATACGTGTCCAAAACGTGTCAAACTCAAGGCCAAATGACCAAAATATCCCCAAATGCAATAGAGGTCCGGCCGGACTCTTTCCACAAGGCAAAAAACCATCAGGCTAAGCAACCTTGCTTCCAAGCTAAGCAAAATTACTTCCTCTCTAAGTTTCTCCCCCCTCCTCCAATATTTCTACCCAATAAATACTCCACTCCTCTCATTTTTACACACAATTTTCTCCCCTCCCTTCCCCTAGCAACAAAACGCTAGTTCCTCTTCCGCTCTTTGGGGGCCCTCGTGCTACTCGTCGGTAGATTATGATCCTCAAGCTAAACCGACATAAGTCGAAACGCTGCCCAAATCCCTAGGTTTCTAAGCACCAAATAAAAGGGGAAACTCTGCCCAAACACTTTCGAAACACCTTTCAAACACCTTTCAAACACCTTTCCGTATCCCGTATACGCCCACCGAGCCAAAGGAGCTGACCCTAGCCATAGGTAGCTCCCTCTCTCACTCTCAAAATGTAGACGTCACCGTCTAACGGGGTCCGATACGTTTTAGTCCCTAATCCTCTTCTCTTCCCATAAGAGAAGTAATCTCGGGTTAAAACGGCATTCCGACCCCGTTCCGTTTACTTTTATGTCATTTACCAATTCCGGATCGTTTGATCCGTCGATCGTCATTTAAATTCCTGTCATTTACAATTCCGGATTGTTTGATCCGTCGAACGTCCTTTACTTTCATGCAACTTTACAACTCCGAGCCGTTTTGGCTCGTCGATCGTACTTTACAATTCCGAGCTGTTTGGCTCGTCGATCGTACTTTACAATTCCGAGTCGTTTGGCTCGTCGATCGTCATTTACAACTCCGAGCCGTTTTGGCTCGTCGATCGTACTTTCCAATTCCGGATTGTTTGATTCCGTTGATACCGCACTTTAAATACTGTCATTTACAAAGTCTGACCCGTTTGGATCGTGATAGTATTTACTTTTCAAAGTCCGAGTCACAACCCGATTCGTTGATTGCATATCATTTAATACGTTTTTCCCGTAAAATCGTTAATAATGTAATGCCCGGTTCAAAACCGGAGTTCGACCTTCGAACTCTCTTTCAAAATGCGCGAAATGACGTTTGGCATCCAAACGCTCATCTTCAAACTTAAAAGCCGCCATTTGACACTCAAAATCATTTAATACGTTTTTCCCGTAAAATCGTTAACAATGACATGCCTGGTTCAAAACCGGAGTTCGACTTCGAACTCTCTTTCAAAACTCAAAACCGACGTTTGTCATTCAAACGCTTGTCTTTTCAAACAAAGTCACCTAATCAACATTTGACTTTCAAACCAAGATTAAGCTTGTCATTCAAGCCCCCATTTCAAAATACACACACACACACACACGATTTCGAGAAAGGTAGAAAGACTCTTCACACGAGGCCTTTCGGGTGATCTCGTAATACTCTTCCCGAAATGTAACATGACCTCCGAACCTAACAATCTCTGGTACTCAAAAAGCTTTTTACTCATTTTTGCTACCAATAAAAATGACCCCTTGTTTTCAAAGCCTTTTTCTAAGTTTTTGCTACCAATAAAAATGACACCATTTTCAACCTAAAGCCGTTTCCCAACGTTTGGGATCAAAATACAAAACCGGGTGGCGACTCCTCTCCTTCCCGAAAGCGAGGTCTTAGACACTAACCCTCCGCGAAAGACAACCGCCTTTCGCCGCGCGCGAAATCCCGGGTAATTTCAGTTGGCGACTCCGCTGGGGAATTGGATACTTTTTTCAAAACTGCCGATGTTTTCAAAAAGCATTCCGTGGGTCAAACTTTCATTTACCCTTCCTCGATTTTGTGTGCGTGTGTTACTTTAAACCTCAAACGGTTTTTTTCAAAGGCATTACATTGTCGTCTTTTCAAAATCATACCATGTTTGTGCATCCCCATTCATATTTGATTTTCATTGCTATCTTTTGAACTGCGCATCAAAATTCTTTAAGACACATTCTGAAAAATCTCTGTTTTACTCAGAAAAAGAATTTTAGTGACCGCACACTACTCGCAATTGCTGCCTCGATATAACTCACTTCACGTGCACTTGCTGCCTCGGTACACTGCACACTACGACCCGTAACCCGGGATGACCGTTCAGTTGCACCTCGGTTGGTCTGCCATACACCTTTCGAGGGCGCACGGGGTCATCCCAAACAGCCCATCCTAGCCCGTGTAAGCCATGCACTCTTTGTGTCACACTTCGTCCAAGACCCCGGTTGGTTTTTGGCTTAGTACGTGTCATAAAGCTTAAGTGTATGTTTTTATGCCGAGTTCCGCCACGAGTCAAGCTCGAGAGATTGAGACCGAAGGTCGTTCCCGACCCGAAGTCTTGAGCTTTTCAGCCTTGACTTTGACGCAGAGCTCTGCCTAAAAATATACCCGAAGGTTCAATGTGACACCGTGTAACCAAACCCTCACCCTCACCGTATGTACCGTGCCAGCCACAACTTAGCCAACGCTAAAAGCTAAGGCCCCTCACGCAAGCAAGTCAGGAGAGGTCATGCCAAAATTTTGGCACGATCCCCGCCTTAACTTAAGGACGTTGACTTCGACCGTGGCCCGTGTGTCACATACGTTGGAAGTTTGCGTGATCAGCTAGCCTTAAGTTCACTTTTTCTTTTGTCGGTGGAACTCGCTTGCCTTATAGGACCTCGCTCGAGATTGTCCGTCCCGAGAAGATGATCTACAAATGGAAACGAGGGGCTTATAAACGTAGTGACGAGATCCACTGATTAGAGCCTTAGGTTAGTTGCGAAAAAGAAGAGCAATCTTTTCCAACCATTTAGGACTCTGAGAAAAATGTGTTTTCAGTAAACTTAAACAACAATTGCATGGGCCCATCTTGGGAATCTTTAAAATAGTGACCTTCGCGGTCCAACTCTCAATCGCGACCTTCCGTGGTCCGATATCTCATATCTCGACCCCTCGTGGTCCAACTTTCAATCGCGACCTTCCGTGGTCCGATATCTCATATCCCGACCCCTCGCGGTCCAATCCTCAATCGCGACCTTCCGTGGTCCGATATCTCATATCTCGACCCCTCGCGGTCCAACTTTCAATCGCGACCTTATGTGGTCCGATATCTCTTATCTCGACCCCTCGCGGTCCAACTTTCAATCGTGACCTTCCGTGGTCCGATATCTCATATCTCGACCCCTCGCGGTCCAACTTTCAATCGCGACCTTCCGTGGTCCGATATCTCATATCTCGACCCCTCGCGGTCCAACTCTCAATCGCGACCTTCTGTGGTCCGATAGCTCATACCTCGACCCCTCGCGGTCCAACTCTCAATCGCGACCTTTCGTGGTCTGATATCTCATACCTCGACCCCTCGCGGTCCAACTCTCAATCGCGACCTTCCATGGTCCGATGTCTCATACCCCGACCCCTCGCGGTCCAACTCTCAATCGCGACCTTCCATGGTCCAATGTCTCATATCCCGACCCCTCGCGGTCCAATCCTCAATCGCGACCTTCCGTGGTCCGATATCTCATATCTTGACCCCTCGCGGTCCAACTCTCAATCGCGACCTTCCGTGGTCCGATATCTCATATCTCGACCCCTCGCGGTCCAATCCTCAATCGCGACCTTCCGTGGTCCGATATCTCATATCTTGACCCCTCGCGGTCCAACTCTCAATCGCGACCTTCCGTGGTCCGATATCTCATATCTTGACCCCTCGCGGTCCAACTCTCAATCGCGACCTTCCGTGGTCCGATATCTCATATCCCGACCCCTCGCGGTCCAATCCTCAATCGCGTCCTTCTGTGGTCCTATGTCTCATATCTTGACCCCTCGCGGTCCAACTCTCAATCGCGACCTTCCGTGGTCCGATATCTCATATCTCGACCCCTCGCGGTCCAATCCTCAATCGCGACCTTCCGTGGTCCGATGTTTCATATCCCGACCCCTCGTGGTCCAATTCTCAATCGCGACCTTCCGTGGTCCGATATCTCATATCTCGACCCCTCGCGGTCCAACTCTCAATCGCGACCTTCCGTGGTCCAATATCTCAACCGCGACCTTCCGTGGTGCGATATCTCATATCTCGACCCCTCGCGGTCCTATATCTCAATCGCGACCTTCCGTGGTCCGATACCTCATATCTTGACCCCTCGCGGTCCTACTCTCAATCGCGACCTTCCGTGGTCCGATACCTCATATCTTGACCCCTCGCGGTCCAACTCTCAATCGCGACCTTCGGTGGTTCGATATCTCATATCTTGACCCCTCGCGGTCCAACTCTCAATCGCGACCTTCCGTGGTCCGATATCTTATACCCCGACCCCTCGCGGTCCAACTCTCAATCGCGACCTTCCGTGGTCCGATATCTTATATCTTGACCCCTCGCGATCCAACTCTCAATCGCGACCTTCCGTGGTCCGATATCTCATATCTTGACCCCTCTCGGTCAGATTCTCAAATCGCGACCTTCGTGGTCCGATCTCCGATCTCCAATCGAGACCTTCGCGGTCCGATCTCAAATAGTCAAATCGCGACCTTCATGGTCCGATCTCCGATCCCAAGTAGTCAATCCCGACCTTAGCGGTCCGATCTCCGATCTCCAATCAAGACCTTCGCGGTCCAATCTCAAGTAGTCGATCCCGACCTTCGTGGTCCGATCTCCGATCTTCAATCAAGACCTTCGCGGTCCGATCTCAAAAAAAAAAAGTCGATCCCGACCTTCATGGTCCGATCTCCGATCTCCAATCGAGACCTTCGCGGTAGGATCTCAAAAAGTCGATCCCGACCTTCGCGGTCCGATCTCCGATCTCCAATCAAGACCTTTTCGGTCCGATCTCAAATAGTCGATCCCGACCTTCGCGGTCCGATCTATGATCTCCAATCGAGACCCTCACGGTCTGATCTCAAGTAGCCGATCCCGACCTTCGCGGTCCGATCTCCTATCTCCGATCTCCAATCGAGACCTTCGCGGTCCGATCTCAAATAGTCGATCCCGACCTTCGCGGTCCAATCCTCAATCGCGACCTTCCATGGTCCGATATCTCATATCTCGACCCCTCGCGGTCCAACTTTCAATCGCGACCTTTCGTGGTCCGATATCTCATATCTCGACCCCTCGCGGTCCAACTTTCAATCGCGACCTTCCGTGGTCCGATATCTCATATCTCGACCCCTCGCGGTCCAACTTTCAATCGCGACCTTCCGTGGTCCGATATCTCATATCTCGACCCCTCGCGGTCCAACTCTCAATCGCGACCTTCCGTGGTTCGATATCTCATACCTCGACCCCTCGCGGTCCAACTCTCAATCGCTACCTTCCGTGGTCCGATATCTCATACCCCGACCCCTCGCGGTCCAACTCTCAATCGCGACCTTCCTTGGTCCGATGTCTCATATCCCGACCCCTCGCGGTCCAATCCTCAATCGCGACCTTCCGTGGTCCGATGTCTCATATCTTGACCCCTCACGGTCCAACTCTCAATCGCGACCTTCCGTGGTCCGATATCTCATATCTCGACCCCTCGCGGTCCAATCCTCAATTGCGACCTTTCGTGGTCCGATATCTTATATCTTGACCCCTCGCGGTCCAACTCTCAATCACGACCTTTCGTGGTCCGATATCTCATATCTTGACCCCTCGCGGTCCAACTCTCAATCGCGACCTTCCGTGGTCCGATATCTCATATCCCGACCCCTCGCGGTCCAATCCTCAATCGCGACCTTCCGTGGTCCGATGTCTCATATCTTGACCCCTCGCGGTCCAACTTTCAATCGCGACCTTCCGTGGTCCGATATCTCATATCTCGACCCCTCGCGGTCCAATCCTCAATCGCGACCTTCCGTGGTCCGATGTCTCATATCCCGACCCCTCGTGGTCCAATTCTCAATTGCGACCTTCCGTGGTCCGATATCTCATATCTCGACCCCTCGCGGTCCAACTCTCAATCGCGACCTTTCGTGGTCCAATATCTCAATCGCGACCTTCCGTGGTCTGATATCTCACATCTCGACCCCTCGTGGTCCAATCCTCAATCAACGACCTTCCGTGGTCCGATACCTCATATCTTGACCCCTCGCGGTCCTACTCTCAATCGCGACCTTCCGTGGTCCGATACCTCATATCTTGACCCCTCGCGGTCCAACTCTCAATCGCGACCTTCCGTGGTTCGATATCTCATATCTTGACCCCTCGCGGTCCAACTCTCAATCGCGACCTTCCGTGGTCCGATATCTCATACCCCGACCCCTCGCGGTCCAACTCTCAATCGCGACCTTCCGTGGTCCGATATCTTATATCTTTACCCCTCGCGATCCAACTCTCAATCGCGACCTTCCGTGGTCTGATATCTCATATCTTGACCCCTCTCGGTCCGATTCTCAAATCGCGACCTCCGTGGTCCGATCTCCGATCTCCAATCGAGACCTTCGCGGTCCGATCTCAAATAGTCAAATCGCGACCTTCATGGTCCGATCTCCGATCCCAAGTAGTCAATCTCGACCTTAGCAGTCCGATCTCCGATCTCCAATCAAGACCTTCGCGGTCCAATCTCAAGTAGTCGATCCCGACCTTCGTGGTCCGATCTCCGATCTTCAATCAAGACCTTCGCGGTCCGATCTCAAAAAAAAAAAGTCGATCCCGACCTTCGCGGTCCGATCTCCGATCTCCAATCGAGACCTTCGTGGTAGGATCTCAAAAAGTCGATCCCGACCTTCGCGGTCCGATCTCAAATAGTCGATCCCGACCTTCGCGGTCCGATCTCTGATCTCCAATCGAGACCCTCACGGTCCGATCTCAAGTAGCCGATCCTGACCTTCGCGGTCCGATCTCCTATCTTCGATCTCCAATCGAAACCTTCGCGATCCGATCTCAAATAGTCGATCCCGACCTTCGCGGTCCGATCTCTGATCTCCAATCGAGACCCTCACGGTCCGATCTCAAGTAGTCGATCCCGACCTTCGCGGTCCGATCTCTGATCTTCAATCGAGACCTCCGCGGTCCGATCTCAAATATTCAATCCCGACCTTTCACGGTCAAATCTTTATTCTCGACCTTTCACGGTCCAATTTTCGAGCCTTAAAGCCTTGAGCCACATACCCCTTCCGAAAACTAAGCCATACCTTTCGTTTCCTGCTGCAAACAGAGAGTGGTTCAGAATTTCGGTCGGCCGCCTCGCCGTAATTACGCTACTGGGCAAGACATCGGAGCTTCCTCGGTTCCTCGCCGACTTTTCCGACATGTCGGACTCACCGAGAAATCGTGACGGAACGGAACCCCGCCACCGGTAATGATATGACACCGGAAGAAGCCATACGGCCCGCGAGGTTCACAAGAAACGAGAAAAGGATCAGCAGAATTTCAGGGTACAACTTCTGAATGAGCAAGGTATAGCTGTTATCCCCCAGCCAGATGCTACTTTCGTCCTAATCGAGGATGACGATCCTTCACGATTAACTCCTCAAACCTTCGACCAGGTTCCTCCACCGTCCAGCTACGGGAATCCTTCAAATCAAGGAAACAGCCGACCAAGGCTTCATACTGCCACCTCTCAAAGCACCCCTGTCATATATGGCCAAGCCCAATAATACCCCTTTCACTTCAATATAACCAGCGCATACTGACCATCTCAAACAGATCCCAATATCCCTCGAAATCCTCCCAGGTTCACTTCCTTCTCTCAATATGCTCAGTCATCAAGTTTCGTCCCCGTGACTTTTTCGACCCATTTCTTCGGACAACTTGTATCTGCTCTAGCCACTCCATGGCCTCAAATCCCTCCACTTCCACCGATTCATGGGCACAAACCGATCACCGCCCTCGGTCTGCGGTATGGAACTCGAAGTTAATGTAAGATGGAAAGCTTGAGCATCCCGGCAACAAGAATAAAGAGCAATAGAGTAGGGGCTACCTATCCTCGAGATCTGTCAATTGTCTTTTGGTCAACCTTCGTAGGTTCTAGTACTTTCCTCGTTCAATCAAGTCCGCCTCGGACATTGTAGTTAATCTTAAAGTTTCTATAAATAATTGTCTTTTTTTTTTCTTGCTAGACTTGAGACATTATTTGCACACCTACATTACAACTAATGAAATGGTTATATCCTAAATGATCACTTGCATTGCTCAACACATAATCTCTGGAAATAACTAATGTTCTGATTAATCGGTGTGAGAAAGTCAACTGGTGCCCTCCCCATACACTTTCCTTACCCCACAAAGGCCTCCATCAAGCCACACACTTCCCAAAAACATGTCTCCACCATCACCTTGACCAAGTCAACGACGGCGGCAATATCAAAGAACAACAAAAGGTCACTCAACATCGGAAGATTGACCCCATGTCGACAACAACCTCGGAGCTCGCCTTCGCCCTCGTGCACATCGAGAAAGTTCAAGCAGGAGCCTGCCTTCGTCCTCAAGAACTTCAAAAAAAAAAAAAGAAAACAAAGAGAGAGAAAAGTTCAAACAAGAACTTCAAAAAAAAAGGAAAAGAAAAAAGAGAGAAAAGTTCAAACAAGAACTTAAAAAAAAAAAAAGGAGAGAAAAGTTCAAAGCAAGAACTTCAAAAAAAAAGTGAGGCGAAGGACCCAGCACCGCCAATCACAAGCTTGAAAGATGGGCAACCAAAGTTAAAGCTTGAAGAATGGAGGTTGTCGATAACAATGGAGCGGTCAAAGCAAAGGCAAAAACACATCATAAGCCCTTACGCTACATTCGAATTCTTTCTACCCCGGTGAAAGATGCTGACCAAGAAGCAATGGAATCACGGAAGAAGCCGTCAACAACGACTTGTCAAGGAATCACCTCGAGGCCCGTACCTCATCATAAAAACATCCCATCCGAGCCTTTTCACCAAAAGGACCACAAATGTTCATACCCTTTTCCTAGAGCCAAGCACCGTTCCACCAGAACTACGGCGACCTGAGCTCCTTACACTGAGGGGAACGTAGGCAACCAGAAATGGTTCGGTCATAAACACATACAAATCCCATAAACCCGGTCTCATCAATGACCTTCCCCATACACAGAACTTTCTTTCACACACAGCCAACTTTGATCCACGACATCAGTTGACTTTCTTCTCACAGCTAATCAAGACATTTGTTCATATCGGGATTAATGGTTGAACAACCTGAACATTAACAAAGGGTTTAAAGCAATCTTGTGATCATTATGGATAAAACATGTTTTCAGATGTCTCGACAAGTCTTCTTTTTTCTACGATAATAGGAAAAGTAGAGCTAAACACTGTCTTTCTGTCAGCAAGAGCTTCCATACACTGCTCCAAACCTCTCTACGCTCATACTCTCCCAAAAGAGTCAAACCCAAAGCGAGTTTTGGTGCCTGCATTAAACTAGGCATCCACAAAAATCGGGATTCGTTCCCACTTCTCTAAAATACGTCCTTGCGCGTATACATTACAAGCCATTCCTCTTATACACTTTGGTTGACCAATCGAAAAAAAAATCAAGGACGGTTGCCTCGTCAGGCCACATAAAGTTCAACTCAGATTGAGGCTGCATCAGATTCACTCTAGAATCCCCACAGATGACCAGCAATTCCTTCAAACTGGGACTTCACCAAGTCATTTCTTCAGACTGGGGCTTTGCCACACGAAGAGAGCTTTTTCATCCCAAGGGTCTACCTTGAGTTTCAATTACTGGGGCTTGTCAGAAGCATCCTTCGGCGTTATGGTTTTAACCGGGCGGGGCTTCTCGAGATACGGCCTCGACGGATCGAATCGAATCCTCATGACACCTCAAGTAACGGCATGGCATTGAAGGGAAGTTTTCTCGGAAGTCTTCCCTTCCTTAAAACAGACACTTCGTAACCTACATGGGTAGGAAAGCGAAAATATCCCGCGACACTACGCTTCGGGCATCGTGACACAAGAAAGTCTCCATCTCGGCAACCTTACGCCAACAAGAAGCATAATCCACGGAAGGATCGGCCCAAAGTTCAACTCATCATACCTCAAAGCAATGAGGCACCACCAAAACCTCTACCTCTCAAATGTTGGAGGACCCGATCCTCACTCGGCTCAAGCGAGACTTAGGCGAACATTTCCCTTTAGTCTCTGCTCACCTCTTCATACCCTCACAAGCTCGAAGCTAGAGGAAAGTTTGGCCCGCGCCATGGTCACATGGACGCAACCTCCGTAAGAAGTAATCCAAATGATCGACAACATCATCGTCACCCTCGCGTATTTGGACACCGCCAAGATTTGGAGCCGACTACAATGAGCCGCTTTGCATCACTATTCGGACTCAGGATGAATGTCTTACCCGCCAAGATGATGGACACAGACATCAAGCCCGCGATTTGAAGCCTTCACCCACACTGTCGAGGCTCTGCAATTCTACTTCCCGTAGCAGTTCTCGAGGTCACTCTCTAAACATGCAGTTCGGTAAGCGAATGATCCCCATCGAATTCCAAGTGTTGGACATTCCAATCACTTTCACGGACCATCTTGGGCGACCGTAGCTACATCAAATGAATGGTGTGGCATCCACCCTTAACCACGTATCAAGTTCATGCGAGGCAACGAGGCTAACCACGGCCTACGGCGACGTCACCACCGAGGGGACCAAAGCACCAACGACATTCCGGTGTTAGAGATCAAGCATGACGATGACACGCGTGCCCGGATTCATACTGAGACCTCCAAGATCGAATATGCAACGTGGACCTTCCATTGTTTGGGACAAAATCCTACCGCCATGAAGATGATGAAACTTCATGAACTTCATCCCAGGACTCGGGGCTCTAAAGGTTACAAGGCCAACACCAAGTCATTGAAGTCAAGGACCACACCACGGTTCAGGGGCTCGGTTATGTGCCAACACCAGCTAACATCAGGAAAAACAACAGGCTCGCCCGCACCAAGGCAGCAGCCTGCAAAAGGGAAACCTCCAACGGCACACCCAACCTCCGACCTTACAGTTTCGACCTCGCTCATTACTTCACCCAAGGGAACCAATGGCGGAATCAGGGACCGACAAGGGAACCGACAACAGGGCGAGGGGACCGACAAAGTGGAGGCCCGATGAAGATGAGAAAGAAGCAGGGAAAGTCAGCACAGAGACTACAGAAAGGATGGAAAAGCTAGCACGCGACCTCAAGCATTTCAGAGGACTCAAATCTAGTCCGATAAGAGGAGCGTTCCTCGACTTCACTACTCTACCTGGACCAATTGCCACCATAGTTCAGCATGAGTACACATTCAAAGGGATCCCAGACACAGAAGAGCAGCTCAAGACACTCTTCGTGGGAAGTAGACTGTTCGGAATAGCCTCCGAGGCCACATTCGAGACAGTAAATCCAAAGCAGAGGGAACCAGAATTCATAGAAGATGCTCTCAGTGGACCCGCTCTACAGAATCCTTTTGAAGAAGTCGTGGAGGTGCCAAACTCCTGATTGACACTGGCTCAGGGTAGCATGATTGCCATGATCGAGACAGCAGAAGCCTCTCGACCCCCGAACCCTCACTAAGCGTCCAACAATGCCCTTTGAAAGCAGGTAACTTTCATCGGACCAAGGGCAAGCCAGACAGAAATGGAAGACAAGCTGGGCCTGCACCCACATCTCCCTAAACCCAGTCTCAAACCCTCTGAGTCAGTCTTTATCCAAGCCCAGTCCTCTGAGTCGTTCAACGGCCTCAAGCCGGAAGACTTGATAATGTAGCCAACAATGTATTCCCGTTCGTTAACGGTTCATTTCCATAATATATACATTTCCAGCCAGTATTGACGGTTCATTCCCCAAATACTTCGCCCTCGGTCGGAGTATTAACGGTTCATTTCCCTTTAATATTTCCGTCCCAGTGGGAATATTAAAGATTCGAAATCCAAAACATGCAAGTTAAATTTCCCAGTTAGACATTTCTAACGCCCCTCTCTCGAGGTCCAAATTCCCGAGTTAGACATTTCTAACGCCCCTCTCCCGAGGTCCAAATTCCCCAGTTAGACATTTCTAATGCCCCTCTCCCGAGGTCCAAATTCCCGTTAGACATTTCTAACGCCCCTCTCCCGAGGTCCAAATTCCCATTAGACATTTCTAATGCCCCCCTCTCGAGGTCCAAATTCCCGTTAGACATTTCTAACGCCCCTCTCCCGAGGTCCAAATTCCCGTTAGACATTTCTAACGCCCCTCTCCCGAGGTCCAAATTCCCGTTAGACATTTCTAATGCCCCTCTCTCGAGGTAAAGTTCCTGTTGGTCCTCACCAACGTTGCGTCTCCAGACGTTAAATCTCGCGTTGGTCCTCACCAACGTTGCGTCTCCAGACGTTAAATCTCCTATTGGTCCTCACCAACGTTGCATCTCCAGACGTTAAATTTCCCGTTAGCTCTCACTAACGTTTCGTCTCCAGACGTTAAATTCCCAGTTAGTTTTCTCTAACGCTCGTCTCCAGACGTTAAATCTCCCGTTTGTCCTCACCAATATTGCGTCTCCAGACGTTAAATCTCCTGTTGGTCCTCACCAACGTTGCGTCTCCAGACGTTAAATCTCCCGTTGGTCCTCACCAACGTTGCGTCTCCAGACGTTAAATCTCCCGTTGGTCCTCACCAACGTTTTGTCTCCAGACGTTAAATTTCCCATTAGTCCTCACTAACGCACGTCTCTAGACGTTAAATCTCCCGTTGGTCCTCACCAACGTTGTGTCTCCAGACATTAAATCTCCCGTTGGTCCTCACCAACGTTGCGTCTCCAGACGTTAAATTTCCCGTTAGCTCTCACTAACGTTTCGTCTCTAGACGTTAAATTCCCAGTTAGTTTTCACTAACGCTCGTCTCCAGATGTTAAATCTCCCGTTGGTCCTCACCAACGCTGCGTCTCCAGACATTAAATCTCCCGTTGGTCCTCACCAACGTTGCGTCTCCAGACGTTAAATTTCCCGTTAGCTCTCACTAACATTTCGTCTCCAGACGTTAAATTCCCAGTTAGTTTTCACTAACGCTCTTCTCCAGACGTTAAATCTCCCGTTAGTCCTCACCAACGCTGCGTCTCCAGACGTTAAATCTCCCGTTGGTCCTCACCAACGTTGCGTCTCCAAACGTTAAATTCCCAGTTAGTTTTCACTAACGCTCGTCTCTAGACGTTAAATTCTCAGTTAGTTTTCACCAATGCTCGTCTCCAGACGTTAAATTCCCAGTTAGTTTTCACTAACGCTCTCTCCAGACGTTAAATTCCCACTTATTCCTCACTAACGCTCGTCTCCAGACGTTAAATTCTCAGTTAGTCCTTACTAACGCTCGTCTCCAGACGTTAAATTCTCAATCCTAAGTCGACGTTTGACATTCAAACGCTCACTTCCATCTCAAGTCGATGTTTGACATTCAAACGCTCACTTCCATCTCAAGTCGACGTTTGACATTCAAACGCTCACTTCCATCTCAAGTCAACATTTGACATTCAAACGCTCATTTCCATCTTAACGTTTGACATTCAAACGCTCATTTCCATCCTAAGTCGACGTTTGACATTCAAACGCTCATTTACATCCCAAGTTGACGTTTGACATTCAAATGCTCATTTCCACCCCAAACCGACGTTTGACATTCAAACGCTCAGTCCTGTCTTCGGACATCAAATCACAATTCCATCTCCTGACGTCAAAATTCCCATTGGTTTTCACCAACGTTCACTTCCTCGACAGCCGCAATAAGCCCAAACCCCAAGGCACGAACGCCTTGCAACTATTCTCCTTCGGCAGCCACAATAAGCCTGAACCCCAAGGCACGAACGCCTTTCAACTATTCTCCTTCGGCTGCCATAATAAGCCCGAAAGGCATGAACGCCTTGCAACAATTCTCCTTCGGCAGCTGCAATAAGCCCGAACCCCAAGGCACGAACGCCTTGCAACAATTCTCCTTCGACAGCCGCAATAAGCCCGAACCCCAAGGCACGAACGCCTTGCAACAATTCTCCTTCGGCGGCGCACAAGCCCGAACCCCAAGGCACGAACGCCTTGCAACTATTCTCCCTCGGCAGCCGCAATAAGCTCGAACCCCAAGGCACGAATGCCTTGCAACAATTCTCCTTCGACAGCCGCAATAAGCCCGAACCCCAAGGCACAAACGCCTTGCAACAATTCTCCTTCGGCAGCCGCAATAAGCCCGAACCCCAAGGCACGAATGCCTTGCAACAATTCTCCCCGGCTGCCAGTCGTAAGCCCGACTATCCCACTTCAAGCGGCCATCAAGGTAAGCCCGCACAACGATCCCTCTTCGGCCATCCTCGTAAGTCCGAATACCTTTTCACTCTAGCACGTGAACGTTCATTTCCACGGCAATCCCTGTAAGCCCGTACAATGAGTCACTTCTCTGGCAATTATCGTAAGCCCAACCATCTCATCTCAGCGGCCATCAAGGTAAGCTCGCACAACAATCCCTCTTCGGCCATCATCGTAAGCCCGAACATTCCTCCCCAATGGGATCGTAAGACCATCCTTTTAAGGAACGTCAATCATCTTTCGTTCCTAACTGCTTGTTAGAACGTCAACCAATCCCCTCAGTTCTTAACTGGTCTTGTTAGAATTATGGACGCTTTTCCCCAACAATATGTTAGTCTCTCCCGAGATCACATTCCGTTCCTAACCCCGTCATTGGAACTTCAATCCCTCTTCGGCCATCGTCGTAAGCCCGAACACCATATCCCCAGCGGACAAAAGACGAGCGGTAAATAAAGGAAAGCCCGCACAACAATCCTTCTTCGACCGCCATTTCCGTCGAACCCGGAACCTTCAAAAACATTTTCGTCGAACCCGGAACCTTCAAAACCATTTCCTTCGAACTCGGAACCTTCAAAACCATTTCCGTCGAACTCGGAACCTTTAAAACCATTTTCGTCAAACCTGGGACTTTCAAAACCATCTCTCTCGTGAGATTCAGCCATCTCCCTCGTGAGATTCAGCCATCTCCCTCGTGAGATTCACCCATCTCCCTCGCGAGATTTAAACCATCTCCCTCGCGAGATTCAAACCATCTCCCTCGCGAGATTCAAACCATCTCCCTCGCGAGATTCAAACCATCTCCCTCGTGAGATTCAACCATCTCCCTCGTGAGTTTCAAACCATCTCCCTCGTGAGATTCACCCATCTCCCTCGTGAGATTCACCCATGTCCCTCGTGAGATTCAAACCATCTCCCTCGTGAGATTCAAACCATCTCCCTCCTGAGATTCAAACCATCTCTCTCGTGAGATTCACCCATCTCCCTCGTGAGATTCACCCATCTCCTTCGTGAAGTGCAACCACGCCCTCGTAAGTTTCAGAAATCTTAGGTTCAGACGCCTCACAATAGTCTCCATTCAGGTTCAGATGCCTCGCAATGGTCTCACTTAGGTTCAGACGCCTCACAATAGTCTCCATTCAGGTTCGAATGCCTCGCAATGGTCTCACTTAGGTTCAGACGCCTTACAATAGTCTCCATTCAGGTTCGGATGCCTCGCAATGGTCTCACTTAGGTTCAGACGCCTCACAATAGTCTCCATTCAGGTTCGGATGCCTCGCAATGGTCTCACTTAGGTTCAGACGCCTCACAATAGTCTCCATTCAGGTTCGGATGCCTCGCAATGGTCTCACTTAGGTTCAGATGCCTCACAATAGTCTCCATTCAGGTTCGGATGCCTCGCAATGGTCTCACTTAGGTTCAGATGCCTCACAATAGTCTCCATTCAGGTTCGGATGCCTCGCAATGGTCTCACTTAGGTTCAGACGCCTCACAATAGTCTCCATTCAGGTTCGGATGCCTCGCAATGGTCTCACTTTGGTTCAGACGCCTCACAATAGTCTCCATTCAGGTTCGGATGCCTCGCAATGGTCTCACTTAGGTTCAGACGCCTCACAGTAGTCTCCATTCAGGTTCAGATGCCTCACAATGGTCCCATTTAGGTTCAGACCCCTTCAAATAGTCTCCCTCAGGTTTAGATGCCTCCAAAACAGTCTCTCTCAGGAAGAACTCCTCCTAATCATTCCCCACAGGTCGAGGCCCCTACCAATTTCCCTCACACTCGTGAACTACGATCGGCTTGATTCCCGCTCGGGATACGTAGGAATCCTTTCGCTAAGGGTCCAGCCATTTGACCGCCCAGGTCTCTCCATAAGGCATCCCCCGATTTGGATCCTTATCTTTTTCAACGACCCCACTTCCTACGAAAGTGACGTCGCCGAGGGGCTAACTGTAAGTACCAAATTCGGATCGTCAAAATCCGTTAAAAGTAAATCGGAACCCGTTAAGTTCCCCGTTCTCGAGTCAATGAGACATCCCGGGACTGCCCCGTGCATCCCGACATCAAAGCGTACTCAACACATGTTATCACACGTAAAAGTATAGCTTTCCCCAAAAAACGTACTTTTCGGGGTCTTCCGGGATTCGATTTCCCGTTTTCGAGCGTCTCGACCTTCCGGAGGTCATAACTCCCTCATACGAACTCCGTATTGGGCCCACCATATATCAAATCAAACGCGAGAACAAGATCTACACAGTTAACTTGTTCAAATCAGGAAAAATAGCCAATTTCAGGAACTGTCCGGCTGGACTCTTTCTGCAGCTTAAATACGTGTCCAAAACGTGTCAAACTTAAGGCCAAATGACCAAAATATCCCCAAATGCAATAGAGGCCCGGCCGGACTCTTTCCGCAAGGCAGAAAACCATTAGGCTAAGCAACCTTGCTTCCAAGCTAAGCAAAATTACTTCCTCCCTAAGTTTCTCCCCCCTCCTCCAATATTTCTACCCTATAAATACTCCACTCCTCCTCTCATTTTTACACACAATTTTCTCCCCTCTCTTCCCCTAGCAACAAAACGCTAGTTCCTCTTCCGCTCTTCGAGGGCCCTCGTGCTACTCGTCGGCGGAATTCTCTACTCTTCGGGGGCCCTCGTGCTTCTCCTCGGTAGATTCTGATCCTCAAGCTAAACCGACACAAGTCGAAACGCTTCCCAAATCCCTAGGTTTCTAAGAACCAAATAAAAGGGGAAACTCTGCCCAAAGACTTTCGAAACACCTTTTCGTATCCCGTATACGCCCACCGAGCCAAAGGAGCCGACCCTAGCCATAGGTAGCTCCCTCTCTCACTCTCAAAATGTAGACGTCACCGTCTAACGGGGTCCGATATGTTTTAGTCCTTGATCCTCTTCTCTTCTCGTAAGAGAAGTAATCTCAGGTTAAAACGACATTCCGACCCCGTTCCGTTTACTTTTATGTCATTTACCAATTTCGGATCGTTTGATCCGTCGATCGTCATTTAAATTCCTGTCATTTACAATTCCGGATTGTTTGATCCGTCGAACGTCCTTTACTTTCATGCAACTTTACAACTCCGAGCCGTTTTGGCTCGTCGATCGTACTTTACAATTTCGAGTTGTTTGGCTCGTCGATTGTACTTTACAATTCCGAGTCGTTTGGCTCGTTGATCGTCATTTACAACTCCGAGTCGTTTTGGCTCGTCGATCGTACTTTCCAATTCCGGATCGTTTGATTCCGTTGATACCGCACTTAAAATACTGTCATTTACAAAGTTCGACCCGTTTGGATCGTGATAGTATTTACTTTTCAAAGTCCGAGTTGCAACCCGATTCGTTGATTGCATATCATTTAACTTTGTTTTTCCTAGTAAAATCGTTAACAATGTAATGCCCGGTTCAAAACCGGAGTTCGACCTTCGAACTCTCTTTCAAAACGCGTGAAATGACGTTTGGCATCCAAACGCTCATCTTCAAACTTAAAAGCCGCCATTTGACACTCAAAAATCATTTAATACGTTTTTTTCCCGTAAAATCGTTAACAATGACATGCCCGGTTCAAAATCGGAGTTCGACCTTCGAACTCTCTTTCAAAACTCAAAACCGACGTTTGTCATTCAAACGCTCGTCTTTTAAAACAAAGTCACCTAATCAAAGTTTGACATTCAAACCAAGATTAAGCTTGTCATTCAAGCCCCCATTTCAAAACACACACACACACACACACGATTTCGAGAAAGTTAGAAAGACTCGTCATACGAGGCGTTTCGGGTGATCTCGTAATACTCTTCCCGAAACGTAACATGACCTCCAAACCTAACAATCTCTGGTACTCAAAAAGCTTTTTACTCGTTTTTTCTACCAATAAAAATGACCCCCTATTTTCAAAGCCTTTTCCTAAGTTTTTGCTACCAATAAAAATGACACCATTTTTAACCTAAAGCCGTTTCTCAACGTTTGGGCTCAAAATACAAAACCGCGTGGCGACTCCTCTCCTTCCCGAAAGCGAGGTCTCAAATACCAACCCTCCGCAAATGACAACCGCCTTTCGCCGCGCGCGAAATCCCGGGTAATTTCAGTAACCGGAACCGGTTTGGAGCCGGGCCGGTTAAGGTTCACCAAAATGGTGAACCGGACCGGAAAAAGCCCGGAACCGGACGAAAATTCATTGTTTTTCAATAGAACCGGACTGAAACCGGAGCGGAAAAAGCCCGGAACCGGACGAACCGGGGAGAAAACCGGAACCGGATTAACCGGAACCGTGAGCAATTCGGGCCGATTAAGGGTCATACATTTTCCGAACCGGAACCGGGCCCGGAACCGGTTTTGGTCATCCCTAGTTGGGAACATAATTGTCCAAAACACTATTCATAAAGCTAGTGGGGGAAAAGTAGATAGGTATGTAACCGATTTTTTTATTTTGTAATTCTATGAAATCTATGGAATAAGGCAAACTAATTAAGAACCTAAAATTGGGACTGACCAAAAATGAAAGTAAAAGCCTTAAAATGGGAGGGATGGAGTATTAAACAAATCTGTTGAATCCTGATAGTGATGAATGTAATTTGTCCCTAAATGTTTTTTACCAAATCTTTTTTACTAGTCACTTCATTGTTGCAAAACTAAATGTTTGGAAAGTGGAAAACAAGAAAATTTATGCATCTTTGCCACTAAAATGTATAAAAAACACACATTTTCAGAATGTTTCTTAAAATGAATTTGGGGCATTCATTTAGGGACGGAGGGAGTACTTTAAAGGAGAGATCCAAAAAATGAGAAATGGTACTGAGGGGTCGTGTTGATTCATCTGTTTAGTTGAGCACAATTTATTTGGACGATTCTTGTTCAATTTTGTAATGTTTGGCTGGGAAATGATTTTCATTATGATAAATGTTTTAGAGAGTTTGAGGATCATTAAAATCAATGATTATTGTGTGGCTCCATGTGAGACTTAGCATGCAAAAGAGTATTTAACCCCCCCCCTTCCTTTTTCTCTTTCTATTCTTGGTGTGGTGTGGTGTGGATGTGTATTGTGGGACAGGGGGTGGATTTGTGAGAGCTCAGTTCATAGCTCGGTCCGTCTGCAGTATTATTAGAATGGGTCTCGGAAAAAATAAATTGTGTACATGTCATAGTTGTTAAAGGCGAGAGGCGGGCGAGATGTACTTTGAAAAGGCGAAAGACGAGGCGAGAGGCGGGGAGCAAAAAGGCGAGCAAGGAGTAAAATAAAACAAAAAATTAGTAAAAAATAGAAAATATATACTCCCTCCGTCCAATTACTTAATTCACACTTTCTATTTTGGGCGTCCAAATACATACTTCACACTTTGTTTTTTACCTAAAATGGAAACTTTATATTATTAAAATATTAACCCTACCCCACTCATTCTCTCTCCTACATTATTTTAATACTCACAACACCATTATAATTTACTATTCCCTCAACTCATTCTCTCTCCTATTTTACTTTCACACTCACAACACTTTCAATATAATACTCCCTCCTTAATAACCGTGTAAACAGTAACTGTGAAGCAAGTAATTGGATGGAGGGAGTATCTATATACATGCAACACATAAACAAAGCATAAAATGTGCTATGAACATGAATAAAACATTAAATAAATTTTAAAATTCTACATATAATAGTATTCTAATATAGTTTAAACCTCAAATTTAAGAATTCTAACACAAAAGACGCATGAATTAAAATTATGAAGTTCAAATCAACAAAACAAGTACTAGTTTAAGCAAGTGAAATAAACGTAAATCCTTGAAAATTATCGAGATAATAAATCAAATTCTAAAGTCATGCAAAAGTAAATGAAAAATTGAAAAACTTGAGACTGGAAATAATGCAAAAAGCGAGAGGCGAGAGGCGGGAGGCAAACATGCGAGCAAGGCGAAATCCTCGTGAAGAAAGGCGTTCATCCGCCTACCTGGCTACAAAAAGGCGATCGACCCCCCAAGGCGCCAAAAAGGGGAGGCGGGAGGTCGCCTTTGACAACTATGGTACATGTAGAGAAAATAAATAAATATAATGAAAAATGTTGGAATGATGGTAATTGATTTGTGAAAAAGTGTTCTCCCTTAATATTTTTTGGGTAAACACTCGCTCTATTTTTGGGTGATAATTTTTTTTTGGTTGCAGGTTGTGGAGCTTGATTTTCTTTATCCAAGTGAGGGCATCCATAGATGGTGGGACAGTGGTTATCGCATTACATCAACAACTGCTACTTGGGATCAAGCTGCCCTCATCTTGAGTGTGCCCCGTCGCAAACCTGGTGATGAAACACAGGAAACCTATGTACTTCACAGTTTCCAAGCACACATATCAAGATATGTGTCAGCTATAGATTCACCATTAGAGATTGTGGTTTGCATGTTTTAAGTTAACACAAATATATTTGTGTAATATTGGTTTAATTTATTGCCCACACTGAAGTTTGGGCAAGTCCCACTGCAACCCCCCTCTCGGTTTGGTTTCGTCTCGGTTTCTCCCTTTTGTCAATTTTATGTACGGAAAATGACTATTTTACTTCACAATCTTCAATATATTTTGGATTTTGCATAAAATTAACAAAAAGGGCGGTGTGACTTATCCAAACCTTAGGGGGATGGGCAATTGGAAAAGAAGACATTAGCTTGTGTGTGTAGGTCTTAGTTTAAGGTAGGGATTATTGACATTGTTTTTGGGTTTTAAATGTGCAGGAGAAGTGGGCAAAGAATCTCTATCTTTCTTGTGTTTGCTATGGAAGAACTGTGTCTTGATATTATTTTCAAGCATGTTAGAGAGGCTAAGCTGAATGGAGGATATGTTAAAGATAAGAAGGCCGACGGGAGTGAGGATTATTTCTTCTCTTTAACATTGTAATTTGCATTTCAAGTGTAAAAAACGGAAAATGATGCTAGGGAGAGAGTTTATCTGCATCGTCAGGAGCATTCAATGTTTGTTTGTAAAACATTATTTATACCGAAGTAGTAGTTGTATAGTTTGCAGGTTCATAGGCACCTCTTAGGCAGGCAGGCGAAGGTGATCTCGACAAAATTAGCCTTTGTATTTGATACAAGTAGACGTGTCAAAATTTATGTTTTTTGCTTGCCATTTGTGTCGGAATCACACGGATGTTTGAACTTTGAATATGGTTGTGGCCATGAATTGGAAACATCATCGCGTAAAAAGCAAACACACATCATTAGCTAATAACGCGTAATAGCAAACATACATCATTAAGCTAAAATCAAGATCAAATTTGAAAAAAATCCGACCATTAATTTTGGGATAGAGGTAGTACGAAAATGTGGTATAATGAACCAAGGGAAGGGAACTCGATACAAAACTTCAGAGAGAAATTGATACTACATCAAAGGTAGTATGATACATTAGGATAAACTTTGCACATACTTGTAAATGCAACAATAAGAATACATACTATAAGTATTTTGTCTTACCTACAAAATTTGCGAGTTGCAATTTTCACACACACCCGGTCCATCAAGTCATTTATGAATTGGAAAAAGGCATATCTACCACGGCGATTGAGAAGCAAGGCACCACATATTCCCCAAAATCCAGTAATGAAACCGGAAGCCATACCAATGTAGAGCCATTTTGTAAACCCATCATCATTCTCTTAACTGCCAACAACATCAACAACAAAGCCTGGGGATTCTTCGGGGAATTTTGATGCAAGTGGAGGCCCACAAAGTCCAACATTGCCAATAAACTTGGATGCATCAAAGCTTTGGAGTTGAGTGCCCGATAGTATTTTTCCAGAAAACTTGTTGTACGATAGGTCTAGATAGTTTAAGAAATTCAGCTGAGACAAACTAGCAGGCAACGTACCAGAAAACCTGTTTCTAGATAAATCAAGAGCCTCAATAGACTTTAGCTGACCAATCTATTGGGGAACCTTACCCTGCAATGCATTTCTGGATAAGTTCAGAGCTACCAGCTCAAATAGCTGTGTTATTTCATTAGAAATTTCACCACTCAAGTTATTGCTTGAGAAATCAATGAGCTTCAGTAGTCTCAGATTATTTCCAAATTCAAGCTCTCTACCTTGCCATCCTATCACTGAATAGTCACTATAGAATTCCATCACAACTATTCCATTAAGTCGATGATTATTAAGTTCAATTCCTTTCTGAACCATGGCACTGAGGTTGTTTAAACATGGAGGAATGGTTCCGTGTAAGTTGTTTAGAGAAAGGTCCAAGACTTGAAGTTTATTTAACTGACATAAATTTAAAGGGATGGTCCCATTAAATTTATTTGATCGCAGACTGAGAACGTGGAGCTGCGATATATTCCCCCCAATCCAAACAGGTACATTTTCGGTTAACAAGTTCACTCCAACATCCAAGAAGATCAACCGTACACAATTTGACAAGGAAATAGGAAGCTCCCCTTCAAAGTTATTGTTGTACAAGTATAATGATTCCAAGCGACATAAGGATCCAATAGAAGATGAGATTTCCCCAGAAAGTCTGTTGTTCGCTAAGTTAACAACAGTCAATTTTTCTAGTTTCCCCAAACAATCAGGAAGCCCTCCGGTTAGTAAATTGTATGAGATGTCAAGAAAGGACAAGGATGCATCACTTAATTGGCATAAGAAGTCCAGATTCCCAACAAATTTATTCCTTGAAAGATTTATCGACACTGAATTAGAAGGAAACAATGGTATTGGGCCCTCAAAATGATTAAAACTCAGGTCAAAACCTCGAGGCGTCTTTGATGATAAATCAGGTATGATGCCTCCGAATATGTTTGAAGATAAATTCAAAAATGTATAGTGTGTCGAAAGGTCCCATAACCATGGTGGGTTGCTATCTGAAATTCCATTGCTGGAAATATCAAGATAGATAAAGTTTTTCTGAGTTCTAATCCAATTCGGAAAAAGTGGGCCAAGATTGCAAGATCTCAAGCTGATAAAAAATAGCTGAAAATGGGGAGACCATTGAGGGCTTACTTTTATTTTTAAAGCATTGCCGGACAAGTCGAGATAGGATAAGAGTGAGAGATTTGAAAAGTAAGCTTCAGAGAGAGTACCTGTGAGAGAGTTGTAAGAGAGATCCAAGTAATCAAGTTGTGAGAGATTTGAAAAGTGAGCTTCAGAGAGAGTACCAGTGAGAGAGTTGGAAGAGAGATCCAGGTGTAAGTGCTCCAATTTGAGCTTGTTAGAATTTTCGTTAGAAAATTAACGAAAGTTTTAACATTCCTAACATTTCCTAACATTCCTAACTTTTCTAACAAAGTGAGGGTAAAATGGGCATTGTTATCTAAGGTTAAACCTCAAAAAGAATCTTAAAAAGCAAAACAAAGGAAGAAAACCAAAAATAGAAATGGCTGGAAACATAAACTGGCTGTTAATTTGAATTTTCAAAAGAAATATTCCTCTTGTCCAAAGCACAGGCGACATTTAATGAACAAAGGCACGCTGAGGGACCCTATCCGCGCGGACATCTCTGTCATTTCCAGAGGGCTATAAATTGAGCCCTCCAGTCACAAAAATAAGGAGCCACAACACAATTTGCACTGAACCTCTGGCGAAATATAGAGAGAAAACAGTGAGAATTCACTTGAATTGTCACCATTTTCTCTTGAATCTTTCCCAACTCACACTCACTCTCAAATTCAAACCCTAAACACATTCAATCCTTGAACCCATTCAAACACAAACTCAAGGAAGATAGGTATAACCTCCCTCTTCTTACCCTAAATCTCTCATCCATGCATGCATCTTCAAACTACAAAATGTAGTTCATTCTTCTTCTTGTCTTAAGATCCAAGAAGATCACCATGGAAGTCCATCTCCATGGATGATCTTCTACAAGGATCAACATTTTCTTTAATGTGTTCTTGTTTTCTTGCAAATGCATTTTCAAAACCCTAAAAACCATTTTCAAGCATCAAATTTCATTTTCAAAGGATAAAATTCCCCTTCCCAAGCAAATGAAGTGCTTAGTCCTAATGTACCCCAAGGATGGTTTGGTATAGTTGATTCACTACTAAAATGTCAAGTGATCACTAACCAAAACCTAGGGAAATGGGGACAAGCATGGATGCAAAACCCCCCTTAAAATCATATTTTCTTTCTTGAGAAGTTGCTGTCCAGTAGCAATTTCCTCAGACCTCAGTCCATGGTCTAATTTTTTGGACATAGATAAATGTGGAATTTGGTGTTGACTACAAAACACTTTTTGTAGCCAACATCCAGATATTTCCATACATATTTTTACTTTATTTTTTGGGTGAGTAAAACTCCTTTTTTCAAATTTTCTTTCAGAGGCTAGTTCATCAGCTTCTGGGAATCCAGATCTCATATCTGAGGTTTCCAGATGGTTTTTACCCCTCAAATCTTCTCCAAAATGGAAAATTCCTTCGCACAAATCTTATTTAAGGTGTCTGGAACAACTTTCATTCTCTGATTTTATCCAGATTATGAGGTTTTAAGACCCTTGAATCCATTTCAAAATCAAAGGTCCACTGCCTTTTTCATTCTGGCAGAAGTGGCTCTCAACTTCAAAAGGTTTTTTGAGTACCAAATCTCAATCCAAAAATCTTCCAAAAAATTATGGGATCAGTTTAAAGTCTGAAAAAGATATCCCAATTTTTACTTTTCTGAGTTTTAAATTATTTTGGCCAAAACACACACACACACACACACACACACAAATGATTTTCAGCTTGGAAGACTCGTTTTACGAGGCATTCCGGGTGCACACTAACGTCCTTCCCGGCGTGTAACATGACCTCCGAACCCAAATTTCTGATCTCGGGCTTTTTTCAAAGTTTTGGCCCTTAAAACAAAAATGGCGTGGCGACTCCGTTCTTTTTCCCGGGTTTTATTTGGTTTTTTTCAAAAAAACGCGAAAAATCGAATTTTTTTCCCGCGAAATGGCGACACATCATCACAGTGGCGACTCCGCTGGGGAAAAAGCTTTTTTTTAAAAAAAATGGTATTTGTTATATTGGTGGAAACCATTAAACTTCCCGTTACCGCCTCCTAACACGATTCGGGGATAAATTGTGGTTTAACAATCCCACGTACCGGTATCACCGTCTTCCAAAAAAAAAAAGAAAAAGCTTTTGAGGGTCAAGCTTCCGTCCCGGCTTTGAAAATCATTTTTGTGTGTGTTGATTTTTGCACATTTTTCGTGTTGTTTTGGCCGCCTCGGAGAAAGTCAAAATTTTGACTGTCGGAATAATGCCCCTAACTGCCGGAATTTTCGTGCTTATGTGCTTATGTGTTCATTAAATTTCAAAAAAAAAAGGATTTTCAAAAAAAAAAGAAAATCTTCAAAAAAAAATCATGCATCACTCTTTTTAAGACACATGAAAAATTCCTATTTTACTCATAAAAAGAATATAGACTGCTTGCACACTACGCGCACGTGACCGTACACTGCACACTACGTCCCTAACCCGGGGAAATCCTTGTCGCGGTCCGTTTGGTCTTATTACGCCTCTCGGATGAGCACAGGACTACCCAAACATCCCATGGAGCCTCGTGTCGACCATGCACTTGTCCGTGACACACTTTGTCCGAGACCCGGTTGGTTTTTAGTATGGTCTGTGTCATGCCCTGTCTGTGTATAGACCTTTCCTTTCAAGCCTTTGTCGGCATACCGACTCAATGTCTTTCGGGGACCCTAATCAGTCGAAGTTCTGCCGGTTTTCCGCCGCAGACTTTGACCAAGATATTGACCGGCGCCTTGACTTCGGCTCGATCGGCACAAATTATGCACCGACTCCCAAGATTGACACCGAGTCATCAAGGATTAATGAGTATTCCATGCCTAATTACGGCTTAACCGACGACAAGTCAAGATCAATTGTGGACGCTTATCGGTCAAATCATGCCGAGCTTTTCGTCGAGCCCTCGGACATAATCTTGACTTTTGACGTCGGCCTTGTCCGTAATTTACATCAGAATGCTCGTTAAGACTCGATTACCCGCCGACTTTTAGGATCGTTTTTATTTCGGTCGGTGGGACCCGCTTGCCCTATAGGACCCTCGCCCTGGCCGTCCCACCCCGGGAGGTCGAAATACGTGTGGAATACGAGGGGCTTATAGACGTAGTGACGGGGCCCACCGATCCAGATCCGTAGTAGTTTGCGAAAAAGAAGAGCAATCTTTTCCAACCGATTAGGTTAATAAAGCATGTTTTAAGTAAACGTGAACAAATAATCGCATGTTGCATGAGCCAAAAGCCCAAACACCTACTCTCCTTCCATTCCTGCACATCTCGAACCTTCGTGTCCTTTCCCCGCAGCCTCCGCACAAAGCTTGGTTTCTGCACCGGTCATCGTTTGATTAGTTGGGAAGAGTCAAGCGCGTCATCGCCTTCGCCGTTTGTTCCGACTCGGGTTTCGAATGTCTGCATCGCCGGTAATGATGGGGATAACGTCACTCCGCCTCCCGACCCCTCGCACAGAGCAACAAAGTGGAATCGGCCAGCGTAACGTATGAGGTTACGACAGGAAGCACAGGCTAAATAGCCTTATGGAGGCTATTAAGAGCCATGGTCCGGCCGCCACCTCAATCCGTATGGCACCTTCACCGTGGAAGAAGACGAGGATGCCAACCCCACTCTCGGCCGCCACGACTACACCAGGATGCCGCCACCCACCTCCTATGGTGCCACTACTGTAACCCATGCTCCTCGATTTTCGGGTCGCCCACTCCCCCAACCACAGACCACCTGGATCCATGCAGCTCGACGGCACAAATCTCTGGGGCAAAATCGCACGGAATGTCTTCTCATGGTTGGGGCTATCTCGGAATGCCACAGCCTAATCGGGATCCCGCCTCGCCCGTAACCGATCAATCCGACCTTCACAAAGAACAGCCTACAGCCGAATGCCGCCACAACTTGGTTCTGCCACGCCGAGCCCTCCTCGAACGCACTAGTTCACCAAGCTCCTCACACAAATCCATTCCTCACTCGACGTCTATGGGTTACCAAGCCTCCATCCCTGTCATTCGAATCACCAGGACCGCAGTACCCCGGGTTACACACCTTCACCACAGCAATGCATGCAATTCAACAACTCGGGACGGCCCCGCACTCAAGCCTACTTACGGGCCCCACTGAAATCCAAGTTATCCCGGCTACATCGGGGCTACCTCCACCTACTTTGCCGCTTGAAAATCAACAAGAAGCCGCAAGGTTATATCCCTTCGCCCAAGCTCCTACTCATGCTCCCTGTGTAACTCGGCCGGGACAAGTTTTCACCTACGTCCCCGGATCGGCCGTTCCTCCACCCGCCCGCCTCCTGGTAGCTCCTCTCTCTAGCTCAGCCACTAGCTTGAATGCCATGGTTCCGCCACAAGACCCTCATCTAGCCTGGTTCATGGAGCAGACAAGGAAATGAAAGCGCGAGATCGCTCGAACCGACCGCCAAGAAGTCCGCCTTCCGCATACGCACCCGGACTCCATTGTTCCTCCGCCCCACAAATTCGTGATGCCTAATCTGGATCTCTTTGATGGGACTCGCATGCCCGAAAACCCATTTGGACACATATACCTTGGCGATGAAAGCCAAAGGATGTACCAATCAGCTAGCTTGGCTGACTATTTCAGCCTATCCTTGAAGTCCAAGGCCTTAAAGTGGTTCTTCCGTTTGAAACCCGGGCCGTGGCTACATGGGACCAGATTACCAATGCCTTCACGAGAGAAATATAAGGCCAACTTGGAATGGGAAACAAATAGGGTTGACCTACAAACAACAAGCAGCGCCCCGATGAGAATGTTGGGGACTTTTACAAGCGGTGGAATCCGAAACTCGGTGAAATGGCCATCCCTCCTTCCGAAGAGGAACAAGCCGGACATCTTCCAGTCATGCTTGAAACCACATCTCGAGAGCTCTCCCTCGCCACTTCCCGTACTCACTTACGGGCCATGGTTAACTCTGCAGCCTAAGTTTTAAAGGCCTACAATCCGCAACCGGCCGCCGCACTCGCCTACGTATATCGGGCTCCTCCCGCAAACACGCGCGCCCCTCGGCTTCCTCGCTAAAAAGGCAAAGAAATGATTAACTATGCGGGACAGAATGTAATAACACAACTCCTTTTGCTCCCAGAAACCAAACGAGCCTGTGCCACGGTCATGAATCTCGAAAACCTTGGAATGCCTCTAAATGACATCTTTAGGGGACTGGTGAAGGAAGGCTTGCCGCGGCCTTTGGAGAATTTCCAACCCAGGAATCCGAATGCTCCCGTGGATACTACAAAGTATTGTGCTTTTCATCAAGCTCACGGACATCCGACCGACAACCGCTTTACTCAAAAGGCAATCCAGGCTAAGAGAGCAAGGAAAGTTGGAAGGCCCCGAAGAGGCCTAACACAGCCAAAATCACGCCAAGGAACCATAATCAGGTGAATATGATTGAATGTGGAGAATCTTCGCATGCCCAGGAAGATGCTGATGAAGGTCCCCAAATACCCGTGGCCAACCTCGTCGAGGATCCTGAATTCGGATTCCCCCTCAGCCTTGAGGATATCGAACGAATCAACCCATCTTGGTCTCATGTCAGAGACTCCTTGCAAGAATACGAGGCCCGCTATTTCTCGGATGAAGGGAAGGCCAATACCGAAGAGCTGGGGCTGTTCCGGTCAAGGCATGAGAGAACCATTTACACCAGATGGTTAGAGCAGTCAAAGAAAACTGAGCAAGAAAGCTTCCGACGGGCACCTGTACTGGGGCTTATCAGCAAAGAGGCCGAAGAGCATCTCGAGCTAGTACACTTCTGCAAACTGGCTCTGGGAGAAACTAAATATGATCCCGAGGACGGTGAAACTGAAGAATCAGAGGAGGAAGACTCCTTCTACATTCTACCCGGCATCAAATACGTACCGCCCCCTCTCACTCTCCCTCCGCAATTTCTGGGAGGAGAAGCTGAATCGCAGTTACCATCACTTCCGGGAATGGGGGCGTATGACAATTTCTGCGGCTGCACGCACCCATATTCCCCTAACGGGTTTAACCGGTGCTCTCTCTCAGCCGATATCCCCGTAGTATGGGAGGAAGATTCCGATAACAGCGATGATGATGATGATGACGAGAGTGAAGAGTCAACTGAGGCCCCAGATCCTGAAACAATCTGGAATAATCATGCCGGGAATGAGCCCATGGGAGCCAGGCACAATGGCTGGTTATCAGCAAGCGACGACGAAGAAACTTCGGGAGACGAATATGAAACCGAGGACATGAAGGCCATGAAGTTTCCTGGATCTGAGTACATGGATGTATTAGAATTCAACACTGCCTACCATGCTTTGGGGAAAGGGTTTTCAGGCGTCCAATCCAGGCTGATAGTCGAAGATCTGATCGAAAGAGGAAAATTAACTCCCATCCACCCAAATGAGAAAATAACCATGGTTAGATCAAATCCACCCCAGAACAAAGTAACACTCCTTGTCAAGGTTACCCAAGAAGAGGTCACTTTCCCCGAATGTATGTCAGCTTTCAGAGAAGTCCTAGAAACTGGCATGATACCGGATGCACCTCCCACACAGAATGCTATAATCATCTCCAACTCTGAGTATTACAGAAAGGAACCAGAATGGCTGCACCATCCAAGGGATGATATCGAAAAGCCACCGAGTCCCGACAATAGCGACTTTTGTTGCATGATAACTATGAGCAAGGCCGGCCATGAGAGTGAATCGGAGGACGCCCTAACTCTGTGGGCCATCCAAGGGGCAACAAAGACAACCCCGCACTCAAAAGCTCGCGACTTGGGAAGCAGCTTATAAGAGTCGCCCAGAAGGAGCCGGCACGGCTCGGCCTCACCGTCGCTAGACTCCGTCGTAACCAAAGGGCCAATAGCCAAAAGGGCTCCCCGTTGACCTTAGCAGCATTGAAGAAATCCAACAAGAGACGATCGATGAGGAAGTTAATCTGTTGACCCAATCTCGGCGTATCTTCCAAGGGAATCCCAAGGCGGATAAGAAGGCCACGTATCAAGCACCGAAAGAAGATCGCCGCCCTATGCTAAGACAAACAAACCTGCACCCCGAGAAAGAGGATCCCGTGCTCACCCAGTTGAAGCAAACACAGCCAACATTTCCCTCTCGGGTCTCTACTCACTTCGTCCTATCCCCATAAGCCGAAGCCGGAAGAAAGCCCGGCCCGCACTCTAGTCCCTATTGATGCTACTCCCGATGACGTGGTACACTGATTGGAAACATCCACTACGGGAACATAATCACTTTCACGTATCTCGACCTCCCTCAATTTGGGGCTGATCATAACGAGCCTCTCTTCATCACGATCCAATTGGATGAACGACGCCTCCCTCGGGTCCCGGTTGATAATCGGGTCCGAATGAATATTCTCCCTAAGAAAGATCATGAGCCTCGCTTGATATCAAGACTACGTACTTGAAGCCTTCTTCCCTCACAGCCAAATCTTACGACTCAACATCTCGAGCAGTCCTTGGAGTCGCTACCTTGGACCTCTAGTTTGGACAGAAATTGATACTGTGGAATTCCGTGTTATTGACATCCCAATCACTTTTAATGCCTTATTGGGAAGACCTTGGCTGCACCAGTCAAGGGGTCGCCTCAAGCCTCCACCAAAGGTGTGTGAAATTCGTCTCGAATGGGGATTTGACAACCATTTACTTGGAGATTTAGTCACTTTAGAGGGCACGTATACGGCGGAATACCTATTCTCGAAATCAAACATGACGAGGAAGGTCTCATGCTAACGGGCTTCACGGCCGAGCCTCCCAAGGCCCAAGTGTGCAACATAGACCTGACGGTCACTCGGGATAAAATCCCACCGATCTTGAAAATGATGAGAAAAATGAGCTATCTACTCCGGCCTCGGCCTCTGGGAAGCACCAACAAGGAACTCACAAACTCATCGAGGTGAAAGGACAATACTCGCCACGGCTGGGATATGAGGCCTCCTCAAAGGACACCGCAAAAGGAAAAAGATTTGAAGCCGCCACAGAAGGGTCCCTGGCCGACGACCCTAAATCTCTCCCCTTCGAGTCCCAATTTGGCCGACTACTTTGTAAAGGGTCTCACACAACCAGAAACATCACAGAGCCCACTCCTACGGCAGATGGCTAAAGCTACAGGATAGCCTCAACAAGTTTAGAGGAACCAAGGCTAACCCGGTTCGTAGAATGTTCCCGGACCTACCCAAGATACTCCGGGGCTACCACTACCATAAAGAGTGAGTATACCTTCGTAGGCGTGCACGACCCGGTGGAACAGCCGAGAAGCTTACCACCACAAACCCGATTGCCCAGAAGATCCGAAGCCTCGGGTTCGAATTGACCGTACCAAAAGCTAAGGCCACGGAATTTCCCTCGGATGATTGGGATGGTCTCGGTTATGCAAAGCAATTGTTCGAAGAAGAAGTCCAGTGCCGACTGATTGATCTCGGCTCGGTCCAAGAGATGATAGCAATTGAGAAAGGAAAACAAAACAAGCGGCCACAGCTTCCCGAGTCATGAGGCCACCAACAAAGAAAGCCGCTAAAAAATTGGGAAAACCTCTCGTGCCCGTCCGCGACCAAGGAGGAAATGATCACCAAGCTTGGATTGGTCCCCCGTCCCTTTGTGTCAATCTAGGACAAGTCCTCCCAGTCTCTCTTTGTTAAGATCGAGTCTCTAGGGTCGTCCGATGGCCTTACGCCTGAAGACTACGAGTCTGTAGCAAGCGCTGTATTCCCTTTCGTTTTCAATGAAATGACGAACCTTTCTGAGTATCCCTTGATTGCCACTTTAACTAATGACGAATTAAAAAAAAAAAAAACACTTAATAATAATTCATTAGATAAAGAAGCAGACACATTAAACGAAAAAAAAATCAAACAACAAAAAAAAATCTTTAAGCAGGTTGTCCGGACAGAGGAAAATCGAGCCCAAGCTGCCGAAGAGATTTTGACGAGTGTGAATTTGGGAACTGCGGAAGAGCCTAAAGAGACGCAGATTGGTGATTTCTTCGAAGGAATTGGAAAGGATGCTCTGCAAAGTCCTACAAAATCCTCAATTCAAAGAAAGTTGCCCTCTTCATCAAAGAAAACATCATATGCAGATACGGGTTGCCAGCCGAAATCATTTCAGATAATGGATCCCACTTCGAAGGGGAATGCGATAGGTCACGGGTGAATTCCGAATAACTCCGTCACAAGTCATCTCCTTACAGGCCCCAAACCAACGGAGCCATCGAAGCAAAGAAACAAGACTCACGGGAAAATATCATCCGGAAAATGGCCGTCCAAGGCGTAGATTGGCCCGAGAAGTTACACTGCACTCGGGGGCTACGTAACATCGGGCCAAAACGGCAATCGGGAAACACCGTTTGCTCCTCACATACGGAATGGAAGCCGTACTCCCAATCGAGCCGGAAATACCTCGCTCCGTATACCGCCGGAAAGCCGATCAACGAGGTCGAATGGCTCCGCAGTCGCCATGATGAATTGGCCCTACTAGATGAACGCCGATCGAAGGCCATGGAACACATCCGAGCCTACCAAGGAAGAATGGCCGAGCCTTCGACAAGAAAGTAAAGCATCGGGAGATCCGAGAAGGTGATCTCGTTTTGAAAGAAAAGCCCTCGACCCGTATCAACCCCTCGGCAAATGGGAGCCTCGTATGGGTCGGGCCATATGTCGTCCGTAAGATCTTCTCCGGAGGAGCCATGCAACTTGGCGGACCTCGACGGGAATCCCTTTGTACACCCAAGAATGGTGACAAGCCGCGCGTATACTACGCGTAAAAAAAAAAAAGAAAAAAAACAAAAAAAGAGTGCTAAAAGAGTAATACCCAACTAGGTTGAAAACCCGAAAAGGGCGGCCTAGGTAAAAACAGGTTGCACCAAAAAAAAACAAACAAAAAAAAACCAAAAAAAAAAAAACAAAACAAAACAAAAAACAAAAACAAAACAAAAAAATAAAAAAACAAAAAAACAAAAAAAAAACAACAAAAAAAAAAACAACAAAAAAAAATCGGGTTGAACTACGAAGACACGAGCTCCTCAAAATGAGGGAACGTAGGCAAATGAAACGGTTCGGTCTAAAACACAAATAAAAGTCATACTTTGACATCAATACACCGATCGACCATGAAAGCGTCTCGAAAAACTCTAAAGCAATTCAAATATTCATTACAAGTTAAAAACTTTTTGATGAGTCTAAGCCCGATTCATTCCTACAACCGGCAACCTCGCTAAAAGAAAACTAAGATGCATAATCAAACTAATGTGTCTGCCATGACAAGAAAGGGATACTGAAACCTCGTAGTCACTCCATGCCACTGCATCTTGGCCTCTCCCCTCTTCTTCCCCTTCGAGTTTTCTTTTTCTCGAACAGAAAAATGTCGGTATTCCTCCTACCAAGCTTCTGGTATAGGGACATGATCTATCAAACCAACCTCTGCCAGGGCCTTAGTAGCCCTAGTGTCATCTCTCAACTCTTGTAGCCTAGCTGGTAGCATAGGAGACCTCCTCTCCTGTCTCTTGACGTAAGCCTCATAGTCGGTCACGCCGTCTCCGCTCCTATCATGAGGGCCGCCTCGCCTCGGCCCTCCTCCTCTCGTAAATAGTCGTCCTCCGCACCCACAATGGCCTCACGTCGTCTCAAAATAGCCACCTCGAGTCTCTCCCGGATGCCTCTCATACCAATCCAGGTACCAAGTGGTCAGAACACCGGTCTTGGACGCCTGAGAATAACCCGAGGAGGAAAGGCATCATACCTACATGCTCGGGAAAGAAATGCAAACACCGAGGGATCATCCATGGAAACAGGAGCCACCACCCTGGTGGCTATATCATCAAAGTTCTCCAAAGGAACCTCGCTCAAGCCAAACTGTCTCGTAACCAAAGACGGAATATAGAAGCCGGACCGAGAAAGCCCCTAAGCATGACCACATGAGACCCATCCTGAAGCACTCTGCGAGTCTCCACCCGCCAACAAGGCATCAGGGACCATCCGATATCTTACATCTGGAGACCAGCCATCCAACGCTCCCATGAGCCCCGATCATCAAAATCCACAAGAACCCCCTCCTGGCAAATGTCCAAGGCTTGATCATGTCGGGAGTTTCCCGAAGAATCCCCAAACGCCTCCATCGCCCACGGGGTCGAGAGGAACGGGCCGCCCTCGTGCATATACCGAATCTTCCGGTAGCTTGACCTATCAAGAGCATGAAAAGTCTCCCTGTAATCAAAGGAACGACATCTCTCGCCTGTGCGACAGTGAACGACAACATCCAGCAAAGACCGATGGCAAATCCCAAAGGAATAGACCATGAACAGGGTGCCAAACATACAAAGTGCAAAGGCATCCCAATAGGCATCATCCACCAAGCCTAGGCCCCTAAACCTATCGGGAAGGCCGGAAATATCAAAATGATCGGGACCACGGATCATACCTTGCGCTTCCTCCGGGGAAAGATGAAGGAGGACGCACAATCTGTCAACAAAAGAAGCCCCTCCGGGCAAAGGAACCGCTATCTCTTCCACCTCCGGACCACCAAGCAAGGCCCGAAATTCTTCGACAGTCGGAACAATCTTGTTGAAGGAAAGGCAAAAGACATGCCTCCTAGTATCCCAAAATGAGGAAGAAGCCCTCAAAAGCTCATAATCTAGAATCAATTCCTTGAGAGACCATAAGCACTTCACCTTGTACCTTTCTTCAAAGAAGGACCTCCTCTCATGCATAATCTCCCGGGACCAATCCTTGAACTTGTTGAAGAATGACATTTGGGATTCTTGGGACAATTTTGATGGAGCTTTTCTAAGGTTTTCCGTGGTTTTTCTCTCTTTCTCCCCGAA